>OZ026531.1:49926302-51126302 GCA_964019695.1 Loripinus fragilis
AATCTCGTTGGCTGTTGTTTTTGTTGTTGTTGTTTTTTTCATAAGGTAGCTGTATTGTTATTTTCAGAGCTTTTTTTTAATATCTCCAGAAAAAACCCAGCAAAACTAGTGAGGTAAACGAACAGTCTGTATTAAATCTTTATATATTTCATCATTTTCATAAAAATCTGGATAGAACAATCATTTTTAACAGTGTCAATCTCAAATTTACATAGACAGAACCATAGACAGAACCTCAAAAATATATTATTTTTTTCAACGAAACAAATAATATTTAGAGTCGGCGGATAAAATAAAAAAATAATTTTAGAAATTAAGTTTTCTTTTATTTTCTACTTTCCCGAAGATTACAGAAGGAGGGTTTGTAAATCAACTAATAAAAAAATTCTGGCCTAACTTTTATCTTACCTGAAACTTCTTGATAAACAAAAGACAGGCAGACAAAAACTATTGCACTATTGATCAAACCTGTTTATGCATATACGGACAGCATCTGTGCAGTCTGGCCATTCGTTAAGCATAGGCCAAGATAAGCCAACCCTCTCTTTCTCCACTCTCTCACACTCCTCTCTCTCTCTCCTCTTCCTCTCCTTCTCCTCGCCCTCATCCTCCCTCTCCCCTCTCACTCACTCACTCACTCACTCACTCCACTCTCTCTCTCTCTCTCTCTCTCTCTCCTCTCTCTCTCTCTCTCTCTCTCTCTCTCTCTCTCTCTCTCTCTCTCTCTCTCTCTCTCTCTCTCTCTTAAAACATGTTTGGATTCTTAAACGAAACTTCTCATTTAGACGTTTTTTTTGACAGACCTATCTCCCTCCTCCTCCTCTTCCTCCCTCCCATCCCTCTCTATTCTCCCTCTCCCTTCCTCCTTCCCAATAACTCCCACTCCCTCCCTCCTCTCTTCCTCCATCTCTCTCCCCTGTCTCTCTCTCTCTCCTTCTTCTCTCCCTCCCTCCCCCTCTCTCTCTCCCCTCTCTCTTTCCTCCCTGTCCCTCTATCCCCTCTCTCCCCCTCCATCTCTCCCCAACTCTACCCCCTCTCTCCCTCCCTCTCCCCCCCCCCTCCATTTCACCCTCTCTGTCTCTCTCGTCCGTCCCTTTGTGTGTCGACAATTTGCTTGCAGCAACGTGGAATTTCGCCAAACTTCACAGGAACTATCCCTCCAATCCCTCTGCCTCTCCTCCCTCTCTATCCCTCTTTCCTCCCCTCTCTCTCCCCCTCTCTCTCAATCCCGCCCTTTCTCTCCCTCTTCCTCTCCCTTCCTCTCTCTCGTCCGTGCCTCAGGGTCTCAGTCGACAATTTGCTTGCAGCAACATGAAATTTCGCCAAACTTCACAGGGACTATCCCTCCAATCCCTCTGCCTCTCCTACCTCTCCCTCCTCTCTCTCTCTCTCCCTCTCTCTTCCTCTCTCTCAATCCGACCCTCTCTCTCCGTCCCCCTCCCTATCTCTTGTCCGTGCCTCAGTGTCTCAGTAGACAATTTGCTTGCAGCAAGGTGGAATTTCGCCAAACTTCACAGGAACTATCCCTCCAATCCCTCTGCCTCCTCTCCCTCCCCTCTCTATCCCTCTCTCCTCCCCCTCTCTCTCTCCCTCTCTCTTCCTCTCTCTCAATCTGACCCTCTCTCTCCGTCCCCCTCCCTCTCTCTTGTCCGTGCCTCAGTGTCTCAGAAGACAATTTGCTTGCAGCAAGGTGGAATTTCGCCAAACTTCATAGGGACTATCGCTCCAATCCCTCTGCCTCTCCTACCTCTCCCTCCTCTCTCTCTCTCCCTCTCTCTTCCTCTCTCTCAATCCGACCCTCTCTCTCCGTCCCCCTCCCTATCTCTCGTCCGTGCCTCAGTGTCTCAGTAGACAATTTGCTTGCAGCAAGGTGGAATTTCGCCAAACTTCACAGGAACTATCCCTCCAATCCCTCTGCCTCCTCTCCCTCCCCTCTCTATCCCCTCTCCCCCCTCTCTCTCTCCCTCTCTCTTCCTCTCTCTCAATCTGACCCTCTCTCTCCGTCCCCCCTCCCTCTCTCTTGTCCGTGCCTCAGTGTCTCAGAAGACAATTTGCTTGCAGCAAGGTGGAATTTCGCCAAACTTCATAGGGACTATCGCTCCAATCCCTCTGCCTCCCCTACTTCTCCATCCCCTCTCTATCCCTCTCTCCTCCTCTCTATCCCCCTCTCTCTTCCTCTCTCTCAATCTCTCCCTCCTTCCCCCTCCCTCTCTCTCGTCCGTGCCTCAGTGTCTCAGTCGACAATTTGCTTGCAGCAACGTGGAATTTCGCCAAACATCACAGGGACTATCCCTCCAATCCCTCTGCCTCCCCTCCCTCTCCCCCCTCTCTCTCTCCTCCTCTCTCTCCCTCTCTAAATCCCTCCCTCTCTCCTCCTCTTCCTCTCCCTCCCTCTCTCTCGTCCGTGCCTCAGTGTCTCAGTCGACATTTTGCTTGCAGCAACTTGGAATTTTGACAACTTCACAGGAACGATCCTTGCTATCCCTCCACTCTCTCTCCCCCTTCCTCTCTCCAATCTCCCTCCTTCTCTCGCCCTCTCTCTCTCCTTCTCTCCCATTTTCTCTCTCAATCCCTCCCTCCCCCTCCCTCTCTCTCGTCCGTCCCTCTGTATCTCAGTTGATTTTTGTTTGATTTGATTCTTTACATCCCATCAACAATCTTTCAGTTATAAAGGGACGGGTCTTCCTGTGTTGAACCAGTACTAAGCAAAAGATAAATGTGTCTTGCTCAAGGACACAACACAGTGATGCCTATAAGGCTCGAACCTTCGGTCTCGAGTCTAGCGCTCTACCACTGAGCCACTGTCTCCCAAAATTGTTGATTTACCTGGACCTATAACACGCCGGGTAGGCGACAATCGAAAACGCTATCAACAATCGACGAACGCGGATCAAAAATCGATAGAAACAGTGTTTTTGAGTGCCATTTGTCGCCAGTGTGGCGACAAATGGCCATCGAAGACTATGTTTCTAACGATTTTTTTTATCTACGTTCATCGATAGTATTGGCGTTTTCGATTGTCGCCTATTTGGACCTACAAGCTTACCTATTTTCTGTCTTGGTACTACTGTCATCCGTGACCGGCACAGCATAAAATAGTTGATAATTCACTGATGCAAAGGGTGACTGCTTTGGTGTACTCACTGGGGGATAGAATAGAACAGTATGGTAAAAGTACTAAACTTTCAAACACTTTTCTCTTTCTGTTCTCAAATAAAATGTTGGTTATTACGGCTGGAACTCACAAAATGATTGTCGTAAAAAAGTGAAAACCCTGATCAGACTGCTTCTCAGAACCAGTCTTATCTGGGTCTGCACTGTTTTTCAAGACTTTTTGACACTCAGCTAGCATTTGATATTTTAACACATTTACCCTTGTCGTTTAACACATTTAATCTTGTCATAAAAAGTAAAGACCCTGATCAGACTGCTTCTCAGAAGCAGTCTGATCTGGGTCTGCGCTGTTTTATAGACGTTTTGACACTCAGCTAGCATTCGATATTTTAACACATTTACCCTTGTCATTTATTATTAATGAAAGCTGGGAGAAATGTGTATACTTCTTTTGTTGTCTACTTATTGCTATATCAAAATTAACTTTTTAAAAATAAATCTTTTGGGAATATCATCAGGACCCACTTCAGACCAAACAGTTTTTTCAGACCTGATCTTGTCCAAACTGCTCGCAAAGGTTATCAGCAGGCAGCAAAAAATGTATGTGCAGGCAAAGAGTTATATGTAATAAACATAGCATGCGCAACTTACAATAGGGGTTAGAGGCAGGGGTGTGGAAATGCCATTCCTGACTTGGGAGCGCAGTGGCTCAGTGGTAGAGTGTTGGACTCGAGACCGAGGGACCGCGGGTTCGAGCCTCACCGGCGTCACTGCGTTGTGTCCTTGAGCAAGACACATTAATCATAGTTTAGTACTGGTTCAACACAGGACGATCCGTCCCTTTACGACTGACAGATTGTTGATGGGACGTAAAGAATCAAATCAAATAAACAAACAAACCATTCCTGACTTGTCCGACCGGGTCTCAGTTCATTTAGGGTTAGTTAGAAATTTCAATTTACTTGTCCTTGTGGGACAAATATAAAAAGAACTAGTACAATTCTGTATTTCATATGTTGATTTCTTGTTACAAGTATGAATTCGCATGTTGTGCAGAAACAATGTAGACCCAGATCATCTGGCTTCCTGAATAGAATGTGGCACCTGATCAGCTAGCTTCTTCAGAAGGACGGACAATGTCAACGTCTCTGGAGCATGAAAAGTAGGTCACAGTGCAAAGAGTATGCTAAGTAAGCAAGGTTTGACACACACACACATACACGCACGCACGCACACACACACACGCACGCACACACACGCACGCACGCACACGCACGCACGCACGCACACACACACACACACACACACACATCACTGCTGCAGAGAAACAGAATGTAACACAGGTTTAGATAAACAAAAATTTTCAGCGTAAAAATGTAAATATTTTCTTACCCATCAGTTTAAACATAATTGAGCCGTGACATGAGATTTCCAACAATGTGGTATGTGCGACCAGCAAAGCTTCAGACCAGCCTGCGCATACGCCCAGACTAATCAGAGCATTTGCTAGTCGCTTGAATATTCCATAGCTCGCTACTGACCGAACAGCATTTGGAGTTTCTAAGCTTAAAAGGAGTTTCCACAGTCTCGTCTTAGTCTACAGTTGTTTGTTTGTTTGATTTGATTCTTTACGTCCCATCAACAATTTTTCAGTTAAACAGGGACGGGTCTTCCTGGGTTGAACCAGTACTAAGCTAGGATAAATGCGTTTTGCATAAACATGCAGGTGTGACAAATATCAGATGGCGGTTACCTTACTACTTACTAGTAATCTTTCCTGTACTAGTGTCAAAGTGGTATGCATATTGAGCACTGGCAATAACTGATGGCTGCTACCTTAACATTCCTCAGCAGACTTTGGCCAATTTCACAAGTTATTGTGACAAACTGGCTGTCTCTTTTGGTTCGTACTCCATAGAGCGTACTAGTTACAAATGGTTTCTAACTAACTATTAATGCTAAAAGTTAAAACGAGGAGAATTCGAGTTTTAGAGAAAAAAAATACCTTTTCAGAATTGTTTTCCATCCATAAGCTGCA
The DNA here is from genome assembly GCA_964019695.1 of Loripinus fragilis. Classification (NCBI taxonomy): domain Eukaryota; kingdom Metazoa; phylum Mollusca; class Bivalvia; order Lucinida; family Lucinidae; genus Loripinus; species Loripinus fragilis. Next base: position 49,931,455 of record OZ026531.1, read on the forward strand.
TGAATAGTCCTTGTCTGCTATACGAGGGGCGTTCAAAAATAATGCAAGACACACCAAGTGCACAAAGCGTGAAAAGAGCCAACATGTGCCGATAAACGTAAGATTGATCATACATGTTGTTGGTTCGCGGTTCACAAGTGGTCAGTTATAAAAAAACAGATAACCAGTACCCTCTTCCCCCCCCACAAACACCAATACCTGGAAAAAGGGAGTGTAGTGGCCCAGTGGTAGTGTGCTTGACTCGATACCGAGGGGCCGTAGGTTCGAGCCTCACCGGCGTCACTGCGTTGTTTCTTTGAGCAAGAACATTAATCTTAGCTTAGTACTGGTTCAACCCAGGAAGACCAGTCCCTATAACTGTAAGAATGTTGATGGGGCGTAAAGAATCAAATCAAACAAACAAATACCTGGAAATGTGTGTGTGTGTTTGGGGGTCTGGTTACCTGTATGTACATTACTGACCACTAGTAGACTGAGAACCAGCAGTTAACGTCAGGTTATAGCGAAATTTATCTTTATAACTTCACAGACCTCGGTACAGTATACGTTATTTAAAAGCCTACTGCAAAATGCCACGGAAAAGGCTGAAAATGTACTTGAAATAATGGCCTGTGTAAGGTAGGTCGCGGGATCATAAGAGGTGTGGGGTATTTATAAGGAGGACCAAATGACTTTTACCACGGTTTACAGGTGAGTGACTAAATTTAAGCTCTTAAACAGGATGCTGTCCGTCCTGGTAATCCTCAAATTTTATTATAATATGGTGTAAGTCACTTTTAAGTATGTTTTAGTATCATTCACTTTGATGCTAATTGTTTTAATCCACCGGTATCTGCTGGTCTATGCTGTATATAAGTTTCATTGTTTAGTTATATGTTGCAGAGGGCCGTAAGGTAGAATAGTTATCTTAGCTAATTGTGTCACCCTCTATAAAAATTGTATAGATAAATAAATAAATAAATAATAAATTAACAACACTGACCACCAATACACGTTACATCCAAAAATATTTTATTTGCTCTAAAAATGCATGGTTTGACGCGAGACAGTTAGCAGATTAACAAATAAGTTATCACAAGTTCATAACTTTTTGAAAAAGCATCTGAAACTTAATATACAATGGATACCCTTTGGGGCGGGGAGGGCTATTCTAATATTTTCATATAGATCTACATGTATACGAAGGCTTTGCCCGTTTTTTGAGATTCAAAATTTTGAATTTCAATGTTTATTTTATTTATTTATTTACTTTTTTTTTTTTTTTTGGGGGGGGGGGGTCAGAAAATTGAATTTTTATGGAGAGTGCAGATTATGCGGATACTTTTTGGGAGTCATCACAAAACTGGACTATTTTTGGGGTTCATTTCTATGCATTTACAGGTTTTTTTAAGATCAATGTTAAGAACAGGAACATATTTTGTGGGTTGCCTTTTAAGGGGGGGGGGGGGTAAACAGTAGATCCTTAAGTGCAAAACTTTCTATTTCTTCACGCATTCTCATCCTTTATTAAATGATTTATTTAACCCAAAAATAGTAACTTAAATAGCACATATATTAGTATATATACATATTTCAGACACATGAATCTCCACTTGCAAGTGCTAGCGAGAAATTGGCAATTACTTAGCTTTTTTACGTTTAAGGGTTCAATTAAGTCAGTGCGGACTAAAATACCTTAAAGATAGTTTAAACATCACTCAAGCACGTCAGACTCCTGCACGATAACGCACCAGCACATAAGGAATGCACTTAAGCTAAGTTTTTTTTTTATTTTTTTTTTGGAATCAGAGCAGGTTTTTAACTCCTAAACGCACACACACACACACACACACACACACACACACGCGCGCGCGCGCGCGCACGCATGCACGCAAGACATTTGGATGGAGATGTCATTCGAGAAACTCCTTCTGATCCGCTGTTTACCAGTATCTAATATGTCCACTGTTGAGGAGAACGAGAATGCTTAAAAAATTGAACGCTTGTGTGCATTCAGGTAGATGAATCCAGGTCAAGTCGTCGCCGATTCAAGTTGCCCTGAGTCAGCTCGCCTGGGTCAACTTGTCACCTATATAAAATACCCTCCCATCAGTTGGTAAAAGTCTATGTGATCCCCAAAGTTTTAATTAATCAGCAATGGCGGTGCATTACGGTTTACCGAAAAACTAACAGTAAGTGTTAACATATCTATGTAATGTTTGCAAACATGTAATACAACCACGCAACTAGCAGGTTAGCAAAGAGATAGTTCATGAACTCGAATTTGAAGATATAGCTGTCATGCAAATGTAAACAATTTGCAATAGGGTGACAGGAATTTCAATACTGATTGGCAGTTTGGGATGATTGAAAGAGATAAAGACAATGGACATGATACTTGGAAAATGTAAAATTTCCAAATAGTTTTCTTCCTTATTTTCAGTAACGTATGTTCCTAATACATATGTCTTTTCAATAAATGAGCTTTTCATCATAAGCTTTTTTAAACAAATTCTCAATCACTTTCATTTATTCAAAGAAATGAGCAATGTAGAAATGAACAACTTTTCATGTAGTTTGTCATGCACCTGGATGACAATAATAGACTGTCTATTTTATGCTTCTGACAGCTTATTTTGAGATGTTTCACGGGAATATATTGCAAAATTGCTACTTGCGTGGTTGTAAAAGCCTTTTAATTTCTTAATGATTAGTGAAAATGCGTTACTCATGGCACATACGACTAGCAAATGTTCAGATAAGCCTGCGCTTCCTTATACAAGATTGGCTCAGCTAAAACTATAAATATGCTAAAGCTTACGTGACAGGGTCAAATGTTAATTCAAGGAACGGTCATTATTAATCAGCTGGGTACCCCCCAACCCCCCCACCCCCCACCCCCACCCCCCCCCACACCCCACCCCCCACCCCCCACCCCCCCCCACCCCCGCGCTGATAAATATTGGCCGTTCTCTTAGAATGAATTCATGTCTACGACCAGGGTCTTTGTCCTTGCTCTGTCGTACGAGCTTGTAGTAGAAAGCGTAGGCTAATTTGAACACAGTACACTCAACAGAGTACCATTTTTATTCCCAAAAGTTTGTGTACATGCTTATCTGCCGATGTATGTAATGTCTCCCATGCAAATAGGACCGGGACGAGTTGACCCGGGCGAAATGACCCGAAGACCAGTTTGACCCAGGGGACTTCCAGGTAAATGGATAATATTTTGAAAGGCAGATCGCGAAAAATTGGTACAAATTGAATACAGGGATCGAGAAACAATATAACTTGCATTATTTTTGAACGCCCCTTGTAATATATGTTTCTAAAGGTCATACCTGAGTGCACATTATTTCAGTAACATACATACTGGCTAAGAAATAAAATCAGTACACAGGCACATCACCCGTTGTATATTAATGGACATGCTTTGTTTGTTTTGTTTCTTTACACCCCATCAACAATCTTTCAGATATAAAGGGACGGGTCTTCCTGGGTTAAACCAGTACTAAGCTAGGATTAATGTTCTTGCTCAAGGACAGGACGCAGGTCAGGCTCGAACCCGCGACCCCTCGTGCTCGAGTCAAGCACTCTACCACTGAGCCACTGCGCTCCCATTAATGGATATGCGTATTGATAATCCATTGTACATAGGGGTGTCAGGTTATACTTTTCAAAAAAGATTGTATTCTTTTGTCTGAATATCTTTATTATCCCCACGCTTTTTAAAAAAGCGAAGGGGATATTGTTATGGCCTCTGTCCGTCCGTCCGTCTGTCCATCCGTCCGTCCGTTATGCTATCTCCTCCTAAACCATTGGACGAAATTCATTCAAATTCGGTGTGAGTTACTCACATGAATGGGGCGCGCAACGTAATTTCTTTTTGGCTCCGCCCCTGGGGCCCTGGAGAGGGATCAAAAGGTAAAATATCATTTAATTTCAACTGCAAAGTCAATTTCAAAGATTTTATTCCAAACTTTGTGTGTGTTCTCACAAATGAAAGATACAAAACATATCAGACGGGCTTTTTATTCTGTCGCTTGGGTCATACCTAGGGATGGGACTTGGGGGTACTTAGGGGCTAAAATCAAATTCCGTCCTGCTGTCTGTCCGTTATCCTATCTCCTCCTAAACCATTGGACGAAATTCAACCAAATTTGGTGTGTGACTTACCCACATGAATGGGGCGCGCAACGTAAATTTTTGTTTGCCCCGCCCCCTGGGGCCCTGGGGAGGGGACAAAAGGTCAAATATCATTTAATTTCAATTACAATGTCAATTTCAAAGATTTTTATTCCAAACTTTGTGTGTGTTCTCATAAATGAAAGATACAAAACATATCAGAAATTTTATTTATTCTGTTGCCTTGGTCATGCCCTAGGGGTGGGACTTGGGGGTACTTAGGGGCCAAAATCAAATTTCGTCCTGCTGTCTGTCCGTTATGCTATCTCCTCCTAAGCCATTAAACGAAATTTAACCAAATTTGGTGTGTGAGTTACTCACATGCATGGGGCGCGCAACGTAAAAATATTTTTGGCCCCGCCCCCTGGGGCCCTGGGGAGGGGTCAAAAGGTCAAACATCATTTACTTTCAATTACAATGTCAATTTCAAAGATTTAATTCCAAACTTTGTGTGCGTTCTCACAAATGAAAGATACAAAACATATCAGATGGGTTTTTAATTCTGTCGCCTGGGTCATGCCCTAGGGGTGGGACTTGGGGGTACTTAGGGGCCAAAATCAAATTTCGTCCTGCTGTCTGTCCGTTATGCTATCTCCTCCTAAGCCATTAAACGAAATTCAACCAAATTTGGTGTGTGAGTTACTCACATGCATGGGGCGCGCAACGTAAAAATATTTTTTGGCCCCGCCCCCTGGGGCCCTGGGGAGGGGTCAAAAGGTCAAACATCATTTAATTTCAATAACAATGTCATTTTCAAAGATTTTTATTCCAAACTTTGTGTGTTTTCTCACAAATGAAAGATACAAAAAATATCAGACGGGTTTTTTTATTCTGTGGCTGGGTCATGCCACAGGGGTGGGACTTTGGGGCACGGCCGGTGCCCAGGGGGTCAAAAAAAATTACAAACATGGCCATGTGGCATACCAAATCGACGGGGATGACGAGCAGAACAGAATGCAAGTAACATTTTCATCCTAGGGTCAAACTGGTGACCTTTGGGCGAGGTCAAAAGGTCAAATATCATTAACATGTCAATTTCAAAGATTTATTTACCAAACTCTTTGTGTGTGTTCTCACAAATAAAAAATAGACAACATATTGAACAGAATTTTCATTCTGTTGCCAGGGTCATGCCCCGGGGTGGGACTTGATGGTGCTGGGGGTAGTCAAAAACTTTAGCTTGGGGATTTGCGATGGCGCCCCATCGACTGCGCGCTCTAGTTTCACCTTTACAAAAGCTGTATTATGCGGTATTTCACCCGTGTCTCTGCTGTTTGTAAAAATTACCCATTTAGGTTTTAATACATGGTTTAATCCATAAGACCAGAATTTTTTTTATTAGTTGATTTACGGGAATTTTTTTCAGATTTAGGGTCTGGGGGGGGACAAAAAAATAAATGAAATGAAGCTCTAAAAATGCCCAGTTAACTGGTCATTTTCAGAGCTTTTTTTCATTTTCAGAGCTTTTTTTTAATATCTCCAGAAAAAAACAACAGTAAAACAAGTAAGATAAACCAACAGTCTCTATAAATCTTTATATATACTTTTCATCATTTTCCGAAAAATCAGGACAGGACAATCACTTTTAACAGTGTCACTCTCAAAAATACACAGACAGAACCTCAAAACTATTTTTTTTTCAACTAATAAAAAGTCTGGCCTAATGAACCGTTTTCTGTGATGAAAATTAGCATTACCGCACTCTCTTTGTGTGCTACAAAAATGTTCAAGGAGCAGATATAAGACATAATTAGGAATAATTAGGAAAAAAGTTTGGAAGGCATTTTATGTTTATCCACACGCCTTTTTTTTAAACAAGAGGGCCCTAGGGCCCTGGATCGCTCACCTGAGTCCTGCCACATGACTAGATGATGCATTTGTCTCTGGCTAAGGGTATATGATATGATTTTAAAAGATATTTCTATTTTTAGCTCTGGTAGCCATGTTGTTCAGCCAAGTTGAACCTTCTGATTTATCTACGTAGGTAGAGGGCAATATAAGAAACATTTCTGTAAAATTATTTTGATTTTGGACCAGTGGTTCAGGAGATTGCATTTGAAGATATTCCTTATCAAGAGTTCTGCCAACCACTTCGTCGGCGGAGCAAAACCATTTGTGCAATTTTGGTAGAGGGCATCATGAGGAACACTTCTGTGAAATTATTTTGAATTTGAACCAGTGGTTCAGGAGGAAATGTCATTAAAAGACATTTCTTATCTAGAGCTCTGGCAGTCCCTTTGCTCGGTGGAGTGAAACCATTTGTGCAATCTTTGTGGAAGGCATCGTGAGGAACAATTCAGTGAAATTATTTTGAATTTGGACCGGTGGTTCAGGAGAAGATTTTGTTTAAAGATATTCCTTATCTGGAGCTCCGAGTGGCCCTTTTGTTCAGTTGTGCGAAACCATTTGTGCAAATTTGGTAAAGGGCATTATGAGAAACAATTCTGTGAAAATATTTTGAATTTGGACCAGTGGTTCAGAAGATGTTTAAAGATATTTCTTATCTGGAGCTGTGGCTGCCCTTGTGTTTAGCGGAGCGGAACTTTTTGTGCTTTTTTACAGAGGGTAACAAGAGGAACAAATCTGTCAAATAATTTTGAATTTGGACTTGAGGTTCAGGAGATGTTGTTTTAAGATATTTCTTACCTGGAGCTCTGGCGGTACTTTTGTACAGCAAGGCAAAACCATTAGTGTAATTTTGGTAGAGGGTAATTTGAGGATCAATTCTGTGAAATTATTTTGAATTTGGACCAGTTGTTCAAAAGGAGATACCTTTTAAAGATATTTCTTATCTGAAGCTCTGGTGGCCCTTTTGCTCAGCGGAGCGGGACCATTTGTGTAGTTTTGGTGGAAGGCATCATGAGGAACAATCGTGTAAAATAATTATGAATTCGGACCAGTGGTTCAGGAGGAGATGTCGTTTAAAGATATTTCTTATCTGGAGCTCTGGCTGCGATTTTGTTCATCGAAGTGGAACCATTTGTGCAACTATGGTAGAGGGTATAATGAGCAACAATTCTGTGATTATTTCGAATTGAGCCAGTGGTTCAGGAGATGTTGTTTAAAAGATTTTTAATATTGAGCTCTGGAAGCCCTCCTGTTCAGTGGAGCAGAACCATTTATGCAATTTTGAAAGAGGACATCATGGGGAACATTTATGTGAAGTTATATGAAATTTGGACCAGTGGTTTAGGAGGAGATGTCATTAAAATAAAAAGTTTATGGACGAGGGACGAAGACCAATCACAATACCTCACCTTGAGCATTCGGTTCAGGTGAGCTAAAAAAGCAGGTATAATCATAAAAGCTATTATAAATCATGTGAATTTGACCAAGACACAGACTGCAGACCAACCCATGGCACCGGGAAGATCAGACTCAAAACGGAGGCACAATACAGTTTTGGGGGGCTGATTTGAGCGCCAAAGTCCTTAATTTTGCAGACAACTGGAATTTAAAATCAAGCCTCATTTGATTCTGAAAGATGGTGATGTAAACTATAACTAACTGTTTAAGGGTAAAAAAACCTTGTGTGCAAAACATGTTGATACTAAAAGTTTAAACTTTTATAAGGGTCTAGCAGGTCTGCATAGTTTTAATATCAAAACAGGGAACGACAAACAAATTCGATGTGTTTTACAATTTATTTGTAAAAAATAGATTGTTGACAAATTAAATAAGACAAGAAAAGACAAACAAAATCGATGTGTTTTACAATTTATTTGTAAAAATAGATTTTGACAAATTAAATAAGAGAAAAGAACATATATACAGAGTATTATAAGAAAGTAAAATAAGAATATTACTGATTTAGTATCCTTCATCTTAGTACAACCATGCAACTAGCAATTTAACAATATACTCCCATGTAACATCTGAAGATAAGCTGTCAGAAGCCTATTATTGTCATCCAGGTAAATGACAAACTACATGAAAAGCTGTTCATTTCTACATGCTCATTTCTTTGAATAAAATGAAAGTGGTTGAGAATTTGTTTAAAAAAGCTTATGGTGAAAATCTCATTTATTGAAAAGACATATGTTGTAGGTACACATTGGAATTGCCTCATAGAGGCAATTCCAATGTGTACCTACAACATATGTTACTGAATACAAGGAAGAAAACTATTTGGAAATTTACATTTTTCAAGTATATTAAATAAATGTCCATTGCCTTTACTTGTATTAAACTTCTCAAACTGCCAGTCAGTATTAAAATACCTGTCGCTTTACTGTTAATTGTTTATTTTTGCATGACAGCTATATCTCTTAATTCGATATATCTGGCAAACTCTTTGCTAACCTGCTAGTTGCGTGGTAGTATCAAAAACTATTTTATTTTCATTTCAGTCTGTCAGAACCTTTTCCCATCATTTACCATAAATGTGGCTTGCTCTCCCATCTGCTTATATACTTTGAAAGGCAATATTGTAAACAATATGGACCCAGATCAAGAGTGCAAATGCATATATGCCACAGACAGGATATGATATAATTTAATGCTGCTAAATTAAATATTTGCATGCTGGGTATTTTTTCATCTTTTTTGTCTGCTGATGTTTTTTTCAAATTTAACTATACTGAGGGAAAAAAGTTTAGCAATAAACTTAGGGGATTCACAGTTTAGAAGAAATAGGATTTATATTTTCATAATATCAAAAATATATGTTGACAAACGTTTACGATTACAATGAAATTAAGGGGTTTGCGTTTTCACTTAATGTAAGTGCCATTTTAAGACCCCTTGCTAAAACAGCTTATCTGGCAATACTGCGAAAAATTTTCTGCTAAACGCTTCATTTTTCTGTCAAATGTTTAGATCTTAAAACCAAAAAGTGAAAAACGGTTTAAAATTAAATGTTTTGTTTACCTTTTCATGCACTTTAAGTTGAGAATGGTATTTGTTCAAATTACCTCCCTTTCAATTGAATAGCGTTTGAAATTAAAATGTTCAGCAGATTAAATTCTCCCTCTTGAGGGTAGCCATTAGATCATTTTCAAACAATTGACATGTTTGTGCACTTGCTAATAAAAAAGATCTAATGCTTAAAATATCGCCTATGGAGAAAACCCATTATAAATAATTGCTAAACTTTTTTCCCTCAGTATATTTATTAAAAGATTAATTCAGATATACCATCCAGCCTCTCATATGCTAATTCAATGGTAAACTTATATAAATTCACCAAGAAGCTGAAACCCATTATCCTAACTCTATATTCAGTAATATAAAATGATTGTCAAAAGTTTTACTAACAATAAATATAGTGTAGCAAAGCTTTGTATGCTGCTATGATTTTACATTTATGACAGACAGAAGTCATATTGCAATGATTGTACAAAGCTCGGACCCAGTATAAACGGACTGGTCACTCATGGAAATACAAAGTTATGTTGTCGAGGCTTTATTTTAGCGCTATTACAAAGTACTACAGCCAATAAAATTGATTCTGAACATACACGAGATTATTAGAGGTTACTCCCACTATGCGAAGCTAAAATATTACGAGTTACAGTAAAATAATTGAAGTTTTCTCATCTTTCTATGTTGATTTCTGACAATTTTCGGCTAAGAGTGCCGAAAGTAGCTAAAATGGGTACCTATGTTTCTTGCTGATGTTCATAAGACGGATTAACTTTCAATAATTATAGCAACGCAGTCTTAAGATAGTATATTGAACCATTGCTTTTTGAAGAAAATTCAAAGATATGCGGAGAAATAACGAAGATATGATTATTTAATCCTCAACATACGCCAGTTTGGAAAGCTCAGCCACCGTTGAGCCACGACAACTTATTTCCAATATATACATTTACCTGTATGTAAGTGACCAGTCCGTGTTTATTGGGTCCGAGTACAAAGCCACATGCAAAATCCCACGCTGCTAGAATTGTACAAGGTGATCTAGTGAAGCACATATTAATATGAATGCACAAAGCCAACTGGGAAATCCTAAATTGCAAGGATTGTACAAAAACAACTAGACAATCCCATTTTGCAAGAATTGTACAACACCAACTGATAAATGGCACATTGCAAGGATTATACAAGGCAGATTAATAACGCTATTATTGCAATCATTATAATAGGCAGATTGACAAATCCCAAATTGCAAGTATAAAGAGGATCTTACATGAGTGCTCATGTTTTATTGAATTTATTAAACGAGTTGAGGAAAAGAGATAAAATGCTGGGCATTTTATCTCTTTCACGCAACGCGTTTAAAAAATTCAATAATACAAGAGCATGAATGTTAGATTCTATTTATCATATGACATTAAAATTAATTTGAAATCTCATTTCTAGCATAAAAAAGTTTTACTTGTGTCATTATGCACGCAATTTTGTTATGGATGTCATAACACTTCTCGTAAATCTGTAAACCACTAGTGGTTTATTAATTTTATTGCATGGCATTATTTCACTCTCAGACACAACGTCATGTGATAACGACTTACAAAGCATATGGGCAATGATTGTCCTAAGCAGACTAATATATCCCACTTTGCAAAAATTTGCACATGATGTACTAATAAATCCTGTATTGCAAAGTTTATACAAAGTGGACTGATAAATCCTATATTGCAAAGTTTATACAAGGTGGACTGATAAATCCTTTATTGCAATAGTTGTACTAAGCTGACCAATAAAGCCATATTCCAATGATTCTATCGGGCTGATTGATAAAGCCAATACAAATATGAGCTGTGACACGTGATTTCCAACAATGTGGCATTTTGCAAGTGTAGACTTAGACGAGCCTGTACAGCCTCCTGTAAAGCTTAGAAACTCTTAATGATGTTTAGTCAGTAGCTTATCGCTTATAGTATATTCAAGCGACAAGCAAAGGCTCTGATCAGACTGCGCATATGCGCAGGCTGATCTGAGGCTTTGCTGGTCGCACATACCACATTGTTGGAAATCTCATGTCACGGCTCAATTATGATTCAACTATGCTGACTAATAAAGCCCATATGTCAATGATACTGACAGGCTAATAACCAAAATGAGAAGATATGATATGTCATGGTCAATGCAAACAGTAAAATATACCTTTACTATTGCCTCATAGGCTTAACATAAATCAACAGTAATCATATTAAATAGATGTCACAAGTGAAAAGCTTACTTTGTGTCTAACACAAAGACATACATACACAGAGTTGACATACACATATGAGCCATGACATTTCCAACAATGTGGTATGTGCGACCAGCAAAGGCTCAGACCAGCCTGCGCATATGCGCAGTCTGATCAGAACCTTTGCAAGTCGCTTGAATATTCTATGGCTTTTAAGCTACTGCCTGAACACCTTTTGGAGTTTCTAAACTAAGCAAGAGGCTGCACAGGCATGTCTGAGTGCACACTTGTCAAACTGCCACATTATTGGAAATCACATGTCACGGCTCAATTATAATAATACATGGGTGAAAGTTACCCCCTAACATGCTGAATATTTTCAGGTACTACACTTCCCCCCAATTTTTATTCTGGTAACCAACAACATTCGATTTGAAAGCATTTATTTTCAATCAGAATGGAAAACAGTGTCAAGCCAGCTGAACTGGATCTTCTGTGTGCGTGGGTGTGTGTTTTTTTTAAAAAAGTTAAATCCTGCTTTGGCAAACAAAGAGGATATAAATTCTAGTCTAAAAACTTACAGTAAGTATACACAGTAAAACCTGTCTTAAGCCGCCACTCAAAAATAGACAAAACAAATTAAGAAATTAATGACAAATGGTAGCTTAATGATGGTCGAAATTATTGCAGAATGCTCCCCTTGGGGCATTCTGCAATACTTTTGACCTGCATTAAGCAATAGTTGAAAACCAATTTCTGCTCTTTTTGAAAGTGGCGGTTTTACACAGGTTTTACTGTAAATCAAGTATCAATAATTCCAAGTTCAACTGGTCAATCATCTTTAAATAAGAACCTTAAAATGAATCTAAAAATGCATTATAACCTGCTTATTTCAGCATTTTAAGGCTGACTTAAGAAAAATGGCTTCAAAGTCCTGAATTTGGGAATAATCCTGAAAACTTTCACCCATGATGATAGCATATAAGGAGTACACCAAGTTTAATTTATCACAGTGTTTCTAAACATTGAGCATATCATACAAATGAAAATAAGATTGTACTAAGCCATGTTTAAAAAATTTGGCTCGACCACTTCTTACTGGTATGTTTTATTTTTTTTTTTTTTCTTTATGTCCTAGTCAACAATTTTTCAGTTATGTTGGGATGGGTCTTCCTATGTTGAACCAGTACTAAGCAAGTTTAATGTACTAACTCAAGGAAACAACACAGTGAAGCAGGTGAGGCTCAAACCCACAACCCCTAGGTCTCAAATCAAGGACTCTCTCACTGAGCCATTCTGGTCTCTCTGGGATGTTTTCAAGCTGGGTAGGCAGGTAACTTTTTTGTTTTTGAATATTCAAAAAAATATTTAAAATTTCTTTTCATCTGATAAAAGTAGTTTTTAAATATTTTTTCACCAAAGAGTGTTAGAAAAAGATAGAGAATTCTAGATGAAATATAAATATAGGCATTTAGCTCAGTGAGCAGAGATGAAAAGCAAAAAAATGCCTAATTCTGAGGCCATAAACAGTTTTTGGTAGGGGAGTTAATTGCTGGGTTGGTAGGAAACGGCAAACAAACATTTTTTTTTAAATTTAGGCCCCATTCAAATATTGAGTTTACCATAGACAATTTAATTATCCTTACAGACAAAAGTTAATAAAACTAAAAAGGAAAAAGACACAAGTAAAAAAACACTAATATTCTAATGATCAAACAACTTTTCAACAAATAAATGATACCAATTTTATCTTTGACCTCAGAAGTGTGTTTCTCATGTGTCACAAATCAGATCCTTTAAGATATAAAATTAATGAAAATAAATATATTTCCTGTCCAACAGTTTCAGAAGCTATCAAAAGTCTGTTCAATGGTCACAGCCACTAATTTACCAGTCTTAAATCATTGATGAAATCAACACTTCCAAAAGCCATAAATAGAATAGATTACACAATTTGATAAAGCTTTGATGGCAGTTTCTGCTAAAATGGGGCTTGACGCGAGAAAACCTGTCTTCGGGTGTTTGCAAACAACACAGGCACAGACCAGCCTGCTCTTTCGCGCAGTCTGATCAACGCCTTTGTTATTCGCTTTTAGAAAAGTACCATATCTAAACTTGCTACAGGTGAAATGTCAATTTTCTAGATAGTCACTGTAGCTGAGGAGATTGGTTTGAAATTCGCTTTGCCGGAAAACCCCGAAGACAGGGTTTGTCATGACAAGGCCCAAATACCCTCCAATTTGATTGTTTAAATAGCACTTTAATAGCTGATCTTACATCCCTCCATAGTAAGCATCATACCAGATCATTCCAGAGTGCTCCAAAGATCTGAAAAACAAATTGCAGAAAAAGAGTTTAGAAAATATTTTCTAAAAGGCTCCACACCTATCCCAATGACTCTTTTCTTCTATATTCTACTATTGTACATATGTTAAATAATTAAAAAAAAATGATAGTACTTTAGTTCTAAATTAATACATGTAGCACCATATGCATGCACCTTGCATAAATATTTCACTATATAAGTTTCTAAAGTACTGTTGTAATATTTTACATTTACTTTGTACTTCCCTTTAATGAGACCCAACATTCGAGCTTTGTATTTCTTCATGTTACAAATAAAATAAAGCATTTTACCTATAAGAGTATGACAGGCGGATTTGTGTGTGAGAGTTTTTGCCATATTTGATTGATAATATAAATAGAGAATACTAGGTGAGTGTCTTTTGATATCAAGTTTACCAGGCAAGGCTTTGAGAACGCTTGTTGACATCGCGAGGCTTGCCGAGATATAGAGAATTCTAGGTGAGTGTCTTTTGATATCAAGTTTACCAGGCAAGGCTTTGAGAACGCTTGTTGACATCGCGAGGCTTGCCGAGATATAGAGAATACTAGGTGAGTGTCTTTTGATATCAAGTTTACCAGGCAAGGCTTTGAGAACGCTTGTTGACATCGCGAGGCTTGCCGAGATATAGAGAATACTGGGTGAGTGTCTTTTGATATCAAGTTTACCAGGCAAGGCTTTGAGAACGCTTGTTGACATCGCGAGGCTTGCCGAGATATAGAGTATACTGGGTGAGTGTCTTTTGATATCAAGTTTACCAGGCAAGGCTTTGAGAACGCTTGTTGACATCGCGAGGCTTGCCGAGCGATTCAACATGCGTTCTCAAAGCCGAGCCTAGTAAACTTGATATCAAAAGACGCGAACCTGGTATTCTATTTATCAGTTTACCCATTATTGAACACTCTTCAAACTTACGATTATGACGTATTTTTTTTATTTTTGTGTTGATTCAGAGTCATTGGCGACGTCATTCAAAAAGTGCAACGTCATCATGACCTGATAAAGGTAACATGCCGTGAGATAGGAAACGTTTATTAGGCTATTTTGAAACAATTCATTTAATATTAGGGGTGACTGATAAAATGTAATTCTAAAGCACTTGATTTTGTAACGGAACATCTCATTGGACAACATCAAAAATTTGTGACAGTATATCCTGCTGTGATATACTGTTAGAAAGTTTGATGTCATTAATTAAGCCACATATTGTTGGATGACATGTGGCTTTATGCGGCTTGAAACGCTCAAATTTGAGTAAGCTGCAGAAATGCACTAGAATGGGGATAACCATATTTAAAATTTTCATTTGGGGAGATATATCGTTGGATATATGGTCGGAAATCACGCTGATTTCCGACAGTATATCCGAAGATATACCTCCGCAAATAATAATTTTGAATACAGATATCCCCTAAATATAAGGATTACAATTAAGATTTTAGCTTGCACTGGATGACATATATACATTAGCTTCCTATTGTTGCCCAGAAGCCTTTAAGGCTTTACAGACATTAACAGGGATGAGGACAGTCAGCCATTCTTAATCAGGAAAATATGTCGGTTGACTCAAAAATGGAGAAAAGCAATTTATAAATCACTTATTAACATGATTAAAGTTTTAAAATCACAAAATATCAATAGAAACCAGTCAGTGTATGCTTAATTTATATCTAAAATTGGGTTTAACTTCATTCATAAATAAATTTCAGTGAAAACAACTGGCATTATATAAATCATCTGCCAGTGCTCAATCAGGAAATCCTGATCAATCCTGAACTTCCTCATGCCTATATTAAAAAGCCTAATGTTTCCATCATCTGGTGCAAGCTAAAAACCTGCATTTTCATCCTCATATAAATCAACTAACAAATACTTACTTTACAAGATCTGCAAACGCTCCTAGCAATGTTTTCTCCCTATAATTGACACCATGTTTCTTGCATAGAGATTTCACTAGAGGTTGGACTGAGTAATAGTGGTGTCTAGGCATCGTTGGAAACAAACTGAAAGCAGAACAGAAATCACATTTTTCAATTTTCTCCCTATAATTGACACCATGTTCCTTGCAGCCAGATTTCACTAGTGGATGGACCGAGTAATAGTGATGTTTTGGCATCATTGGAAACAAACTGAAAGCAGAACAGAAATCAAATTAATCAATTTTCTCCTTTTTATTGACACCATATTTCTTGTAAAGAGATTTCACTGGAGGTTGGACTGAGTAGTAGTGGTGTCTAGGCATTGTTGGAAACAAACTGTAAGCAAATCAGAATCAAATTTATCAGTGTTATCACTGTAATTGACACCATGTTTCTTGCAAAGAGATTTCACTAGAGGTTGGGCTTAATAATTAAGATGTCTAGGCATTGTTGGAAACAAACTGTAAGCAGATCAGAATCAAATTTATCAGTGTTATCACTGTAATTGACACCATGTTCCTTGCAAAGAGATTTCACCAGAGGTTGGACTGAGTAAAAGTGATATATAGGCATCATTGGAAACAAACTGTAAGCAGATCAGAATCAAATTTATCAGTTTTACAACTGTTATTGGCACCATGTTTCTAGCAAAGAGATTTCACCAGAGATTGGAGCAATAGTGATGTCTAAACAACATTGGAAACAAACTGAAAGCAGACCAGAAATCAAATTTAACAGTTTAACATGAACTTGAAAATGTTGCCAAAATGGATTTCTGATTTCATGAACTACTGTTTTATTCTTATGATATTTATATTTTTCAAATTATGTTATAGAAATCCAGTTTAGAAAACAATCAGTGCATTACCTAGGTTTAACGTAGAGACATTTAAGTTTCTGATTTTGTGAGCAATTCAAACAATTTGTCATCAATATAAAAAATTTCAGGTACATGATAATATTTCATAAATATATAAATTCACAGGTCAGGCAGGCATTAAAACCAATTTATCCAAGATTGGTTTAAACAATATTTTATTTAATCAATAGCAGTTTAGATAAACATTGTATTTGCACAAATATGCAATTAAAATCATCAAAAAAGCAATTGAAAATTAAATGCATGCATACCAGAAAGCAATTGCAACGGTCGGTATGCAATTACATGCAATATAATTGCGTACAATTTGGTCCATTTCATTTCCATTTTGGTAATAAACAAATGCCAGTCGGGTATTGAATTTTTACTACCAAGTGCACTGTATAACTCCAGTTTTATTAATAATATATCAGTACCCAGTCCAGTATTTTATGTGTCAAGCTTTAATGCAATAATGGATTCTTCCTTCTGGTTTGATACAATATACTTGGAATGGTCCATTGTATATGTCTAGATGGGTCACATTAAAATTTCCAAATAAAATTGCATTTCTATCTATCTATCTTTCTTTGATTTGATTCTTCACATCCCAGTCAAATTTTTTTAGTTATGTGGGGACTGAACCAGTACTATTAAAGCAAGGATAAATGTGTCTTGCTTAAGGACACAACATACTGTCATCGGCGAGGCTTGAACCGGCAATCCCTCGATCTCCAGACAAGCACTCTACCTATGATCGAGCCACCTTTTTCTTTCTCTGAAGATTGTTGACATCTTAGAAAACAGTGCAGACCCTAATAAAATGCCACCTTATGTGGCATTTCTTCTGGGTTTTCACCTTTTGCCATAAGTACACATTTATGAGTCACCATAACAAAAGAGATGAATGTTACTTACTGATGTTCTATCTGGAAATTGAGATGTCCTGAGAACCAGTCATTGAATAGTCCTGGTTCCACGTTGCATGAAGAGTCAAGCTGCAACCGGACCCAGTCCTTTCCACTAGTACTGTCAAAGTCCACCTCATTAGGAATATGGCTCATCTGGGTGCACCATACAAACCAATGACTCTCTATTGTCCTGAAATTGATTAGAAAAATAAAGTGTATTTCTTAAAGCTGTACTACTGCATGACATGCATAAAATATGAAGCATATAGAAAATATTCTTTTGCTAAATGCTTTAATTAATGCACTTGCTTTTGTAACGAGATGTCTGATTGGATAATATCAAAAATTTGTCACAGTATATCCTGCGATATATTGTAGGAAACAATTTGATGTCATTAATTATGTCACACTTTGATTGATGACGAGCAGCATCATGCGGCTTTCAACGCTCAAATTTGAGACAAAACCTCAGAAGCGCTTTAGAATGGGGATAATTTGGGTAGGTATATTGTCAGTTCAGAAATCATGTTTTACGGCGGGTCTAGAAAGTTTTGTCAGAGGGGGTCCAACTCTGACGGGTTTTTGTTATTGTTTTTTTTTTCTTTTTTTTTCTTTTTTTATGAGGGGAGAAAGGATCCAAATAGCATTAAAAGTGGGCCATCATCAGCCTGCAAGTAAAATGCCATTTAAATGACATTTCACTGGTCGGGCAGATGATGGTTCATCATTGAATGCTGGCTTAATTGGTAGCTTTGTGATTTTTCAGGGGATCTTGACCAGTATTACTAAGAAATCCTATATTTTTGTGATTTTTCAGGGGGGGGGGGTCTGGACCCACTGTCCTCCCCTCTGAGTCCCTGCATGATGTTCTTGCTGTCCTGTTAGTTATGTGTTTTTCCTCTCACGCTGTGGGTTTGTCTGTGATTGTGGCATTTTCTTTTCATGCTCACTAGATTTTACCGGCGCACCAGATCAGAATTTCCGTTGTTTTTACCCATGTGAGATAATTCTATCTCACATACCCGTACCAGCATGTGGGAAAGATAAAAACCGAACAGCTGCATGTCCGCTGCACACCGGCTGCATGTGAATCCTTGACGTCATTGTACTGTTAATATTGTGTCACCATGTCACATCTCAGTGTATTCAGGATTTTCTGGAAGGCTTTTCCTTGTTTTTCCAATATAAAATGAGGTATTGAGTGGTGAGCAAGAAAAAGAATCCATTATTTGTGTAAGGATGGGATAGAAAAATTTGTCCCTTGTGATCACCGTTTGTCATCACTCGGCAAGCCTCGTGATGCCAAACGGTGATCCTAGGGATGGATTTTTCTATCCCACCCTCACACTCATGATGGGTTCTTATTGTCATGCTCACTAGTTTGTTTGGTAACTTACCTAACAAACAGGAACATCCCAAGAGCTGCCCAAGGACTACCAAGGACTGGGCTTAGGCAGGACATTATCTTGTAGAAGAATGTAAATGTGAAAAAGAGATCCTAGAAAAGAAAAGAATGTATGATGATATAAGAACACATACGGTAAAACCTGTGTAAAACAGCCACTCAAAAACAGACAAATCAAAGATTTCAATGACAACTGGAAGCTTAATGAAGGTCAAAAGTATTGCAGAATGCTCCCCTTGGAGCACTCTGCAATACTTTTGACCTGCATTAAGCAATTATGATGGTCTGGATGGGGTAGACTGATTAGTGAATAAAGGCCCTTTTTTATAATGAGAAGTGAATAATAAGCAAAAACATAAATAGAGAATAATGAGGGCCTTAAAATAACAAATAATCCTATTTTTTTTAATGAATAGAAGAAAAAATAATTAATAGTGACTATAAAGTGTTTATTTTTGAATTCCATTTTTGCATTAACCGTTGCAACTGTCACAGCTGTGGAAGGATGCAGAGGTTTTTAGAAAAAAATATATAGTTATATCTATTTTTTACCTATTTGTCTTATTGATTAATGAAAAATAAATAATCAGATTTTAATGAATACTTGGTCTTATTTTAATGAATAACCCAAAATTTTAATGAGAATTTTACTATCAATTAAGTAACAGGATTCTAGTTTTACATGTATCATGCATTTACAAGCAGAGCTGAAAACAGCTTACATCCTGATTAGCTGGCTTCCCACTGTTTCAACATAGGATATATCGGAGCTCGAGCATGGTCAGAGTTATAAGAGGGGTGCAACTCAGTGGTAGAGTGCTCGGCTTTAGATTTTTATCTCTTGTTCAAGTCTCACTAGAGGCACTGTGTTATTTCCCTGAGCAAGATACTTCATTCTCTCTGTTAAGCACTGGTACAACCCCTTAAAAGCAACAATTCAACAAACACACAGAACTTTATGAAATGATCTGTTTGATTTGATTCTTTACATCCCAGTCAACAATCTTTCAGTTATGTCATGGGTTGAACCAGCAATGATTAGTGTGTCTTGCTCAATGACACAAAGCAGTGACCCCAGTGAGGCTCGATCCCGCGGCACTTCGGTCTCGAGTCAAGCACTCTACCGCTGAGCCACTGCACTCCCTATTTATGAAATGAAGCTTTATGTCTGAGTTTCCTTATGAACCAGTATTTACTTTCATACTTTTGGTATATGAGCATCCAGCAAAGGCTCCAGTGAGGCTGGTCTGAGTATGGGAGCTTGCATAAAAAATTCATGAGCTTACAATCACACAACCACCAGGTTAGCAAAAAATGTAGTTCATGTAATCAAATTTTGAGATATAGCTTTCATACAAATATAAACGATTGGTGGTATAGTGACAGGTATTTATTTTAATACTGATTGGCAGGTTGAGATGTTTAAAAGAGGCAAAGGCAATAGACATGATACTTCCTACGCGTTAATTTCAATTTATAAAATTTTCCTTATATTTTCAGTAAGAAATGTTGTTGGTACATATTGGAATCCACAACATAAGTCTATTCATTCAATGAGTATGTGTTTTCACCATAAGATTTTTAAAACACATTATCAACTGCTTTTATTGTTTACGTGAAATGTGCACGTAGAAACAAACATGTATTCATGTAGTTCGTCATGAACAATGATAGACTGTCCATTTTATGCTTTTGACAGCTTATCTTAAGAGGTTTCATTGGAATATTTTGCTTAATTGGTAGTTGCTTGGATGTAATATTAATTTTATCATATGATGTCACGCCTGGGAGTGAAATAACGCCATGCATTAAAATTGATTAACCACTAGTGGTTTACAGATTTTCGGGTAATGTTATGAAATGATGCTTTTAACTACTTCACATATATATTGAAAAACCCTAACGTTTTCACGACAAAAATGAGATTCTAATGATTGCACAGTAGTTTTAATGTCATATGATAAATAGAATACTTTGGTCCTGTATTATTTGATATATTAAACTCGTTGCCAAAAAGAGATAAAATGCTCGGCGAGCCTCACATTTTATCTCTTTTTCCCAATTTATTTAATAAATTCATGCGCGGATCCAGGACATTTCGTCAGGGGGGGGTCAAGGTCAGTCTGACAAAAAAAGGTTTTTTTTTGTTTTGTTTTTAAGTCCTCAGGTTATTTTACTGAAGTCAAATAGTCAATTTCAAAGAAATCTATCATTTTTCAAGGTTCAACATTTTCCAGGGGGGGGGGGGGTCCAACTTTTTCCATTGCTTATTCCAGGGTTCCCACAGAAATTCAAAAACAAAATTCCATGATTTTTCCATGATTTTCCATGATCAACAATATAATTTCCATGATCATCTAACGCGCGGCCTCCAACCTCCCCTTTTTGCGGCATCTTCACCATGCTGAGCATGAATGTGACTGTTTTTAGCAAGTTTTTCTTATCTTATATATTTTCAATATTTCTTTCTTCATATCATTTCCAAATAGCCAACCAAAAAGGTCATTTACTGTATATGGCCAAACACCATACATGTAATACCTTGATGAAGACTGATGATTGAATTGAAATGTCTCCAACATACCCAAAAGCTAAGTTTTATGATGATACATTTTGAAGAACTTTTATTCAGGCTTTCAAGTGCGCTTCCACAAAAAGTAGGTATAAAATTTTTGAAAAAGTAGTGAAAAAGTAGGGATTATATATATCCCATGTAAAAAGGAGGGATAGTAGGGCTTTTTCAAATACATAATTCATTTAACAATGAGTCATTAAATCAATGATAATACATCAATATAAGCAGGATAAAAGTGGTGACAATAAAATCATCCAAAAATAGAATGATTTTTGCAGTTGAAAACTTCAAAGTGAGAAATCTAGTGGTCTGCCCATTTACAAAAAACAAGTTAATTTTGTGGAATTTGAGCGAACGAAGTGAGCGTGGAAAAAGATGTTGATTTTATTGCACAAATGACATTTAAAGTGTAATAGTAGGGATAGTAAGACATTTTCAAGACAATGTAGGGAAAAGCAGAAGAACAACAAAAAAGTAGGAATAGTAGGACCCACTTGGAACAGTAGGTACCACTTGAAAGCCTGTTTTATTTAATCCACCCTGCTTAAGAATCTGCTAATTCAAATGATTCAATGCAGCTTTTACATTCCATTAAAAAAAATGAATATCTTTTTGATAGACCTGATATACAAATTAAAGAATACTTCTGACTGGCCAAAATTGCATTAATTTTTAAGACTACATGTATCTGACTAAAAAAGGACAACAAGTGTAGACCCTGTTGTGGACCATACCTGCATTTTGAAATAATTAAAACTTAAACCACCAGTAGCCAGATAACTAGCAATCAGACACACAAATTATTTCATAAAATTCCATGATTTTTCCATGATTTTTCAGTTGTTTTCAAATTCCATGATTTTTCCATGCATGGAACTTTTATTTGTGATTTTCCAGGTTTTCAAGTGCTCGTGGGAACCCTGTTATTCCCTATAGAAACACATATTACTTGTGATCTTGTGATTTTCCAGGAGGGGGGGGGGGTCCGGACCCCCTGTCCCCCTTCTGGATCCGCACTTGAAATTAAATAAACATGAGCACTCTTTTAAGACACCTCTCTACTCACCACCCAATCTTTCCTCTTGAGCACAAAGAAGAGATTTTCATAGACAAAATATACTGGCAGTAGAAGTGGTGTAACTGAAAATAAACAATTAAGCGGTGACATGTGATTTCCAATGTGGCATTTTGACATGTGTAGACTCAGAAGAGCCTGTGCAGCCTCCTTTTAGGCTTAGAAACTCCAAATGATGTTCAGTCAGTATCTTAACACTCATAGAATATTCAAGCGACTAGCAAAGGCTCTGATCAGACTGCGCGTATGCGCAGGCTGGTCTGAGCCTTTGCTGGTTGTTGGAAATCTCATGTTACAGCTCAATTAACAAAACAAATTTGGGCTATTTCTACATTCTTCAGCTAAAGCCATTTTGTTTATTAATTTATATTTTTCATTTTAAAAATACACAGAATAAACAAGTTTGTGATCAAACTTTTACAATCTGCAAAATACAACTAAGCTCAGACAAAATCGATCTTTAGTGAAAGAAATACATTTTTCTTTAAAAATATAACTGGTGACCCCTCAATATATACAATGGACCATCCTGACCTTATTGTATGCAGTTCTATGGAAAATTTCATCGGTCTGAAAAGGGTTAAAATAATGTGGATTGACCACTGGATATATGTCCATGCAGGACTTTAGTTAAGAGTGTCAGGAGACAAAAATTCCACTCCTCTGCTCGTAATTATGAGGGAAATCTGTAAAGGACAAGTAAATTTTCCCAAAGCACTTTCAGGACGAGTACTTTGGGAAGAATTACATGAGGAAGTCATATTACATATAACTCCCTTATGTTCTTTATTGCATACACTTTTAAAGGACAAGTGCATGTGTTTGCAGTACGAGTGAAAATTGTAAGTCACTCATCCTACAGGACAAGTGCAATATTGAAATATTTTTGTCCCCTGCAGTGTAACAGAAAAATATTTTTCTAATTTCTCAACCAAAACGATGAGACGTTTCTTTTGAGCACCCGAAACATGGGCTAAAAATTATGGGTAAGAAAATATTGACAATCTTACTGTTATTTTTTGTTGATCTAAACCTGTGTACATGGCAAATGTCTCTGTGACAAATTGTGTACTTAATGCATATGCAGGACTTTAGTTAAAAGTGTGTAACAGAAAAATATTTTTCCTATTTCTCAACCAAAACATATGTTGTGGGTTCTCAAAAGAACCGTCTCAATGAGACGGTTCTTTTGAGCACCTTAAACATGCTAAAAATTATGGGTAAGAATATATTTACAATTTAAGCTGTTATTTTTTTTTATCTAAACCTGTGTTCATGGCAAATATGTCTCTGCGACAAAACATGCGCGGATCCAGAAAGTTTTTTCACAGGGGCTCCAACTTTGAAACGTTTTTTTTTTAGTTGATGAGGGGAGGGAGGATCCACCAAGTACCACTATAAGCCGGCCATCATCGGCCTGCCAGCAAAAGGCCATTAAATGGCGTTTCGCTGGCGTGCCGATGATGGTCCAGAATTGAATGCCGACTTGGTAGCTGTGATTTTTCAGGGGATTCGTCACATGCAAAAAATGGTACTTACAGAAGAAAAAATATATATGTTGAAAATTATATGGCATTTTCCTTATCTTCTTCATGCCGAATAATTTTGGTAGTGTTTCACCGAGTACGAAGAGATATGCGACTTGTACATCCGGGTCTTTCTTTAAAATATTTGGTTTGGAATGATGTAGGGAATGTCTGAAGTTCCACCAGTGAGATGAGGCTCCCTGTGAAAAAAGAGAAAATATGTATGAAAAATTGTATGAAAAACAAAGTGTGATATGAAATACAAAGTATGAATGAAAATAAAATTGCCACTTTTATTTTCATACACACTTCAAGTGTGCTTGAAAAAAAGAAAGTCAATGAAAAAAAGTGTGTATGAAAATAAAAGTGTCTGCTATGAAATACAAAATTATATAAAAAAACAGCGTGCTAGTCCAAGAAAAACAAAATGAAAAACAAAGTGTGTATGAAAAAAAAGTGTATGAAAAACAAAGTGTATGAAAAGAATAAGTGTGTATGAAAAACAAAGTGTGTATGAAAAACAAAGAGAGTATAAGCAAACAAAATGTGCATGAAAAATAAACTGTGTACGAAAAAAAATGTGTTCGGAAAAAATTGTGTATGAAAAATAAAGTGTGTATGAAATACAAAGTGTGTATGCAAAACATAGTGTGTATGAAAAACAAAGTATGTATGAAAAAAATGTGTATGAAAAACTAAATGTTTATGAGAAATAAAATGAGCATGAACATAAAGTTGTATGAAATACAAAGTGTGTATGAAATAACAAATGTGCATTGAAAATGAGGCGTATGAATATATGTCCGCTTTTAATAACCCAGCCTCTAGAATTTGTTTGATCTTTTAACGCTGGGTAGTTTTTCATACTTTTGTTGTCCTCTGCTGACTTCTTTTCAAAATTAACTTTTCTTAAAATTCTTTCAGGAACACTTAATCAGCAATGTGTCACATGGTTTGAATTCAGCCTCAAGACTAACAGAACTGTCCTGATTTGACAAAAATTATCAGCAAACGACAAAAGTCGCTGTGAGCAAGAATAGAGTTAACCCTTTACTCCATAATAACGCCTTTTGAAGCCTTTGAACTATCATAAATTTGAAAATATTATGGACAATGGAGCATTTGCTCATTTGGAGCAAATGCTCCATTTTCTATAACATTTTCAAAAGTAAACAATGAGCAATTGCTCCATTTTCCATAATATTTTCAAAAGTATCCACATTTTTACTGAATTTTTTTTGAATTTTTTTAATGTTGTCTAAAAATAGAAAATGATGTCATGATCTAAAAATAGAATATGAAAGAGTAAGTGAGACAGGTGAAGCGTGTATATCAACATGTTGTATATTTAACATAAGCATCAAATTTTTGTCAGGGGGGTCCTGTTAATAAAATGTTTTGATGTTTGTTTAAACCTCAACCTTTTTTACAGTTTACAGAGGGACGTCCAATAGTATCCTGCAATGATAACTATATAATTTCAAGGGGGGGGTTCAAAGTTGTCAGGGTGTCCAAAATTTTTCACGCAGGGGTTCAATCGCTTATTTGTACAGAAACTTATCATGCTCACAATTTTTCAGGTAGGTCCCGACCTGCATGTCCCCTCTCTGAATTTGCGCATGAGCTTGGGGTTCAACTTATTGTGTTTTTGTGGTCAATTTTGTTCAAATTTTTCAGATAAAATTTGCGTGGGTGGGTGTTCTCATGATTGAACTAGTGTAAGAGGTAGGGACTATATTTGGCTTTGGTAAATTTATTGCTAACCATGCTAACAGGATATTTGATTTGATTTGTTTTGTTGCTTTACCTCCCAAGTCAACAGCTATGGTCATGGCGGGATGGTCAGTTCACCTTACCCACAATTTTTCATGGGCAAGCTTGAACAAGCAGTTAACCAATACTTCGTGCACATACTTTCGCTTGTGACTGACAACAATCTTTCTTGAATGATTCAGCAGAAGAAAGGAGAATGACCGCAGAAATTATTTCATGATCAATCTCCATGAAAGTATAAGTAACAGGATATGGAAATTGTGTGTGTGTGTGTGTGTTTGTGTGTGTGTGGGGGGGGGGGGGTGGGGTTCGGGGAAATAAACAATGATATACTTACTTTTATGTGACCAATTAGCAAATGATGTGCTATATGATTAAGTTGTCTGCTCTTGAACACAGAAAGATAGTGGGGGGGGGGGGGATAATTATATTATACTTACTTTTATGTGGCCAATTAACAAATGATGTGCTATATGATTAAGTTGTCTGCTCTTGAATACAGAAAGATGTCCAAAGTCATGCTGTAACCAGCCTGCTTGTGCCTAAAAATATAAAATATTGCATAGGTCAACATAAAGCACATTTTTGAGCTTTAAATTGTTAGTAATTTCTTATTCATCAGTATTACATGGGTTTTGGTGTACTCAAAAGAACCATCTTATTGAGACTGTCCTTTTGAGTACCCAAAATTTATGTTAAGACAATATCTTTTTTTATTGCACTCATTGGTTCTATATGGATATTTCAAAGGATTACACTCATCCCAAATTTTAATTCAATATATTTACAGGATTTATGCTAGTGGCATATTTTAAGAGAAGAGTAGTATCTGATCAGCTGCCAAAGAATAAGATATCAACTGAAATATATCATAACTCAAGGGACAAAACTTGTAAAACTGGTCAATTTTATTACTACAAGAACAGTGTCCCTTGTTTAACGAAATCAATGGCTGTCAATCAGTGGGTTGGGTCATTGATTCATTAAGGCTCAGTCAACAATATTTTCGTCATGTCAGGACCACAACCCAAATTTGCTTAAAGTGAAGCAAGTTTCATCCTACCAACAAGCCAAACATGACAGAGCCATCTATCTGAAAGCGGCAGCAGACTGTGCACTACCCAACCACCCACAGGTCATTTGTTTAACTGTGTGTGTTAAATGGGTATTTTAGATGTTTGTTAGGTGCCCCCCCCCCCCCCACACACACCGGCCACCCCATACCCCCAATGTATATATGTTAACCATTTACCTCATAGAGACGACTTTAAACACTTTGCAATACAGAGCAGACCTAGATCAGGCAGCTCTTGTAAGAGCTGCCTGATCAGGGTCTACTATGTTTGCTTATGGAAATATGATAAGATATGTTCCTACACTAGTGAACCTGGCAAGTAATATCTTTGTTCTATGTACAAACGTGAAAGTTTATTCATATAATTATTCATAGTGGGTGGAGCCTAGCATGAACATTAATGAAGGAAATGGTTATAACCTACTCACCTGAGCTACAACAAAACACATGGCGGCGGTGACGTAAGGGAGCCAAGAGTTTCCGAATGTTGACAAGATCATGTATCCCAGAACTTCAAACGCCAGTATATGGATGAGATGCTCGAGATGGCATAGTGGGTTGAGCCTAGCATGAATATTCATGAATGAAATGGTTATAACCTACTCACCTGAGCTATAACAAAACACATGGCGGCGGTGACGTAAGGGAGCCAAGAGGTTCCGAATCTTGACAAGATCATGTATCCCAGAACTTCAAACGCCAGTATATGAATGAGATGCCAAAGATAGAACATAGGTCTCGCTTCCAACCAGCCTGCATCCTCCGCAGTTTTCCGCAGAGCTCTGAAATCTTTCTGAATTTCTGTCTGAAATTGGAAAAATGCAAGAATAACAATTTTTAGCAAGTTTAAACGTCTTTGATCAAAGCATTTAACAAAACACTTAAAATGCTACCTACTGTCGACGCCCCCCCTTGGATCATTTTTTTGGAGTTCAATATTTTGAAATTCAATAATTTTTTTTTTTTTTTGGGGGGGGGAGGGTTCAGAAAAATGAATATTTTTGGGGGTATGAAGATTTTGTGTATATTTTTTTTGGGGGGGGGGGAGGGGGTCATCACAAAATTTATGCATTTTAGGGTCTTTTCTTAAGGTTAATGTACAGAATAGGGGATATTTTTTAAGGTTGCTAAAATGATTTTTTTTTTGGTGTTTGAAATTCCTGATATTTTTTGGGGTGCACGGAAGATGATGAGCCTGAGCCTATGTATGAAGAAAAAATGAGAGTACCCTCCTGGGATCGACGCTAACGCCGACGCCGTGGTTGGTACATGTACATTTAACTACTTTTGCACTACTTCCATTTATAGATATTCTAATAATATCAAATATCTCGCAACGCACGGAGTGAAAATACAAGCTGGTGCAATAAGTATGTCACTGTTCGGTTTATGCGTCTGTACGAGCGATAATCCACTCGCTAACGCTCGTGGATTACCTTCCCATACAGACACACAATGACTTTCGTTTGGTACAAGAAGCTTCTTTACACACAGGCGGACAGAAAATGCTCAGGCCATCCTGCGTATTGGTCATTGAGCAAATTCTTTGATAATTTAATAATTTGAGTTCCCGAAGAAATGCAAACCTCTGATACCAAAGCTCGTCCTTTAGCATGTTTAGTGAGTGCGAGGTTTATGCATTAAATAATGTTTTCAAAAGTGTACATGCGCATGTATGTCATGTAAGGTATATAATATCATATATATATATATAAAAAGACCCACACGTCAATCTCGCAGTCTAAAATAGCGTCTCAGACAACAAAGTCTGCTTGCACTCCCATTGTGGGAGTCTGTAATTGTTCTATGTTTTGTTGTACGTTACTTTATGTCCATTCTAGTATTGCAATCATCTTAATGGGGAAGAGAGAGCTGGTTGCTTTGCTTATTATGTCTTCCTGGTGTCTCGTGATGGTTGAGCGGCTCTTCCTCGCGGTGCCACAGGGTTGTCTGAAGGTTGTGATTGTGGTATTTCCTGATCATACTCACTTACTATTTTTGTGATTTGCCCATAGAAAAGTTTTGGCAGATTTGTTCCTGCTTTGTGTATCTTCCAGGTCGTAAATGAAGCGTTCGTATGGTAAATATGCGCAGGTTGGTCCGTGCTTTCATTTTCAGCATTATAAATAGTGAACCAGTTCCGAATTAGACAAAATTGCAAAACGTATTGCCAAGACCTTCGGTGTGATTGGCATCCATGAGGACGCTTTCTAAATTATTGTGAAAATGTTCTCCACAAAATAGGTGCAATGTGTACCAAACTTATTCTGAAACTCCGGTCGTTGTCGTCTGCTGATAACTTTTGTAAACAGTCTGACCCAGATCACGCCCGACAAAACGTCGGGCCTGATCAGAATCGAAATTGTTTGACACTCAGATGGCATTCCTGATTTTTTTTTTCGAAAAAGCTGATTTCGAAAAATAAATCAACAAACGACAAAAAAACATAACAAATTTCCCTGTGGGCAAATAGTTAATCTGAATAATCTCTATTGAAAACGCAGTACTGAGCTCCAGTTTCATTAGAAGTCAGCTGATCAGATCGGGACCTGCACTGTTTTTCATGCGCTCGATAATTCCATCTGCATCGGTTGACGAAAAATGTTAACAAAAATGCGCGTATGTGGTTGAATACGGTATACTTAGAAGAATAAATCTTTTGTGCAAACACAAATTTTTAAATAGTCTCCTTTGTGAGGTTAAAATGTCTGCTTACATAAATTTCCAATTTATATAACTGATTTTTTAATCTTCAACTAATATGTAAGTATATTAAGCAAAAAAAAATGACAATATATATATAGCTTTATTCGCTGACCATTAACATGATTAGACCTGATTAAGCCTTGCAATGTTCCGTAAACTCGGTCAAAATTGAATGAAAAATTGGCAGCCATCTTTAGGCTGTATGACGTCATACAACCCTAATTAAACATGCATAAACGGAGTAATTAGTCAAAATTGCTGCTATTCATTTTAACTTAGTTTGTATTCTTATTGGTTAATCTGTAGAAAATAGATGATTTTGAAAAAAAATCTGTAGATCTACAATTTGCAATGAAATTGGGAAATTTCGTCGGCTTTTCAAAATTTACAAAGTTAGTAAAATATTCAAAATGGCGGCCTTCATTGGATTTTGAGAAGTCAGAATTTTGTGTGAGCACCTGGTCCAAGCTAAAATGCCAATTATGCGGCATTTCATCAGGCTCTGCACTGCTTGCATAGACAAAATCAACCTTCATAGAAAGAAAAACAATATTTTTTCTGGAAATAATAACCTCATTATACAGGTATACAATGGACCATCCTGACATAACATAAGAGTATTACAGTTTATTGGAAATTCCAAAATTCCAAATTGAGTTTTTAACATCTATTTTATGAACTTACTTCTTCGGCGTCCTTGACCTCGCCCACCAGTAAGGGTTTCATGTATTTGGACACCAATTCCTTGTCATTATGCATCGCCACCCACACCTCCTAAATAATAATAAAATAATAATAGGGCTGAAATTATGGATGCACATTTGGGCATTTAGTGGTCCGTAAGAACTAGTTGACGTCAAATAAAAATTAAAAAAAAAGTGATCCTCCGATAATTTCCCTAAGTTTTGCGAAATAAACAGCATTTATTGCATACTTAGCAGTGACATCAAAGCATATCAAAAACAAATAATACTGATATCAATCACTAATGAAATGGTGTGATATATCAACCTATATTTTCACTGTAGCGTCTGACTTCCATTCACTTAATGCATTTCACTTCGGAACCTGGAACGCACATAACTTGCTTATTTGTGAACGAACAAATCAAGTGTGGGTAGGCATTTTCTTAGTTAGGACGTGACAAATATCTTGGTACCAAAATTGTTTGGGTTTGCTAAAAATTTTCGTTTTTGCATTTTCAGCACCTCCATTTTCAATGGGTGAGACATTGCATGTATCAATAAAAAGTATAAAATAAAAAAGAAATTTACTTTTTTGGGGTAAATACCAAATATATTTCATCTCGTTAGTTGAACACATCAGAATTTTCACGAGTGCGCACTCGTGAAAATTCTGATGTTTTTCAATACACGAGATGAAATATATTTGGTATTCGCCTCAAAAATAGGTATACCCTGACTTTCACCCATTTTTTTAGATCGTCAAGATGTGGAAACGAAGTTCTGAAATGTATAAGGTTTTCTTTGGGACATGGACTGTATACTGTTAGAGGTCTACAACCAGGATACGTGGTTTCTGTACTTAGAGCTTACGGTGACGTATAGGTCACTGGTGATACCTCAAGTGTTCCTGTAACTTGCGGACGTCTTTGTGCAAAGGTTGGTATGACTTATTAGGTCTTCTCAAGACGTGTCGGTTTTTGTAAATAAATCAATCAATGTGTATCAATAAATTATGTGTCCCTCGCTATCAAATCAAATTTTATCGCATCCTCACCTTTGGCACATGTACATAATGTATATAGTTTTTTATGTACCATTGTTTTGTGTGTTTGTATGTTTTATAGAGGGCCACTTGGTAGACTGGCTATACTAGCTAAAAGTGCACCCCTCTGAAAATATTGTATAAATAAATAAAACAAAATAAAATACATATATGGTACTCAATACCGTTGATTTAATATCGATTTCAGCAGCCAATTCATAACCCGAGTTAGCTCCAGGAAGCCATATTTCAAGAATAGAATCAAAATCCAGCTGTCCTCGGTATTCAAACGGTATACGGGTCAAAGTGATCAAAAAGCATGACGTTGGACAGTCGCGGCCGTAAAAGCTAAGTTTATGTTATTCCGTAATTTAATGGAATGGAGCTTTACCACTTGAGTGTAACTGAAAAGTTTATCTCCAGTGATAAATTTTAATTTAGTCATGATCTTGTAAAATTGTATCAATTAAGCTCGAGACCTGTTATAAAGGATGTTCTCAGCAGGCACAAGACGTAGAAACAAAGTTGTATCAACGTCGATGCGACGTCATCATGACGTCGGATCAACGTTTATTATACGCCACTATATTTGCTGGGATAACTGCTGGACTGAGCTCCATGCAATAAAAATGTTATTAATATGTAAAAATCCGCCCGAGGATCGCCGTTTGGCATCACGAGGCTTGACAAACGTGTGATGACAAACGGTGATCCCGAAGGACGGATTGTTCTATCCTACCCTCACAAGAATAATGGATTGTTTTTCTTGCTCGCCACTGTTTTAATTTATTTATTTTAAATAAGCTTCCAGAAGTCCCTGAATACGCTTATATGCAATTTCACATGATGACGTTACTTGGCGTCCTGGCTAAGCACATGGGTAAGATAACATTTTCTATCACAGGGTAAGATATCCTTATACGGTGTGCAAGAAAATGTATTGCTCAAGGACACCCTCAGTGCCACCTGTAAGATTCGAACCAATGATCCCCTCGATCTCAGGGCTACCACAGAGGCACTGCACGTCTCATTACTGAAGGGGTGGACAGGGGGGGGGGGGGGGCGGGGATAGAGGGTGCGGAATCGGGGGTAGAGGAGGCGGAATCGGGGGTAGAGGGGGCGGGGAGCGGGGGTAGAGGGGCGGGCAGAGGGGCAAATGAGGGCGGGGGTCTGGAAAGATTGGAGGACGAAATAGCTTTTTAGTAGAAAACTCATAAAAATGATCCATAACTATACCCTTTAAGACCGATAAGTCATATAAAGGCCTAAAAGAGACGCAGTTAACTTTAAAGTCTTGGTTTCGAGTAATTTCCGGTGTCTTAGCAATGTTCTGTCTCCGTATTGGATTGTTTCCCTTTGCTTCTCTTACTTTTTGAAATTTACGCATTTAAGGTGGTAGGGGACTCATGTCAAAAGATAACCTTACTTTTACTTAAAAGAAAGAGTGTAAGAGTTATCGTTCCTGAATCTTGTTTTTAAAAGATAATACTTATTTGTAAAACGTAGATATTATTCTCCCCTGACAACTCTTTGATGCGTTGGCAAGTAAACAACAAAATGGCAGAATTGCTAACTTCAAGGCAAAACATATCCAAAAAAGGCTAGTTCGCTAAACGGAAGCCAAAGTCGCCGGATAACATGACTGACGAGAACAGCAATGATATCATCGAAGATTTAGAACAGCACATACAATGGAATGAAGGCGGCAGGATTGTGGAACTAGGTAATTTAGCGGTATAAGTTGAAGATAAGTATTTTGCTTTCACAAAAAGAAGGAATGCAAGTATTAGCTTTTAAAAACATCACCCAAAGTATGAAGTCATTCAGTATTTTGATGGTTAAAAGTTGCGGACCGTATAAATATACACACTATATACATGTCTCGGTTGCTATTGCAGCATGCTGCCGCTAATGGTCAATTTTAAAGAAATCTATCGTTTTCAGGGCTCCAGATGGGGTCCAACTTTTTCCAGGGGGTCCAACTTATTCCAGGGGGTGTCCAATTGCTTATTCCCAATAGAAACCCATATAATTTGTGATTTTCCAGAGGGGGTCCGGACCCCCTGCTCCTCCCCCCTCTGGATCCGCACTTGGAGCAGCCCTTACAGCTTCATGGTTAAGGCTACAATACATTATCTCATTTGGGCTTGGCAAACGTTAATAGACAGAAGAATGTATCATCCTCTTAATGTTATATACCTTATAATAAGTGTTTACTATAGAAACTTGAGGTGTTTCAATCGCTGACAATTGTACGTTTTATTTAATCTAATGTGTCATATTTTGGTTGATCGTTAACCAATCACTGACCGCGGGCTTTATTTCCGATAAAACAGGACTGCAGAGGGCTTGATTGTCGTTTCAACCTGCTCACGGATATCCTCTGCGAGTTAAGATACCGTCGCTAATGCTTTATTGAGAACTGACCAAACTATTCAATTATCATAAGATACGCTACTTTATCACATCGGATAGGCGGCAATCGAGAAGGCTCTGAACAATCGATGAACGTGGATCGCAAATCGCTAGATTTACCATTTGTCGCCAATCAAGCAAACAAACTGCAATCCAAAAAGTATGTTTCTGGCGGTATTTGATCTACGTTCGTCGATAGTATCAACCTGTTCGATTGCCACCTATCCGGTATGTGTATTGATACAATGAATACGTAACCAAAACGATCTGAAACAAGAGCTACGAGTTATCTACATTTTTCAGTCATGTTTCTGTTGAAAAAAAATTGTTTCCACATCGGATAGTGAGCAATCGAAAACACTCCTAACCATTGACGAACGCGGATCAAAACTCGCTAGAAACAGTGTTTTGATTGCAAAGTGTCGCCTTTTCGATGAGGCACGGGTGGTGGTAAAAAACTATGATGCTAACTATTTTTGATCTATAATCGTCGATAGTATCGATGTTTTCGATTGCGCCTATAAGGCGTGGTTTTGTTGTATGCTTCACGATGTTACAGTGGACATTTTTTTGAAATGCTTTTGCTTGAAAGGAAAATATTCACAACTGTTTGGATACTGTAAAGGCGGCACCTCATGACTGCGTTATTCGTCTACTTTAGACATAGGTAAAATCTGAAAATGAGGCGTTATATCTACATTCGAAAGTGCTTGTTTATTGTTTAACAAAAGTATAGAGGCAAACAGTGTGGACCCAGATCAGACTGCTTCTAGATGAGCAGTCTGCTCTAGATCTACAGTGTTTGTTTAAGAGGCTTCAAAATATTTCAATAGACGATAAAAACATACGATTGTGTTGTAATATACGCTTTAAGGGTTAATAAATGTGGAATCAGTGCATTAACGGACAGGGCTTTCATGAAATGCACGCAGACCTGCGCGGCTCAAGCAACTTTTAAACGCTTAGATAGAACCTGATTTCCATTCTTGAGCAGTTGAAATAACCGAACCACGCCCAGATAGGAATATTAAAGTTGCCACCTTTACAGTACCCCAAAAGTCCTATAATATATAACAATGTCAATATAACATTCCTTTCTGTATATTAACGTTTGTCAAGCTCTTGTGCGATAATGTGTTGCAGGCCTCACCGCTGTGTGGTTCTGGTTGGAACACATCACATTCAGGCTTGCCAAACATTAATACACGGAAAAGAATTTTTATCCTATATTGCATATTTGTATGTTTATTCTTTAAATGACATTTAGATCTATGCATCAGGAATAAAGCTATAATGTTTAGCTTTTTCTACATAATTCCTACGTGTAAGAAAGCATCAAAGTATCAAGACATGTTATAGCAATGCTTTAATAAGAGGATAAAACATTCTTTTACGTATATTAACGTTTGCCAAGCCCGAGTGTGATCATGTGTTGCAGCCCGAGCCGCGAAGCGGTGAGGGCTGCAACACATTATCACACTCGGGCTTGGCGAACGTTAATATATGGAAAAGAATATTATATCGTCATTGTTATATACCTTCCTTTCAAACACAAGCAGTCCCAAATTATTTTATTCAATTGTATGCAAAAAATGTCCACCGTAGCATCATGAAACGTACAACGAATTCACACCAGATAGGCGGCAATCGAAAACGTCAATGTTATCGACGAACGTAGACCAAAAATAGTAAAAAAACAGTTTTTGTTTGCAATTAGTCGCCCGACTGGCGAAAATTGGCAATCGAAAACACTGGTTGTAGCGATATCTGACTCGCGTTCATCGATTGTTCGCCAAGAGTTTTCGATTGCCGCATATCCGGTATGGAAACATATTTTTTTATAACAGGAACATGAAAAATGTAAGTTATTCCTAGTAGCCCTTGTTTCGGATTGTTTTGGCTATGTATACAGTAGGCCTATATTCAATAAACACTTCACATAAGGGGCAATCGAACACGATAATACTATCGACGAATGTAGATCTAAGATCGTTAGAAACAGAGCTTTTGATTGCCGTTTGTCGCCCGACTGTAAATTATTCCTAGTAGCCCTTGTTTCGGATTGTTTTGGCTACGTATTCAGTAGGCCTATATTAAATAAACACTTCAGATAGGAGGCAATCGACAACGTTAATGCTATCGACGAACGTGGAGATCGCTAGAAACAGAGATTTCGACTGCCGTTTGTCGCCCGACTGGCGACAAATGGCAATCGAAAGAACTGTTTCCAGCGATCTGTGATCCGCGGTCATCGATTGTTCAGAGCGTTTTCGATTGCCGCCTGTCCGATAAGATAAAGGAGCGTATTTTATGCTAATTGAAACAGTTTGGTCATTTCTCCATAAAACATTAGCGACGATATATCTTAACTTGCAGACGATGTCCTATAGTGGGCTTTAATGGCGTTGCAGCCCTCTGCTGCCATGTGTTAATGGGGATGAAGCCCTTGGACAGTGATTTGTCGCATTGCGACACGTTAAATATAGATAAAAAGTACAACTGTCAGCGATTGAAACACGTCAAGTTTCTATAGTAAACACTCATAAGGTATATAACAATGAGAATCATAATGTAATGTCCTGGGTCACATATGCTAGGTCAAAATCTTTTTTGTCATTTTCTACGCCCATTCTTCAGTGCATAATCAATAATAGCTATGTCTCCGCCCAGTGATATATAGGGCGTAGACAAACAAAAAATTGGTTGAAACACTAATTATGGTCTTCTTTTTTTTCAGGATTTTTCAGAAAAGTCACCAAAACAAAAAAACGAGCACGGTGACACATATTATTTATTCAATCATTATATTCTTCAAGAAAATATCTTTGTAAAAATATGTTTTTTGTTGTTCCAGTTACATTCTCTGATATATTTATTTTGTATATTAGTGTGTTTTTTGGCATTTATTCGTTTGACTTAATTAGGATTTTGCTTAATAAATTGTGTAAATACATGTTATTTCACTAATTTTTGTTTTTATTTATATCTCTGGTGTGAGTAGTATTTGTTCTGAATAAAACTGTATTGCGTTTCTTGTTAATTTGTTAACAAAATCTGTGTTTGTTTTTTTCAAAAACCTGCGATTTTGCAGTTTTTGACATCAAATAACTTTTTAAAAAGAACGGTGAGGTAATGTTTTTTTTTGTCTTAGATTATAAGTATTAGTCTATATTATAATATATTAAAAGATAAAACACTTTTGGACATATGCCGGTGAGTCCGCTACTACCTTAAACGGCGTTCAGCTGTCGTCGATAACTATTTTTTTTTTTATTCCGTCAGGGACGTATATATAGCACCCGTTTACGCAAAAACGCATTAGCATACGTATTAAACCGAACCTATGGGATTATTATATGCCAGTTTTATTATTGGTAATACATATACAAAGTGTGTGTAGAAAAGCAATTCTAATCTGCCTCATTCCAATTGTTGCAGGTGTTTCAAATTGTGGCAGGTGTTATCATATTTATGGGGGCATTACTTTCTTTGAAGGTTCGGCACCCAAAAACGAAGTAAAAAGGACTCCCTGATTTTTTTTTAAAGATTTTATATTGTACACCACTACCTAGAGTGTGTTTTATCGTGGCGCTGCATTTTCATTTCGTGGCGTCTCAAATGGTGTCATGCATTACTATATACTCTCATCCTTACGGCGTCTCATTTTGGCATACGCTATTTTAAGTGCAGATTATTAATTTAAGGCAAGTTGCGTCCCTGTCCGCGCTAGAGAATGACTTTAACTTAAAAAAACAAACACTGACAGCCCGAGTTTACCGATCGTTGTGCCAGGCACGGTATTTCGCATTTTGATATGAGAGTTGTCAGTGTTCGAGAAACAAAAAATTAAAAAAAGATGACAGAAGACAGACCCGAAACTTTGGGACCATGCGCTCCACAGATTGTAAAGAATAAGACTGACCTTGTTTTTATCTGTCAAAATATTGATGCAATGCGTATTTTAAAGTGCCATTCACAAGAATCAAGTATTGAGATTCGTGCTCAAAAAGATTTTGGCCTACACCCTACAATGTTCATACTAGAATAAAAAAAATCATTCTAACTGACTGTCAGCTGTTTATAATGCCTTAAAATGCTAAGGAAATGCATGCATTTTCCACAAATGTGAAACAGTTTTATGAAGGTTCCTTAGAGCTTATATCTCGCCTACTCAAAATCATGCATATGAACCCTTCCTTATCTCCCTTATAGTTCTTCTAAAACAAACTTTTTACAAGAATAGTAAGTGAGTATGATCAGGAAATACCACAATCACAAACTGCAGACAAACCCATGGCACCGCGAGGAAGAGCCACACAACAATCACGAGACACCAGGAAGACAAACTAAGCAAAGCTGAAAAACTAGAATGGACAACAAAACAGAACAATTACAAAATCCCACAATGGGAATAACAATCAACAATAAATCAACAACAACAGAAGATCCTAATGCATATATACTTTTGTAGTCTGCTGGTAACCTTTGCAAACAGTTGGACCCAGATCAGCTTCTGTCAGTCCTGATCTTGATTATGTCGGCCCTTATCTTGACCCAACACTTTTGACACTCTGATGGCGACATGTATTCCTGATTTTTATTTTCTTGCGAAAAAGTCAGCTTCGAAAATCAGCATACAAAGTATGCAAAAAGAGTTAAACGACATACAATTTTAAGAGCAGCGCAAAGCATGTACCTGTATTTATGATTTTAGAAGTAAGGCTAAAAATTAACAAAAAAAGAAATAAAATATTGTTTTTGCTCTTACCTCTTCAATATCGAAATTTCATTCTGATTAGGAATTAAATTTGTTTATTATAGTAGAAACCGTTATGCATTTGCGAGAATGAACTCTTGTTGCATTTTTTATGTTCACAAGTATGAGTTACCTCCCATACAACATTAATGAATCATTCCAGCCTCAACTGCGCATGCGTAGATTGTAGCCTTTTATTGCGCATGCGTAAAATTGGCCTTTTCTAAACCTCATGGTTGATGTCAGCTGCAGGAATTTGCGCTCAAAAAGAAATCAAGAGGAATCCGTTCTTATTTGCGGCAGATAAGTATTTAATTTGGTTTATAACAATGTATAATGAACAAGTCAGCGTCTTATGCTGCTCATTTTATTTATTTTTCATATTATATGAGTTTTACAAAGCATTATCGACAGGATCGGATGACGAGTGCATTGGTCTCAATTCCCTTTTTTCACCAGAGCTCATGGATGAATATCCACAGATCTCGCAATTTAACACACACACAGGCTAGCCTCATTGTCTCAATGCATCCAGATCTGTTGATTGTGGGGCGGATGCACGCTACATAGTGTTTAGACGGTCATGGCGAAACCAGTAAAAACCTTTAAATGCTATCAGAGGCTATAATTGTCGCTGCCAGCAGAAGCCCCGTCTCACACCCATTACGCAAACCATTAGCCCTGCTGCACGTTCAAGTAATAACTGAGGCCAGTGGTTTTATTACAGAAAAATACATGTATGGGGTCACGCCAGCATTTATCACGTTTTGTTTCTCGCTCGTCTGAATAGGTACAATTGTATAACCCTCATTATGAAAACTGGGGATTCGGGATCATTGAAGGCTGGTCCGGAATTTTGGATTTTCATGGGGGGGGGGGGGAGTATGTATGATGTTCACTCCATTGCTTAGCGGCAAGTAGATCAACTACAACAGCATGTTTCCCAGTTAAAATGTAGGACATACGTGAAATGTTATTGAGTATACATGCAATTTATGAGTTTTCAAGAGGATGCGAGATAATAATGTCAACCTACAGTGGCGTCACAAGGATAGAAAAGTGCATTTCAATTGGTATTGTAAACTTTGCACGCATTTGGGTGAAATTGCGCCATTGGCCATTTATATGATACATTTAAACATAGTGGGTACAATTGCGTTGACACGCATTTGTACAATTTACGTGCATTTGAAGGAGACTCGGGCCACTGATCCATTTATATGACTCATCACAAATATTATCGGTCCCTGGAAGAATTATTCACTATTCTCTATTTTATTTTAGGCAACATTGTAAAAATATTATTGGGATCAATGTATTACCATATTCAATCAAGTGGTCGCACAGTTGGTTTTAAAGTTATATACCTCTACATATAAATGAGTCATATAACAGGAAATGGTGCATTTGTGCACTTCATAAAAAATAAAAAGTGCAAGTACAGGTGCACACGATATACAGTCAACCCTCTTTACAACGACACTGTCTGTCCCCAAATAATTTGACGTTAAACTGAATTCTGTTGTATTGAATTCGCATTTAAGCTAAAGTGGTACATTTGTGCAAATACAATTGACGTTGTAAAGAGTTTTGCTGTTATAAAGAATGTCGCTGTAAAAAGTTTTCACTGCATATAGGATTTTAACACAGTTTTACGTTGCAGGAAAGATGCCTCCTCGTAAAAGGAAATCCGAAAGGTTACAAGAGTTACAGAAGGCGGTAGAGACAAAGCGTGGCAGGTCAGCCACTACCACATACGATGTTGACACACAGCCCAACCCCTCAACCAGTTCGGAAGCAGTCAGCATGGCACCTATAGCTACTCCTTCACAGGATACGGGCCATGAACCCAACGCTGCCACAAGTACGCCAGCCAATCACACCACTAGCCAGACGGTTCCACCAGCAATTATACAGGCACCAGTCAGGGACAGTGCGCCCCCCCTGTCCTCAGGTGTGCAATCTGCCATTTCACACATGAATAACACAAAGGGTGAGTTAGACCCATTACCTATGTGTACCTACAATGACTTTGATATATTTATATCTGAGAATACAAGGCAAAAAATATGGAATTTAGAATATGTCGATCTGGCATTATTGCTAAAACAAAATTTCTGCCCTAGTTATGATACTCCAGGCACATTAACTGTTATTAATAACCAGTTATCTATAAAGGCAGGCACACCAAGAATCAAAGTGCCTGTCAATAGTATAGAGCTATGGACTGACGCATTTATTAATTTTACGATGGTTTTTGGATTAAAGCACAAAGAAAAAATAACTGAATTGTTAAAGTACATGACAATCATCAGAGGTGCAGCATCAAGTAATCCATTACACCGTTGGGCTAACTATGACATGCAGTTCAGGTTGCGCATGTCCAAAGACCCTAGCAGGTCATGGGATACAATTGACGGTCATTTATGGCTATCTTGTGGTTTATCTGGTGACCTTGCTGCTAGCACAATATCAACAGGTCCCTGTTACGAATACAATTTTAAAGGGTTTTGTACAAGAGTGAACTGTAATTACTCGCACACATGCATTAAATGCAAAGTTCAACACCCAGCAAGTACTTGTAACCTATTTAAAGAATCTAAATTTCAATCAACATATAAGAATGCTAGGTTTTCAAACAACCCGTATAATGCTACATTTAGGTCGGCTGCACCAGCCGTTAACCCTGTGCAACCAAATCATCAGCAAAATACACAAGTAGCTGCACCTGTGTTTTCTCCGGTTCAGCAAAACTTTCAGCCAAGGCATGTCAATCATTTTTCCAGGCCAGCCAATCCTAGGCAGCAGGGTGCACGTCCCTTTCGCCCCTCAAATTTTCGCTCCCAAGGAAGATATATGGGCCCTAGGTCGAACACCTATTAATGTTGAACGGCTCAAACAACTTTTGGTTGAATACCCAAATCGGTCAGACGCAGCCTTTTTATCTGACGGTTTTGAGTTTGGATTTAAGCTACATTTTGAAGGTCCACGCATCTCTTTTGAATGCAAGAATCTAAAATCGGTCACACAAAATGAACAGTTGGCAAAGCAAAAGCTTCAGAAAGAAGTTTCATTGGGTAGAATGGTTGGTCCTTTTTTGAAAAAGCCAATATCTAACCTGCGTTGTTCACCCATTGGTTTGGTCCCCAAGAAGACAGGAGGTTTTCGGTTGATTACACATTTGTCATATCCCTCTGGTACCAGTGTAAATGACTGTATAGATCAAACATTTGCATCTGTTAAATATTCCAACTTTGACAATGCAATAGCAATGATAAAAAAATTAGGCAAAGGAGCCCTTATGGGAAAATTTGATATAAAGGGTGCTTTTAGACTACTAAGAATTTTTCCTGGAGACTTCCCATTACTAGGAATCAAATTAAGCAACCATTATTACATTGATAAAATGGCTCCAATGGGGTTAAAAATTTCATGTGCTGCTTGGGAAGCTTTTGCAACTTTCCTGAATTGGCTTATTAAGCAAAGATCTGGTCCGAATAACGATTGTGTTGATCACTACTTAGATGACTATATTTTTGCTGGCCCTGGGCTTTCAAATAACTGTTTGTGTTTGATGCAGCAATTTTCGCTTCTTTGCAAGGAACTAAACATACCCATTGCTACGGAAAAAACGGTCTGGCCATGTACTTGCTTGACATATTTGGGTTATCAATTGAACTCCGTTACATTTGAAATAAAGATGCCAGAGGATAAAGTGCAGCATACTTTACGTCTCATTGAAAAGGTTTTGGCTGTAAAGAAAGTTACACTTAAGGAAATGCAATCCTTGACAGGATCCCTAGCTTTTTGTGCGAAGGCCATGCCTTCTGCTAGGGCCTTTATTCGACGAATGTACGCAGCAATGTCTGGTGTTAGGCAACCCTACCATCGGATTAGACTCTCTAAAGGCATAAAAGAAGACCTTAAAATGTGGCAACAGTTTTTGTCCAAATTTAATGGCATCTCATATATGTTAGATGATGAGTGGGTATCGTCTACCAGTTTGAAACTACAGACTGATAGTGCAGGTGGGGCAGAACTTGGCTGTGGAGTTTATTTTGATGGTCACTGGTGTCATTTGTCTTGGCCTGAACGTTGGTCTGAAACTGGTTTGCTTAAAGATATAACATTCTTAGAATTGGTC
The DNA here is from genome assembly GCA_964019695.1 of Loripinus fragilis. Lineage (NCBI taxonomy): Eukaryota > Metazoa > Mollusca > Bivalvia > Lucinida > Lucinidae > Loripinus > Loripinus fragilis. The sequence goes on from OZ026531.1 coordinate 49,973,911, forward strand.
CCAATTGCGTTAGCAGTTTGCTTATGGAAAAATCAGTTTCAAGGTAAGCGGATACAATTTTATTGTGACAATATGGCGGTAGTACATATATTAAATTCTAAAACAGCTAAGGTAGAAAGGGTTATGGAGCTTGTTAGGGCAATCGTTAAATGGTCATTGCTGTATAATTTTCACGTCAATGCCCTGCATGTTAGTTCTTCGGATAATGGAATAGCTGATTCTGTTTCTCGAAAACAGTGGCAAAGATTCAAGAGCCTGGCCCCAGCAGCAGATGCACAGCCCACACCAATTCCTACAGAGTTTTGGAACCTCTTGGAAGCGAAGTTGACCGTTTGATTAGTGCATCCTTGGCTGACAATACGGTAAAGTCATATGCAACAGCAGTTTCCAAATTTGATATGTTTCGTTCTCAGTACAACCTTTCAAACTCATGGCCACCTATGATTGATGACTTGATAAATTTTATAGCATATCTATCAACACAGGGTTACAAGTCTTCTACTGCAAGATCATATGTGGCTGGTATTTCGTTTTATATAAGGATAAATAATTGGCCTGATCCCTCAGAATCATTTGTAGTAAGGAAAATGTTAAAAGGATTTCAGAGGATAAGCCCAGTTAAAGATACGAGGGCTCCTGTTACACTTAAGATGCTACTTTCTTTTCCATTATCTTTGAAAAATGTCACATCTTCATCATATGAGGCTCTTTTATTTTCTACAGCCTTTTCAGTGGCTTTCTTTGGTTTTTTAAGAGTTGGAGAAATGGTAGCAGATAGTAAAACCAGCGACACTTCACGTATCATACTTATCTCTGATGTAGCCATACTTAGCGGAAATATAAGTATTACATTACGCTTTTCAAAAACAGATCAGTTGGGTAAATCAGTGACACTTGTTTTCTACCCTTGCGAGCAAAAACAAATTTGTCCTGTTTCTTTAATTAAACGCTACATGCAAGTTAGACCTAAGATCCAAGGCCCACTTTTTTGCCATTATAGTGGTGAACCATTGACTCGGTACCAATTTGCTACAATACTGCAAAAAGTAATTCGATTCTCAGGTTTTGATACGCTGTCAACTGTTAAATGTCATTCATTTCGAATTGGCGCAGCAACTCTAGCAAGTTCTCAAAACGTCTCTGATGCACTGATTAAGGAAATGGGCCGATGGTCTGAACAAAGCTCGTCTTACAAAAGATACATTAGGTTAGATAAGATCAAAGCTTGAAGACTCATATAAGTTGCTCTTTAATTGTATACTAATCTTACCAAGCTTTTCAGATTCCACCATGATTTGGTTTATTGGTTCATCACTCATTAGCAAGGCATACCAGCATGTGAAATCCAGACCCTTGGGAGATAATCTTGGTTTACAGCACTACGGGTATAACGTCATTTGGGTTGGCCATCCTGGCTTGAAGTTTACACAAGTGTCCAATTTATGTCATAGTTTAATAAATGCTAATCCAAGGAGTCCTCCTGCATACCTTATAATTCATGCAGGAGGTAATGACATTGGTTGGATTGAAGGAGGTGTGTTAAGGCAATTTATAAAGGATACCATTTATTACTTGCAGGCACTGCTTCCATATACTTGTATAATTTGGTCTTGTATCTTGCCTAGAATAAAGTGGCGCTACTCAAGTAATACCAAAGCAATGGAAAAAATCCGCACTAGAATCAATAGGGAAATTATCAGAGCTATTGTAATGAATGGCGGTAAAGCCATTAAGCATCCAGATTTCGATGATAAATCCCCAGGGCTGTTTGAGGATTCTTGTCATCTGTCATTTATTGGAAGGGACTTGTTTCTGAACACATTCCAAGTTGCCTTGGATACTTTTATAAATTACCCAGATGTTAAAGTTTACCCATCAGATACCTAGGTTTCCTTATAAAGGCCATGGCGGTTGGTTTCAACTTAATAGTGGCGGTGGCCGAGTGGCTGCACTGGCAGTGCATCCACTCGTCCATTGGCGCAAGTTGAAAACTACTGTGTCAACCTCTGTTGAGAACTGGTATTCTTTGCTAGCTGTCTAGACCAAAGTATAATAAAGACAGTATTTCTTTGCTTGTCAACTGCTGTTCAGCAGTTTGATCGTCTGATTTCTTAAATTCATGATTTGGTTGCGTACCCCACCTAATCATGTAACATTAAGTGGTGAAATATTAAAATTTGGTTGATACATTTATCAGGTTGGTAATAGTTGATAAAATGACTTGTTGACAGTTGATATTTGATGGTGTTAAAACAAATGTCCTCGTTGTAAAATAACGAACTATCATAGTTGTTTGTGGAAAATTGTGAATTATGGAAGTTGATATATCCATAAACAAATGTTATTAAATAACCGTCATGGCCAATTTAAATGCCAACATTGAATAAATAATTATTTGTGAAGTTTTGCTTTTTTGTCATCTATAATAACGAAATTTCATTCTGATTAGGAATTAAATTTGTTTATTATAGTAGAAACCGTTATGCATTTGCGAGAATGAACTCTTGTTGCATTTTTTATGTTCACAAGTATGAGTTACCTCCCATACAACATTAATGAATCATTCCAGCCTCAACTGCGCATGCGTAGATTGTAGCCTTTTATTGCGCATGCGTAAAATTGGCCTTTTCTAAACCTCATGGTTGATGTCAGCTGCAGGAATTTGCGCTCAAAAACCCACCTCAACCCACCCAGTTACATCCAAATAAGGATTATACTAAGATATGCATATATATGTATGAATTTATATGTGTATGTTAGACATATAGATGGATACATATATGTATGTGAGTCTGTATGTCGGTAAAATAATTGTAACGGAAGTCCCCTTGCTGCTTGCTTTTCTTTCTTTTCCAGGTGTATTGCATATATACATTAATAAGTGTGGTGTCCACTTTACTTACACCTGAAACATGTCATGACGGTTATCAGCATCGAAACAGATTATCAACGCTATGTAGAAGATGTTAACCAATATTTCTGGGAATGCGTACACACCTTAAGGCGCAAGTTGAAAACTACTGTGTCAACCTCTGTTGAGAACTGGTATTCTTTGCTAGCTGTCTAGACCAAAGTATAATAAAGACAGTATTTCTTTGCTTGTCAACTGCTGTTCAGCAGTTTGATCGTCTGATTTCTTAAATTCATGATTTGGTTGCGTACCCCACCTAATCATGTAACATTAAGTGGTGAAATATTAAAATTTGGTTGATACATTTATCAGGTTGGTAATAGTTGATAAAATGACTTGTTGACAGTTGATATTTGATGGTGTTAAAACAAATGTCCTCGTTGTAAAATAACGAACTATCATAGTTGTTTGTGGAAAATTGTGAATTATGGAAGTTGATATATCCATAAACAAATGTTATTAAATAACCGTCATGGCCAATTTAAATGCCAACATTGAATAAATAATTATTTGTGAAGTTTTGCTTTTTTGTCATCTATAATAACTTAAATATGTTAAGAGGTCGATAGGTTGGCAAACTTTTTTTTATATAAAACTTTTTGTATGAAAAAAGTAAAACAAAAATCCTTTAAAACGTCTAGAATATAGATAGAATATAGAAGAGGCTCAAAATTGAAATTGGTACCAAAAGTGACCATAAACAAGAGTTTTTTTGTTTTGCCTAGTATAAATAATGTTTCCTTTGCTGGTTCTAGAAAAGATACTTATCTGGAGATAGTCTGGTTCTTTGCCTACTTGGTAATTTTGCATGAAAATACGACAGCTGAGTCTATGGTGAACTAGTCTTAGTTCTTCACTTACATATACATACACTAAGAACAACATTTTATCAGGGGGAGGGAAAATCTAATAGGGGGAGGGAAGTGGGGGAGAAGGCTGGGGGAGACGGGGGAGGGAAGTGGGGGAAATGGGGGGAGGGAACTGGGAATGTGGTACCCCCTGTCCACCCCCTCATTACTGGATAACTGAAAGATGAGAACGTAACAAACACTTTATTGTCACAATTTGGCTACGACTGGGGCTCCAGGGCTGGAGTTAACACCAATGACGTCACCAATCACAGGGCCCAGCAAACGAAACACGTCGAATAACGTCATACGTCGCACAGTGAGACGACACCATGACGTCTGAAATTCAGAAAACACATGACTTGGAGGAAACAAGTGACAGTTTCAGTACCTATAACGAACCCCGTACTCGCTTCTTAATCGTCCCGCCAGTGAATCGCCATTAAATGGCGTTTCAGTGGCGGGCCGATGGTGGCCCGACCAGGCAACACTCACTGTATTAAATGCTGGAGGTGAAAAGATCACCTGATACGGAATGGACTATTCCATCCTTAGCCCTGTCTGGTGCATAACGTGACAGCCCAGAAAAAAGTCCTTTATAAGTTACATAAGCACACTTACTGTCGCATCTTGGCCTCCATAGGAACCGATCACCCGACCTCCTCCGGGGTGTTTTTTCATGAAATTTGAAATGTTATAAACTTTCCCGTGAATGACGATCCAATTATCGTCCCTTTTATTATGTTTTTCAATCTCGTCCCAGGAGTAAAGCTGGTGCGAATGCCCCCCATTTTCGAGTCCTTTTCCACCTCTCCCCATGTTCCGGGTTGATCGTATGAAACGGAAACGAAAGTAAGATTTTTTCGCTAATCCTAGTCGCCTAAGCGCACATTGCGGACAATAAGTAAAATAAAGCGTCTAAGTGCGACAGGTAATTTCAAGCCGACACGCGATTAAGGTATTGTTTACATTTGTCCATAGCAACGTCACACCAGTGTCGCTATATAGGGCGATATACATGATTGATCCCAATACAGTTATACAAGCTTCAACATTTATATAAGCAAAAATATTATCGCTCATTGTTTATTTCTTCTAATTTTAGCTGACTGTTTTATTTTATTTCTAGTCTTCTATAAATTATTAAATTAAGGCTAGATTTTTTCTTCTTCCAGGCTAGATAGAAGATTATCCTGATAGGGCTAGGACTGCGCTGCAGGCTGATCTGAGTCTACGCTCTGCGCAAATACCAGTAGCACGGGCAGACTAAATTTGGCCTTGATACTCATCTACTTTCCTACTTTATGTAAGCGAGCAGCGAAGGCTCAGACGAGACTGCGCGAATGCACAGGCTCGTCTGAGCTTTGGCTGATCGCAATATTGCGATAATGTAAGGACCAATGGTTCCTAATTGTGTCGAATGAAAAGCGCCCATTTTATCCCCTGGCATACTAGAAGTGCAGTTTTTCAATGGTATGTGTATTCACTATATATATATATATATCCAATTTCTGTTCCTCGGTGCGTTCAAACTACGTGTAGCCTACGTGACGTTTATCGTGTCTGATGGAATTGTTTCTTAGTAGCGTTAGTTACTTTGTAAACGCATTGTTGGTCTAAACACTGGACTACATGCCTCAAACAAATATTGTTGGATATAACTTGATGCAAGAAAGCTGAATTATAAAGAAAATGCATCAGTCTTGTTCTTTTAACAAACTTTGATGGACAAAACAGTGTATCACTCATTGAGTAAGTTCCTCTATTTCAAAACTGATGTACGCTGTGCCCTGTAAAAAGAACTTGACGAATAAGTTCCTCTATTTATGACGTCAAGCGTCAAAACTGACGTGCGCTGTGCCCTGAAAAAGAACTTGTCAAGTTCTTTTTCAGGGCACAGCGTACGCCAATTTTGACGTGACAAGTTCTTTTTCACGGCACAGCGTACGTCAGTTTTGACGCTTGACGTCATAAATAGAGGAACCTCTACGAGTGATCATTTCATACGAAATATTATTTCTAAGAGCCTTTGGTGAGTTTAATAAATTTAATATGAAATGAATGACCGTTTTTATGTAATTTATTTTCGCCTTCAAAGTTTGTTTAATTCCATGAAAATTTTGAATTGTTGTCACGGACGTCGGTATGACGTTTTCTTTGCTCCCGCCGAAAGCGTAATGTAACGTATGACCATGACGTTATCCACTAAATAACTGCGACGTCATATTAGGGAGCGCAGTGGCTCAGTGGTAGAGTGCTTGACTCGAGACCGAAGGGCCGCGGGTTCGAGCTTCACCGGCGTCACTGCGTTGTGGTCCTTGAGCAAGACACATTTATCCTAGCTTAGTACTGGTTCAACCCAGGAAGACCCGTCCCGCATAACTGAAAGATTGTTGAGTGGACGTAAAGAATCAAATCAAACAAACAAAAAGCGACGTTATATTATGATAAACATGATAATTGAAGTTACCACACTGACGTAATTTTTGGATGTGGCATGACAATGGTGTGGTCAAAGGGAGGCTAGTCGAGCATATAATTTCACGCATGGTCAAAGGGAGGCCAATTCGGCATTGAAAAAATATCAGCTCATTCTTGAAAGTACTGAGAAAGTTTACCTAAACTCATCGCGATTAAAAGTTGCCTTCGGGTTTTCGACCAGGCAATGCTCAAAATAGATTGCCCAAGTGCAGAGAATAGCTAGAATATCCAAATTTTGCGTGAGTAAGCTGAGATATCGTGTTGTTCACGTAGATAACACATTGAACAATTGTAAAGAAGAGCCAGGGACACCAATGATACGGCAATTATTTTGAACAATGTATTAAGAAAAAGTTATGCCACGGTTTGTCCCCAGGGGGGGGGGGGGGGGTACTCTAATATTGTCACACATACGTAGGCTCGGACCATTTTTTGGGGTTCAAAATTCTGGATTTCAATATTTTTTTGGGTTTTCAGAAAAATGAATATTTTTGGGGGGTATGAAGATTTTGTGGATTATTTTTTGGGGTCATTACAAAATTGGGCTAGTTTGAGGGTCATTTCTATGCAATTTAGGGTCTATTTTTAAGGTCAAGGTACAGAATTTGGATATTTTTTTGGGTTGCTAAAATTTCCAATATTTTTTTGGGGTGCTTGAAATTCCTGATATTTTTTGGGGTGAACGGTAGATGCTGGGTCCGAGCCTACGTATGCGGAAAAAATTAGAGTACCCCCCTGGAGGTTTGTCCGCCTTTATGTGAGTTATCACGCTGGTGAATGTAAAAGCACTGGAGGTTGCAACAACGAACTGGTGCTGGCTCTATTCCGCACTGGAGCTGGCGTAAAATCTTACTTTATGATTTCTTTATAAGCTTGCGCTTATTTAATTAATATGGGCATGTGTCAAAAAAGTTACCTTCTTTTTATATGTTAAAAATAGTTCAAAAATCATATTTTAGGACACAAAAATCATTATCTCACCAACCTTTTTAAAAAGTTATTTGATTTTAAAATTTGAAAAATTGGAGTATTTAAAAAAAACAATTTCTCATATTTTTGACAATTGAACATGAAAAATGACATGTTTCTTCTGAGAATACGCTATCTGCTATTAGCTAGTAAATGTAAACGAAAAACCAGCAAAAAAGTATGCATTATCTTATTTTTTAAGCTAAAACCTATTTTTTCTAAAAATATTAACGCAAAAAATATCCTTTACATCTTGAATAAATATGTCACAAAATGTAACTACAGTAACAAAAAACGTATTACTTTGTTGGGAATTTTTCATATGATCATATAATTATTTTAAAAAAAAACATATGTCACCATGCTCGTTTTCATGTTTTATGTCCTTTTCTTTCTTTTACTTCTAAATAAAACATGTTTGGCTTGTCGTGCCCGTTTCACTGATTTTTTAGTCAGTGGAAACATAGAAAAGGTGTTTGTTCATAAAGCAGTGATGTTTGTTTCAGCTAATATTTTACATCCTAGAAAATAAATACCATTCAGTCATGTTGAGATCATTACTTAGGTACTAGTCAGTACTGAGCAGTAAGGGTATATGTTTTGCTCAATAACACAAAACAATAACTGCATAACGCTCAAACCAGGGATTTCCTGATCTCAAGTTGAGCACACTACCACTGAGCCAATGGGTAAAACAGGTATGCAGGTCTCGAAATATCTTAAAATAGGCACTTGCCCTGCATCACAAATATTATTGCCATATATGGGGAAAAATTGATTTTCACTAGAAATATCAAAATTTTCACTTGCCCTGCAGCCTGAGGCACTCGTAAATACGAGCGGACGATTGCTATTTTCGAGCCCTGGTATGGTAAGCAGGGTTGGCTCTTATCATATAGGCGGCTAGTGAAAGCTCAGACTTGCATACACATGTGCACAGTCATACAAGGTCATCCACAGCTCGCATATGCAAATGAAGAAAGTGCGTAGCTAAAGGGTCAAGACACAAAGTCCACTCCTGATAACTAAAGCTAGAGCAAAGGCACAACAGTGTTTTCATGGAGTCCATTAGGTGGACATTGGAAGCACTCGCACACACTACGTCAATTTACCAATGAACTTAAGGAGAGCAGTGACTCAGTTTGTAGAGCCTTAGACTAGGGGTTGCTAAATCCTAAATCAAGACTCTCACCTGAGTCAGTGTTATAACCATGGGCGTGGCACTTTATCTGCTGCTTAGTAATGGTTCAATACAAGAAGACATATGCATCCCAACATGACTTAATTATTGATTGGGGCGTAAATCATCAACACAAGCGAACAAAACGTAAACCAGAGCATTCACTGATCTGACGTCACAAATACTGATAGATATAAACCGGAGACTTAACTCACAAGACGATAAACCAGCAGCAAAAACTTAATTTTCTTTGCTTTGCTACAAGAACAGGACTGGAGCGCAGTGGCCCAGTGGTAGAGTGCTTAACTTGAGACCGAGCCGCCGCGGGTTCGAGCCTCACCGGCGTCACTGCGTTGTGGTCCTTGAGCAAGACACATTTATCCTAACTTAGTACTGGTTCAACCCAGGAAGACCCGTCCCTGTTTAACTGAAAGATTGTTGATTGGACGTAAAGAATCAAATCAAACAAACAAACAAACAAAACAAGATCAGGACCGCATCTGTATCTGGTGACGTTAACAGCAATTTCTTATCTTGAGACTTAGTGACATTAAAAAAAACAAAAAAAAAAAAAAACAGACTATAACAATCCACCATGAGTGTCCATGTAGGATAGAGATATCTCACCCGAGGGGTCGGAATTTTAACCAGGGACTCGGCAAGCTCGTTGGATTTACATTATTTCTGAGTTCTTGGTTGTTTTTTTCGGGTATTCAAATGGGTGGAAACGTAGTTTGCACATTGTTATTGACTAGAAACCACGATTGGAGCATTAGTTTAGTTGCAAAATAAAATCCTTCTATGCCACCTGTGCCTTTAGCGTCACATTGCCGTTATCGTCACGTGGTGCACGTTGGGTGACGTAAATAACGTTATATGACGTCAATAAGTAACGTTTACCCTTGCTTGGTGTCTTTGAGTTACTTAGGCGCAATATATTGGTCCTTTGAATATCATTTTTGGGGAAAAAAGAATATTTTACTCGGCCCATGTAAGAAAGCAGTCACGTGGTCATGTAAGATAGAAATTTCTTACATGTGCTGACAGCCTATTTCACATGGGCAAAGGTGGGAGAATATATAGTCACTGATTGAAACGACGCTGTTTCAATGCAGATCTCATAAGCACTGGCGCCGCATCAATGTTGACCAGACGATGTTTCAACCCTGCATGTCCGCTGAGGCGTATTCTGGGGAGTTTGTCCTAAGATTCTGTTTGCTGGGAGCTTATTATTTTTTTATCCATATTTATTAATTAATTGAAGCTTTATTAAGACAATTAGATATATATATTTATCATCTTTTATTTCCCGCATATTGGTTTGGTGATCAGAAACTTAATACTGGATCCAGTTGATCCAGGGATCGCGAGTTTGATCCCTGTCCTGTCCCATACTTTCCTGGAAATTGATCATGAAATAATTTCTACAGCAATTCTCCTCCTTTCGCTGATTCAAGAAGGGGTTCTGTCAGTTACAAGCGAAAGTATGCGCACAAACTTAGTCAAGCTTACCCAGGAAAAATATGGTTAGACGAACTGACAGTCCCAACATGACCATAGCTGTTGACTCGGACGTAAAGAAACAAAACAAACAAAACCTGAAAAATAAAGACACACCCCATAATAGAATGACATACAATGTAAAAACAGGAAACCAACTGCATCGATCAGAGTGCGCTAATTTGCGGGCTTATCAAGGCCTTTATTTGCCCACAAATACTTAATATTTATGCAAAGAACATATTATTCAAAGTGAAGAAGAAGGTAAATATCAGGAATGGATACAACCAAGCACCTCACCGGACCCGGAATGCCACATGACAAATCAACAAAAACACAATAAAACACCAGAAACAAGATGCTTCCCCATCCCAGCAGGCGACCAAAAGGCCACAAGGAACAGACAAGACAGCATAATAAATACTAACAAAAACATAAATAACAAATGGGATCTGCACCGCCTTCCAACAGCCAATAAACTCTCGCGTGCAAAAAATTAGCTATAGACATGAGTTACAGATATCGAACTTCAATGGAGTACACATAGATTTTGACGTGTTTGACCATAATTATCTTACCAGGTATCACTCAAACCCATTGATAGGCTGAACTGGTCCCTGAGGTCAAAATATACCAGGTTATAGAGATTTGTTGATAAACGAGGTGAAGGCTTTTTTGAAAGCCAATGCTTGTACAAAATAATAAGCTAATATTTATAAAACACATCGTTATCCGTCAACATAAGTCCTGTACCACCTTAAATCAACAATGTCGTGACAGAGCGATAAACTGTTTTGTTACCGACGGCCTGTGCTCCCTGTGCCACAATAAATTAAATAAATGCAAGCTTATAAAGAAATCATAAAGTCAACAGGTATAGATTTTGTTTACCTTTTCCGCCATTTTCCGCAAGCTCCAGCGCGGAATTAAGCCAGTATCAGTTCGTTGTAGTATTCAGTGTGGTTATTGGTGTTTTACTCAATAACATTTCAAATTTCAAACAAATTTGACGATAATAGGCATGGTTTTAAATAGCTGTACTAACACCTATTTTTCCCTTACCCTAATTTAAAAGCAAACAACGATTTTATCGCGAACTATATTTTCACAGTTTAGAATTTTCGAGACCAATTGTAAAGTCGGTAATAGTTCCGACTTCACAAAAATTGGTACGCATTTGATGAAACCTTTGTGGGCTAGATTTTTGCGTCAGCTCATTGGTAAGTTTGTATAAAAGCAATACTTGTAAGCAATTTTGAACATTATATTTGCTTGCGGCCTGCTGGTGGCAAGCATTTGAAATGGAATAGTGATACCCTCTAGCTGGTTGCAGTCTTCATCCACGGCTGCCGCTGTGACCAAATACTTTATCTTTTGGTCTATTTATATAAAAAATAGTAAATGAGTATTATCAGGAAATACCACAATCACAAACTGCAGACAAACCCATGGCACCACGAGGAAGAGCCACACAACAATAACGAGACACAAGGAAGACAATTAAGCAAAGCAACCAGCTCTCTTTTCCCCATCAAGATGATTGCAAAACTAGAAGGGACATAAAGTAACGTTCAACAAAACATAGGACAATTACAGACTTCCACAATGGGAGTAACAATGGGAGTTTTTTTTTAACCCAATGTTGTATTTAACAATTAACTCTGAGTGTCTGTGGTAGAATTTAGAAAATGTTTTTAAACATACCGCGGATTTGTGGGAAGGGGTCGTTTAAGGAACCAAATATTGATCCATGAGAAATACTGATGGGCGTAGACTTTTGACAGTGTACAAGTTAACGTCCCCAAGTCAAAACGCCCTCGATTGACAAAACGTCCAAACAAGCCTCACCTTAATCAACTTCCTTATGTGATTTTTATCTACATCATAAAGGAATTAACATCAATTGAGGTACTGCTTTATGACGGACATGACAGAAGTTGTTATGCCCTTAATGGGAGGCATGCATTGTACTACACTGGCCATCCTAAGTGTCAAACTGTTAACCCTTAATCTGCTTTTCTCGTCTGCTGAAATGTTAAAGAAGTATCTATGGCAAACAGTGTGGACCCAGATCAGACTGCTCATAGGAGCAGTCTGTTCTGGGTCCACGCTGTTTGCTTCTATACTTAATTCGACAGTTATGTTAGACAATTATTTGCAGCAGACGACTTCAGCAGACGAACTTTTCAGATGCATTTTTTTCTTGGCGCTTTAAGTGTTAACAACGATTCTCCTATATTATTAAAGGTATGAATCCCAAATTCGGTATGTGGATGCAACTTAATTTGGGTAGCAAGGTGTCACGTACCACTTTGGGGTCACTATGAACTTGACCTCATAATCGTGTCCTGGGCATATCGCCTATATTTCTTGACGCAGGAATCTCAAGTTCGTGTGTGGGTGCACCTTGGTGTTGTTGATTGTAGCGTACTTTTGTTTTGATGTCTGTGACCTTTACCTTGACCTTAGTTCTATTCGAATCGTATACTGAGCATATCCCATATACTATATGACGTAGAAATCCCAAATTTGATTTGAGCATACATAATGGGTCCAGGAATGCTTCATATTGTTTAAGGCCACTGTTACCTTGAGGTCTGGCCTCAGTTCTTGAAAAATCGTATCCACAACACATCTTCTTTTTATTTGAGGTAGCGATATCAAATATAATGTGTGGATGCATCTTGATGTTTGAGATTGCAGCGTACTATTTTTGGTCACTGTGACCTATACTATAAAATCGTGTATGGAGCATATCTCCTATGCAATATGATACAGAACTCCCGAATTTGGTATAAGTCCTTCAGTAAAATATTTGTATTGACCGTTCCAAGGCGGTGCTTCTTTTGTAGATCATTTATGTTATTTCTGTCTTGTTTTGTTATGCTTTTGTGCACGTCTGTTTGTTGATGCCTTGTGCACTGGTCACCTGCTTGGAAAGGGCTGATCTCTTGACTCTCGTTTGTGATGTCTTTTTGTGACGTTGTCACTTTCCCATTGGTATCCTGGGTCAGGTGTGGTGCTTGATTGTATCTATTCCCGACCTTTGCCCTCTTTCTTACTATGTAGATACATCTTTGGGCTGCGATGCATCGACATGACCTCTGGCTTCAGTTCTAGATAGGTCGAGCCCGGAGCATATTTGTATATTGTTTCAGGTAGGAATCCAAAATTTGGTGTGAAGATACATTTTGGGTACTGATTCTTTGTCATTTTGACCCTGACCTCTGGCCTAGGTTTTAGAAAAAAAATCGTGAAATAGGTATGTCCAGTGTTGTCAAATAACTTTCATCTAATATCTTGCATGCTAGACGCATTCCCTTGGGGCATTTGTCGTGTAACTGTGACATATTCTGTTTGCTATAGACTATAATTGGTCAAGCATTAGCCCAAGGCTTAAGATCCAGCATCATAAGGCCAGAATTTTTTATTAGTTGATTTACGAACCCTCCTACTGTAATTTTCCAGATAGTAGAAAAAAAATAATTTCTAAAATTATTTTTATATTTTATAAATATTATCTATTTCGTTTAAAATATATATATTTTTGAGGTTCTGTCTGTGTTTTTTTTTGAGAGTGACACTGTTAGAAGTGATTGTCTTGTCTAGATTTTTAGGAAAATGATCAAATATTTAAAGGTTAAATACAGGTTTACCTATTACTAGTTTTACTGTTTCTGGAGATATTAAAACAAAGCTCTGAAAATATCCCCCCAAAGAAGCTGTGAAAATGACCAGTTAACTTGTCATTTTCATAGCTGTTTATTTTTTTTTCATCCCCCCGACCCTAAATCTGAATTTTTTTTCTCGTAAATCATCTAATAAAAGATTTCTGGCCTAAAAAGAGTAGGGTACTTGCTGGAGGCCCGAGCAGGATTTCCTCACCCTTATCACTATCACTGTCAAACTGCATACAGTGTCAGTCTAAGATAGTCTAAATAATCTGGAAAAACGGACCCTTTAGAAATAGAGAGAACCTACAATTTTTGACAACAGCAGACTCGGTTTTAATATCCTCTGGACTAGTCACTATTGATCCATGGAATGTATTTAAAACCAAAAAATACTGAATAAATACTGTATGTAAAACATCTTCAAACAAGTATTTGATTTATTTCTGTATTCCTTTCAAATGTACTGTATTGTATATATGATGTATCTGTTGTATCTCAATGTACATTATATTTGAATAAAATATTGTTTACACTAAAACATCTTCTCACAAGCCATTCAGCCAATTAAACTCATCTTCCTTGGCATGAGGATACAAAAGTTTGTATAAATTGTCCAAGTTGCATCACCAGGATGGCCGCCACAACTATAATAGGTATACTGTGGTCTTGGCATCCTCAATATATATATATATATATATATATATATATATATATATATATATATATATATATATATATATATATATATATATATATATATATATATATATATATATATATATATATATATATATATATATATATATATATATATCTTCAAATAAAGAATAAAAATTCGCCTTGTTTTTTCTTCTAATTTAATTCTTAACGCGTTTCACTACTGTGTAGATCTTCAGAAGACATTATTTTAAACGACGTCAGCGTCTATAGCAACAACGTTATTAAATACAAAATCGGGTCTCCAGCATATATATATATATATATATATATATATATATATATATATATATATATATATATATATATATATATATATATATATATATATATATATATATATATATATATATATATGCTAAGAATCAGGGGTGTTTTTGGAACCTTTTGCTTTTTACATTTGAAAGCAATCAACTCACTTAAAACCGTCATTTTGGCAGGAATTATTTTTCAACCCCACCTATATATTTTCAGATATTTGCACAGACTGAACCACTTTATATTTGTTTTTCTGTGAAAAATAATATATTCATACATTCATCGTGTAAATCTTATATAATTATGTGCTATAAGGGCTTGCAATTCAAATTCATTGTTTTCTATGTTGCTGTCCCCTATAAGTCAAGCACTCTCCCATAGAGACGCACATCCAGAAGATCGGTGTTCTCTTGACTCGTCTCAAATCAGATCACCTTAAATTACGTTTTACCCTTACCATGCAAATCTCTGAAAATCATGATTGAAAACAATTTATAGCTTCAGACCAGCCGATCTTCAAGATTCACACTATTTGCCACTCTGCTTGTATTTACAGGAAAACCTGTCAGTAGTAATGGATGACACTATGGGTTCATTTTTTTTTAAGCCTGAAAAGAACTTAGAATTTTTCAGGCTAAAAAAATGAACCCATAGATGTCTATCCTGGTAGGCTTGAGTGACTAGCTGTGAATAACTTAGTTTATTAGCTCACCTGAGCCGAAGGCTCATGGGTGAGCTAATAGTATACAAGTCACTCCGTTGTCCGTCCGTCCGTCCGTCCGTCGTCCGTCCGTCAACATTTTCAAACATCTTCTCCTCTGAAACCACTGGGCCAATTGAACTCAAATTTCATATGGAGACTCCTTAGGATATGGGAACGAAAGTTTGTTCAATTGGTCCTGGTCACATGACCAAGATGGCCGCCACGCCCATATATGGTAAAAACCCTTTAAAAATCTTCTTCTCCAGAACCAGAAGGCCGATGACCTTGGGACTTGGTATGTAGCATTGGGGGTGTTGGGCCTACCAAGTTTGTTCAAATAATGATCCTAGGTTGACCTTGACCTACTTAACATCAAGGTCAAATTTGCTTCCTAATGCATTTAAATGGGAATTTTTTTGAAAAGTTGATTTTTTGAATACTGTTGAAGCCAAAGTCATTATTCTTACTTGATATGTTAAAACTAATGAGACAATGGCAATAAATAAGTTTCAAAGGTCGGGGTTGACCTTTGACCTTTCAGCCAAGGTCGCTCATATTGTGATCTAATCAATATATTAAAACTTAGTTTTCTCACAAACCAATGGCCCAATTGAACTCAAATTTCATGTGAAGACTCCTTATGATAAGATAGCCAAAATTTATACAAAACATTTAGGTCACATGACCAAGATGGCCGCCATGCCCATATATGGTAAAAACCATTTAAAAATCTTCTTCACCAGACCCAGGAGGCCGATGACCTTGGGACTTGGTATGTAGCATTGGGGGTAATGGACCTACCAAGTTTGTTCAAATAATGATCCTAGGTTGACCTTGACCTACTTTACGTCAAGGTCAAATTTGCATCCTAATGCATTTAAATGGGATTTTTTTTTAAAAGTTGATTTTTTGAATACTGTTGAAGCCAAAGTCATTATTCTTACTTGATATGTTAAAACTAATGAGACAATGGCTATATATAAGTTTCAAAGGTCAAGGTTGACCTCTGACCTTTCAGCCAAGGTCGCTCATATTGGAGTCTCATCAACATATTACTCAGAAACCACTTGGCCAATTGAACTCAAAATTCATATGACCACTCCTTATCATTGGTTAGCCAGAATTTGTATAAATTGTTATGGTCACATGACTAAGATGGCCACCAAGCCCATATATGGTAAAAACTATTTAAATATCTTCTTCTCTGGAACCAAAACGCCAATGGCCTTGGGACTTACTATGTAGCATTGAGGATGTGGTCCCTACCAGGTTTGCACAAATGATGGATCTAGGTTGACCTTGACCTACTTTATGGCAAGGTCAAATTTGATTCCTAATGCATTTATAATGGGAAAACTTAAAATGTTCATTTTTCTATAACTGTTTTAGCCAAAATTATAATACCTGTGAGAAATATTTAACCTAATTAGACAATGGTTTTATATAAGTACCAAATGTCAAGCTGACCTGTGACCTTTAATCCAAGGCCACTCATTTGGACCACTACATTCCTATCTAAACATCTTTCCTCAGAAATCACTGGGCTGTTAGATTGTTTAGGTTATTGGACCAAAATGGCTGCAACCCCCATATATGGTAAAACAAAATATGTTTCATTATAAGCTGTAGCTGACCTTGACCTGT
This sequence comes from Loripinus fragilis, assembly GCA_964019695.1. Classification (NCBI taxonomy): domain Eukaryota; kingdom Metazoa; phylum Mollusca; class Bivalvia; order Lucinida; family Lucinidae; genus Loripinus; species Loripinus fragilis. The sequence goes on from OZ026531.1 coordinate 49,990,796, forward strand.
TTTACAATTATTAAGGATATCAGGTGAGCGCCTCAGGACCTTCAGGTCCTCTAGTTTTTGGGATTATTCTGGCTGGGTCTATGATTGTGATAGTTTCTTGGGCTATTGAGAAATAACTTAGTTAATTTTTGGTTGGTCTGTAATAGTTTCCTGGGTTATTGAGAATAACTTAGTGTATTTTGGGGACTATTCTGGTTGGTCTATGAATGTGATAGTTTTCTGGTCATATCCACTGGTTGGCTTATGATTATGATTGTTTCCTGGGCTATTGGGGAAATAACTTAGTCATTTTAAGGGGGATAAAGATTCTGCTGTGGTGATATATAAAATAACTTAGTTAATTTCAGCTTTGAAAATAACTTAGTCATTTTAAGGGGAATGAAGGCTCTTCTGTGGTGATATATAAAATAACTTAGTTAATTTCAGCTTTGAAAATAACTTAGTCATTTTAGGATGTATAGTATGTGGTGATATATGGTGTGTGTAATAGTCAAGGCTACTAAGTTCTATGCGTCTTTAGAGTCTCTTGGTCAATCAAGACCTCAACTCCTATTTGCATGAAGTCGTATTTGATAGCTAGTATCTATCTTATGATTAAGTTAGAGCTTCTGTTGATATCTTAGATAATCATCATTGGCATGTAATAGTATTGGGGTTTAATGATCAGATGTTGATGAATGTGTCCATATCGCTTGAGATGTGGATGCAATGTGGACCTTCACATGTAAAATGTGGATGCAATGTTGATCCACCACATCTCCACATTTTGAATGTGGATGTAATGTGGAGCAATGTGGATGTATTGTGGAGCAATGTGGATTCCCACATTTCAAATGTGAATAAATGCAGATATATTGTGGGTCAGAATAATGGAGATTTACGTTCATTCTTGGATAAATACGAATTATATGTGGACCGCCACACTTAAAATGTGGATCCACCACATCTCCACATCTTGACAATGTGGATCCACCACATCTCCACATCTCCACAATGTGGAGTTTCCACATCTACACATTTGACAATTTGACTTGTACCCTCTCTCCAATCCATCCCTGGTAGGCTTGAGCATTGAGCTGTGAATAACTTTTTGGGCCATTCTGGACGGTGTATGAATGTGTCACAGCACGCACATATATAAAACAATATTATAAGAGACAAAGCACAATGTACAAAATATATCACAGCATGCAGAAAGCAATTAAGGCCCCATTCATATGCACAAAATTTACACCTGTAAGTATTTTGCTATATGGAGCAAATATACACACGTAAGTAAAAGTATATTTACTCTGCGTTCACATGCTAATAGTATCCACATTCGTATTTCAAAGGTACACACACTTGTTGTACAGCAGACGTGAACAGGCTGTTGATGACAGCTGCCATAATATTTGTGCCATGGTCTTGCACATGGGTTGTCTCATGAAAAACTATAGGGACGAAAGAATATTCTCATGAGTGATGGATTGATGATGGTTAAGTAGCATTTACTTACAATCAATGGAACAGAATGAAGGAAATTGGGATATAGAACTAAAATTCAACAACTGTTCTGAATCTGTTGCATATGTTTATTCTAGAACTGTTGTCCAACACATTTCTATAATTTGCTATTACTCTGAAAGTGTTTGTGAAATAGTCTAGAACGTTTTACAACGATTCAAGATCCAGTAGGTTCTACAAATGTTCGAAAGTACAAAAAAGTTGAAAGAAATTTTCTAAAAATTGATTCAAAATAAGTTCCAGAACTAGTGAATTCTACAAATGTGCTTATAATTTTCTAGAACATTTTTTGAACTTTTCAAGGGTTGAATAAATTTTTACATTTACTCCTCAAATTATGTTCTTATTTAGTAATTTAGCAAGTTCTACAAATGTTCAAACATTATTCTGGAACATTTTAGAGCATTTCAGGAACAAGGTTGATGATGGGAAAACATGGCCACCAAAACTCGAGGGATTATAAAGGCTTTTCAAAAACATTTATGTGGCAATGACTACATGTAGATGGCAAATATGGTAGTATTATTGTCTGAAACAGTGAGTAGACTTGAGGTACAATTTTGGTTTCTGTTTTTTTTTTTCGAGCAAATGTAAGACACTGTTTTTAAATGGGGTAACAGAGTGACAAAACTGACAGGATTTAGGTCAACAAGAGCCTCTGTTTGGTTTCTTCAATGTTTTGAGAATATTGGAAGTTCACGCACCGGTCGGTAGAGTGTCATTCTTTTTGTGAATAGGGACGAATTGAGACCCTTTCAGACTTGCAGGAACTTACCATGCTGAAATAGGGTGTTAATTAGATTAAAAAAGTAAGTATTAAATTAAATATGCATAACCGAAGTTCTAGGTGGCCACCTTTCAATTTCATTTCTAATGTTGTTGAAACGAATTGTGTCCAAATATGTGCATTGTAATGGACTAAAGTTAAGCGGTGCTCTGGAAGAGTTTTCTATCACTTCACAATTTTTGGGTTAAAAATGCAAAATTCAACTTTAAAAAAAAAACGCGTTTTGAGAGCAGCTTTTATCGATGATAGGTGATTACAAACCCGTTTAGCCAACTTGAAAAACACCAAACACTTGATTTTTTTTATTATGACCGTTTTTATGATTAAAAAAATCTCAATGTCTGCATTTTCTGATATTTTCAAAAATCATCAGCTGCACACACTCAAATCGTTGCATGTGTCTTATTTAATATGACCATGTTAGACCAAACACAATACAGCTTGATCAACCCATTTTCTAACGACATTTATTTCAAGACAGTTGTCCACTTCCGGTTTTAACGTGAAACTTTAAAGGTCATTAAAATGGCATATGTAATATATTTGTATTTTTCTTTTAAGTAGAACAGTGACGCCTATTCTTAATAAGTAATCGCTGAAAATTTCAATGCCATGCAGCAAATAAAAAAGCGTACAGAGCAATGCGAATTGCATTGTTAAAGCTAAAACTCTTTGACTAAGCTGTGCATGTTAACGCAGAAGAGAAATAGAGAGTTTAATTGTCACAAAACTTCTGAATCCTTTTCATCTTATATCACAGCTGTTATTAACAGCTTCCAACTAATTAAAGTATAAATTTATAATGTATCTGAGCAATATTTTATATCACACTAAAAAGTGTGATTTTTTTTAAATGAGGGTACCTTTTCTCGGACATTGCCTGTGCAAGATCTACATATCATTTTGAAATGAGATAATTTGCAGAGTCTTGACAAAGCCTTGGATTTTTTCAAAGAATTAAAATTTTGTAAGAGCGATTTTTATTTTCTGAACAGGTTCAAAAAATGTAAGGTGGCCACTTATAACATCGTTTGAGTGTAATTGGTTTCCTGCTATTCATTTTAACTTCATTTGCATTTTTATCAATTCATCTGTTGAAAATAGATGATTTTGAAAAAAAAATCTATACAGTTTGCAGTGGAATTGGGAATTTTATTGGCTTAACAAAATTTACTGGAAGTTAATTATATATTCAAAACGGCAGCCTCCATTGGCTTAATAGAAATCTTAACATTGAGTAGTATTGGTCACATAAAGCAATTTGATATGAAAATCTTTGATAACAATATAGTATGTAGAATGGTTTGAATGACAATTTCATCATTTTTTCCAAACTATTTATTAGTTTTGCGATCGTTTTTATGGTTATTGGCCACTCTGAGTGCAATATGACTCAAACTACTGAAATCACTAGTACTTCTAAATATATACGTCTATTTTGTTATAATCTCCCTTTTTACACCTGCTATCTTGCTGTGAAACGGTACTGTAATGCATCCTAGCTAGTACTATGGTAAAACACTCTCCTAGTGCAGAGAAGGATACAAAAATGAAACAATTGCCTATGTACTTAATTCAATACTCGCCTCTCTTAAAATAGTGTTTAACAGTTCCAGCTGTCTTTCTCCACTCCCCTACGAGGGCACCCGGTGCCCGCCCCAATCTAAAGAGACGGTGACAATGCCGCCGCTTCTGCGACAATATGATTTCAAGTTTCCACTTGATGACGCGGCGGCACCCGAACAAAAGTCCTCAAGATACCAATGCTTCACTCCATGTCTCGTCTGTTTGTCTATCGTATGTCTCTGTTTTGACCTGGGCCCGGAACTACAATGCCTCCTTAGAGTTAAGTAAGACTTAAGATAAGTATTGATTTTTGAGGATGCGAAAAATAACGTTTAAAACTGACTAATTTAAAAATAGTTTTATTTTTCTAAAGATCTCTATGATATCTTTGACCACTAATACCACATCGATCCAGGCAATTTATTTAGCATTTAATATAGCATGTTGAAATATCAATACTTAACTTAAGTCTTGCTTAACTTTAATGAGGCATTTTAATTTCAGGCCCTGAGCGGACCCAAAAATAACCGAGTGTTTTTATAAAAGTAAGAGTTATCTTTATTTATTGTCTTAAAACGTACAAGTATTGGCTTTCACAAAAATACTTATCATTTATCAACACATCTGTATGACCAAATATATTTTGACCGTCAGATCCAGTTCACCCCTCAATACGTTCTGGGTTATACTTGGTCAGACAATTCTGGTCAGAAAAGTTGATATTCATGCGTTTTTAATGTCTGTAACGTCATCCACGCTTTTTTGACGTTAGATAGCTGCCACCCATGTCTCTTAAGCTATGCACGCGAAGAGTTTGAATAATAAACTATTGGTATGATGTAACTACGGGTACGTAAACACCTTGATGTGCCTGCACACGCGCGCAGGCTGATCAAAGCATCTGCTGTCCCATCTGTCTAAACATTTGACCTATTGGACGGACAACTTTTGGCCCCAGGGGCATAACTTTTTTTTAACTCACCTCAGTCTGAACTGTTTGCTCTGATAAATGCAATTTACAGAGACTGAAGTAAATATTTATTAAGAAAATCTACCTGTGACCCCTTAAACATATAATGAACAATCCCACCCATGTATTGAAAAATCTATATATTTTCCCCACAATCACGGAAAAACTCTACAAACAAGACATCCACATTTGCAAGAGGGTTGTCTCCCTTACAAAGAAATTTCGTTTTAAGACATTTCTCATCTAGAGCTCTGGCAGCTCATTTGATCGATGGAGTGAATCCAGTTGTTTGTTTGTTTGTTTGTTTTGTTGCTTTACGTCCCAAGTCAACAGCTATGGTCATTGCGGGACGGTCAGTTCACCTAACCACACTTTTTCCTGGGCAAGCGGATAACCAGTAATTCGTGCACATACTTTCGCTTGTAACTGACAACAACCCTTCTTGAATGAATCAGCGGAAGGGAGGAGAATGACCGTAGAAATTATTTCATGATCAATCTCCTTGAAAGTATAGGACCGGGCCGGGATCGAACTCGCAACCCAGTTGTGAAATTTTGGTAGAGAACATTATGAGGAACAGTTCTGTGAAATTATTTTGAATTTGAACCAGTTGTTCAAGAGGAAATGTAATCTTACATTTTGTTCTGTGGAGCGGAACCATTTGTACAGTTTTGGCAGAAGGAACAATTCTGTGAAATTATTTTGAATTTGGACTAGTGGTTCATGAGTAAATGCCGTTTAAAGATATTTCTTATCTAGAGCTCTGGCAGCCCTTTTGTTTAATGGAGAGGAACCATTTATGCAATTTTGGTAGAGGGCATTATGAGGAACAATTCTGTGAACTTATTTTGAATTTGGGCTAGTGGTTTTATAATATGTCGTTTAAAAGATTTCTGAGCTCTGGCAGCCCTCCTCTTCAGGGGAGCGAAACCTTTTATGCAGTTTTGGAAGAGGGCATCATGTGAAGTATTTTTTAAATTTGGACCAGTGGTTCAGGAGGAGATGTCGTTTAAGGAAAAAGTTTACGGACGTAGACTGATCACAATACCTCACCTCATGTGAGCTAAAGCCTACTATAATGTGGCGCACATGATCTTGGAGTGACCCTCTACCAAATATGTCCATTTTTCATATAAGAGGTCATTTGTCACAAATGGTCTTTGGGTGTTCCCCCTATACAATGTATACCAATATTGTTCAAATTATTATTATTAAGGCTGCCAGGTGGTGGGGCTGTTTTTGACGCGTCCGTTAGCGCTATGCGGTAAGGTGTGACAGTCACTTTAGGCCCAATGCTTCAGTTTTTGGTTTGTAGCATTATCTGGTGGATCTTTATCAAGAATGTTCAAGTTATACCACGAAGACAGCCCACGCGATGAGTGTTATGACTTACAAAACATTTTTTTTCTCCCTGAGGTTTGAGTAAATAGCATGTTTACAAGTTCATACGAGGGTTGTTCCAAAAGTTCTTATCTTTGTTTCACAGCTTTGTCCTATGCATATCGTGCGACATCCGAGAGAAATAAGTTTAACCTATGAAATGATTACAACATCTTCTTCGATTCAGTGGCGGATCAAGAGTAAACTGGTGCCCTGTTATCGTCTCAATTTGACAACAGGTATCCCATGTTCTATCATTGGTTGTGATTAGTTTATTGATCGACCAATGAGATGGCCTGTTATGTGGGTTGCAAACTGTTGCACAGTTATGATATTTTGTTAATTTTAATTTCTAAAGCAAAGCGAGTTTTGCGACAAAAATACACATTGAAATACTGGGATCCTGCCTCAAATTTGGTTGATTTTATTGTATCTAAAGCTCTCATGAATCATCCGCTCGATCATCCGCGCCATTTTTCACATTCAGAGTAACTTACCCAAGATCCCGCATATCCCAAGATTCTCGTTGACGGTCAAGATTTTGACCGTCTGGATAAGCCTATACCTGACCCTAGATAGGTAGATCTAGGGGAGGGAACCAGACTAGATCAATAGTGGGTTCCGGGGGTTTGCCTGAGCCATTCCCCCCACCCCATTTTTAAACATTATGTGAAAATGAATACTTAAACGCAAAAGTTTCGCAACTCTTACTAAAATGCTATTTCCTTCTTTTTGAACAAAATATTTTACTCCACGATATTGTGATAAACAAGTCCGATGATTTGCCGTTCAAACAACATGAAAATCAGACCAGTGAGACTAACGATTGCCGATCTTCAACAAGAAATGTAAGGCAACCCAAATTTGAAAAGTCACAGAGTTACAATACCTTACATTTTATCGAGTCACAGTGTTACACCACCTTACATTTTATTCGGAAAAGGTCTTTAACCATTATCTGTTTTCAAAAGCAGAAGGGCAGACAAATCAAAGCAGGTTATTTTATGCATTGGTTAACGTTCATTACGTCAACGCAAAACCTTCAATAATTGACGTAATTGGCCGTTTAAGCACAACTGAATATCAATAATCGAGTTTTTTTAATGTCACAAGTGAAAGCCTTCAACAAATTGCATAGGGGACAGAAATATCGCGCGACATAACGGAATAAAATGAACAACTTTGATTTTTTTTTGTTTTGAACAATTTTGATAAATTATTTTTATTATTATGGAAAAAGAAAAACTCAAATTCTACATACCCGACTACGAACAGGCTGCAGTTCTCTGAATCTAGACTTGTTCTTGAAAAATATCACTGACTCACCTCTTTGCAACTGTGGTTCTATCGAAAATGCGCAACATTACTTTTTGCACTGCAGATTCTTTCAGCATCAACGCACCTTACTTCTTAATGATATACGACTATACAGAAAACCAACTTTGAATTTATTACTATATGGTGATCCATTACTATCAAATAAAATAAACCAAAGTATCGTCCATCATGTCCACAAGTATATCTAAGCAACGCAGCGTTTCTAATTCTCTCATCTTTAATGTGCATTACAAGTGTTACCATATCATGTGACGACAGAATAAAACCTAATATTTAACATGTCCTTAAGCCTGCACCACTCCCCACATCCCTTCAACATTCAGCAAAGCAATATAATCTGAAAATATTTCATGCTTTTTTCCATCGTTATTTGTTTGTAATTTGTATCATTTTCTTATTGTTTGTATTTTGTCAATCTATATTTTGCAATTATCTTCTCTTCATATTTATAACACTACTTTTAGTGGAGCGGGAAATGACAACTATCATGCACATCCGGATACAAGCATGAAACTTGGTAGAAATTGTCATTAGCATCAGTTATTGGATTTTTTCTCGTTAGCCAATCAAAATAGGTCAATTTTCAAGATGGCGGCGCTAAAATCCAAGATGGCCGCCGCAATAAACGTAAAATCATGAAATTAAGATTTTACATCATGCAAAGAAATAAAATAACATCTAAAATGGTATTATTGGATGAAATACATCATAAAAGGGTTAAGGTTTTCTTGAAATTAGCAAATATTATTTGAGAATATGGATTAAATGGGGCCAAAATGGGGGAAAATTAAGCAAAACTGACTAAAAATGCGGGATTGCCATCAAACAATGGTAGAAATGCAACAAGATGTCGATTGCTTGTCTGTGCTACACTCCTATTATAAACTATGAATTAGTTTTACCTATTATAATTATTGTAGGTAAGATATAATGGTCAGATAGTATAAATGGGGGTCATTAGGGTAAAATGCAAAGAAATTGTATAAAATTCTCTCCTTTTTGAACTACCATATCTTCCATGTAAAACATGATTGTAATACTGGACAATGCATACGGCTTGGTACGATGTATTGTATTAATTATAAGGCTTAAAGGAATATAATGTGGTTGCTGTTCTCCTACCTATCCTATCATAAACATTTAAATGGCCTTTAGGGCGAAAACTGAAACAGGCATATTGGAAATTTTGAAGCGGTTTTCTGTGTTAAACGTTACTCAATAAAATAATTACCTGAACTTACTACCATATAAAGGTTGTTTTGATACCCTATTGGTATCACTTAAATACCTCATTTAAGGAGCAGTGTAGACCAGCACTCATATCTCGTCAATATAGTTAGGAGGCCTCCATGCGAGCTGAACATTTTTTGTATTCAACAACAGCAGAATCTAGGGCGAAGATTTGGTACCAGCATAATGCATTTCAGCCCCCCCCCCCTTGGCTTAGGCTGCAGTCCGTTCTAAGGCGGTGGTTCTGTTGTTGATGACTTTTTGTTTATTGTTACTCCCATTGTGTGAGTCTGTGATTGTTCTATGTTTTGTTGTACGTTACTTTATGTCCATTCTAGTATAATTGCAATCATCTTGATGGGGAAGAGAGGGCTGGTTGCTTTGCTTAATTTGTCTTCCTGGTGTCTCGTGATGGTTGAATGGCTCTTCCTCGCGGTGCCGTGGGGTTGTCTGTGGTTTGTGATTGTGGTATTTCCTGATCATACTCTTACTATTTTTGGGCTTAAAATAGTGTAGTTACTTCATTTAGGCCTTTTTATAATACATCAAAATTTGTTCACTCAGACTCCATAAGCACTATTTAAACATAATCAGTAGAATAATATAGGCTGTCATCATGTTTTAATGATATGTCTTGATTTAATGTTAGAGCCTACCTGCCTACCCTATTTTTTGTGTCATGAAAAAGGAAACACACATATATTCATTTAGGCTTATCATTAATTAAGATGATAAAAAATGATAATAATAACGATACAAGTAATATTATATGATGGCGATAAGAAAAGTAAAGACCGTTAAAGCATAGTTATAAGAAGCTCATGACTCCAAAACATACGCTGTGGATAGATTTGCTACTTCTTTGCTTGTCAAACTATAGTCCGTGCTCAATACGAGTAGGGTGACGAAACAGATTTACAGTTAGAAGTATGAAAGAAAAAACCCTATATTTGTCCAATGAGGTGAATAAAGTACCATAATGTGACCAACTACGTAACCCTACTCTTATCGAGCATGGACTCTACCTGTTTCTAAGTCAACAATAATATCTCGCTGATATAACAATTATGTACTCTGCAAGGTTTGATAAATATACCAGGAAAGGCTGATGCCACTTTTTGTGTAAGCCATGTTTTTGGTGACACTAGAGGCAATAATACATGACTCTTCAGTCTCAGATGATGCTATACCTGCGTGTGATCAATATGGAGGCAGCAAAGCAGACATGCCAGGCTATAATTGCAGTGCTCAACGTTTTAAGGCATGGTATGCAGCTCATCTTACTACATGTATAACACAATCGTCTAGATTATAAGTTACAATGACATATTCAAGGAACTGAAATTTTCTTGTTCTGACAGAGACAGGTTTCAAAGGAAGAATACCTTGATTACCAGTGCAGTGGGTTCTTAAAAAGTATGCTCGAAGTATGCTGGCTTTACATTCACACATTCCTCTTGTGGTGATGGAACATTCTTCATGGCGGGAGTCCCTACTATAAATAGCACTTCCCTTAATTAGGCCCCTTGTTGACTTGTCACGATGGCATCCGCTTCTGGAACTGGAGGTCGTAGATTGAAACCCAAGTTAATGTAGGTAGGTAGGTAGGTAGGTAGGTGTTATATATGTTAGGCTGCTGCCGTTTGCCAGAAAACTTCAATAAATGCCCCTCACCAGTGCGAAATACGCATTTTGAGGGTCCTCAAAATATGAATCAAATGAGATCACCATTTTCTGGAAAAAGGAGAAGTTAGTTCATCCTTTCTTCAAAAGGAGTTAAACACTATAGTATAATCTTGATAATATTATTCATAATCATAGCGCAACGACAGCTAAGGAACCACCCTATGCAACTGGAGCTTCATAATTCAGCATTCAAAAATCAAATTTTTCTATCTATCGATACATCTCAACCACCGAGGAAGACACGAGATGGGATTCGGTGAACTAAGTACTGGGAAGCACATTTTTGTTGTTGTTTTAGTTAAGTAGTTATTTCAAAACGTTAGTTGTGTTAGTAGTGAGTGAGATAAGAAAAACTATCGCATGTCTTATTGTGCTCAGAACCAAGCAATGTAGCAGTTGGTTCCTTTTTGAACCATTTTAGTCTGACATGGCTGTGTTTTTTTTTCAACCTGCGACCTCCAGTTCTGGAAACGGACGTTCTACCACTTGAGCTATTGTGACCAGTCAACAAGGGGGAACTAATTGGAAGTGCTACTTATAGCAGGGCCTTGTGGTCACCTGCTGGCTGGGAAAGGGCTGACCTTTTGGCTCTCGTTTGTGATGTTAAATTGTGTATTTGTCACTTTTCCATGTGGTATCCTGGGCCAGGTGTGGTACTTGATTGTATCGATTCCTAATCTTTGCCTCTTTTATACATTGTACTATGTAATATGCATTGTCCAGTTTTCTTTTTATGATTTTACTTGAAAATATAGAAGTTCGACAAAGATCTAATTTTGTTCAATTTGTTCACATTTCCTTTAAAGATCCGCTTTTATTTCATCTGACCTACATTAATTATAATAGGTATTTGTTTTGGTGTCAGAGTTTTGGTGATGATTCGCCTTATGTTTGTTAATTATACTTTAAGTTCTGTTTGGGTTACTGAGTGGCCATCTTTTGAGAAATGGCTGCACACTAGATTGGTCATTTGTTCTCATTGTACTCTGGTCTATTTGTATTTTTTTAATTATTATCATTTTGGTTTTCAGAGCTAGATGTGTCTTTTGATTGCTCCAGTCCCTGTTTATTGCTATTTTAGTAGTTACATATGTCATTGCTTATAATGTGATTGTAGTGCAAACAAGCAAATGACATCTATTTGTATTTTAACCATTGTTTGACGACAACACTGCATTTTAGTCAGTTTTACTTAACCCCCCCCCCCCCCCCCCTCTATTTCCGTCCCTTTTAAAACTAATTCTTTAATAATCAGATAGAGCTGATTCAAGGTAACCAATATTATTTTATGATATATTTCATCCAATTATACAATTTTAGATGTTTATATGCTTTGTATCATGTAAAATGTTCATTTCCTGATCTGACGTTTTTTGTGGCGGCCATCTTGGATTTTAGTACCGCCATCTTGAAAATAGGCCATTTTCGATTGGCTAATGATAAATATTCAAATTACTCATGCTCATGTACATTTTTACCAAGTTTCATGCTTATATCTGCATGTGCTTTCTTTTTGTCACTTTCCGCTCTGCTTAACATATGAATTTGGCAGCCATCTTGAAATTTCCGTTAGCCATCTTGAAAATGGAAAAATTTGCGTTGGCTAACGAAAAAATATTTACAAGAAAGGTTTGAAGAACATAATCTGAAAGTCTCATGCTTGTATCCGGAAGTGCATGATCGTCTCAAAAAACAGACATTTCCCGCTCCACTATTTGTATACTCACTTTGCTATATGTAGATAAAATACTGCCATATGCATGTACACTATATAGACACTCTCAACAGGAAAAGAACTCTATAAGCATTTATGCTTTTGTTCTAATCCTTTGTATGTTTACAATGTACGTATGTTGTATATCATTTGTATTTATTGAATAAAATATGTTTAATCTAAATTGGTTGACGTTAACAAAGCAAACGCAGCGACTTTGAGCGTTGGTAAACATTAATTGTTAAATTGTAAAATGTTTTCCGTCAGGTACGACATCTGGCTATCACATCGCACCGTTTGTTTTCAAATCGAGATAACTTTCTTTATGCTAGACGTTAATTGTTGAAAACCACTGACGTCATTATAACGTCAGAATGAAGAGTATGATCAAAACCGATTAATGGTAAATCATTCCACATTGTAAAGGAGCATAAACTATGATAATATGAATATTCTAACTTGGACCATACTGAAAAAACACAGATATTAAACGGTTGCGAAACGTTTGCGTTTAAGTATTTCATTTTCATGGGATATTGAAGACAAATGAGATGAGCCAGTGCATGAGATTCCCAACAATGTGGTATGTGCGACCAGCGAGGCCTCAGATCAGCCTGCGCATACGCACAGTCTGATCAGACCCTTTGCTAGTCGCTTGAGTATTCTATGATTATTAAGCTACTGACTAAACACCATTTGGAGTTTCTAAGCTTAAAAGAGGGCTGCAGAGGCTCGTCCGAGTCTACACTTGTCAAAATGTCAAATTGTTGGAAATCTCATGCCGGGGCTCAGATATAATCAGCAAAGCGATCCCCACCACACACACACTTATACATATGCACCACTTTTCCAGAAATCCTAGATCCGCCCCTGTGAATACGTAGTTATGCACAGTCTCGCCAGAATCTTCGCTGCTCGCTTAAACAAAGTATGGATGAAGATGAAGACTCGGACCAAATCTTGACCACTACATATAGGCCGTCTCATCAGGATTTTCACTGTTTGCTTGGTTAATTTATTTTTTATTCCAATAATTGAACTATGAAACAAACAAGGTGGCTGTCCGAAATTAGCTGTCTGTCCGAATATACCCGACTTTACCCTAGCTCCGCTCGGCGTTTTAAGGAGGTTTTTTACACGTGTGTACCAAGTACAAAAATGTCATGTGTCATGTAGAGATATAGAAAGCTTACGTAAAATAAGTTCACTGTCATCATTATTTAGTTCGTAATGTAATTTATTAGTAGGAGTGTCGACTATCTATGGGTAAATGACGTCACCAGGAATCATCACAGCCGACCCTTATGTTGTCACTTTGCTATAGATTATCAGATTTTAATACAATTATCTAAAATCTGTCATTTCCATAAATATGGTCAAAGAAAATGGAAGCTGCCACACCGTGAGAAAAACTGTTTTGCAACACGTTTCAGAGCACGTTTCTGCCCTTCTCTAGGGGCCGAATATCACCCCATTCCCAATCGAAAATAGCCACCTTTTTCCCAATACCATGTCTGTTTTTTCCCAATTAAAAAAGTAAAAGCATATTTATTTATTTATAATTATATATATATATTTTTTTTTAATTTTTTTAATTTTTTTAGAAACCGTAGTGACTTATACTTATGAGAATCAGAATGATACTTAAACACTTGTGCTTACTAGTATGCTTGGCATAATACAATCTAAAATAGCTTGATTTTGAGGATATATTTTGCTACCCTTGTTATGTTCTATGTCGTTAATTTCTCCCAAGTTTGCTGTTAAATCGATTATTTTTTTCCAATTTTGACTAGGGGCCTTTTCCCAAAATTGCTAGGAAAAGCCCCGAGTTTTGAAATAATTTATGTCATTTTTATTTTTATATAATTTTGCGTTGTCAACGTGAAATAATTATTTCATTTATTAACCGATCGCATGGCATTGACGCAAAATGAAATGAAAACTCCAGATTATTTCATTTTGCGTCGACATTGACAACGCAAAATGAAAATGAAAAAAAAAAACTAAATAAAATAACTATTACATTATTTCAAAACGTGTTGTAACAACGCAGATTAGCCTGCTTATCTGCATAGTCTAAGCAGCCTCATTTAATTTATACCTTTACACCAGGTACGACTACTGAGTTACAGACGCATCATCATACATTAGTTTCCGATGTGAAAAAACAATCCAGCCTTTGCTTTCACCGTCAATCCGAGAGAATCCAAACTGAAATGTTCGAGGCAGTGAAAACAAGGGGTTTTCGGTACAAAATTAGAATTGCTTTGTTACTGAAAAAGCAAGGACACCTATTTTGAAACTAATAGCTCTTATCAAGTATCATGTCCATTGTCATTGCCTCTTTATACCACCCTCCACAGTTTTACAGCGAAATAGCTCGTAATGTGCAAGGTATACACTAGTATACATTGGCGTATCACCCATTACGCAGGTTACGCACGTGCGTAATATAAATAGTAACATTCAAGGGAGGTCACTTTATGTGATAAAAGTGATTTTCCATACCATAAGAAACTGCTCATAAAGAAAAGAATTCGCTCCCTCTGGGATCAAATTCTTTCTTTTAAGAGAAGTTCCAGTTTTGAAAAGGGACGCAATTTAAGAGAATCATTGCTAGACCAAGTAGTATCCCTTTGATGTGCGTAACTTGTACAGCTTTCTGGCTACGCCATAGATGTAGATGGTATTAAATAGTTATACCATGGTTTTCCACGAATCCATTAAAGCTCGTGGATTATCTCCACGTACAGGCGGACAAAACATTGTGTAACTATTACAGTAAAACCTGTCTTAAGCGGCCACTCAAAAAGACGACCAAATACTGTTTTTTAAGACCGATTATCGCTTAATGCAGGCCAAATGTATCGCTGAATGCTCCAAGATTTTTGAACATCATTAAGCTACCATTTGCCATTAAGACCTGTGATTTGTCTATTTTTGAGTGACCGCTTAAGACAAGTTTTACTGTACTTATGAACATGCCGTTTTGGCTGCCTTTCAAAGAGCTACGTGCATTAAGGGGCTTCTTTGCCCCCCCCCCCCCCCTCCACCCCCTGTGAGGCTCAAATATAAAGAAATTGTTTTTCACCAATTTGTTCTTATTAGTTTATTATAACAATAACCAAACTTTTACCGTTGCTATGGTAACAAAAATGGCCACCAAAGTAGGCTGAAAATAGGAAATTGACAATTTTGGAGCAAAAATCAGAGATTTGACAGAGACATTAACATAGAGTACAGGCAAATACCAAAAAATATTTTAACAGATGATGAGAATTACCACAGCACACAACATATAAAAGGTATGTTTTGGTATTTAGCTGTACTGATATCTAATTCTTAAAAAATCGGTCTCAAAAAGCCTTAAACTTGGTCCAAAATGGCAATTTCTCTGTTTTAAGCCTATTTTGTCGGCCATTTTTGTGACCATAGCAACGGTAGAATTTAAATATATACTGAAATTTTACACTTCAGTTATTTTTGGGGACGGATGCTGGCATCCGGACTCAAGTTTAACACTTACAGTTTTTCAGTCACGTCAATTTTTCACCCTTGCCAGGCCATACATTAAATATATGCTACACTCCTTGCAAATTTTCAATCATATAAGTTGCATGGTTTCAATTTTAACAATTTAATTAGATTCATGATAAAAAGTCGTATAGATCCTGATTAGTTTGTTCCTGAGAAGCCAACTGATCCGGATCTACAATGTTTTCCAGAACGCGGTTTATCCGGATTCCGCAGGATAAAGGCTTAATACAAACCGAACAACTTTCTGGAAAATATTACGCGTAAAAAGTAGTTCTTATTAAAATGTTTTTTTCATTGTTTGTTATGTTTTGCAGTTTAGAAACTTCAGTTTGGGTATCGAAGCAATAATTAATTGCCAATTGCTAATCCAAATGCAAATATATTCAAAAAGTATTACCTTGCGCAGTAATTTAACACTGATAGGCATACTGTTAAAGACATAGTGGACTCGCCATTGTAGATTGCTAAACGTGACAATAAACAAACAAGTTGGCGTGTTTTTTTACGTGGCTATGTATGTTAATAATATAACATTCATATGAATCAAGAATTATCTCAGTTGGTCCCAGAAGGTCGCTTGGATATTGGGGATTAATAATCTTACTTGCATGAGTTCATTTAAAGTTTTACTTTATGCCTATCCCGCCAAAACGATCACGTGATATATACATTCGCGAAAGGACGCTATCTGTTAGACTGGTCTCCCTTTAATAACATTGCGTCTATTTATAGCATACACTCTGGCGCAGTATTGGAATTTTGAGTCCATCCGCAGTATTAAATAAAAGGGCATTTGCGAGCCAGCATCCCATTACCGGGCCCGTCACGAGCCATATCGGCCTGCCGACGAACCCTTAAACCAACCACAAACCGCGGATGACGGTTTCATCGACGGATTCAAGGGGGGGGGGGGCGCCCCTAAAATCGCCAAATCAAAGAGTTTAATATGATTTTAGCAGCAGTTATTGTATTTTGTTGCTGATTTTTTTTTTTCAATTTTAAATAGTCTGTTTTTTTTTTCTTGCATCTAAATTCGAAGATGCCACGTCGGCGGCGCACTGCTAAAATGTAGCCTACCGTATCTTTCGGTTCCGTTTTGAGAATGACGTCTACTGGAGTCCTCGGATCAGAGCAGTCTGATCTGGGTCCGCAACGTTTGCAACAAGGGCATTTAATGGTCTAGCAGACGGTACAGTATATAGGGATTATGAATCTGAAAATCGGCTTATACGCCTCATGCGCCCAGCAGATGTTAATGGATAGAAACATATGTGTGATCCCTATAGTAAAGGATATATTCATGTCAAAATGTGGAAGAAACGTGTTGAAAACACGGCGATATGATTTGATTCTGTGCTATCTCCTCTTTTTCTTATTAAAACCGTCGCTAAACTCATGCAGACTGAGTCAGTAAAATGTCCAGCGCGTGCGGTATTCGCCTATTCGAGAGCCAGGCACGTGCATATTATGTCACTCAATTTACTTACAAGTAAGAAAAGTCCACTGATTTAAACTATTCGATAAGCCGGGTCTCCTATGTTCACTCGTCTCGGACTACCGATGAATCACTACACTATTTCGTTCTTCCTTCAGAAAACCAAAACGCTTTCGCTCGCTCTGCCGACTTCGAATTCCAGTTTATATTGAACTCAAGAATTGAAACCGCTAGACATCTCTTACGATCAGATTTTTTGCAAAGATCTATACAAAACTTTGAAATACGTAGACGAGTTCCCAGAGTAAAAAAAAAACCCACAAAATGACGACATTCAAAAAGAACACACACACACACACCTCTCTCTACTTGTCGATCCGCCGATGCAATGTTTACTTTGATGTGCCTGCACCAGTCTCTCTCTCTCTCTCTCTCTCTCTCTCTCTCTCTCTCTCTCTCTCTCTCTCTCTCCTTACATTTGCAAACACGGTTTGGATCCAGATCAGACCCGAATGGTATTCAGGATTGAATGTTTCGTCAATTTAAAAATGTGTGCATGCGATAGAAAGAACTCAAAGCGTTAATACTGTGGAATGTCCGACCTTGCCGTACAAAAGCCGATGCGCACGATAAGTTTGGGTTTTGGGTCCTCATTGGAAGCAGTTGTAACAAGACAAACATTGTGTTTCGATGTTCTGTGAAAACAAGCCAAAACAAAATGTTCGTTTGCAAACACCGTGCAGTCTCTCTCTCTCTCTCTCTCTCTCTCTCTCTCTCTCTCTCTCTCTACTTTTACGACCTGCTATCAAAGTTTGCAAACAGTTTGGATCCAGAAGATCGTCTGACGTGCCTGATCAGGGGTAAACAAGCATACCAAGAGTTATAATCTAGTCCGACTTTGCGTCCGATGATCTGAACATTTCAGACAAGTACCTTCTTTAAGATGCATTCCATGGGTGGATCCAGAGGGGGGACAGGGGGTCCGGACCCCCTGAAAAATCATAAAAAATATAGGGTTTCCTAGCAATATTGATCCGGATCCCCTAAAATCACAAAGCTACCAATTCAAGCCAGCATTAAATGGTGGGCCATTGACACGCCAGCAAAACGCCATTTCAAAGGCTTTTCGCTGATGGGCCGATGGTGGTCAATTTTTAATGGCATTTCGGTCCTCTCTCAATACCCCCTCTGACAAAATGCTCTGGATCCGCGTATGCATATAGTGCGTGTGAACCGGCTCGATTGAAATTAAACTGTCGACGGACAAAATTTCATGATATTTTGGTACTTACAACGTGCGACAAAGACTCAGACGAGCCTGCGCAAGGGTGCATTCTCAATTCAGCATTGATGGCTACGGTTTGTCAAGCATGCAAATTGGGGTTACTTTTAATTTTTCTAAATACGTAGGCTTGGACCAAGCTTTTACTCTCTATCCCCAAAAATATCAGGAATATCAGGAATACCCAAAAAATATTTGAAATTTAGCAACCCCAAAAATATTTTCCAAATCTGTACTTTGACCATAAAAAAACCCAAATTGATAGAAATGACTCCCCAAAACGTAAAAAAAAATAATTTCATCATACCCCCAAACATATTTATTTATCTGACCTTCCCGACCCATCCCCCCCCCCCCCTCCAAAAAATGCAATTCAAAATTTTGAACCTCCAAAAATGGACCGAACCTACTTATATATGATAATATCAAAGTACCCACCCCACCCCTCGCCCCAGAAAGCTGGCCAGTGTTTCAGAGCAGTATGCGGCAAAATACAGCTGTCTGTCTGCTTGTTTCTCAATCATCAACCAGTCAGCCAGCCAGCCCGACCAACCACTTCGATTTCTTAGAGCCTCTTTGTAAAAGCGTTTTCTAGTTACATAAAAGTATTTGAATGTCCCAGCGGGGTTGGGAGGAGTAAGTAATTCTATTTTTTTTCTTCATACGTAGGGTCTGGCCCAGCATCTACCGTTCATCCCCGAAACATATTCGAAATTTCAAGGACCCCAAAAATATTTGAAAGGGGTAGGTGCATTAATAGGCTATTCCCCCCCCCCCCCCCCACCCCCTAGGAGGTCAAAAAATAAAAGTTGCTCTTTACAAGTTTCTTCTTATTAGTTTATTAATTAGAACAATAGCCAAAGTGTAAAGGTCTGGTATTGATTCGACTTTTACGGAAGCTATGGTAACAAATATGGCCGCCAAAATAGGCTGAAAATAGGAAAATAATCGTTTTGGAGCAAATTTGAGACATGTAACAGAGAAATTAATATAGATCACAAGCAAATACCAAAAAAATTATTTTAACATATGATGAGAATTATCACGGTACACAATATGCTAAAAGGTATTTTGGTATTTGCTAGTGCTGATATCTAATTCTTAAAAAATCGGTCTCCAAAAGCCTCAAATTTGTCCTAAAATGGCAAATTTTCTATTTTAAGCCTATTTTGTCGGCCATTTTGGTTACCATAGCAACCGGTAAAAGTAAATACGTGCCAGAATTTTACACTTGGGCTATTCTTCTAACAAATCAATAAGATAAAATTGGTGAAAAGCAACTTTCAGTTTTTGGTAATAGAGGGCGCCAAAATAGCCCATTCATGCACACACCCCTTTTAGCAACCCAACAAAATATCCTTGACCTAAAGAAAAGACCCAAAAATGCATCATATCCCCAAAAATATTCATTTTTCTGGGGCTAGAGGTCAAAATCTAGGACATCTTGTTTTTGTTTTGAGAATCATTCGTATTTGAACAACAGTGGCGAGTTCAACAATGTGAGCGTTTGCGGGCACACTTTCATGATCTTTATCAGTAATGTGTAAAGTCTGGCATCAAGTACAAAGAGCACTCGAGAGCGCTCGCATTGTTGAACTCGCCATGGGTACATTCTCTCTGTCACTTTTAACCTGAGGGTTCATTCCCCCACAGTGGGACTAGAGATCAGAATATAGGAAACCTTTCAAAAGAGCTATTCTGTTTTTCCAACTTATGCAGATATCTTTCCAAACATTTATAAGAAAACATTTATATTTCGGCATTTGGTATTATATTCATGGAAGGCTTCCAGTCATCAGCTTCAGAGCCTTGCGTCCATAACTCTGGGTGCGGCTAGAGGTAAAAATCTAGGACATCTTATTCTTCTTTTAAAGAACCTTTTGTATTTGAAGAACTTTTACTATTTCATTTTCTTACTTTCTGTGACTTCAGGTCTTCGGTTCAGGACCAGGGGTTCTACTCCTTTGAGCAAAAGACTGCCAGAGCTCTAGCTAAGAAAATTCTTTTAGCAGAATTTCGTCCTGAAGCACTGGCCAAAAAGCAAGTTATTGTCACAGATTTGTACCCCATGGTGTCTTCTACCAATTTTGCACAAACGGTTCCACTCCACGGAACAATGGATCTGCCAAAGCTCCAGATAAGAAATGTCTTTCAATGACTTCTCCTCCTGAACCAATGGTACAAAATTTACAGTAATTTCACAGAATTGTCCCTAATGATGCACTCTACCAAAAGTATACAATTGGTTTGGCTCTGCCATTAAGAGACTTCATTCAAGCTTGCGCATAATGTCTCTGGTAGCGATTAAGTAAACGTAGGAAAAACATATACAAAAGTGGACAGAACTTTATCAAATCAGTTCTTGATTATCATTAATTTCTTTGAATATGTGGGTGGATTTGTCTTAGGTAAGATACTAGGAAACACTTTCCCTCATCCTCATAAGATCTTTAACCAACATAAACCAAAAGAAAATCTGAAGGAGAAAAAAACATGCCACGGTATTTGGGATCAAATTACACATGTTTAGTTGGGGTTGTGCCAAAGAAAGTTAAGAGAAAATTGTTACCGCTTACCTGCCTGAAGAGCTTCACAAACATTTATTGAGGGATTATTTTTAACACTGTAAGCTCTATAATAAAAGCATTTGAAGATAAAGTTCGATTATTTACTTCTTAAGTTAGTTATTAATCAACTGATTTCTTGCACTTCATATATTAATTACATTTACTAAAGGCTGGTTTTGTCCAATGAACAAATGACAATGTTGTCAGAAAGATTGCTTTCCCAATTCATTTTGTGGCAATATGTGTGACCCTACACCAGAGACTTCCAGTTTCCATTTGCAGGTTATAGAAAAGGTATCGAACTAACAACCTCCCTATTTGAACGATTTAATGCAGCCGTCCCCATCAGTACTCTCAGTGCTTTGATTATAATAAACCAATCAAAAGATATCGGTGAAAAACAATTTTCAGTTTTTTGGCTCTAGAGGGGGCGCAAATAGCTCCATAATGCACGTACCCCTTTAAAACATCTGTCCACTATTATGGCAAATCGTGTATGGCAACTACCTGAGCCTAAATTATTAAATGTTTGATTAATTGCCAGGATCGATGCAGTACTTATGCTGAAAGATATCATTGTGATCTACAGAAATAATGAAACTATTATGATTTTAATATGTTCGAAACGTTATTTGTCGCATCCTAAAAAATCAATACTTAACTTAAGTCTTCCTTAACTTTAAGGAGATATTGTAATTTTGGGCCCAGATGCTTGAACTGTATCGTGGGTGGGGGTGAGGTCTGCGGGCAAAATATTTGCTACCACATTGCTTCATTCGTGATTCCATTTAATTTGATACGCAACATGACCCTTTTTTTTTTTTTTGATGTGATTCTTTACGTCCACTCAACAATCTTTCAGTTATGCGGGACGGTTCTTCCTGGGTTTAACCAGTACTAAGCTAGGATAAATGTGTCTTGCTCAAGGACCACAACGCAGTGACGCCGGTGAGGCTCGAACCCGCTACCCTTCGGTCTCGAGTCAAGCACTCTACCACTGAGCCACTGCGCTCCCTACATGACCCTTTTGACCTATTGACCCCAGGGGGGGGGGATCTGCGGGCAAAACATTTGCTACCATGTTGCTCCATTCGTGATTTGAGTCTGTTCATGTACCAGGCTAGCAAGTAGGTAGTTCTTGGATAGAGCCGTCATGTAAATATACACAATTCGCCATATTGGTTGGAAACTTAACGTGTTGTATAAAAAAAAAATTGTGGCTTTTCCATGGGTAGAAACCAGTACTGGGCCGGGAGGGTTTATGATTTGTGTGTTTATTATATGACGAGAACTCCCGAAGGCTCAACCGAAAGTGGTTTTATGGAGAAGCCGGGAATCGAACCTGCGACCCCTGGTTTACAAGGCATAGCGCTTATCCACTACACCACAGGGGCTTAACGTGTTGTATATTGGCAAAGACAAAATGCATGATAAATGTTAATTTCGAAAGAGTTTTCAATTTTTTTCATATGTGGTTGGTACACATTTAAATTTCCAATGTGTACCAATAATATTTGGCTATTCATTGAATGAGAATTTTTTACCAATATTGTTTTTTCATGTACAATACAAAATAGTTTTTTTAACATAAATAGACTGCCAATTTTATGTCATTGACAGCTTACCCTGTGAGGTTTCAGTAGAAGGAAATGCCATATAAATTTGCGTATTTCCCAATATGCATTATACGCACGTGCGTAATAAAAATTGTAACACTCAAGAGAGCTCACCTTAAGTGGTAAAATTGATTTTCCATACCTTAAGGAACTGCCCTTTAAGGAAAGAATTCGTTCCCTCTGGAAGCGAATTCATTCCTTTTAGAGAAGTTCCCATTTTGAAAAGGGACGTAACTGTAGAGAATCACTACTTGATACAATAGCCTCCCTTTGATGTGCGTAACTTTTTCAGCGTTCTGGCTACGCCATTGATATAGGTACTTGCACGTTTTCTATGACATCTCTAACAGCCCCTAGTGCGTATAAGATGACTGTCAATGGGGTAGCCAGGACATTGAAAAAATACGCACATCAAAGGGAGACTACTGGATCAAGCAATGGTTATCGTCAATTGCGTCCCTTTTGAAATGGAAACTTCTCTTTCCAGAGGGAGCGAAAGCTTTCCTTTATGAGCAGCGCAGTTCCTTATAGTATGGAAAATTACTTTTGTCACATTTAGTGACCTCCCTAGAATGTTACTATTTTAATCACGCACGTAGCCTGCGTAATGGGTGCTATGACAATGTCTTACAGCCCCTAGTGCGTATAGGATAACTGTGGCAATTCCTCGTCATATTCACGTATTCATACGTCACACAAAGAGGACAATTAGTACCAATTAGTAAAACTACTACGTGAAACTGACAAATGCACTGCTTGAATATCACAGTTTGGTATCTACTTCAATTCTACGTAAATAGGGCTTTCAAAATTAAAATAAAAAAAAGTGTTTTAAGTTGTACACTCAGGGAAGATGTGCAGACTATGAAACTAGCATTCCGAGAATCGGATGTGTCGCCTGGCAAAACAGAAGTCAAACAAGGCAAATTTGTCGACGAATGATTATTTAAGAGAAACTTATAAATCACAAAATATAAATCTCATTTTTCCAACCCCTAAGTTCACCTTGGGTATCATACAGATCAAAGTTAAAAGCCTATCAACTAGTTTTCAGTGGTTAGTTCAATAGAATATAAACTTATCTACAATTTCAATATCTGACTTTAACCTGACCCAGAGGTCAGGGGTGTGTGTAAGGGCAAAGTGTTTGGTTCTGTGTTATTCTATACTTCTTTCCCCATTATTTGATATGCAACGTGACCACATTCAGGTTTTGTTTTACCTTTTAATCCAATCTGCAGGTTGAGGGTGTGTGTAAGGAGAGAATAGGTGCTTGCATGGTGCTCTATGCTACATTCCCTTTATTTTGATATGCAACATGACCATGTTCTGAAAAAGTTGAATTTTGACCTTTTGACCCCACACCCGGGGTTGGGGGTGATATGGGTGGGGTCTGCGTGTAAAATATTTGCTACCATGTTGCTGCATTTGTGATTCCCTTTAACTTTATATGCAACCTGACCATGTTCTAAAAAAGTTGAATTTTGACCTTTTGAACCCACCCCTAGGGTCGGAGGAGGGGGGGGGGATCGGCGGGCAAAAATATTTGCTACCATGTTGCATTGACCACTTAACGGATTTAGTTAATGCTTTACTTAATATAAATTGCAAATATTGACAAAATATGTGATAAAGTTGGCCAAAAATTTAAATTGTGGAGCACAGGAAGGGGCGGAGTAAACTATAAATAGAAGAACAAACCTACCAATTTAAAGCGGATGCCAGCGATAATGCAAAGAACATTGTAGTTTTAGCGTAATATTTTGGTCAGAAACGCAGCCCATGGTTTTGATATTTACACTATATTTGTAATTTTTCAATCAAAAACAGAACCTGCTTACTGGAATTAACAGAACGCGTCATAGCCTCTAGTGCATAGTGTATGTTTGAGACAATTCCTCGTCACATTCGAGTGTTCATACGTCACCCAAACGGGACATTGAGTACTAACACGTGAAACTGACAACTGCACAGCTTGAATTAGGAGTTTGATAAAAGTACAGAATTATTAACTTCCGCTGTACGTAAATACTGCATGCCAGGTTTTACTTTAGAATCTGTCCCCCACACTTTCCTCGACACATTCGCGTATTCATACGTCACCCAAACGGGACATTGAGTACTAATACCTGGTAAAGCTTTGTGGGTCCACAAAATGCTCCCCTACACAATATGCTCCTTTTAGTAGCATATTGTGTACCCTGCATACACAATATGCTCCACTGGAGCATTTTGTGTACCCTGCATACACAATATGCTACCAGTGGAGCATATTGTGTAGGGTCGATACATATGTTATTTCAGTGGTCGTCCGAGGGTACACAATATGCTCTTCTTGAAAACATGTCTCGTGGGATTTGCCTTTCTTTCTAACTGTCCTCTCGACATCCATCTGTCTACCTTACGAACCTTATGTCTAAAGCCATGCCCGCATCATAATTGTATTATAGTGGTCTTTAATCTCCATCAACAACATTTTGGAGACATTGTCTCCAACTTTGGCTTCTTTCCCGACAAATCAACCTTTGGAAACCGTAGTAAGAAAAAATGGGGAAACGCCGGGGGTTAAATGTAGAAATGTAATGAACCTGTATGAGTCGAGGACACCATGGACATTCATAAAATTAATGCTATACCTGTTCCATTGGAATATATAATATGTAGCCATCTTGATATCCTTCAAAGACCATCTTTTCCCATCCCTACGTCAGATTGAATCTAAACTTGGTTTGAGGGATAGGGGCAACATGGACATTCAGAATTGCTTGAATCATTCGATTCTGATATCCAATTTGGCTCCCATGGCAACTATTTTGATTTTTTTCAAAAGGCATAGCTCTCCAAACCATACATGTATGTCAGGTTATACTGAAACATGTTGGAAGGCATGGGGCTAACATGGGATTAGAGACTTTCTGAACGCGGTTAATTCAGGTATTGACCACAGAAATATACAATGTTCTGCACCGACACTTACTAGTAAGCTGGCGCTCGCAAAGATATGAGACGATTCATTATAAAGGTGACGAATCATTTATTGTATGTATGTTTTAAGATTATGATCAGAACTAATACTGAGTAAACTTGAATAATGTATTTTGACAATTTGCTTGCTACTGACAGTTTTATGGTGATGCTTTAATGTATGCACTTACTTCATATCCTTCGGCGCAGTAGTTTCTTGCTCTATAAATTCTTAACATATAGCGTTATCTAACTTTGAATAGAATACCATCACAATGATTCTACCTAAGTACCATTTTACTGAACCGTACCTACACAATCAGCTTCCAATAAAATAAAACTACTAAGGTAGCGTATTTTGTACCTAGCATACACAATATGCTCCAATTATAATAATACTACTGAGGTAGCACATTGAGGACCTAACCTACACAATATGCTCCAATTATCATAATACTACCAAGGTAGTATATTGTGTACCTTACCTACACAATATGCTCCAATTATAATAATACTACCCATGTAGCATATTGTGTACCTTACCTACACAATATGCTCCAATTATCATAATACTACCGAGGTAGCATATTGTGTACCTTACCTACACAATATGCTCCAATTATCATAATACTACCGAGGTAGCATATTGTGTACCTTACCTACACAATATGCTCCAATTATCATAATACTACCGAGGTAGCATATTGTGTACCTTACCTACACAATATGGTCCAATTATAATAATACTACCGAGGAAGCATATTGTGTACCTTACCTACACAATATGCTCCAATTATAATAATACTACTGAGGTAGCATATTGTGTGCCTTACCTTCACAATATGCTCCGAATATCATAATACTACTGAGGTAGCATATTGTGTACCTTACCTACACCATATGCTCCGAATATCACAATACTACTGCGGTAGCAAATTGTGTACCTTACCTACACAATATGCTCTAATTATCATAATACCACCAAGGTAGCATATTGTGTAACTTACCTAGACAATATGCTCCGAATATCATAATACAACTGTGGTAGCATATTGTGTACCTTACCTACACAATATGCTCCAATTATCATAATACTACCGAGGTAGCATATTGTGTACCTTACCTTCACAATATGCTCCGAATATCATAATACTACTGAGGTAGCATATTGTGTACCTTACCTACACAATATGCTCCCATTATCATAATACCACCAAGGTAGCATATTGTGTACCTTACCTACACAATATGCTCCGAATATCACAATACTACTGCGGTAGCATATTGTGTACCTTACCTACACAATATGCTCCAATTATCATAATACCACCAAGGTAGCATATTGTGTACCTTACCTACACAATATGCTCCGAATATCATAATACTACTGTGGTAGCATATTGTGTACCTTACCTACACAATATGCTCCCATTACAACCAAGGTAGCATATTGTGTACCTTACCTACACAATATGCTACCTCAGTAGTATTATGATAATTGGAGCATATTGTGTAGGTAAAGTACACAATATACTACCTCAGTAGTATTATGATAATGGGAGCATATTGTGTTGGTAAGGTACACAATATGCTACCTCGGTAGTATGATAATGGGGTAGTAATATGATAATCAGAGCATATTGTGCAGGTAAGGTACACAATATGCTACCTTGGTATTATTTTGGTAATGGGAGCATATTGTGTAGGTAAGGTACACAATATGCTACCTTGGTAGTATGATAACGGGGTAGTAATATGATAATCGGAGCATATTGTGTAGGTAAGGTACACAATATGCTACCTTGGTAGCATTTTGGTAATCGGAGCATATTGTGTAGGTAAGGTACATAATATGCTACCTCGGTAGTATTATGATAATTGGAGCATATTGTGTAGGTAAGGTACACAATATGCTACCTCAGTAGTTTTATGATATTCGGAGCATATTGTGTAGGTAAGGTACACAATATGCTACCTCAGTACTATTATTATAATTGGAGCATATTGTGTAGGTAAGGTACACAATATGCTACCTCGGTAGTATGATAATGGGGTAGTAATATGATAATCGGAGCATATTGTGCAGGTAAGGTACACAATATGCTACCTTGGTATTATTTTGGTAATGGGAGCATATTGTGTAGGTAAGGTACACAATATGCTACCTTGGTAGTATGATAACGGGGTAGTAATATGATAATCGGAGCATATTGTGTAGGTAAGGTACACAATATGCTACCTTGGTAGCATTTTGGTAATCGGAGCATATTGTGTAGGTAAGGTACATAATATGCTACCTCGGTAGTATTATGATAATTGGAGCATATTGTGTAGGTAAGGTACACAATATGCTACCTCAGTAGTTTTATGATATTCGGAGCATATTGTGTAGGTAAGGTACACAATATGCTACCTCAGTACTATTATTATAATTGGAGCATATTGTGTAGGTAAGGTACACAATATGCTACCTCAGTAGTATTATGATATTCGGAGCATATTGTGTAGGTAAGGTACACAATATGCTACCTTGGTTGCATTTTGGTAATGGGAGCATATTGTGTAGGTAAGGTACACAATATGCTACCTCAGTAGTATTATGATAATGGGAACATATTGTGTAGGAAAGGTACACAATATGCTACCTTGGTGGTATTATGATAAAGGGAGCATATTGTTAAGGTAGGGTAACCAATATGCTACCTCGGTAGTATTATGATAATTGGAGCATATTGTGTAGGTAAAGTACACAATATTTTACCTCAGTAGTATTATGATAATGGGAGCATATTGGGTATGTAAGGTACACAATATGCTACCTTGGTAGTATGATAATGGGGTAGTAATATGGTAATCGGAGCATATTGTGTAGGTAAGGTACACAATATGCTACCTTGGTAGCATTTTGGTAATGTGAGCATATTGTGTAGGTTAGGTACACAATATGCTACCTTGGTAGTATCTTGATAATGGGAGCATATTGTGTAGGTAAGGTACACAATATGCAACCTTAGTAGTATTATGATAATTGGAGCATATTGTGTATGTAATTTCCACAATATGCTAATTCAGTAGTATTATGATATTCGGAGCATATTGTGTAGGTAAGGTATACAATATGCTACCTTGGTGGTATTATAATAATGGGAGCATATTCTATAGGTAAGGTACACAATATGCTACCTCAGTAGTATTATTATAATTGGAGCATATTGTGTAGGTAAGGTACACCATATGCTACCACGGTCGCATTATGATTATGGGAGCATATTGTGTAGGTAAGGTACACAATATGTTACCTCAGTAGTATTATTATATTTGGAGCATATTGTGAAGGTAAGGCACACAATATGCTACCTCAGTAGTATTATTATAATTGGAGCATATTGTGTAGGTAGGGTACACAATATGCTACTTTTGTAGTATGATAATGGGGAAGTAATAGGATAATCGGAGCATATTGTGTAGGTAAGGTACACAATATGCTACCATGGTAGCATTTTGGTAATGTGAGCATATTGTGTAGGTTAGGTACACAATATGCTACCTTGGTGTCATTATGATAATAGGAGCATATTGTGTAGGTAAGGTACACAATATGCTACCTCGGTAGTATTATGATAATTGGAGTATATTGTGTAGGTAAGGTACACTATATGCTACCTTGGTGGTATTAGGATAATGGGAGCATATTGTTAAGGTAAGGTAACCAATATGCTACCTCAGTAGTATTATGATAATTGGAGCATATTGTGTAGGTAAAGTACACAATATACTACCTCAGTAGTATTATGATAATGGGAGCATATTGTGTAGGTAAGTACACAATATGCTACCTCGGTAGTATGATAATGGGGTAGTAATATGATAATCGGAGCATATTGTGTAGGTAAGGTACACAATATGCTACCTTGGTATTATTTTGGTAATGGGAGCATATTGTGTAGGTAAGGTACACAATATGCTACCTTGGTAGTATGATAATGGGGTAGTTATATGATAATCGGAGCATATTGTGTAGGTAAGGTACACAATATGCTACCTTGGTAGCATTTTGGTAATCGGAGCATATTGTGTAGGTAAGGTACACAATATGCTACCTCAGTAGTATTATGATAATTGGAGCATATTGTGTAGGTAAGGTACACAATATGCTACCTCAGTAGTATTGTGATATTCGGAGCATATTGTGTAGGTAAGGTACACAATATGCTTCCTCAGTACTATTATTATAATTGGAGCATATTGTGTAGGTAAGCTACACAATATGCTACCTCAGTACTATTTTTATAATTGGAGCATATTTTGTTGGTAAGGTACACAATATGCTAGCTCAGTAGTATTATGATAATGGGAGCATATTGTGTAGGTAAGGTACACAATATGCTACCTTGGTAGCAATTTGGTAATGGGAGCATATTGTGTAGGTAAGGTGCACAATATGCTACCTCAGTAGTATTATGATAATGGGAGCATATTGTGTAGGTAAGGTTCACAATATGCTACCTTGGTGGTATTATGATAATGGGAGCATATTGTGTAGGTAAGGTACACAATATGCTTCCTCGGTAGTATTATAATAATTGTAGCATATTGTGTAGGTAAGGTACACAATATGCTACCTTGGTGGTATTATGATAATTGGAGCATATTGTGTAGGTAAGGTACACAATATGCTACCTCAGAGGTATTCTGATATTCGGAGCATATTGTGTAGGTAAGGTACACAATATGCTACCTTGGTAGTATGATAATGTAAGCAAATTATATAGGTACACTCCATTCTGATCTTCAACATGATTGATTTCAGAAAAAAATGTTTTTTCTTTTGACCCACCCCGAAGTCGCGGTGTGTCTTCTGGAACAATACTTGCTACCATGTTGCTGCATGCGTAAGTCCCTTCTATTTGATATGCAGCATGACCATATTCAATAAATGAATATTTGACCTTTTGCCACTACCCAAGGGGTTAGGTTGTATGTAAGGACAGAATGCTTGTTTTCAAGGTGCTCTACGAAACATGACTAATTTCAAGGTGAAAATGCGTTGACCTTTTGACCCCTTCCTCAGTGGTCAATGGTGTCTCAGCGAGCTAAATAATTGCTATCATGTTGCTGTCATGTGCTGTTCCCTTAATTTTATATGCAGCATGACAATATTCAGAATAAGTTTCATTTTGGACTCGCCCCATCCCCTAAATCTACCCAGGGGATCGGACCCAGGCATCCAATCAAATATCCAGTCTGATATATTTCATATCTATTGTTGTTTTTTATCTGTCTGCATACAAAGTTTCCGTAATAATATTGAAAATTGACTAAGTTATTGCCAAATTAATGTATTTGACCTTTGACCCTGCCTAAAGATTCAAGTGGGCGGGGTATTTATTTTTACATTTTACACCGTCATACTTATCTACAGGCTTTTTATACATAATAGCTTTGGGGAAATGTTTAGATCATTCTCTAAGAAAGCCATTACAACTTTTGCATTATAAGTGCCAGAGCAATAATTAGTTTATCAGTTGATCTTGATTAAACTTATACGATATAGAACTGTCATGCGCGGATCCAGGAATTTTGTTCAGGGCGGGGGGGTCCAGGTCAATCTGACAAAAAAGCTCTGACAACCTTTTTTAGTCCTCAGCTTATTTTACAGTCGCAAATGGTTAATTTCAAAGAAAACTATCATTTTTCAAGGTTCCCGAGGGGGTCCAACATTTTCCAGGGGGGGGGGGGGTCCAACTTTTTCCGCGGTGGGGGGTTCAAATTGCTTATTCCTATAGAAAATATATAACTTGTTATTTTCCGGGGGAGGTCCGGACCCCCTGCCCCCCCCCCTCTGGATCCGCACTTTGGACTGTCCATGGTACTATCCATTCATGTAGAGAATGCACCAAATCTGACTAATAGGTACTTATGTATGTTTCTGGAAGGACGGGTGGACAGACAGACAGACGGCTGCATAGACGGCCGACGCCAAAACAATATCCCTCCGACTTCATCGGGGCGAAACCAGTACTGAGCACAGGATATTTAGTGTCATGTTCAAGAACACAACGCAGTGCTTCAGGTGAGGCTCGAACCCGCAACCCATCGATATCGGGTCAAGCACTCTACCACGACTGCGCTCCTCAGCTAGGGAGCATATTGTGTAGGTATGATACATGTCCTACACAATATGCTCCCGATTTAAGGGGGAGCATATTGTGTATGCAGGGTACACAATATGCACCTCGAGAGAGCATATTGTGTATGGAGCATTTTGTGGCTCTACAAAGCTTAGCTACTACGTGAAACTGTCAACTGCAGCAGTTTGATAAACGTACTTATACCACCCTTGCCACTTTTAGCACGATATATCTCGTGATGTGCAAGGTCTACACTGATGTAGGTGGTATAAAATAGTTATACCATGTTTGTCCACCTGTACGTAAGATAATCCACTCGCTAAAGCTCGTGGATTATCTCCACGTACAGGCGGACAACCCATGGTATAACTATTACATAATTATTAACTTCCGTTGTACGTACAACCACGTTACTAGCAATTTAGCAATATACTCCCATGAAACATCTCAAGATAAGCTGCCAGAAGCATAAAATAGACAGTTTATAATTGTCATACAGGTGCATTACAAACTACATGAAAAGTTGTTCATTTCTACAAGCTCATTTTTTTGAATAAATGAAAGTGGTTGATAATTTGTTTAAAAAAGGCTTATGGTGATAAACTCATTTATTAACAAGATATATGTTGTAGGTACACATTGGAATTGCCTCATAGAGGCACTTCCAGTGTATAACTACAACATATGTTACTGATAATAAGGAAGAAAACTATTTTCCAAGTATCATGTCCATTGTCTTAACCTCTTTTAAACATCCTAAACTGCCAATCAGTATTAAAATTCATGTCACTTTACTGCAATTTGTTTATATTTGCATGACAGCTATATCTCCAAATTCAAGTTTATGAACTACCTGCTATCCTGCTAGTTGCGTGGTTGTAAATATATAGTGCATGCCAGGTTTTACTTTAGAATCTGTCCCCCATACTTTATGAAAGCTCCAATGGCTAGAAATGATTACAAACATGCAATTACTAGCAAAAGCGTTGTTCATGAAAACAAATTTGGTGATAGATCTGTCATGTAAATATAAACAATTTGCTATATAGTGACATGTATTTTAATACTGATTGGCAGTTTGAAATGTTTAGAAGAGGCAAAGCCAATGGACATGATACTTGTTTTGTTTATATTTCAAAAAGGGTTTCCGGAATTTCAGTAACATATGCCTCACTGAAGCAATTTCAATGTGCACCTACAACATATGTCAATTCAATAAATGTTTGTTTTTCACCATTGATTTTTTTCGCAAACTTCTCAACTACTTTTTTTTTTTAAATAATTCAGCGTAATGAGCATGTAGAAAATGAACAAGTATTTGTGTAGTTTGGCGTGCACCTGGATGACAATTATAGATTGCCAATTTTACATTATTGACAACTTATGTTTAGATGTTTCATTGGAATGAAATGCTAAATTGGTGGTTGCCTGGTTGTAAGATAGCTTATTGCTGCTACCAAACGATACATAATTGCAGAAGTTTAATCTCACAGCGTCTAGCCCGATTCGTTTAGCACAGATGATGTGTTTAGAACAGATGGCTAGAGTGTAGAATATTAATATTGACCTATTCTAAACAGTTCCCACAGGATTTGATCCAAACCAATGGTGCATCTCCTTTGATGCATGGACAATCAATTGAAAAAGCTGCATTTTTTTCTATGAAAAACGTTTTTTAAATCTTGCTCAAAATCACATTTCAGCATCCTTAATCAGAAATGTACCTATTGCATGAAAAAACTCAACCCATTTCCTTCCATTATGCCCAACAACAGCCCTCATTTCCCTTGACTTATCTCCCATTGTACGTCTATGGGGATTTTCCAGACCCTCAAGGGTAGCTAATTCCACGGTCCAAGGTCTGATCTGGCCGAATTTCAAACCCATCCGAGATTTTATGGTTGTCCTTGTTACCTGCAAGAATGGAGAAGATCAAATCAAAAATGAAGCGCTAGAGTGGTCACAACATTTCATCCAAGCTTTTATAGTTGTCCTTCTTATCTGCAAGTATGAAGAAGATCCATTTAAAATTGAAAGCACTAGAGAGGTCACATCATTTCTCCCATTTTAAGTCTATGTTTTTTTTCAGACGCTCAAGGGCTGATAACTCATAAGTACTGATCAGATCCTGCCAAATTTCGAACCCGTCCGAGATTTTATAGGTGTCCTTGTTGCCTGCAAGAATGAAGAAGATCC
Organism: Loripinus fragilis; assembly: GCA_964019695.1. Taxonomy (NCBI): domain Eukaryota; kingdom Metazoa; phylum Mollusca; class Bivalvia; order Lucinida; family Lucinidae; genus Loripinus; species Loripinus fragilis. The sequence goes on from OZ026531.1 coordinate 50,024,704, forward strand.
AATCAAAACTGAAGGCGTTAGAGTGGTCACAACATTGTTAATGGATATTGCAGACGTTCAAGGGCAGCTAACTCCGAAGTCAGTGATGGACTCCTGCCGAAATTCAAATCCAGCCAAGCTTTTATAGTTGACCTTGTTACCTGCAAGAATGAAGAAGATCCATTGGAAAATGAAGGCACTAGAGTGGTCACAACGTTTCTCCCATTATAAGTCTATGGGGATTTTTCAAAACGCTCATGGGCAGCTAACTCATAAGTCCTTCGTCAGAAACTGCCCAATTTCGAACCCATCCAAGATTTTACGGTTGTCCTTCTTACCTGCATGAATTAAAAAGAACAAATTAAAAATGAAGGAGCTAGAGTGGTCACAAGGTTTTCCCCATTATAACCCTATGAGAGTTTGTTGCCATGGAACCCAGAGTTCTGATCCGATCTAGCCCAAAATCTAATGCAGTCAATCCCCCACCCCATTGATGCTCCAGATGATATTTGATCATGATCGGCCGGCTGATCTCAGAGACATTCATGTTTGAAAGTGTGGACGGACGCACGGACGGACGTACGGACGCTCGCCGGCTTGAGTCCCATACTTTAAGCTAACCCTGAGCCTTCGGCTCTGGTGAGCTAAAATATGATAACGTTTAGCACAGTTCACAATATGAAAAGGATAACTTTAGCACAATGCATAAAATGTAATAACGTTTAGCACAGTCATATCTGCGGGAACTGTTTAAAGCAGGTCAATATTTACAGTCTACAAAAAAAACACGCACTCGACCCGAGCCATCTGTGCTGGATTCACACCGTCCAACCCAATTTGTTTAACACAGATGATGCATTCACACCGTCCAACCCAATTTGTTTAACACAGATGATGCATTCACACCGTCCAACCCAATTTGTTTAACACAGATGATGCATTCACACCGTCCAACCCAATTTGTTTAACACAGATGATGCATTCACACCGTCCAACCCAATTTGTTTAACACAGATGATGCATTCACATCGTCCAACCCAATTTGTTAAACACAGATGATGCATTCACACCGTCCAACCCAATTTGTTTAACACAGATGATGCATTCACACCGTCCAACCCAATTTGTTTAACACAGATGATGCATTCACACCGTCCAACCCAATTTGTTTAACACAGATGATGCATTCACACCGTCCAACCCAATTTGTTTAACACAGATGATGCATTCACACCGTCCAACCCAATTTGTTAAACACAGATGATGCATTCACACCGTCCAACCCAATTTGTTTAACACAGATGATGCATTCACACCGTCCAACCCAATTTGTTTAACACAGATGATGCATCTGTGTTAAACAAATTGGGTTGGACGGTGTGAATCTTGTACTTGTATATCCAGGCAATGCATATTCAAGCACATTCACCCTTCAATTGCATTATTGTGTGAATCGTTGCGTTATATTGTCTTTTCATCACAGTGTCACGGGATTACCTATGATTGTGACAATTCTTAGTCAAACTCACTTGTTTAGGGTCCGTTGAGTCACAATGGCAGTGATTAGCATGTAGCTTTTTTCTCATATAAAACATGCGAGTTTGACCAGAAAACATCACACAATTACAGACAATCCAATGATACTGTGATGAAAAGACAATATGGGCCTCATCACGAGAAAACCTGTCTTTGAGGGTTTGTGAATAACAAAGGCACAGACCAGCCACTGGTGAAATTTCGTTTTCTGTAGCTGCGAAGACTAGTTAAAGTCATGCTTTGTTTGAAACCCTGAAGACAAGTTTCGTCGCGTCGAGGCCCTTATGAAAATAAAATAAAGCTATATGCTACTGTTTTTATCCTTATCTTATGTTGCCAAGTTGTATTTATCATGTACATACTAATTGGGATAAATTATTTTTAAACAAAACTCATTTGTTGTTTAGCGTTCGTTGGGTCACAGTGACAGTGATGAGCATGATATCAATTGTTAACAAAATATGAGGTACATCATCCATGGCACTCCTGGCTGCTTTACTTTAATTGTATTCTTCATTTCATGTATGAGTCGTTGCGTTAAATTGTCTTTTCATCACAGAGTTATGGATCTGTCTTGATTGTGGTATTTTCTGGTCAAACTCATTGGTTTTTAAGGTCTGTTGAATCACAATGGCAGTGATTAGCATAATAACAATCACACAAACCTAATTTGGAACACAATATGAGGTACATCATCCATGCCACTCCTGCTTGTTTTGTATTCTGGCTTTCATGTACGAGTCGTTGCGTTATATTTTCTTTTCATCATAGTGTCATGGGTCTGTCTTGGAGTGTTGCATTTCTGGTCAAACTCATTGGTTTTTGAGGTCTGCTGAATCCCAATGGCAGTGATTAGCATGATAACAATAACAAAAACCTAAATTTGAAACAACATATGAGTAATACCATCCATGAGACTCCCGATTGCTTTACTTTAATTGTATGCTTGTGTGAATCGTTGCGTTATATTGTCTTTTCATCACAGTGTCATGGGATTATCTGTGATTGTGTTAATTCCTGGTCAAACTCACTTGTTTAGGGTCCATTATCACAATGACAGTGATTAGCATGATAACAATAAAACAAACCTTATTTGAAACAACATATGAGGGATATTATCCATTACACTCCTGGTTGCTTTACTTAAATTGTATTCTTGTGTGAATCGTTGCGTTATATTGTCTTTTCATCACAGTGCCATGGGTCTGTCTGTGATTGTGGCATTTCCAGGTCAAACTCATTCTTTTTAAGGTCTGTTGAATCACAATGGCAGTGATAAGCATTATAACACTAACACAAACCTGATTTGAAACAAAATATGAGGTGCATAATGGTTGCTTTACTTTAATTGTATACTTGCTTTCATGTGTGAGTATCCATGTTATATTGTGTTTATGTCATTGGTTTATCTGTGATTGTAATGCACATGAGTTTGTAATAACGTCTGATTGGATAACGTCAAAAATTTGCGACAGTATATCCTGCGATATACTGTCGGAAATAGTTTGACGTCATTAATTACGTCACATTTGGTTGAATGACGTGCGGCTATATGCGGCTTGCAACGCTCCAATTTGAGCTCAAACTGCAGAGGTGCATTAGAATGGGGATAACCATATTCAAAATTTTCATTTGGGGAGGTATATTGTCGGATATACGTTCGGAAATCACGTTTTACGGCTCCGCTCGCGCGTCGCCGTAAAACTAAATTTCCGACCGTATATCCGACGATATACCTCCCCAAATTAAAATTTTGAATACAGTTATCCCCTAATTGTATTTTCCTGGTCAAACCATTTGTTTTAGGGTCCGTTAAATCACAATGGCAGCGATAAGCATGATCATAATTGTTCAAACCAATCTTGGAACAAACTATGAGGTACATTATCCATGGCACTCCTGGTAATTTTACTTTAATTGTATTCTTCCATTCTGTTGTGTGTAGTTGCGTTATACTTAAGAAATAGATCAGCTCCAGCAGTGAATTGTTGAGTAATAATTCACTGTTTGGAGGTCAGTTGTAAAGAAGATCAAATCACGAGCGCGCAGCGCGAGTGATTTGATCAAATCACGAGCGCGCAGCGCGAGTGATTTATCTTCGTACAACTGACCGACAAACAGTGAATTATTACTCAACAATTCACGCACTGGAGCTGATCTATTTCGATTCTAACACACAATAAACGACGAAAACACATTGGAAGTCTTCAGCGTCTTCCAACTTTCCGCCATTGCACTGAAGAACTCCCGCCAATACTTAGACTACGTCGCATACGTTTGCATGTTATTGTAACGTCTTTCAAGCGTAAAAACGACGTTACACCGTCTAACGCCATGAATTACGTCATTTTTCAGTGACGTCAGCTATCACACACTTTTGCAGTGAATTATTGTTCGATATATCACAGTTTGGTACCGTTGGCTCTATAGGCGAGCTGTGTTAGAATGTCTTTTCATCATAGTGTCATGGGTTTCTCTGTGATTGTAACATTTCCTGGTCAAACTCTTGTTTTAAGATCTGTTAAATCACAAAGACAGTGATAAGCATAACAATACCATTGACCAAATTTGGAACAAAATATGAGGTACATCATCCATGACACTCCTGGCTGCTTTACTTTAGTTATTTTCTTTCTTTTATGTATGAGTCGTTGCGTTATATTGACTTTTCATCACAGAGTCATGGGTTGTTCTGTGATTGTGGCATTACCTGGTCAAACTCATGAGTGTTTTTAGATCCCTTGAATCACAATGGCAGTGATTAGCATGATAACAATAACACAAAACAAAATTTGGAACAAAATATGTATTTATTCATGTAAGCTACTGTCCTGCCAGTCAAGAGTGACAGCGATGTCATGTTTTATTTACAGATGTTAAGTAAAACATTAAGTAGTACACACCACTTGAGTTAACACAAATCGATAGATCACTTGTGTATTAATCCTATCCTGTGGATAGGATTAATATACAAGTGATATATCGATTCTAAGTCCCTGATAACTTTGTAAACAAAACATGACGTCACTGTCACTCTTGGCTGACAGGGCAGTATAATGGTTAGATTCCATGATTACAAGAATAATATCTGGAATAAAATAGGTCTTTATTCATTTACATTTAAAGCGCCAATCGCTGTGAAAATCATCTTCTTTTGTTATCGTCTGAATTGTTTTTAGAAGTCGCCTTGACAAACAGTGTAAACCCATATCAGACTGGGTAACACTGTTCTCCTCTGTACTCACATTAGTCAATTATGTTGGCAAATATATGCAGCAGACGACTTCAGCAGATAACAATTTCAGATGCAGTCTCTTATCTGGCGCTTTGAGGGTTAAAAGCTATAATGAATACTTATGATTTCATGAGTAATATGATTATAATAGATGCGTGCACAGTGAGCCCATCTAAAGTATGTTAACAATCCGCCCCATCCAAAAAATAACTTTTTTTAAATAATTCAAAAATATCATCCTTTCCAAAAAAGAAAACTCAAATGTAAAATGATCAGATTTTTTAAACCTAGAAACAATGAAAAATTGGTGACTTTTTTAAAAAAAAGTTACAATTTTTTCATTTTTTCTAAGTTTCATAATTTTCATCATCTTACATTAAAGTGTCAATGTTTTGTTTATTTGCAGCCAAAAGCTCTATTGCAGTACTCTAAAGAAGCTCCGCATTTTATAATTGGTGCAGTACTCACACAAACAAGAAAGAAAAAATGATTGGTTATGAAGTATGCAACAAAAATAGCTTGGGGTTTTCAGTGTATGCTGTCTACATATGCAGAGAGGGCTCAATGGGCATTGGCAAGCTCCAGTGAAAGCCAAAATGCAAAAACCTGTTCATTTTGACATGACAATACTATGACCAATCTGTGCGTCACTTTATTCAGAATAAGAATTCACATTGGAGGATTTTTAAACCATATTATAATTAACTATTTATTAATTTATATATACACACCAGGGTGTAGAACAATGAAATAATAAGACCCAAGCTATGGCATTTTTATAAACTTTTTAAAATTTAGTAAATCATTATTTTGTGTCCAATAGTTATGTTAAGTAACATTCGGCACTTTTTTAAGAAATTTTTTTGTTTGTAAAATTTAACAACAAATAATTTAAGCCCCCACAAAATATGTTTATCCTATATACAGAAAAGGGTACACCATTCGAACGCCCAATGGAAAATAATATATATACACGTCTGTAAGATCAGACTAGTATCCATTATTTTGGTACACAATAATTTAACTTTGGCCAATATAATTCTTTTTTAGTTTATATTCAAAGAAGAAAACTTATCAAAATTATTTTTATTCCGACACACAGATTAATCCCACCATCGCATAGCAAATCTAAAGAACAGCTTAGCACATTTTAACCCACAGTCTATGACTAGTTTATCTACGGCAAATATATAATTACGCAACTAAAGTATGGCAAGATTGCGAAGCAAATACAGTTTTGCCAGCATTTTCAGCAAGTAGACCTTTAATATCACTATGTACGATCCACACTTAAAGGAACCAGTGCAGCTTTTTTAACCAGTGCAGAATGACAATATCAAAAAATTGCCGTTCTGAATAATTTATGCTTAACACTCCTTCCCATTTTATCCTGTTCTTCTGCACCACTCCAGTTGTAAGCTTTGTGTTTTCAACAGGGGTATAAACAGTGTAAATCCTGATCAGATGGCTTGCTTTAAGCCATCTGATCTGGATCCACAATGATTTAAAAAATTAAAAAAATCTTGGCTCAGCATGATAATGGTTAATAAGTTTTCCTTAATAGCATATGGTGGTGTCAGAAGTTACCCCAATGGTCAACAGGTGCACTTATGCGTTATCTTTAGTCCAGATTTGGCTGTTTTTTAGTAAATAACTGAAAATTTTAAGACTGGACTGGTCCCAGTGTCCCCAATGACCATTTTCATTTTGCCACAAATCATCAAGTTACCATTTAATAGTATAGATAAAATTATTAACTCATGATTTTTCTATTGACATGGAATTTATATAATAATCAATAATCCATATTGGGTCAAAAAAGAATAGATACTTATGCATTTTTTTTAAAACATTGGCAGTATTTTACCTCTAAAAATGAACGAGTATTCTTTTCTTACTGGGTATAAATTGATGTCAGATTTTTTTAACATCAGTATTACAATAAATGATCCAATCGTTTATGATGTCAGATTTTATAACATCAATAATAAAATAAATGATCCAATCAATTATTATGTCAGAATTTGTAACATCAATAAAACAATAAATGCATCATTATTTATGATGTCAGATTATTAACATCAATATAACAATAAATCATCGAATCATTTAAGGTATCAGATTTTTAATATCAATATTCCAATAAATGATCCAATCAATTTTGATATCAAACATTAACTTGATTATTTGTCGCAGTAGTAAAATGGTCATTTGCCTTCAATAAATAAAATAAATAACTTTTAACCAAGTCGTGTAAAAACAGCATTTGCAACATATTTGTACAATGAAGACCATGATTGTTCCATGTATATTTGTATGTGCAGAGGGATGCTCAATGTTATTATATTACATGAAGCGTAATCCTACTTAATATTGTAAAGAATATATTCCTTTTATTTAGAAAATATAGATTTAAAGAATATATTCATTTAATGTTAATAATATTTTATTAAGAATATAACTTTCAAGAATATATTAATAAATGTAAGAAATACTTTACTTGGAATGTTAATAATACTTTATGTAAATCAGTGTATGTAAAAGATCTAATTGTTAAACCAATTGCTGGATTGATGTATGAAAAAATATTCCATAAATGTAATGAATAGATTCCGTATATGTAAAGAATATATTCAGTTAATGTCGTTAATATAGTCCATAGATGAAAAGAAAATATTCCATACATGTCAAAAATACATTCTGTAAATGTAAGGAATATATTTCGTAATTAAGAATTTTATATAATAGTATGTCACCAGTTAGCATAAAGAATATGTGTCAGTATAATGTAGAAATGCAGATGTTAGGGTCTTGTTTGTAAATGTCTGTATATGTATTAAAGGCTGTTTTTACTCGAAATGATCAAACTGACGTTCGTTTTAGTTGTAACAGCCCAACAACATCTTTTTAGAAATACAATAAGATCAAATAAGAACAAAATTAGCACAACCTTAAATTCTATAACTTAACATATTAAATAAATAAAACAACAGAGTCAGGAAATGTTTAGTTTCAAGTAACTTCTATGTTTAGCATCCACTAACCAAGCTAAAGTATACATTACAGTAGGATCATTATGTAGCACCATGGGGCTGCTGATTGATGACAAAATGGTGCTGAGGGAGAGTTTTTCTATCCTCCCCTCAAAACGAGAATGGTATTCTTTTGTTGGTATCCATTTAGTTCTGGTTAATTTATCTTAAAATTAACTGCCAAAATGTCTAGAATTTAATCAGATGACACATACAATTGTGACGTCAATTTGACATAACAATGACGTCTTCTGAAGACAGTGTAATTGTATACCATCACAACTAATTTACATGCAAGACAACACGTGTTCTCCAGGATGTGAGATAAGTCACACCATGTAGAGTTTGTAAATCGACTAATAAAACAATTCTGGCCTAACCTCTTATGATACACTTGCTGATGGATACTAAACATAGAAACACGTGATATTGAAAAAACCAAATAAAATAATAATAACCTATGCAAACCCAAGCGTATATAATGCAACTCTTGAGTAGTGAAAGGGAAACTATTTTATATGAAATGGTTTTATGAAATCCTGGCCCCAATGTTACAAAACTTTTTTCTTACCCAACTCAACCGAACATGATATTTCAACTGCTCATAAAATATTATATAATATTGAAAAAAAACAACAACATTTTCTTGCTTTAGATCACTCAGATGTTGTATTTATTCTGTAAATAAATGTTAAAATGCCTATATTTATCAGCATTTCAACATTTATGAGCAGTTGAAATCAGCATGAGAAAAGGTGTTATAACCTTGAGGCCAGAACTATGAAACATATGCTAAATATGGCCAAAATTGAAACCATCAAAGCACCACCTTAAATTTGCAACAGACGTCATTCTACTGTAAATCAAAAATTTTTGTGAGAATTGTTTTTCGCAAAAAGCTTTAAAAGACATATTTGCCATGTTAAAAACCCGCAACTAGGGCATGATTTACCTACATAAACGACAAAGTGATTATGCCATTTGGCGAAGGTTTCATTTTCGGGGGACTTTCCATCAGCAAAGTTTCGTGAAAATAGAACCCTCGCAAAAAAATTACAGTATATTAGTGCTTCCTTGATTTTTTTGTTATCACTTAACATTTATTTTTATTTCACCAAAATCAATTTATACATCGCTTTTAGGATGAACCATACACACGCCATTTTCTCTAATGTCTCCAAGTATACTTTTGTCATTGCTCAATGAAAGGTCATTGAAAACTGAATCCCTCCAAAGGGTAAATACGATGTTGGCTTTGTTTAAATAAAATATGTCTGATATTTTTTTAAAAAGGTAGTGCGACTATCTGGTAGGTAATGTTTCAAACAATACCTTGCAAAAGGCTTCCCAAATTTCCACATGCTAAAATGGGAACACTTTCGCTTGAAATAAAGAACTAAATGCTTTTCATTTGTATTTCACAGAGAGCAATATTAAACACACATTTTGATTTAACTCTTAACTCAATATTTCTACCAAAAGCCTTTCTCAAAACTATGCACTCTCAAATGATCTACATTCACACTGTTCCACATTGAGTAATTGTTATCTTCTCCTTTTTCATGGTGTTATTGTGTCAATTATTACCTGATCAACTATTTTACTACTTCTTATTTTGTTTGTTTAGGTCATTGAGATAGTTTTTAACATGACCAGTACAATATTGTGGAACAGTGATATTGTAGTTCATTTTAGATTGCATTTTTTATAAACGCATGTGGTCAAAATCTTGAGTTAAAAGTTAAATCAAAATTAATTAAATTGATGAAAACAAATATGTTGTAATGATTAAAACGGATAATGCACGTAAAACTGACTTATCCAAAACTGAATAAATTGATGAAAATCAATGACTGAAATGAAATAAACTCTTAATGCAACAGTGACTGAGTATTTGAAAATATCTATCTATATCCAATGTTTTGTCTTTAACGATAATTCTGTATGCATAACAGACGTGAATATAATGACATTTCAAACTTATTAATACGAATAAAGCAATAGAAAATGTACTCATGAAATATTCAAAAGATTACAACCACATGAAATGTAGAAAATATATAACATGTGTTTTTGCAACATTTCTTCAATCATAAAAATGAAATCCAGCAATCATCTGCTTTTTAAGCATTTTGGGAAAAAAAAACACTTTGAGCGTAATATTTCGAATAATTTCTTATCCATCAGTTTTAACATTTGTTTTTGCTGCTCAAACTGACCTTCTCATTGAGATGGTTCTTTTGAATACCCGCGACATATTTTGCCTGATAAATAAGAAATTGAATTTGTAATTTTGCATACTACTTTAGAGGCTTGTTTTACAGCTTTATTCCATGAAGGTATATCTTTTGGTAAAAAGATTATTTCTTGAATTTGAGTAAATAGACTGTGAATTTAAGTATGCTTTCGAATGTACGTTACAGAATCATCGCTCAGGACAGGAACCAGAAAATCTCACTGTTTATTGGTCCAGATAAGTGAAGTTCAGAGCGTAAAAATGTTTATTTTCTAAAGATCTTAACAAAATTAATGTCCATGAGCGGGTCCAGAGGGGGAGACAGGGCGTCGCTGGTGGGCCGATGATGGCCCGCTTATAGTGGTATTGTATTTGGATCCTCTCTCCCCTCATCAACTAAAAAATAAAAAAAAAAAGTTGTCAAAGTTGGAACCCCTCTGACAAAACTTTCTGGATCCGTGCATGAACCAAATAATGTCAGAACGCTGTAGAAACACCTCAATTAGATGCGTTTGTTGTAGACACTGCATTGTGTTTCGTTGATAAATTAGTCAAGCCAGTTAACTCTTTTAATTATGGATACCAGAAAACAGGAAACATTTGCAAACAGCATAGTTGCAGATGAACTGTGGTTTAAAACAGCCTTTCATCAGGGTATTCACTGTTTGTTAAGATTAGAACAATCTTCAGGGTCAAATATACATCACTTTATAGAAATTTTGACCGGCAACCCCTTAAAATAAAAAATGGACAATTCCATACTTGGTGTATCAATATGTATGGGAGAAACCATTAGAATAAACATAGGTAAACGCGCTCTTATCTGGAGCTTTAAAATTTGAAAAATTAAAGTTCAAATTTTTGAGGTTTTACTATATATCATAACAATTAAAAGAACACATCAAAATTCAAAACAAAATATACAATCAACACAATAGCACATTAAAATAATAAAATCTTGAAAATCTTTGACTAGACTATTTATTTATAACACATATAGTGACAACTGGGAACCAGCAGAACAAAAGAACTGGGACGTGTGCGTACAACAAAGACTCTGTCCAGATATGCAAAACATGAAAATAGTTTGAGCAGACCATTTGTTGCACAAGAGACAAAAATAAGACAATGAAATGACTGTGCAATCATTGCTATTTGATGGCAGATTTCTGATTTTGCTGGTTGCCAGTTTACAATAAAAATACTGACATAACAGCACTTAAAGCATTTACTAGCACTTTTTGGCAACATGAATATACAACAATGTTATAATATATAACTTTTAGACCACTGTACTCATTTTAGACACTCAAGAGCAGAAACTATGTCATGCTTGAGATAGTGAGATAATCTTTGAAGCGACACAACTGCAAATTAACAAAATTTGAAAACTGGTTAGGTTTCATATTTTATTAATTTCCCTCATTAGTAACATTTATTAGAATTATAATAATCTTTCTAAGCAATTTATTTTTTAAGGATAAAGGTTTCTAAGCAATTTATTTTTTAAGGATAAAGGCTGCAAGACAAAATAAGACATAACTTATACAGACTGAAACAAAAAAAAAATTTGATGTTAGTTACAACAGTAAAGAAGGCCCAGAGATCTTACATGAGTATCAAAATTTGTAATCGTCCTTTTAAAAATTGAAGCATAATATACATGTACAACCAAAATGTATACCAAAATGTGTAGAGCTTTCAACAAACAATTTATCACTTCATATTGCACAACCAGAAACTATCATGCATAAAACAAGTAAAACAATATTATTAAGCAGTCTGTTAACTCAAAATTTTAAACACAATCAACCATACAAAATAGATCAATTTGTAATATTCATACTGCCCAATCAGTGATAGCTATGGTGGTCGTTTAAATTTAGTATGTGTGCTTTAAATTTTTTGTAAACATTGTAATGTTAGTATAACCTATTTCTGTCAGATGCGTATTCCAAAGTTGCTGGTTTTAATATAATCAGACTGATTGGATATTCAGTGATATGGGCTGCAGGTTAATGGTCCTTCCAAAACTAACAACTCAAGCTATGATGTTTTCTCAGGCGCTTCTCCTCATCATTCATATATTTTTCAACTATCCGCTCTATCAATGAAACCCAAGCAACAAAACAATCTTTTGATCTGTTTATATGGATACTTTGTGTAATAGGCTTATTCCATGTAGCCATTATCCCAGGTTGTACAAAAATAAATTGAAATAGCTTGGTCTGTTCACACATTCCATTGCTTTTGGGATAATAACTGGTTTCACCACTTCATGTATCTGCCTTGTTAACACAAAAAATGGATATCTTCTCTTTAATAAACATGAATTATCTTTTGATTTTGTTGTAAAGATGACAGTCATTTTAGAACTCTGAAACAGGCTTTAAATTAGAAAAGTTCTGTCTTGAGATGCCTCTGAGGCTCTATCCACTCACAAATGGCATCATATCGTTGTTATCACTTGATTAACTGCATTGGAGTCATAAAAGTAACTATAACAGAAACACAGGTTAAAATGGCAGCTGGCTTGATAAAAATAAATTTTCTATAGTAGGCGGTGTAGGAAATGTTCCTTCAAGTTTGAAATAAATGAGGCGTTCTAGTCCTTCCCTACTCAATGTCCTTAGATCTGCTATTTTTCCAAGAATAAGAGAAAAAAAGTTGGGCTTTCGTTGAGCCTCGCTGTTATATGTACAATGGTCTCTTAGACAATCTATAATCTTCATTTGTAGTTCCTCCATTTTCTTAACATCTTTTAAACCATGCCGCACTGAAATGATAAAAAAAGATAGTTTTCTATTAAACCATTACAATCATATAAGATAAACAGGAAATGGTATCAGTTAAAAGCTTAATCATTACTGTAGTGAACCGTATATTTCCATGGGTAAAAGTTCCAAATTTCCAAACTTTTGAAATTATAAAAATATTGCCTTAATTGTGATCATATGTTCATGAAAATATATCTATTACAATAGCTACTTAAAATATTACTCCAAGAGAGACCTAATTACTTTACTTGAATTGCCTTCATGATGTCTTGTGGCTGTTAGTGGTCTGCAGTGTGTGATTGTGGTATTTCCTGATCAAACTCGCTTCCTTATACCACATTACATATGTGCTGGTTTTAAAATTCTCAGGCATTCTATTTTTTGAAGGATCAATTGTTCCACATTATACATAGAATATTAGACTCTTATGTGAAGAAAATGGAGCCACGACGTCAATCTTTAACCGCTTTGTGCCATATGTAAACAAGCAAGGAACATCTGAGCCCTCATTTTGGCAATGAAACGGTATTGATTATCCCATTGTGTGTTAATAGAGATGTTTGGTTATCTAATGCAGTACTTAGTGTAGTGGCCTGTCTATCATCTTGCGGTTATTTTACTTTGTGTAATTGCTGTACGTCCTCAAAGGACAGCCATGCAAGCCACACTGGAGAAACCAATTGTTATTTTATGAAGAGACAAAACAAACTTTATGATAGAATAGATCCATTCTATTTTTAGATGTCTATTTTTAGATTCTTATATTTCTTACATGTGATCATTGAGATAGCAGCCATGCAAGACAAAATCAATAGATCAATTGTCATTTTGTAAAGAGACAGACCAAACTCAATGATAGAATAGATCCATTCTATTTTTAGATGTCTATTTTTAGATGATTATATACTTACATGTGATCATTGAGAGAGCAGCCATGCAAGCCACACTGGAGAGATCAATTGTCATTTTGTGAAGAGACAGACCAAACTCAATGATAGAATAGATCCATTCTATTTTTAGATGTCTTATTTAGATGATTATATACTTACATGTGATCATTGAGAGAGCAGCCATGCAAGCCACACTGGAGAGATCAATTGTCATTTTGTGAAGAGACAGACCAAACTCTATGATAGAATAGATCCATTCACCAAACATCATATAACACTGTTGGCGAGTTAAGACAATACCATTGTCAAATATGATTCTGTCTTCTGCTTCTTGTATTCTGAAATTGAATATACACAAATAAAATTATAAAAAAATCTAACAACTTGCTAAAATTAACGAGTGACTATAAATCTTGAAATGGATTGATTAAATGTTTTGTTACTGATCCATTGAAAATAATCTATTTCTATTTTTTCAAATAATGTTTATGATCAAGTTCAAGAAATTCAACTATAATACCTGCATTGCATAGATTGTGTGACAAAATTATCTTTTATATAATTATAGTTTTATTGAACTCAAATTTAGGTAACATTGCAAACAGCCCGCTTTTAAGGTTCAACACTATTTGTCACGCAGATTTTTTTGATGCACAAGTTAGTAGATTGATGGGATAGTGTCTCAACAAATGTTGAAATTGATGAATAACAAAATATTCACAATTTTACACATATTTTTCTTGTATACTGGACATATAAGTTACCTATATGCCATCCTGAGAATTATTCCTAGTGGGCGGCGCTTAGCATAAATATTCGTGAAGGAAATAGTTAGTTGGACCTATAGTTACCTATATGCCATCCTGAGAACAAACAGTTCCATTGTCGCCGACTGGAACAATAAATCTTGATCTTCTTTACTAAGCTCGGTAAACCCTGGTATCTTTTCAGCCCAATTCTTGAAGACGTCTATAGATGACAAAAGGAGGTCATAAAACATACGTATCCTGTCGGCATCGCTAGAGGGACTATCCTCAACTCGAGGCACTTTGTACTGAAATAAATAAGCAGGTCATCTAAATTCATGCATGAAAGCTGTCCATTTTTTATTGAATTTATTAAACGAGTTGGGAAAAAGAGATAAAATGCGAGGCTCGCCGAGCATTTTATCTCTTTTACGCAACGAGTTTAATAAATTCAATGATACAGGAGCATGAATGTTAGATTCTATTTATCATATGACATTAAGATTACTTTGAAATCTCATTGCTGCCATCAAAACGTTATAATTTTGTCATTATGTACGCAACGTTGTTATGGACG
Source organism: Loripinus fragilis (assembly GCA_964019695.1). Lineage (NCBI taxonomy): Eukaryota > Metazoa > Mollusca > Bivalvia > Lucinida > Lucinidae > Loripinus > Loripinus fragilis. Next base: position 50,039,712 of record OZ026531.1, read on the forward strand.
TCATAACGTTCCCGAACATCTGTAAACCAATAGTGGTTTATCGATTTTGTTGAATGACGTTTTTCACTCCCAGATGCGACGTCATATGACGAAGACATTTATTAAACTTGCGGTATGATAAACCAGTTTAAATAATATCGATTCTAAATTGTTTTATGTCTTAAGATAATAAGCAATGAGTAGAGTAGCTATAAGCCAATTAAAGCAATTGTACTGAAACAAAATTACACATCATGAAAATTATGATACTGTAAAAACAATGTATATTCATGAGAAAAGTTCATATTTCCAAAATTCTTTACTAAAGATACCAATGGGAGCGCAGTGGCTCAGTGGTAGAGTGCTTGACTCGAGACCAAAGGGCTGCGGGTTCGAGCCTCACCGGCGTCACTGCGTTGTGGTCCTTGAGCAAGACGCATTCATCCTAGCCTAGTACTGGTTCAACCCAGGAAGACCCTTCCTTATATAACTGAAAGATTGCTGATGGGACGTAAAGAATCAAAACAAACAAACAAACAAACTAAAGATACCAAATCTTGAAACTTGCAATATGCCTATAAATCTAAATAATTTAATTTCAAATTAGCATTTTCAGACTTGCTTTCTATGGAAAGTCAGTCTCAAAATCCTGTATTTAGGAATAATCCTTAAAAACTATTTCCACTGCAAATTGTAGTTATGCATTAGCAAAGTATATGTATGGGCTTATTGGAGATGAATTTCATAATTTGCCAATTAATTTTAATTTTGAAGGTAAGGAGCAGGGAAAATAATTTGCCTTATAAATTTCTCAACTGTGCCATACTGCATGCTTGTATTTATATTCTTTTTGTGTATAGTTTGTGCATGACTATTGATGGTAATGTTCTGCTACAGTTTTTACTTGATTTAACAAATACAGGCTATTTTTTCATTTTCCAACCGTATTCTGAATGATTGTGAGCAAAGTATGTAAACCTTTATATTAATATATATTCACATCCATAATATTTATATTAATACCAATTAATAGTTGTATGCGTTTGTATTTGAATTAATTCATTTATAATCATCAGTATATATGCCATAACATACCTTGTGATAATCCAATTTTGGATTGTCTTGGCCAGTGTCTACATATGCCTGCACGGGGCTGTTATTAAACTGACTGGTACATACCTTGGAATAATCCAAGTTAGGAATGTCTGGGCTTGTGTCTACATATGCCTGCACGGGGCTGTTATTAAACTGACTGGTACATACCTTGGAATAATCCAAGTTAGGAATGTCTGGGCTTGTGTCTACATATGCCCGCACCAGGGCTGTTATTAAACTGACTGGTACATACCTTGGAATAATCCAATTTAGGAATGTCTGGGCTTGTATCGATATATGCCCGCACCAGGGCTGTTAATAAACTGACTGGTAAATACCTTGGAATAATCCAATTTAGGAATGTCTGGGCTTGTGTCCACATATGCCCACACCGGGGGCTGTTATTAAACTGACTGGTACATACCTTGGAATAATCCAATTTAGGAATGTCTGGGCTTGTGTGTACATATGCCTGCACGGGGCTGTTATTAAACTGACTGGTACATACCTTGGAATAATCCAAGTTAGGAATGTCTGGGCTTGTGTCTACATATGCCCACACCGGGGCTGTTATTAAACTGACTGATACATACCTTGGAATAGTTCAATTTAGGAATGTCTGGGCTTGTATCGACATATGCCCACACCAGGACCGTTAATAAACTGACTGGTACATACCTTGGAATTATCCAAGTTAGGAATGTCTGGGCTTGTGTCTACATATGCCCACACCAGGGCTGTTAATAAACTGACTGGTACATACCTTGGAATAATCCAAGTTAGGAATGTCTGGGCTTGTATCGACATATGCCCACACCAGGACCGTTAATAAACTGACTGGTACATACCTTGGAATAATCCAAGTTAGGAATGTCTGGGCTTGTGTCTACATATGCCCACACCAGGACCGTTAATAAACTGACTGGTACATACCTTGGAATAATCCAAGTTAGGAATGTCTGGGCTTGTGTCTACATATGCCCGCACCAGGGCCGTTATTAAGCTGACTGGTGGTGAAGGCGGAGATTCCTGGGGACTTTTAGGCTTCGATGGTAAACGGCCTCGTCTTCCTTTAAGGCTGTCTGTCCGTACAACTGTAACAATGAATGATCAGATCGTATTAACCCATGAAGCGCCAACTATATTATGCAGCAGAGGACAATTTCAAATTCTGTTGTTTGTTTAAAAAAACAAATATGACATGCTATTTCATGAGAGTCATCTCCTGATTCTCATGAAATATCATACCTTTTTTCGAAAATTAGAAAGATGTTGCAAAATTGGTATTCTGCTGCAGTCGTGATTGTCGCATTAAGAGTTAATAAAGTTTATTATTTTTTATAATACAGGAGCACTAAAACTATATTTTATTCATCATTTGACACTTAAAGTACTTGAAATCGCGTGTTTGGCGTGCAAACCTCAAGAGTTTGCCATTTTAACTTGACTTTACTATAAGGTTGTGTTCTCAATGGCAAAAAGTATGTTTTTCTCAATTTCAATAAGAAAATTTCCAATTCAAAGAACAAAACAGTAAGCGTCTTTCATTCACATCTTTACAGCACTGTGCCATGAAAATTGTATTTTTACATTCAAAATTTTTATCTTAAGAGAAACATTGACCCATATCAGGATGATACTTAAACACTTGCGCTTGGCATAAAACAATCTAAAATAACTTGATTTTGAGGATGAATTTTGCTCCCATTGTTTTGTTTTATGTTGGTATTTTTCCTCCGATTTTAACGTTAAAGTCGATCATTTTTTCCCAAATTTGGCCAGGGTTCCTTTCCCAAAATTGCTAGGTAAAGCCCTGACTGACTAATCAAATAATTTCTTTACCTTCTTTCACCATTCCAACCGCTAAGCATTTTTGAAACCTGCAGAACTGACACCTGTTCCTGCGTCTCTTGTCGACAGGGCAGTTCTTGTCTGCTAAACACACATACTTTGCTCCTTTTTGCACGGTCCTCTGTAAAAGAACATAACCATGGGTGAAAGTTCAAAATTTTCAAAATCCTGAACTTTTGAAATTCATATTTTAAAACTTGCAGGATGGCTACAAAAAATGGATAATTTAAAGTTAAAATGATTAATTGTGTTTTGATCATCTGAAAACTAATCAAAGAAGCTACTATAATCTTAATTCAGCAATTTGAGGCTGACTTTCTATGGAAAGTCAGCCTCAAAATCCTGAATTCAAGATTAATCCTGAAAACTTTCACCCATGCATAATACATCAAATCAATCAACCATGCTATGGTTTCAGCTCTGTCAAATTTGTTGAAATAGTTTGATAAGCCTATTTGATAAATGCTACCATAACCAGGGGACATAATCGATGTTGCAATTTATATTATCTCCCATGAAAAGACTCAAACCAGTGTAGATGTCTTCCAATTTTGTAAGGACACTCTCCAATTTCAAAAGGATCCATATTTTCAGATTAGTTGAGCCTTGTCGCCAGAATATGACTTTGTTGTACTTAAAAGCAAAGGCATATACCTGCTTGGGTATCTGTGCTTTCTAATCAGTGCGTTTTTCACTCTTCAAAGTATCATAGTTTAGCTTGTTACATGCTAAATTTCAATAAACCAGCCAGTCTAAATAGCTGAGCAGGCTGGTTTGAGCTTTACCTAATAGTAGAAAAACCCAAAGACAGTTTTACTCCTGACCAGTTTTTGCAACAGCTCTAGTTGTAAAGCAGTAATCAATGCCTTATGGAGCCAATACATGTTGGTATATGCAAGTTCTTTTGAACAGCGAAAGCATAGTTTATACAAGTGGATAAACATAGAGAATAAATACACTCATCAATTTTTAAGTATAAATGAACTATAGACAGGCCTCCAGATAAGAGTTGGCATTAGCGTAGCCCCCATTGCGCAGTTACGCACGTGCGTTATAAAAATAGTAACATTCAAGGGAGGTCACCTCATGTGGTGAAAGTGATTTTCCATACCATAAGGAACAGCTTTTAAAGGAAATAAATCCCTCCCTTTAGAGGCAAATTCTTAACTTTAAGAGAAGGGCGCATTTTGAAAAGGGACGCCATTGAAAAGAACCACTGTTTGATCCAGTAGTCTCCCTTTGATGTGCGTAACCTTTTCAGCGTTCTGGCTACGCCATTGAGTGGGTATGCTAAAACTCATTTATTATTTCCAAATGCAAAACATATAATCTGGTACTCAAAGAACTGTCTTTTGAGCACTCAAACCACATTTATCAATTAACAAGTAAGAAAACAATCACAACTGTACGTTAAAAAGCGATTATCTGCACCTATGTATAAACATTATGATTACCTTGAAGAAACCTTTGCACCCTTCACAGGTTCGAACCCCATAATGCTGACATGCTGCGTTGTCCCCACAAACTGCACAGAGTAAAGTTTCTTTCTTGAGGCCATCCCTACCCGGCGAGGATCTAGTAGAGCTGGGCGTTGTAGGCGTCTTGGGTGAGTGAATTGTGTACTTTTGAAGCTCAATACTAAAAGAGAAACAAATTTTACTAATTAAATCATGATCTAGTAGAACTGGGCATTGTAGGCGTTTTGGGTGAGTGAATTGTGTACTTTTGAAGCTCAATACTAAGGTATACCAAATTAAATTAGGTCAAAAATCTCGTGATTTATGTGCAATTATAATTCAGCAAGGCTATAAATAATCGTTGACGATGTTTCATGACCATTCGAGGCTAGACAGACCATAGGAGAAATTCTGTTAGGTTTATGTGCGCTTACCCATTCACCCTCATTTATTGTTCTAAAAATGGTTCATTGTGTAGATTTTAAAAATTAATCGCAAAAGTAGCCTAAGCAACGATAAAATCAAGCTTGATGTTCGTGTTGGAGGACAATGGATATTACCCAATTCATGTGGATGGATGGATACTGGCTGGCTGTAAATTTATTGTTATGAAATTTTGTCGTAAATAAATAGTAAATAAAGAGAAACCGCTCAGGTCTGTGCTTGGCATCACCCACGTATTATGTTGTTAGGTTTTATCCGATGCTTTAAGATAAAAACTAAGAAATATACATGGTTATAATGTACATGCTGGGCCTGAATACTTTTTTGAGGCATATATACATGTACATAATATCAATGGATAATTCAAAGTAGTACCTTGTTTCCCAAATCAGAAGTTTAGTTAATAAATAATTATTGTTTCGTCTGAAAGAATTGAAAGAGAACATAAACCAAATTAAATGATTTAGTATAGTTTAGCATTACCGCTTTATGCGTCTTAGGAAAGTGAATTGTGTATTGTTATGCTCAATACTAAAATAAACCAAATTAAATCAAGATATAGAGAGCTAGGTGTTGCCTTTTCAGTGAATTGTGTTTTAAGCTTGATATTAAAATAAACCAAATTAAATCAGGATTTAGTATAGCTAGCTGTTGCGGTTTTATGTGTTTTGGGTAAGTGAATTGTGTATTTTTAAGCTCAATACTAAAATGAATCAAATAAAATCAAGATCTTGTAGAGCTAAAGATTGTTTTTTATCATTGCAAACGTTGCAGAACCTGATAAAATGCAACATTATGCGGCACTTCATCTTGGTTATCACTGTTTGCCAAAGTACCTGTTTGCAGGTGTCCTAAATGATAAGGGTCAATAAAAAAATAAAAGTCAAGCAAGCAACAATTTAGGCATACTTTTCAATTTATTTTTAAACAGATATTTGTTGATATTACTGGTAATAAAAATGTTGTGGATGGTGAGAAAATAATTAAGGCCAAATAAAAAATAAGTGTGTTTCGGGTAACAGGTCTAAAAGATTTTGGTAGCGTAGGCACACATATTATTTAAATATTTTTTTCTGGAAAAAATATATAAAATTTTATGCATTTTGAAAAGCGAAATGCCTTTCAAAATGCATTAAATTATATATTTTCCGATAAACCTGAACAAAATTCTAGGTTTCACCAATCAATTTGGGTAGGGTCGAGTTACCCTAACTAAACATAGGTAGTTTTTACATTCGGCCTAATGCAATGACCAATTAATTTATTTTGAAATTTACTCCGACAAATGAAATAGTATGTTTACAGATCTTTTAAGTCAGATATTTTTGGTTGTACCAGGCCTTTAGTTAAGAGTGCGTATCAAAAAATAATTTTCGTATTTCTCAACCCAAACAGATGTTGTAGGTACTCAAAAGAACCGTCTTAATGAGACGGTTCTTTTGAGCACCCAAGACATATGTTAAAACTGATGCGTAAGAAATATTTTTCAATTCTACACTGAAAAATGTTGTTTATCTAAACATATGATGTCCATTCCAAAACGATGTAACAACCACTAAATAAAGGGAACTTTATTTATTTCGTGAAGAAGCTTTTCTATAACGTTTTTCAAATTATACAGATGAAAGATGAATGGATAAATGGATCGTTTTAAAAGTATACCATCTCAATGTTATTTTTATAGAAATACAATTAAGGAGCAAATGGTGAATGAATACATGGTCAATGAATTAGGAACTTAATGAGGGATGATAATAAGTCCAAATAAAGAAACTGTGTTTAGGGTAACGGACCCTACCTAAATTTACTGGTGAAACCTAGACTTTTTTCAGATTTTCTGAAAAAAATTAATGTTATGCATTTTGAAAGGCGAAATGCCTTTCAAAATGAATAAAATTATATATTTTTCACAGAAAAAAAATGTGTGACTATCCTACCTATAATTTTCAGGTCCGTCGCCCTAAACACACTTATTTACTTATTTTGTTTTATTTGGCCTTATAAATCATTTTAAGATATTGTGCTAACTAAAATAAGTTTTGGCTGTTTGTCGGGCCCACCGGGGTTTACCTGTTGGATTTTTTTTGCTCCGGTATTCAGTTTAATTTACTGTTGAGTCCTTATCCTTGCTTTATCTCCTTGTTATATCTTGATTTATATGTTTTAGGAGATGATGCATTGATAAGTTAGGGGTCTTTCATGCAAACCAAATATCTATGTGTCTTGATCCACATCTGAATTAAGGGTGAGGTTGGCGCCGTTAAACCGGTTTAAGCCCTCCAGTAAAATATTTTACTGACCGTTCCAAGGCGGTACTTCTTTTGTGGATCTTTTATGTTTTTGTTCTGTCTTGTGTTTGCTATGTTTTGTGCGCGTCTGTTTATATGTGCTTCGTGGTCACCTGCTGGGAAAGGGCTGACCTCTTGGCTCTCGTTTGTGTTGTCTTCTGTGAGTTTGTCACTTTCCCATTGGTATCCTGGGTCAGGTGTGGTACTTGATTGTATCGATTCCTGATCTTTGCAACCTTACTTACTTTGGAAAGGTATCACACATAGCTCAAGACTGAAAACATATTTTTTCATAGTAAAATCGTGATTTTTAACTTTTTAGATATTAATATATCTGCTGATAACTTTTGAAAATAGTTTGGACCTAGATCAGACCGACGTTTTGTCGGGTCTGATTTGGGTCCAAACTGTTTGATACCCAGATGGTATTCCTATATAAATTCTTCAAAAAAGTTGATTTTTAAAAAATCAGCAGGCAACAAAAAATCATGAAAAATTTCCCAGGGGGTATAGAATTAGCATGTGTTTTGGGTGCACAAAAAAAAATCTTTGAGAATGAGTTTTTGAGTACCCACAGCATATGTTTTGTATAATAAATAAGAAAAATAACTTCTATTTAATCATTGTAATCTATATGCCTGGAATGATCGACTAATGAGGGAAATAACCACAAGTTGCATCTTGAATATACATTGCACGGAGAAAAGATAATATGTGATATTTTGGAAGCATGTTTGCTCAAATAACTAGAGGGACAATGCTATTTTAATCTAGCGAGCTTAGCCCTTTTATTCTGGAAACTTTAACAAACAGTGTAGCAGAGATGAAATTTCGGATAATGTTGTATCTATTTGGGGTCTGCGCTGTTTGCTAAGATAAAAACAATCTTCAGGGACCAGAAATAAATCATTTTATAGAAATTTGACTCTCCCTTAAAATACAAAACTGTTAATTCCATACATATTTCATCACTATGTATGGGATAATCCATCAGAATGAAAACAAGGCAATTCATTATATGTTTTGTATGACAAAAGCAAACAGTAATGACCCAGATTAGATGCTGCAGAATGTGGCATCTGATCAGGTTCTTAACTCATTGCATGTATTTTTAGAACAGAACAAATAACGATAAAACAGCTACAGAAGGCACTGTCTGTCGCTAATGTCATCAGCTTTTTCGTGTGATTACAGATTATGTATACTCTCGGACCCAGTATAAATTGGGTGACGCCGCTGTAAGAACCAGAGTGGGCCCAGCTCAGCTTGGTCCATATGCACATCGGATAGGCGGCAATCAAAAACGCTGTTTGCTTCTATACTTAATTTGTTAGTAAAGTTAGGCAATTATTTGCAGCAGACGGCTTCAGCAGACGACATTTTCAGATGCATTTTTTTCTTGGCGCTTTAAGGGTTAAGTGTATAGAAAAAGTATGGCAGTATATTTCAAGAATGCTTTTACGCTTTACACATTCAAGCCTAATGGAGTTTCCCGTCTTTATCTTCTCAACGAATCTATTTACAATTCTAGGGTTATTGGGTAGTAAGTTTCAATTTTATTCAAATTTTAAAACTATATTCTGCAAGCAAACAGTGCAGAACCTGATTGGATGGCGCATTCTGCGGCATCTGATCTGGTTCTGCACTGTTTGCCAATGTCCCGCAAAAGGACGGTAAGATAATATGGATCAAGCCATAAGTATTATTTTCTTCATGGATATGTGAATCAAAAAACGCACACAAAGAGAAAAAAAGTACAACAACAAACATGCAGGGAAATTAAGGGAGTTAACTCAAAACTCACCTCTCCGGTGTTGGAGGTGGCATTGGAATGGTCAAAGATGGCCGCCGTGAGAAATGTCGGCTTGTCGATGGCACATTTATATCTCCATGAAACAATGTAGATCTCCCTGAACTAAAACTTGTGTCCATTGAATGAATGCCACTGCTCCCATAGTATTGAGGGAAACCATGGAAACCAGACTGCGCTGCACTGTCTGATCGAAAGCCTGAGTCTTCGTGAAGTTGTGACGTATGCGGATGATATAAAGTCAATTTTTGATCTGGTTCCCTGTATGTTTGAGGCTGATATATGTCTGATGATGGGGGATAATGGGATTCACCGGGAAAATGTTTTTGAGTTTGTTGAAAAGTGTGTGTATGTGGTGAGTAGCAGCACTCGTCAGACTGAGGCTGAAAACTCCTGAATGCCCCCTCGTAGGACTGTTCACAGAAAACTTGAGAGGAATCGGTTCCCGTACTCGATCCTGGTTCGGGAAACAGCCCTAACTGTTTAGAGATGTCCTTTTCCAACATTCTGAACGTACCTTCATAACTGAAGGTTTCAGGAAAAGTTTGTGTGTGCGCTTGCGTCGGAAAACCGGAAGTGGATGCTGAACTTGTCGCCGGGAAATCAAATCCGTGGAATGATTCTTCCTCCCCGAAGTGTGATGCGTCCACTTGTAGGTCATGTAGAGCCATACCGAACCCCGTTGTAGGGAACACCCCGATGTCTGAGCCTGACAGGGACGCGACCCCAGCCCCTGTAACGATGGCCTGGGGAAAGGTATCGCACGTGCCCGCCGTCGTTGATGAGTAGGTGGGCTGAAAAAAATAAAACAATTGGTTTAAGTGATACAATGTGAGTATATCATGTCTCCCAGGTTAACAAATAAAAAGCTGATTTTTGTTGGTGTTCTCATAAATCCGGCCCCTTTCCAAATCAAATTAAGGTGACTTTTACCCAAATTTTGAAAAAAATCCCAATCTTCAAAAAAATATATATTTTTTTTTTTTTTTTGAAGATTGGGATTTTTTTTTAGAATTTTCACTAGATGTTGACATTCTACTACCATTGAAGTTAATTTCTCCTTCAATTTAATGGCAATTGTATGTGTAATAGCTAACTTGTTTATTAATTGACCGAAAATAAATTTCTCAATTTTGGGGTTCACCACGCTAATTTTCCCAATCTAAAAGGCCCTAGGGCCCCTTCCCAAAAATGCAAAAAAAATACCTGGCAGTTTGTAACCATATTGTAGATCTTTAAATATTTGGACTGATGCTCATCAAGCAATGTTAAAATTCATTTCTCTACGTGGTTATAGTTTCGTACCAGGTCTTAAAGACGTAAAACCGCTGGAAATGTACAAAGTATGAAACCTGTACGATTTTTCAATTTCAATTGTACAGGATTCATATTTTGTACATTTTGCGCAAGTGTGACAGTATATTTTATTATTTTGAACATGCTGTCAACCTTGAAAGTTTTAGTAAACCACTGCTTAATTCTAATGATAGAAGTGATTATGCAATTGAGAACATTGCATTTTATTGCAAAAGTGTCAAAACGATTTTGAACATTGTATTCTATGGAGAAATGGTCAGGCAAGTTTGAACACTGTATTTTATTGCATAAGTGGTTACGAACATTGTAGTAATGTTGCTGGGAAAGCGCTATTAGAATCTTCTCAATATTATATTCCATCTTTACTGGGAAATACTGGTATCAATATTGGTCTTATAAACAAATGCATTTACTATTCTGCAATGAGCGATGTGTTCATTTTGTAAATCTTTAATATCATCGTCACGTAGGCCTAATGGTCAAGCAAAGCTAAAAAATAAATCTCGTGGTTAGATTTTCGTAGATTCTACCAGCTCTGAGAAAACCCAATGACAATGGACTATATCAACTGTATATGGAGTACATATATATAAACAAATAAAATGAATCAACTCAATCCCATTGATAGACATTCATCCCAAAAATATTGGCTTAGAATTAGCCTAAAGCCTTAGTGTGACATCATAAACAGCCCACGCTTGCTCAGAAAAGTACGACAAAATCTGTGCAAATTGAAAAATCGCAATAACTGATCAAATCGAGTTGACTGGCTGGATTAAGACCGCGGAGACACCACTTTCTCAACTTATGCCGCTGGAATTTTTCAAGGTAATGTGTCTTTTATGATATTCATGAAGGACAAAAACTACGTATATAACGATATCAGCGATTAAGCATGATACAAAAGAATGATTTGCAAGAAATGGTTTCTCTTAAGATATACAACGAGAATAGGCTTCTGACTGAATAGCACATACATTTGGCAAAAAAGAAGTATCTTATTAAGTAGACTAGCCGCTTTTCTGTAAAAAAGGTTTGACCCTTTAAAATAGCAAGACTACCTTTTGCAGACCTTGGCTAAAATTGAGACTAAAGATTAGACTGGCCGTATTGTGTACATCCTATATTTACCCCTTTTGTGATATATTCATTTTAACGCCCGAATGCCAGGCTACTTATAATGCCAAAATAGAGACCCGCATTTCTAAATGCAAAATAATGTTGAAAAAATTGTGATTTCCCTATCAAAAAAAAACAATGTATGAAATTGTTATCGTTGGCCTGGAAATGTCTTTCTTTTTTTCTTTTTTTTTTTGCACAGTCGCAAATGTGCACTAGGAGAAGCAATATATTACAAATTTCAGAAAAGGCATATAACAAGTCAATGGCATAGAACAAGTAGAGTAATTATTATTTTTTTACCGACGAGAATTTATCTTAGAAGAAAAATAAAAAAAAATATCCGTTTCTAGGGTAACCCGACCTAACCTAAATGTACTGATGAAATCAAGGATTTTTTCTCAGTTTTTTTTCTGGGAAATAAATAGATTTATGCATTTTGAAAGGTATTTCTGTTGTACTTACACTAGCTGTGTAACGCTAAACACACTTATTTTTTATTTTGGCCTAACTATCAAATTAACAATAAAAAGTTAACACTTCACCATATTCAGCTAAACATCTAATCGCGATAATCGCTATTAACCATAATGCTAATTTTTGGTCTTGTTTATAAAATTATAGAAATTTTATTACTGAAATATTTTTATGGAAAAATCAGTACAATACTAAGTGGCAAGCTTAGTTGAGACACGAGGTATGAAAACTGCTCTTTTCGCTGTGTCGATCAGCGAGGGCTCAGACGAGACTGCGGCCCGCGCAGTCTCGTCTGACCCGTTGCTGTTCGTACATACATGATGATAGTCGAAGAAATTCTAAACACTATCTAACTAGCACATTGGATAGCTATATATACCATGATACATGTTTAAACAATCTAGGAATCTCAATTACTACCAATGACTTTGAGGTTGAAAAGTACCCTTTTCTTATAGAAAGGCTTTTTTATGAAGTTGAAAAGATGTAACATTCAAAATTATGAGGTATCAATTCACTGATCGACATCGATTGTCCGTTATGATACGAACATATGGTAAACGTTTAAAGTTTAACACACCATTAAGCGTTTTATGGTCTTGATGTTCTTCCGATACCCAAAGACGCATGCACGCGTTCTGTCATCGCGTGATTTAGCGAGAGGCGCGGTTTGGCTGCACGTGCCATTACCATGGAGCGTCTGCTTTCTGGTTAGAATTGTGACCAAAAAGGACATCTTTGAATTGAATTCTGTAAAAGGATGCTCGTTGTTACAGAATCGAAGTGAGTTCAATTATTTTCTGTATCTATTAATTGAATCAATTTACAAGTGTATCGTTTCCGGGTATCAGCCATGAATACATTGGGCACACAGGGGGTGAATTATCCAGTTGACCGCAGTGATCAAATGTCAACTTTCGCTAGTCATCAAAGAAGGCGGGGCTTGTAATAATGAGATGTTATAGGTTTACACTCTTGCACATGCTTTCAGTGATTCTAAAATGTATGCTTTTGAAATGACAAAAATAACCACCACATGCATTTAACTCTTTCCTTTCTAGCGGCGACTTTTGTCGTCTGCCGACAATCTAAGCAAACGCCTTAGTTAAATGGTTAAGTATTTACTATTTTGTATTCGAAAATTATCATTTCAAGCTGCTTCAAAATCACAACAAACGGGCCCTACTTTTCCTTACTCTTACTTTTCCCTTCTTTTTCATCAAACTGCTCTACTATCTCTAAAATGTCATTTACGCGTAAAATCCAGATGTTTTTCCTCGCTGGCTTCGTTTGCTCGATTTTTTTTAAATTAAGTATTATGTTTTTCAAGGAGTATTAATTTTTAACCCAAAGAGTCTTTCTGTTTAGCTGGTACTATTGCCGACACTATTATCCCGCTTTTTAGTGTGGAATTTCTAATTTCAAACAACTCATTGTAATGTATAATGTACTTGGAAAAGCCTTACTATCCCAACTTTTTACACCGATTATCCCTATTTTTTTTTCAAAAAAATATCCCTGCTTTTTCCCTACTTTTCTGTTGAAATGCACTTGAAAGCCTGCCAAAAGTCTGTCATGTATTCTTTAAATTTGATGCAGTCTGATCAAGGTATTTCCTGTTTACTATTCTGACATGCATTTGGTGAATTCCAGCCCCGATAGCCAGTGCTTTATTTAAAAACAGAAAGAGAAAACTGTTCGAAATTTTAAAACAGCAAGCAAAACACACGCGAGGCCTGCTATAATAGCATAGAGCCTAGAATTTTAACGACATTCTACATCGAGTTTTCATATCCTATCATATTCCGGTTATGCTAACTATATTCCGTGTATCGTTGAAAATGCCAAGGAAAGACGGGGCGATAATGAGATGTTTGGACTGCTCAAGCCAAGTAAAAGGTTACAAATCATGACTAATCTTAGACCTCAAAGACGGATGGTCCACACACGATGTGTACTTTAGAGCTACGGGTCTGAAATAATTTATATGTACTAGTAGTGCTCCCTCCTAGTTTCATACAAAAATTTTGGGATGACGAGGGCTCACATGTTATATTTTCAAAGTAAAACAGTATTTATTCTCTGAAGATCGGTTTTTGATTTGTTTGTTTTTGGTTTGTTTGTTTTTTGTACCAGCAAGTAAAATGTAGTCATGATCCTGAGATAATAATAATAATAATAATTATAATAATAATAATAACAATAATAATAATAATACATTAGAAAATAGAGATCTAGTTTAAATTACTTAAAAGTAAAAGAAGGGTTTTTTTTTTGTATATTTGTATTTATTCCGTCTATTACTTAAAAACTTAAAAGTATAAGATATATATTTTTTGTGTAAAAATCCTCAGAAACAAATACACAAACTCGTTTGATATTTATAATTATTATTTATTCATGATAATTATTAATTATAATATTGATGATAAAAAGAAAACTATTCTGCGGCGAAAAGAGAACAATTAGTTGAGAAAAAAAAATGTTTGTTTCCACCTACTTACTTCACAACCAAGAAAAATTATAATACTGAGATAAAAAAAAAAATACAACAATAATCAATTAAAATATCAAAGCTAAACATTAAACATACCTGTGCTGTGAGAAGCAACATGGAGTTATCTGCGCATGTGCTGATAAATGACGTAGTTGATGACGTAGGTGGTGTTTTCTCACGTTCCTGGCTCGTGCTGTAACTCCCGGGATCAGGTACCGTCGACAGGGTGGCTGTATGTACCGGGCGAAATTCAGGAGAAAGGCCTGAAATGAAGTATAAAAATATAAAATCCCTTGTCTTATAGATTATTCCATCTTCTTGAATACTTTAAGAATCTATCATGAGCGTGAGGGCAGGATAGAAAAATCCGTCCCGAGGATCGCCGTTCGGCACCAGGAGGCTTGCCGAGTGATGAGAAACGGGGAATACCGGGCCGCGTAGCGCAGTCGGTAACGTGTCTGGCTACAGATGCGTGTCTGACTGCAGATTCAGGGGTCGCGAGTTCGATCCCGGCCCGGTCCCATACTTTCGTGGAGATTGATCATGAAATAATTTCTACGGTCATTCTCCTCCCTTCCGCTGATTCATTCAAGAAGGGTTGTTGTCAGTTACAAGCGAAAGTATGTGCACAAACTACTGGTTAACCGCTTGTTCAAGCCTGCCCAGGAAAAAGTGTGGTTAAGTGAACTGACCGTCCCGCAATGACCATAGCTGTTGACTTGGGACGTAAAGCAAGAAAACATACATAACATACATGAAACGGGGAATCCGAGGGACGGATTTTTCTATCCTACCCTCACACGAATGATGGATTATTTTTCTTACTCACCACTGTTTTATGTATTTATTATTTATTTATTCACTTATGATTTATTTTAAAATATACTTCCAGACAAGTGCGGACTGGCGACAAATGACAATCGAAAACAATGTTTCTAGCGATCTTTTTATCCGCTTTCGTCGATTGTGCGTTCGTCGATTGTATAGAGCGTTTTATATTGCCGCATATCCGGTGTGATATTTTGGGGTGACGGTTCGATACCAATATAAAGGTAAAGGATCCAATTTGAGATGAAATGTCGCGTTACATTATCAGGGTCTTAGTGGTTTTTTTTTTTCAAAGTACCCGCTTAGAGGTTAAAAAGCATGCGGACACTTAGCTAGAAAATAAGGAAATCATTTCACGAATTCATCGTATATGCAGTCTACAATTTAATAAAGAAGATGGACAATTAAAAAACAGGTGGTGAAAAAATACATTAGATAAACTTTAATAAAATCGACTGATAAAACAAATGGCAAATATTATAAATGTAGGCAATCTAAAAATTTTAACAATTTCATTTAAGCGACCAAAGAAAGTGTATTATGTTGCTTTATATATTTACAAGACCCATAATATTCTTGTGGCAAGTATAAACCTTTTCCATATCCGTAAGCACAAGGGAAAATCTTCCATCCACAAGTTTGCACCTAAACAAAACCTGGCGTTGAGGTTGTATATTTTTCCGTGCTCAACTCAACTGAGCACATGAAATTAATCCTGTATCCCCACTCATAATTGTTAAAATGCCAACACTTGTTGACATTTTAACATTTATTTGCAGGATAAAATTTGATACAGCATCTGAGATTTTAAAAGCAAAAATGTCTTTTTTTTTCAGTATTTTACTTTCCATGAGCAGTTAAAATGTTCAAGCTCAGTTGAGTCGTGTATGAAAAGAAGTTTTATAACCTCGGGGCCGGGTGTGTGTATATGCAGTGAAGCACATGCTTTGGCACTGATTGAAAACACTGGAGAGAAAAGGAGAAGGGAGGGGGGGGGCTCTTTAAAATATGATATATACATGTAGTTTATTCAACTTTAAGCATTACATTATGCTCTTGTTATGCATACATAATATTACAATACAAAGACATATTGGTTCGATGTCAATCATGTTTATTTGCATGAGCATACAAGATTCAAAAATAAAATAAAAAGTTGAGAAATAAATAAGGTATGTTGTAGTTTTTAGCTCGCTTAAACCATTACGTATTTATTTTGCTCATCGTTATGTTAAACATGACATACCCGTACTAAAGATCAAATTACGTTATACTACGTTATGTTATATTTTCATAGATTTTCTTCACTCGCTTAAATTATGTATTGTGACCCCAACCCGGCCCGGCCCCACCACACCCCGCCCCACACACGCATACACAAAATAAAATCCGTTCGAACACTACAAGAACCGTACTCAGGTCTCTAGATCAGAGGGCGTAAAAGTATATTTTCTTATTTTTAAACCAAGCATAAGTTAAAATTGCGAGTATTCTAAAGCACCCAAACAAATGCTTAAACTGATTAATAAGAAAATATTGCCAATTTTACGCCCCCAAAAAAGTGTTTACCATTGTAATTTTTATCACAGAACTTATTTTTAAAGTCTGGTTTTAAATCCACTTCTTGATCACTGTGGTCGTCATAATAATGTGAAAAGCACTCTCCATTTTTTCGCGTTGATTTTGCAACATTTTTCCAATATCTACACGAATGCATGATTTTCTCAATTTTGCCCATGTTGAAGTCCGGACTTGACAGAATGACAATTTTTGGTAATGACTTCCAATAGCAGTACTCGAAATAGCCAATCAAGTTAAAGCATTCGGTGCGGTAAATGGGGCGTAATCTTTTATTCTAATCCAGGAATCAACTATTTAGTCGCGAGTCATGCTTCCATGAAATATGGAGCGTGTTATTCTAATGAAATCCAAATCATAAATTAGCCATGACTTGAGAAGTGAATATTAACGGTCGTGTCAACGAATACCTGGACGAGCATGCGTACGCACATGCGCAGGGTCGTCCAGCAATTCGTTGACCACTGCCACATTGCAAGTCTCCTTGAAAAAAATCTTCAAAAATTGTGTCAATTACAATTACACAGATGTCGTCGCCAAGTGGTACGGCTCGCTGAAGTGTCACTAAATAATTCTTGGTCACGAGATTAATACCCCCTTTTAGACAATGCAATCCTCCATCAAATTTAAAGATGATATAGTTCGTATTGCCCCCTTCAAAACTATATTTTCTGCCCTTTAAGATTAGTTTAAATTTGCTAACATGGTAGACAGATTCTGATCTATGGTGTTCTGTTATTCTTAAACTGGCTAACATGGTAGACAGATGATGATCTGTGGTATTCTATCATTCTTAAACTGGCTAACATGGTAGACAGATGATGATCTGTGGTATTCTGTTATTCTTTAAATGGCTGACATGGCAGACAGATGATGATCTGTGGTATTCCGTTATTCTTAAACTGGCTAACATGGTAGACAGATGATGATCTGTGGTATTCTGTTATTCTTAAACTGGCTAACATGGCAGTCAGATGATGATCTGTGGTATTCTGTTATTCTTAAACTGGCTAACATGGTAGACAGATGATGATCTGTGGTATTCTATCATTCTAAAACTGGCTGACATGGCAGACAGATGATGATTTGTGGTATTCTGTTATTCTTAAACTGGCTAACATGGTAGACAGATGGTGATCTGTGGTATTCTGTTATTCTTAAACTGGCTAACATGGTAGACAGATGATGATCTGTGGTATTCTGTTATTCTTAAACTGGCTAACATGGTAGACAGATGATGATCTGTGGTGTTCTGTTATTCTTAAACTGGCTAACATGGTAGACAGATGATGATCTGTAGTATTCTGTGGCAATGAATCTATGCCTACCTTGTCTATTAGTTGGCGGAGTCGCCATCAAGTAATGGTAAAAAGGTGCACAATCGGCGAATGGAATGAAGTTTCATATTTTGTGTATTTTCATCTGATGCATCAAGCAAGTATTTCTAAACTACGCTCGAGAAACGCGGTTATACATCTTTATATATTTACATTCTCAAAGCAAGCCTTTAATGAATCTTTAGATGTTTGCAACCGTTCATAGCCTCATGAACTACACACATTTGATTGACAGCTGCCTAGCTCACTTGCCCGTGCAATTTGCCTCGAACATCGAATTCATTCGCCTGATTTGACACTGGTGCTGTGTTTGACAACGAGCCACACCCGAGACGCACGTGCAATACAAGCTTCTTGTTTGCTGCATTGGCTGTCCTGTTCACACTGGCTGTTCCGCTTTTCCATTTTACACTCCGTTAATACGAATAAAATTAAATACAAAATAGTTTTATTTCTTAATTTATAGATATTTTCAAATTATTATTTATTTATAATGAAAAGTTTTACTTTGCGAGAGACCCGAAGTATGCATGATTCCATGACAATTCCAAAAATCGAATTCATTTCTTAACTGTTTCACACTGGTCACTTCAATAATTTTGTTTGATTTCGCTGGATTACTCTTTTATTTAACCAAAGGTAATAATGACGTTTAAGATACTATGCGTCACACAGCACTTCCGTCATGATACGACCAGTTTACTATAAAAAGAATTAGCACTTGAAAAAAAAATGTTGAAAACTGCACATGACGTATGGCACTTTCGCATTCGGTCAGTTAACCATAAAAAAGAATTACGCACGAGGGGCATTTGGAAAGTACATAGCATGGTATTTTATCTCAGTAACCGATTAAGAAACCCATACATGTCTGGTATCATTTTAAAACGTTATCTTTCCTCTATGTTAAGGGCCGTATACACTATCAGTTTTTCTTGTACACGTTTACTCTACAAGAAAAACTGTCATTTAATTTGATGGTGTATACAGCAGAAAATGATCAGTTTTTTTATTGTACAAGAAAAACTGATGAATAGAAACTCATCCTTTTTTTCAATGATAACTTATCAAACTTGCCATCAAATAGCCAATCAAAAGCAAGAGAATTTCTGGCAGCAGCATTGTAAACAAAAGCACATGGCCAAAATTTGGAGGGGAAATATTGCTGCAAGAGGATATCATGGCAGATTTTAGTTGGACAGACACAGTTACATCAAGACTCATTGACCTTATAGAAGAAAATGAAAATATATGGAATATCAGGTCAAAAGAGTATAAGAACAGAGATTTGATAAAAATGACAGTCAAGCTCCTGTAGAAGTGTATGATAAGCACTATGCTGCTGTCTCCGCAGTAACTAAACTCGCGACCACACATGTCTGTATCTGGTGCTTAATCTCTGTCGCAAAATCACAATGTATAAAATGCATAAAACAAATGCAACATAATCTTCCTCTGTCTCCATTGGTACTTTTGTGTAATTTCCCGCAAAAAAGTTTTGACAGCAGAGTAAAATTCCTGCTATGTGTATACACCTCATCATTGTCACTTTTTCGTGGCCAGTTTTTCTTGTACAATAAACTTGTACAAGAAAAAATGATAGTGTATACGGCCCTTTATGACTCAACTTCATTAGGATGCTAAAATGGAATATATGTACTGTTTGTATACTGGAAAAAGCAAAATTTCAATAGATATAGGTAACTTTTTTACCTTTTGAAAAGTGTGCAGAACATTAACAATATTTGATGAAATTAGATAATTTGGTACCATTTGGTAGGCTACCATCTGGTAATGTCATTATACAAGAAATGGCTGAGTTTGTTGTTTCTAATAACTAAACACCAAATATTTTGAAAATATATAACTGACAGTAGTTTAAACATGCCCTACGTTGTTATTTTCGCCAAGCACACTTTGTGTTTGTATTGAAACAAAATGGATATTTATAACCCATAACAAAGGGAAAATAACTCTCAAAATCTATCAATGGGGTAGAATGAGTTTAGCTATGAGTCGACGTTCTGGTTTTTTTTTCAATTGAAAACAGTGGTGCACAAAAAAGAGTAGTTAAAATTAATCAATTTTATGTAGGTTAACGCGATACCATGATAAATTATTATACCGTCGACAAATTATATGGGGTTGAGTTACCCCACCCACTTCTTGAAAAGTAGGGATAGTGTTATTAGGAATAATTTTATTTAATACAGAACTAAACTAGCGACGATCACAATTATTTGTATACATTATTCGTTACAAATAAAGCAAAGCATATACTATATGGGCATATTTCGTGTTCCTGTAGTGACATAATTTATAGTAAAAGTATAAAGGAAAAGTGCCATTTTTGAAAGTTTACCATTTTTCTATGACGTTTAGGTACGTCAAATGGCATTTCCGTATTCTGCCAGAGAAGAATTAGCACTTAGAAAACTGTTGCAAACAGATTCGACACAATGACATGAGCCGCGACATGTGATTTCCAACAAACATGGCGTCTGATCAGGTTCTCCACTGTTTGCTTACCGAAGTTTCTTTTAAAATTTTGATAAAAATGAAAAATACCACCAGGCAACCCTTAAAACGGAAATGGACTGGTCCAATTGATAACAGTGGGAAGATTCATTCGGCTTAAATGGGTTAAGAACCAAGTTTTGGTTGCCTATGTTCTGTTTCGCTTAAAACATGACTTTAGCGTAGACCAAGCTTTTTGAAAAAGCTTACACTTGTTTCAGACTTACTGCTGTTACAGTTTTACTTGTAAATCGTGAGTTTTCTCCCTTGATTTTTTTTATTTTAAAGTAGGCATATAGAAAGAAATGGTTAGGCTGGTAATCGATTTTAAAACGTACAAGTATTGTATTAATAGTCACATCTTAGTGGAAAAAGAATCTTTCATATGTTTTCCAATTTAACAAAAATCCTTACAGTGACCAGCTTAAATGAGTGTACCCCTTCTTAGTGTTTTTATCTGTTACCCTAATGTGCGTACAGGAATTCAGTGAACAACGCTTTTTTGCGTTTATTTCGTTATGTGCGGACTGATCGCACAATGACCATCAGAATTTAATACATCTATAAACCGCCTAATTGGTGATATTTTTTTCGTTACAAAATGTATTGTCAAAAGGGCTGTGATATGATGGAATTTGTCCTCATTTGAGCATTTGCATTTTTTAATTTACCCTAAATGCACCTTTGTACGGATCACTGCCTTTAGTATACTATCGATGAATAATTATACGGTTTTATAAGACGAAGTAACGTTTATGGAGAAGGGATTCTTATCATATCAAAATCAAATGCAAATTATGGCCATAGTTTGGGCGCACAGAATTTTGGCAAACGAGAAAATATTGAGGCCTTCCCAGTGGGTACCCGTCCGCTTGTTCCTATGAAATGAATCTCCGTGTTCCCCTGTTCCTCAATTTAAAATCTTGATTTTCTGATTTTCTTGATTTTTTGTGTTCCCTGCTCCTTCTCTGATCATCAGATTTTTAAAAGAATCTAACTTGTTTTATTTAAGGACATATGCTACTAAATACTTCCCACATTGAAATATTTTAAATACTTTGCATACAGTTTGTTTTATGCATGGGCTATCCATTTATGAAATAAAAAGGATATGTCACCGTGCTTATTTTTTCAGAATCTCATATTGAAGTTTACAGCGTTTGACCAATTTTCTAGAAATATAAAATAATAATACTAGTCCTAATTATCGAGCTAAAACGGTTGTAATCTTCACCCAGCTTCTTTCTTTTAACTTAAATTACTGCCCATGACCTCAAACTTTTAAGAAAATGTGCATGTTTACTTGTTATCCCATGCTGTTACAAGATACTGCATGATATATTTTGGCAATTCGTCGAAAAATGGAATTTGTTTTTAGAATAAATCATGTATTAAAAAATCTGACATTGAAAATCTTGAAAATTTATTTTTAATTCATGGACTATTATAATACCTTTCAGAAAAAAGAATAAAAATCTGGGGTCACCGAACTAATTCTCTTTCTAGAGGGCCAAATTTAACCCCACCCCCATAGGTTTCATGCGTAATTCAATATAAAAAGTTCGAGGATGACCATTTCGGTCGTTTTGAGGATGCCATTTTACTAGTATATGAAGTAATTTAGCATTAAAATGTTAAAAAAGAAAGAAAAAACACACTGAAAATATGTGCGCATCTGCGCGCTAACCACTAGGCCACGAGGTCAGGTCGTGCGCCGCTCTAAATATCCATACAAATAGTATAGACTCGGCCACTATCGTATTCGTAACCAGGGTTATTGTGTACGTCGTTTGATTTCGACTGAGCTACATTTATCTGTCTTTAGTGCTGAGACGATCAGTTCTGTAAAGATGTCAATAGATATTTCGAACACACTTTAATTAGTTATTTTGTGAAGAAAATGTCGGAACACCGATATGACATAAGAATATCGGAAGCTGTATTGATCCGAATCCGTTAAGGGTCGAAAGACAGGACCCAGACAACTTTCCCCGTTTGCAGACGCGGAAAAGGTGCGCATTGGAAATAGCCGCATATGTCTTTAATAAATTGAACTTTCTATTTGTTTATTCCAAATACTGATTTGTTGACACCAGACAATGCAAAACATGCATTCTGGGCAACTATAAAAGATAAGAAAAAATAATCACAGGGCTCACCCGTCAGGTGTGATATTCAAGTGAAAAAAGACTCATCCAATAAAAATAATGCTGAGGACAGGTCGGAAAGAGAAACTAGTGATGGGGTGGGAATGTTTGATTTGATTCTTTACGTCCCATCAACAATCGTTCGGTTAAACAGGGACGGGTCTTCCTGGGTTGAACCAGCACTAAGCTAGGATAAATGTGTCTTGCTCACGGACCACAACGCAGTGACGCCGGTGAGGCTCGAACCCGCGGCCCCTCGGTCTCGAGTGAAGCACTCTACCACTGAGCCACTGTGCGCCCTAATGGGTTAGGGAATATGCATGGAAATAGGTTGAACAATATATCAGCGGATGTCATATTTGTGTTTGTGGTCAATATGTTTTTTGGGTGGCTGAGAACTAAATGTTCATGCGAAGTGCATCAGAGGCTATAAAAAATGCACCAGTCATTTGTAACCATTGCTTCACCAAAGCCTCTGAGCAGGATGGGGATATAATGTGCTGTGTTTTTACTTTTACGTTGTCTCCACAATGCGGAGGAAATGTAGGTGTTTGATAGACCTAGACAAACGTTGCTGTGTAGTATAATAAAAGACTGTGGGGGAGAACTGTCATGGGTTTGCCAGCTAGCTGCTCCCACAGTATGGTGGTTACTATGGGGAACTTCAGACACAAAGTCAAAGTCCTCGACATTCCTCTGAGCTGGGGGTGGTCACAATTGACTGGTGCATAAAGACGAAAGAAATTATGTGCACCAATCATTTGTAGCTACGCACAAGTCGGGCAAATGCGCTGTTAGTACAAGGTCATACCAGAGACTGTATGTAGTCAGAAAATCAAAGCCCCCGCCGTTCTCCGGCTCTGTGAGCCGTGCATGAAGTTACGAATGACTTGTGTATTAGACGATGTAGAGCGCAATCAAATAATGTGATTCCCGTTAATATATCTGATGAACAGCCTCCTCATTATATTTGTTTTTATTATTTTTATCTGTTGCACTTGAAATATTAGTCCTAGAGCTGTCGAGCAAGCAACACAGGCCACGACGCGAGAAAACCTGTCTTCTGGGTTTCCGACAAACCAGTCCCTTCGGCTAAACAGGCTAGATAGAAAATTGAAATTATTTTGCACGAGGCAAGTCTAGGGAAGATTCTTCTCAAAAAGCAGACAGCAAAGTTGCTGATGAGACTGCGTGGATGCACAGGCTGGTCTGGGCCTTTATTGTTACAAATCACCAGACTGGTTTTCTCAGTCGCAGTCGAATTGCTATATGTGTCATTTAACCATGGCACATATAAGAAAACAAGATGCGAAGTTTGATTATCGTGCAATATGAGAATTCAGACAGAATTGTAACTTGTGCAGTCTCTTCAAAGCATTTTCAGTGAATATATAGACATACCAAGAGTTACATGTATCCCGCTGGTGACCGTTTTCTTTATCATATACGAAAGTAAACATGGTATTCATTTAACTGTATAAACCACGTGTTACCCACATAAAATACACTGAGGGAAAATAAGGATTTTTCTAAATCGAAAATGACTAAGTTATTTTATTTCACAAGAGATTCCAGACTTATTTTTCTATTATAAATATTCAAAAATGCAATTGTATATTAGGCGGTGCTTTATTATATGTATGTGCAAAATTCTGGTCCAAAATTTTATCATTAAAGACATTTTAAAAAAGAAAAACGATGTTCACTGAATTTCTGTACGGACTATAGTACCATATGAGCAGCGAAAATGTACAATCTAAACCTGTAAAATGAAAAAAGAGGAATGCATTTATTTATTTATTTATTTATTTATTTATTTATTTATTTATTTATTTATTTATTTATTTAAAGAGGTGTACACTTTTAGCTGACTGGAAAGACATTTTACCAGGTGGCCCTCTATAACAAAACTATATGCATTAGAATTTATTTACAAATGGCGCATGTTTTGAAAAGGTAGGCATATCATGGGCAAAGAGTTGTCCCACGTGTCGCCAGACGAGTTATGATTTTGATATGATAGCTAAACAATAATGGAACTCATGAAATATTTAAAGACATATGTTCTTGTGGGATTGACATTTAAGCTGAGTCCCAGGACATACTTCGGAGTGGATTATCCCAAATACTTGTATTAGACTAATTTCCCTAAACCGCGTTCTAAATGTCAGAATATTTTCCGCGCAATTATCATAGCGAAATACACGAATCCCTATACTGCTAGTCTCGTCTGGTGATACCATTTGCAAAAAGTTTGGATTCAGATTAGGCCCGACCAAGGTCGGGCCTAATCAGAATCCAAACTGTTTGACACTCTGATGGTATTCCTGAAAAACCTTTCGAAAACGTTGATTTTGAAAAAAATAACCAACAGATGACAAAAACATGCAACTTTTTCCAGCATGCACAGGATTAATAATAACATCCATTATAAACCAATTTTGTAACCATGTCTACGTTTTAAGTTTTGTCATAAAAATATTTGCAGTTCTGTTTTCATACGTTCCCCTTTTTCGAGGCCTTCGAAAGCTTAATGTCTCTGGGTGCGAATGAGGTCCCAAAACAACAACAAATAACTCATTGCAGAATTTTAGCACCATTGCAATTTGAGTATGTGAGAATGTCTTTACACATTCTCAAGAATTCGTGTGTTTGGACAATACCAGAATCAAGGGTAAAGGTAATACTTTGTTCAGAAAACATATTTGGGCTTGCGATCTGGTATTAATCGCATATAGTCAAGTGGCAAAAGTACATCCCGTGTGCTCTGGGCATGTAGATTGGTTCCCCGCGTTGATAAAGCTCCACTTCCGCTACGCATATAATATGCTGACAAGCTATTAAAGGGAGAGAACCAGTCTACTGAGCATGTGCACTACGTCAGAGAGATGTACACAAGACTTTGGTAAAAATATATTTTATTTGAACTATTAACACACATACATGTTCACATGTAAAGATAAACAAACATACAAATTGGGATTTGAACAAAAGTTTTATTGAGCTTATTGAGTTCATCTCCACAAACAATATTTGACTATGTTTTCAACCTGTATGATAGCACCGGCAAAGTGGTCACAATGGCATTGTCGCAGACAGGAAGCACTCTAGCACGTACTTACCTGTCGCCTTTCGCTCGGTGAACACTGGGATTGAGCCGCCATTTTTATTAAAATAGTTTATGCTATCTCTGCTAGCCTGACTCGGAGCTTTACATCCAAAAATATTGACTAATAGAGAAATGGTAAACTTTCAAAAAGTGGCTTTTTACGATTTTTAACAACAAATTATGTCCCTACAGTAGCGCGAGAATTGAACGGGACTTGCGCGATATCGCTAGCTACCCATAATTCAAAGCGCGAAATGCGAGAGATCTAGATGAGGTATCGTCAGGTCTTCCGAGAATAGTCAGACCGTTGATGTACCATGAGATAGCCCTTTCTGTGGAAATTACCTGTATTTGTTGTCTCATGGTGTCACAATACAAATATTACCCATCCAGCTCATCGCCAGAATGCTATGAGTTGGGTGTGGCATTTTAGTGATGATCAGTTTGAAACAGCTTCCAAATGGCTTCTATACTTTAAGCAGCCCACTTTTAAATAGTTTACAACCATACAACTACCAATTTAGCAATATACTCCCATGAAACATCTCAAGATAAGCTGTCAGAAGCATAAAATAGGCAGTCTATTATTGTCATCAAGGTACAAGACAAACTACATAAAACTTGTTCGTTTCCACAAGCTCATTTCAGTGGAACAATGAAAGTAGTTGAAAATTTGTCAAGAAAAGCTTATGGTGAATCACTTAATTATTGGGAAAGACATATAATGTAGATACACACTGAAATTGCCTCTATGAGGCAATACCAATTTGTACCAACAATTTGTTACTGAAAATAAGGAAACTAGTTTTAAGTTCACATTAAAACATAGTACCATGTTCATTGTCTTTGCCTATTTTAAACATCTTAAACTGCCAATCAGTATAAGAATATCTGTCACTACACCACAAATTGTTTAAATCATGACAGCTATATCTCCAAATTTGATTTCATGTACTACCTTTTTGCTGAAATGGTAGTTGCGTGGTTGTAACAAGTGATGAAAGATAGCAAGCAGTTTATTTAGTTTATGCTTGTGCTCATAGATTGATCCTTATTATCTTATGACACAGAATCCATTCTGCAAAATTTCTAATATAGATACTATTGTATAATATTTTTGTTAATCCTTTACGTCCTAGTCAACATTTTTTCAGTCATCATGTCTTCCTGGGTTTAACCAGTGCTAAGCAAATAATAAAATGTCTTGCCCAAGGACACAACGCAGTGCCTTACTCTTTATTGGATGTTTCTCTGCGTCATTGTAGGGCATGACTCCATCCATCTACTCTATTGACATCATAGGCTTGACATCACTACGTTCCATATGACTAATCATTTTACAATAGTGCTATAACAAATGAGCCAGTGCATGAGATTTCCAACAATGTGGTATGTGCGGCCAGCAAAGCCTCAGATCAGCCTGCGCATACGCGCAGTCTGATCAGAGCCTTTGCTGGTCGCTTGAGTATTCTATGATTGTTCAGCTACTGACTGAACACCATTTGGGGTTTCTTAGCTTAAAATGAGGCTGCAGAGGCTCGTCCGAGTCTACACATGTTCAAATGCCACATTGTTGTGAATCTCAAGCACTGGCTCAAATCTGAACACGTTGTAAACAATGAGTAACAGTAGTATGTCTTTGACAGGAACTGTGAAAAATTTGAATGCAGTCCTTACGTTTTTGCAGCCTATAAACGTGTATCGATAACACATAACACGTGACAAGGATGACCCTATAGCCTTTAGATTCAGCTTTGGTGCCGTTTTGATGCCAATTTTAGAATCGTTTCGGAACAAAAACAACTCAAAGTTAAGCAATAATTCTCTTGGGAGGAGGGAAGATTCCTATCATTGGTGAAAGTTAACAATTCTGAGCTTTAACAACCAAACCTAACACATGGCACCAAGGGTAAAAAAAACTAACACATGGTACCAAGGGGAAAAAAAACTAACACATGGTACCAAGGGGAAAACAACAACAACAAAAAACAAGCCTAACACATTGCACCAAGGGGCAAAAAGGCCAACAAAAAACAACCAAACCTAACACATGGCACCAAGGGACAAAAAATACAACAAAAAAAACCCAAACCTAACACATGGCAAAACACAACAAAAAACATAACACATGGCACCAAGGGGCAAAAAAACAACAGCAAAAAACAACAATCAAACCTAACACATGGCACCAAGGGACAAAAAAAATCAAAAAAAGCAAAAAAAAACAATCAAACCTAACAATGGCACCAAGGGGCAAAAAACTTCAACAAAAACAACAATCAAGCCTAACACATGGCACCAAGGGGCAAACAATAAAACAACAACAATCAAACCTAACACATGGCACCAAGGGGCAAAAAGGGAAAAAACCTAACACATGACACCTAGGGTTAAAAACAACAACGAAAAACAAACCTAACACATGGCACCAAGGGGCAAAAAAACAACAAAAACAATAATCAAACCTAACACAAGACACCAAGGGGCAAAAAAAACCTTACACATGACACCAAGGGGCAAAAAAACCTAACACATGGCACCAAGGAAAAAACCAAACCTAGCACATGTCACAAAGGAAAAATCCAAACCTAACACATGGCACAAAGGAAAAAACTAAACCTAACTCATGGCACCAAGGGGCAAAAACAACAACAGACAAAAATAACAATCAAACCTAATACATGGCACTTAGGGGCAAAATAACAACATACAAAAACAATCAAACCTAATACGTACATGGCACCAAGAAGAAAAATAACAACAACAACAAAAAACTAACACATGACACCACGGGGCAGAATACAACAACAAAAAGCAAACCTAACACATGGCATCAAAGGGCAAAAAAAAAACTAACAAAAACTACAATCAAACCTAACACATGGGACCAAGGGGCAAAAAAACAACCTAACACATGGCACCAAGGGACAGAACACACACAAAAACGTATGGCACCAAGGGGGAAGACACCCGTTCACTAAACAAATAAGAGCAAGATATGTAAGGCAGCCAGCTCTAGCTCTGTTCCTAAACGAGATGCGCCCACAACTTGAAACAAAAAAGAACAAAACAATACACTGTAAAAAAATAAGTGTAAGTTAACACCTAATGGGATGGCATTGCTGCCATCCCTTTTGGTGTAAACTAACACTGACTTTTCTGCTTGAATAACTCAATCTGACATTTCTCTTGTAATAATTGATAAAACATTTCTACCTGTTATTGTTGTAGCTAT
Source organism: Loripinus fragilis (assembly GCA_964019695.1). NCBI lineage: Eukaryota > Metazoa > Mollusca > Bivalvia > Lucinida > Lucinidae > Loripinus > Loripinus fragilis. Next base: position 50,068,797 of record OZ026531.1, read on the forward strand.
TGTCCGGATCAGTAACATAGAACAGAACATACCTTTAAAAACGGTTGAAAGACTACACCAAAATCCGTGGCAGTTCAGCTGCCACCAAATCGGGTGTAGAAGTACATATACATGTTTAGCATTAACTCATTAGAAACCCCCACATAACCCAGGGGGATACTTTCATGTTTTCTTCATACGCAGCATCTTCTGTTTACCCCCAAAATATCAGGAATATCAAATTCCCCCCTCCCCCAAAAAAAACTTTTTGCAACCCCCCAAAAATATCCTCATTCTGTGCATTCAACTGAAAAAAACTAAAATACATAGAAATGACCCCTAAAACTGGCCCAATTTTGTAATGACCCCAATAATATCCACAAAATTTTCATCCCCATTTTCTTTTCATTTTTCTGAAAAGTCCCAAAAATATAGAAATTCGAAATTTTGACCCCAAAAATGGCCCGTGCCTACGTATGTATCAAAATATCAGAGTACCCCCCCCCCCCCCTGGGGCAGGCAGTGGAGACAAAAACAACTAACTACAATGGACAACCACCTATGAAGTAAATCGAAACAATTTTTTGCTTATTTGGTCATAGTTATGCTTGTCTTGGCATATACCACTTCATACAACCAGGCGACCAACAATGAAACATCTAAAGATAAATTGAAAATAATATAAAATTTGGCTTTTGTTATTGTCATCCAGGTGCACGCCAAACTACACAAAAAATTGGTCATTTCGACATGCGCATTACACTGAATTATTAAAAAAAAAGTAGTTGAGAATGTGTGTGAAAAAAGTTTATGGTGAAAAACACATTTTTATTGAATTGACATATGTTGCAGGTGCACATTGGAATTGCCTAAGTGAGGCAATTCCAATGTGTACCAACAACATATGTTACTGAGATTCAGGAAACCTTTTTTGAAATGTACACAAAACAAGTATCATGTCCATTGGCTTTGCCTCTTTTAAACATCTCAAACTGCTAATCAGTATTACAATACCTGTCACTATATATTAACATGACAGATCTATCACCAAATTTGATTCCATGAACTATGCTTTTGCTAAGCTGGTACTCGCATGGTTGTAAGATCTTAGCCCTTTCTGGTTGAGTTTCCATTGTATGAATGAATAAGTAAATATATAAATAGAATAAGTATGAAAATGTACATTTTTAATTTTAAGAGGTCATATTGTATAAATTTCTTAATTATGATGCATTTCTGTTTTAGAAGATTTATTTTTACCTTTGCAAACATTGCAGATTCTGATGAAATGCCGTATAATGCGGCATTTCATCTGGGTCTTCACTGTTCTGCCAATAAGTGTTTGCAGGCATCCAGAATGAAAAAGTTAAGTCAGCTACTTTTTTATAATTATTATTAAAATCATTATTATTATTATTAGTAGTAGTAGTAGTAGTAGTAGTTAATTCATACAGTAAAACCTGTCTAAAACGGCCACTCAAAAATAGACAAAACAAAGGTCTTAACGACAAATGATAGCTTAATGTAGATCGAAAGCATTGCAGAATGCTCTCTTTGAGCTCTAAAATTCTGTTGACCTGCATTAAGCGATACTCTGTCTTGATAGCCAATTGGTGGTATTTTTGAGTGGCCGCTTAAGACAGGTTTTACCGTATTTGTTTGTTTTTAAATGTGTGCATTTTCAAGCTGGAAAATCAATTTAAAATTGACACATTTTGTCATTGCTAACAACACTTAAAAACAAATCAGGCCATGACATCGCATTGAATGTGACGTAGAAGACAGCGGAGACCCTATTCACGATTTCCCACAATGAGCAATTTTAACAATTAAAAATTCCAAACAATATTCTTAATACGTTTTTGTTAATGTCGACTAAAGCATTTTCCTCAAATATAAAAAGAAAAACAACGTATGTCAATGTTATCAAATTCAGCCAAAATGACCATGTACATTTGTATTGTCTTTAACAGCATCTGGCATGTGCACTATAGCGGTGTATATATAAAACTCAGTATACCGTCTTTAAATCTATCCGACATCTGTTTACTAATATGGGTGTATACATGAATTTCATTTTACTGTCTAGAATTATATCCGACATCTGCAATAATTGCGGTGTAAACATACAAATCACCTCGTTTTATTCGTCAGTTATTATGTCTTAGCGGTGGCATCAAATTGCTCACTTACCATCGTGTGTGTTTGTAATGTGAATTTAATTTCACAATTTTCTGTCACCAATTCAGGACGAAACATTGGAGCATCATCAGCTTTACTAGTAGTTCCTTGATTCAAGAAGGGTTTCTGTCAGTTGCATGCGAAAGTATGTGCATGAAGTACTGAGTTACCGCTTAGTCAAGCTGACCGTCCCGACATGACCACAGCTGTTCACAGTACGTTGTTGTCACCGTGAGGATTCACTGTGGTGGTCCTTGTTTCAAACTGAAAGTTTACTCTGAATTCGCTGGGGTGGTCCTTGTGTCAAACTGAAAGGTTGCTCTGAATTGCTCGGGGTGGTCCTTGTGGTACGTTAAGCATCAAACCAAACAAAACCCGTACTTCCATATTGAAAGTAAGAAAGAAGGCAAGACCAGGAATCGATACAATCACGCACCACACCTGACCACATGGGAAAGTGACAAAAGCACAATAAAATACCACATGCAAGAGAGCCAGAAGGTCAGCCCTTTCCCAGCAGGTGACCACACAGCTGCAATGAACAGACAAGAAAGTATGACAAACACAAAACATAAATAACAAAAATGATCCACAAAAGAAGCACCGCCTTGAAACTGTCAGTAAAATACTTTAACTGGAGGGCTTTAACTAGTTTTATGGTACCAACCTCATCCTTAATAATGGAAGGTGATTGTATACGTGGAATAATAAGAGCATTAAATGGGGTTATTAGGTCATTTTAAACCACCCTTAGCAACTTAAGCATTAAATATCACATAATGTGCAGCGTGTATACTGATGTAGGTGGTATAAAATACTTATACCATGTTTTTCCACCTGTACGTAAGATAATCAACTCGCAATCCTCAACTTTTGTCTCTTGTCCAACAAGGTATGATCTATTTTATAGTAAAGTCCTGGGAGGTTATACCAGTCAGTGACATATAATTGACCTAACACTTTTGTAATAAACGGCAATTTTGGTCGAATTCCTCAGGGTGGTCCTTGTGTGTCAAATCTGAAAGTTTCCTCTGAATTGCTCGGAGTGTTCCTTGTGTCAAACTAAAAGGTTGCTCTGCATTTCCCGGGGTGGTCCTTGTATCAAACTGAAAGATTGCTCTGTCCAGAAGCTAGAGGTCGAATCCACTGGGGGATCCTAATGACCACCCCGAGGAATTTGACCTCTTACTTGTGGAGCAGATTTTCAGTTTGCCACAAACCGTGGGGATCCGAGACGAGTCAGTTCAACAGTTGGGGTTCCACACGAGGTTATTTACACAAATGCCTTTGGCTGATGCTCGTATGTCTCTCTTCTTACACAGTGTTTATTGCACCACTTTGAGGCCCTCTTGTATTAACTGACAGTTCCAATGCAGTGTTTCTTTTGTGAATCCTTTTTGTTTTTATGTTTCATGTTTGACATTGTAAATCTGTCTTTGGTCTCTTCCTTGCAGTCTTGTTATCACCTGCTGTGAAAGGGCTGACCTCTTGGCTTTGTAAATCTGTCTTCGGACTCTTCCTTGCAGCCTTGTGATCAGATAATGTGAAAAGCCTGACCTCTTTGCTTTGTAAATCTGTCTTCGGTCTCTTCCTTGCAGCCTTTTGATCAGATGCTGTGAAAGGGTTGACCTCTTGGCTCTCTTGTGGTTGATGTTTACTTGTAGTTTTGTCACTTTCCCAAATGGTGTCTCGGGTCAGGTGTGGTTGTATCGATTCCTGATCCTTTTGCCTTCCAACTTTAGCACGGACTATCGCTGAGGAAGAGATACTATTCATGCCTTTTTGCACACCATGTGAAAGTCAGTGCTAAAGTTGGTAGGGTGGTATAAAGTCTATAATCCATGCTGTTGTTTTTATCACCATGTATAGGAGCGCATTAAGGAGATTAAGTTTAAGAAATAATCCCTGGCAAAATGTTCATTGAAGGGTCTGTGGTTGCTATGGTTAAGTTCAAAATGTACATTGGTGGGTCACTGGTTGCTATGGTCAAGTTCAAAATGTAAATTAGAGGGTCAGTGGTTGCATGGTTAAGTTCAAAATGTACATTGGAGGGTCAGTGGTTGCTAAGGTTAAGTTCAAAATGTACATTGGAGGGTCAGTGGTTGCTATGGTCAAGTTCAAAATGTACATTGGAGGGTCAGTGGTTGCTAAGGTTAAGTTCAAAATGTACATTGGAGGGTCAGTGGTTGCTATGGTTAAGTTCAAAATGTACATTGGAGGGTCAGTGGTTGCTATGGTCAAGTTCAAAATGTACATTGGAGGGTCAGTGGTTGATATGGTTAAGGTCAAAATGTACATTGGAGGATCAGTGGTTGATAAGGTTTAGTTCAAAATGTACATTGGAGGGCCAGTGGTTGCTAAGGTTAGGGTCAAAATGTACATTGGAGGGTCAGTGGTTGCTATGGTTTAGTTCAAAATGTACATTGGAGGGTCAGTGGTTGCTAAGGTTAAGTTCAAAATGTACATTGTAGGGTCAGTGGTTGTAATTGTCAAGTTCAAAATGTACATTGGTAGGACAGTGGTTGCTATGGTTAAGTTCAAAATGTACATTGGTGGGACAGTGGTTGCTATGGTTAAGTTCAAAATGTACATTGGTGGGACAGTGGTTGCCATGGTCAAGTTCAAATTGTACATTGGAGGGTCAGTGGTTGCTATGGTTAAGTTCAAATTGTAAATCTGTGGTCGCTATGGCTAAGTTCAAATTGTACATAGGAGGGTCAGTGGTTGCTATTGTTAAGTTCAAATTGTACATTGGATGGTCAGTGGTTGCTATTGTTAAGTTCAAATTGTACATCGGAGGGTCAGTGGTTGCTATGGTTAAGTTCAAAATGTACATTTGATGGTCAATCGTTGCTATGGCTAAGTTCAAAATGTACATTGGAAAGTCAGTTGTTACATTGCTTAGTTCAAAATGTACATAGGAGGGTCAGAGGCTGCTATGGTTAAGTTCAAATGCTATCGTCAATAATAGTAAGTGAGAATGATCAGGAAATACCACAATCACAAACCGCAGACAAACCCGTGGTATCGTGAGGAAGAGCCACACACCAATCACGAGGCACCAGAAAGACAAACAAAAGCAAATCAACTAGCTCTTCCCCATCGGGATTGCATAGCCAACATGGACACAAAGCAACGCTCAACAAAACCTTGAACAATCACAGAATCCTACAATTGGAGTCACAATCGACAACGAATCAACAACAACACAGGCAAGTTCAAAATGGACATTGGAGGGTCAGTGGTTGCTATGGTTAAGTTCAAAATGGACATTTGTATGGTTAAGTTCAAAATGTACATTTGTGGGTCAGTGATAGCTATGGTCAAGATCAAAATGTACATTGGAGGGTCAGTGGTTGCTAAGGTTAAGTTCATAATGTATATTAGAGGGCCAGTGGTTGCTAAGGTCAAGTTCAAATGTACATTAGTGGGTCAGTGGTTGCTATGGTTTAGTTCAAATTGTACATCGAATGATCAGTGGCTGCTATGGTCAAGTTCAAAATGTAAATTGGTGGGTCAGTGGTTGCTATAGTCGAGTTCAAAATTGTACATTGGACGGTCAGTGGTTGCTATGGTCAAGTTCAAAATGTACATTGGACGGTCAGTGGTTGCTATGGTCAAGTTCAAAATGTACATAAGAGGGTCAGTGGTTGCTATGGTCAAGTTCAAAATGTACATTAGAGGGTCAGTGGTTGCTACGCCAAGATGTTTCTATGGCCAACGTCATTTTAGCAGATGATAGCATCGACTCAATCAAATCCATGTGTCGGTGCGGTCATACACCATAGTCTTTACTGCTCTTATCGGTGAATGTAATTGAGTAGATAAAGGCCCAGCCCCAGACAAGGAGCACAGGGGACAAAAATATTTCAATATTTCACTTGTCCTGCAGGACGAGTGACTTACAATTTTCACTTGTCCTGCAAACACACACACTTGTCCTTTAAAAGTGTATGCAATAAAGAACATATTAAAAGGAGTAATATGACTTCCCTGAGTAATTCTTCCCAAAGCACTCGTCCTACAGGACGAGTGCTTTGCGAAGAATTACTCGTCCTTTCTAGATTCCACTCGTAATTACGAGCGGACGAGTGGAATTTTTTGTCCCCAGGAGCATCCCAGCCAACATTTTGTCTCGGGTCTATACTGGAAAGACATTTTGCTGTTGGGCCGACAGTGGCCCGCTGTTACTTTGCTTACTGAGATGACACTTGGCCTCTATGGATACCTGATCATGCTCGTCCTTTCTAGATTCCACTCGTAATTACGAGCGGACGAGTGGAATTTTTTGTCCCCTGGAGCATCCCAGCCAACATTTTGTCTCGGGTCTATACTGGAAAGGCATTTTGCTGTTGGGCCGACAGTGGCCCGCTGTTACTTGCTTACTGAGATGACACTTGCCCTCTATGGATACCTGATCATGCACTAATTTTTCAATAACTATGCACCTGTCATTTTTAACCATGGCCCCGTGCCCCTGGGTAGGGCGGGGGACAGCCGGGTATGTTTTATTCAGTCCCAATAGTGCGGGGGAATGTCAAGGATATGAAATACCCAGGTAAACATGGCAGTGCAATGTAAAACATGACATACTGCTGCGGAGAACTGCCATGGTTTTACCAGCATACTGTCCCCACAGTGTGGGTAATAGCAGGCAACTGCAGGATTAAAAGTCAAAGTTCCCGCTGTTCCCCGGGGCTGGGGGCGTGGTTACAAATGACTAATGCATTATTTTATTTTTCCTGCAATCTTTGTTATTTTTTCTTCAATTTGTATTATTTATCAAAGAAATTGCGGCGCCAATTGGCTATGCAATGTATTCGCAAGCCCAACCTGTCTCTCTTGGATGTGCTCTGGAGCCTGATTCCAATATTGAATCGGCCCAGGCCACTGGAAAAAACATATTTTAGCACATAAAAAACTCACCTGACACCGGTTCTGGAACATGGCGGAGTCTCTCCTGAATGGCCTATTTGTCACTTCCATTGATTTCTATAAATTAATGCACTGTTTTATGATTGGTTGATTAAAAATCCTTCTGTTTTCTTAAGAAAAGGGTCCTTATTGCCCATCCAAGTGAGCTGTGCGCGCCATATCATAATATGATCTATTTCATAACCCGTTTGGATGGCACTATATTCACTAATTAATTACATTGTCTGGCGATGAAGATCTACGTGCGCATGCTGTATACTAGTTCTAATATTGCCTCGTAACAATGCTGAACTCATTTGCATAATTATGATCGTTTCCATAGTTGAGGGCGGAGCCTCCTCCGACACTGTCTTCACAAACGCTCCTAGCAGTCTGGCCTTGAGGAGGTTGCTCAAGTACAACTCAGTCAGGGGATTGTCTGCCCTTCTCTAGGGGTCGAACCAATTGAAAACAGTCACCCTTTCCCCCAATTCCATATTCAGAAAAATATTTTTATTTTTTTTGAGACCACTACTACTTATGAGAAAGAATGACTCATATCAGAATGATACTTAAAGACTTGTGCTTGGGCATAAAACAATCTAAAATAACCTGATTTTGAGGATGAAATTTGCTCCCATTGTTATGTTTTATGTCGGTATTTTTCCCAATTTGGACATTAAGTCGATTATATTTTCCCAATTTTGGCCAGGGGCCCTTTCCCAAAATTACTGGATAAAACCCTGATAGCTGAGCATAGAATTCCATTGCTCATAAAAACTAAAATACAAACAATTGAGATTTTCTTGTTTTAAACACTCGGATGTTGTATTTATCCTGCTAATACATATTAAAATGCCAATGTAAAAAATGCCAACAACTGTTGACATAACTCACTGAGCATAAAATTTCAACCGCTCGTAAAGTCTAGAATACAAATAATTAAGATTTTTCTTGTTTTAAGCAGTCAGGTGTTGTATTTAACCTGCTAATAAATGTTAAAAAATATGAGCAGGACGAATTTTACGCTCAATTGAGTTGAGCATGAAACAAGCTTTATAACCTTGGCGCTTGACCATACTGTGCTTGAGAACAATACTTTTTGGCGATTTAAAAACAGTTGTTCACTTTTTATCAGTTACCTCTCATACCAACTGCATTGCTGCGCGTTGCCTGATAAACGTTTTCTATCTCACGGCATGTTGCCTTTATCAGGTCATGATGACGTTGCAATTTTTGAATGACGTCGCTAATGACGCTGAATCAACACAAAAATCGGAAATTACGTCATACTCGCTAGTTTGGAGAGTGAAACAATGGGTAAACTGATAAAAAGCATACCAGGTTCGCGTCTTTTGATATCAAGTTTACCAGGCAAGGCTTTGAGAACGCTTGTTGACATCGCGAGGCTTGCCTATTATTCTCTATTTATACCACTTATAACAGTGTAGACCTTGAGTTGACATGTTAACGCACCCAAATCCAGACAGAATATAGTAAACACAACAATATTACAGTTATAACGCTATCTGTAATTTGCAGCAGACGAACATCTTTTTAATGATTTAATTTGTTATATTTTTTTAATAGTTCACTTTAATATTTAACGCGAGCCTACTAGATGGATTGCCAAGCCTAATTTGCCAAGAAATATGACAAAATGAGGATTTTTTTTTTCTCTCTCGTCTGCTTCATTCATCGTTTTCAGTGGGTGTTTCTGCAGTCAAAACAAGCCGATGTAGCTATGACTTTGTTGTTCGGAAGAAAAGTAACAGACAAAAATGAAATATTTTCAGTCTATATTATCACACATTAATAAGTGGGTGCCAAGAAGTTAGCTATAAAGTCTGATGAAAAAATCGATGGTATGTCCTTTTAGATAAGAGTACGAGGGGGTTAAATATGTACTGAAAACCCATTCATAACTCCATCTACAAACGCGTTGGGCTTCTATGCTATATACCAAATTTTCGTAAATTATGTAATAATGCATAGACAACAACACTTTGTGGTTATATTTACATTAGCATGTTGTTTTGACATGTTTTTTGGAATTATATCGAATAGAAACGGGGTAAAATCCAAATTTACATAAAGTTCCCTCGTTGAAACAACGCTAGGTGGTTGTATTTGCAATTTAACATCTTGTTTTGACACATTTTTCTGGAATGATATAGAATAAGGACAGGAAAAAATCCAAATTTTCGTTAAAGAATCTCTTTTAAATAATGTACAGACAGCAAAACTAGGTGGTTATATTTGCAAAACATTTTGTTTTGACATATTTTCTGGAATTCAGGAAAAAATCCTAATATTCGTTAAAGATTCCTTTTTGAAATAACGCACAGACAACAACACAGGGCGGTTGTATTTGCATATTAACACGTTGTTTTGACATATTTTCTGGAATAATATAGAATATGAACGGGAAAAAGTCCACACTTTTCGTAAATATTCTTTGAACTAATGAACAGACAACAACAAAATGTATTTGCAAATTGATTGTTGCTTTGACACATTTTTCTGGAATTATATTGAATAGGAACGAGGTAAAATCCAAATCCCTCATTGAAACGACACAAAGTGGTTGTATTTGCAAATAAAGATGTTGCTTTGACATATTTTTCTGGAATTATATAGAATAGGAACGGGGTAAAATCCAAATCCCTCATTGAAACAACACTAGGTGGTTGTTCTTGCAAATTAACATGTTGTTTTGACACATTTTTGGGGGATTATTTGGAATAGGAACGGGGTAAAATCCAAATTCCTCATTGAAACAACACTTAGTGGTTGTATTTGCAAATAAAGATCTTGCTTTGACACTTTTTCTGGAATTATATAGAATAGGAACGGGGTAAAATCCAAATCCCTCATTGAAACAACACTAGGCGGTTGTATTTGCAAATTAAATTGTTGCGTTGACACCTTTTCTGGAATTATATAGAAAAGGAATGGGGTAAACTCCAAATCCCTCATTGAAACAATACTAGGTGATTGTTTTTGTAAATAACATGTTGTTTGAGACATTTTTTCTGGAATTACATAGAATAGGAACGGGGTTAAATCCAAATCCCTCATTGAAACAACACTAGGCGGTTGTATTTGCAAATTAACATGTTGTTTTGACACATTTTTCTGGAATAATATAGAATAGGAACAGGAAATCAGGAAATCCAAAATTTCGTAAACGATTCCGCTTTGACTGAATGAAAATACAACAACACTGTATGAGTAAAACAAAGAAAATGAACAGAAATGAGGGTTGGAATGGCCAGGATCTTTTTATATAGCACCTTCACATTTTCTGACATTTGCAGTCTTAATGTTAAACGTCGAATTCTTGTACATTACCAATCTAGAAAGATCACTCCTCGATGTAAAGGGCTTAGGCAAATATCAGCCTGACCTTTCAAGAAATATGAGCCGCGACATAAGATTTCCAACATTGAGGCAGTTTGACAAGTGTAGACTCAGACGAGCCTGTGCAGCCTCATTTTAAGCTTAGAAACTTCAAATGATGTTCAGTCAGTCGCTTTACACTCATATAATATTCAAGCGATCAGTAAAGGCTCTGATGATCAGACTGCGCGTATGCGCAGGCTGATCTGAGGCTTTGCTGGTCGCACATACCACATTGTTGGAAATCTCATGTCGCGGCTCAAATTTATTATGTTGTAATCCGTTGACTCTGGAAAAGGTGGGTTCCGTTCGACCGAAAAATGGCGATATTTCGCTCATTTAAATGTGAAAACATTTGTTGTGGGGTTCATTAGAAGCGTCTCGTAGCGTCAACGTATGTTTATCATAAAAGAAATATGGAAGTTAGCACTATGTTTCCACTCGCTGTCTTTGACTGTAGAGGAAACTAGAACAGGTATATTATTATTGGAGAATTTCTGAATGAACTTTAGAATCTAGTTCATGAATCAATATTCAATATATTAAATGTATTGACCTTATTTGTATGAAGTCTTCCAAGTTTATCCCCTAGCTACGTTACATAGACTCTTCTGGCAACAATTTTATTTTGTGTATATATTTTTATCTAGGGACATACTGCAGTCTACCTATAATTTTATAACAATGTTCAAGAACACATTCGTAATGACATAGGAGTGTGCCTGCCTTAAGATTAGCGCATTTAATTTTTTTTTTTGTGTTAGATTTCTCAACCAAAACATGTGTTGTTGGTACTCAAATGAAATGAGACGGTTCATTTGAGCACCCAAAACAAATGTTAAAATCGATGGGTAAGAAAATATTTTCATTTTTGCGCTCAATTTTATGCTTATCTGGACTTATATCAGGATCATGTGTTCAACGCCTACATTATGATATCCGCGAGCAATTTGTTCATGACCCAAATGAGAAAATCGGTCATTAAACCGTATTATGAAAATATGAATGGCAACATATATGATTTCTGCGGCTGCAAATCTTGAAGAAAATGTCAATCTTTCGCATATGGAAAAGGGCAAGTTCTGTAGCGACGATTTGATACTTAGGTGGGAGATTACATGATATACGATGTAAACAGGACTGCGTAGCTCCCATTAATTAGTTACGCATGTGCGTAATGAAAATAGTGCACTTGCAAGGAAACAGGACTGTGTGTTGACCAGACATTTGTTTTTGTTTTTTGTGACAACATAACAGGGATTGGATATTGTGATGAATATACATGTACTGTCCGAAAATAGAAGTCGCCTTTCAGTTTCTGAGAAAAAAAAAGTGGAGACCTACTTCAGTCTGTATCTCTAGATTTTGCATTAGTTGTCAGTGATGTAGTTAAAGGGAATAAGTTTGTATGGACAGTCTGGTACTTAACCTATGAGATTGGTCATATATTAGCAGGTACGCTAATATGCAAATTTCTGTCTATTCCTGATTGGTTGAAATTTAGAAAAGGTAAAGAAATATCATACAGCTTGCAGCCGAAAAAGCAGTATGGTATACATGTGTATGGTGGGACAGGCGAGTAGAATGACTGAAACAATTTTAACGATGTTATAGTTACAAATAACGTAGCTTGAAAGCGAAAACCCAGAATAGCCTCCGCATCCGCACAGTCTCGCCAGATCTATACACAAAGTATTGAAATGGATTAAGGTTCATCGAACCCCATTTGTAAATTTGAACCCCAATCAAGAAATCCTTGAGCTGCCCCTTGATCAACATGATATTCTTTATCAATTATCAAGAAAAAAGATGACACTTAGAACACAAATGATAAAATCGAACGATGATGTTTTCCGACAGACTTCGGGGTCAGTATACTGGGTCCGAGGACAGACAGAAGCACGAAGAACAGAGTGATATTTTCACAGTTTTGTGGAGTCGAGTCATCGACACGTGTAACCGTCAATTTTATACCCACCCTTATTTGTAGACAATCGCTCATAAATTGATAATTACACTCGGGTAGCATCCTGCAATTTTCGTTACAAAATGAACGTCTGACGGACAGCTCCGGACCTGATCAGCTTAACCTTTGACACGGCATCACGTGCGTCATACACCTGATCATGTTATTGGCTGTAATCGAGTCACGTGTCAGTGGCGTATTAATACGGTCTTAGTGTCATTCGGCGTTTTATAAGTAGTAATTATCCCGTCACGTCCAATGGTCAAGTAAACTAAATCCCTTGATCGTTTGCTCGTGTAATGAAAATTAAATTTTATGCTACTCTTATTTTATCCTAAATGGTCGCTAGGCCACATCTGTTGATTGCTTGGTTCATACACGTGCGCTATATTAGTGTGTCGCTGTCGCGTATAACGGGGGCTCTGTTTTTAATTTATCCGACATTTTATGAATTTGTAAATGCACAGCAGGTCTGCAGTAGACATTGTTGAAAAGCAATGTTAACGACTTTCTGCATAACATGATCACAGCGCTTTGCATGTTGGGATTTATTTCTAAATTTTGTCGTCTATTGATTAGTTGATCTTTTTCTTCAAAATTATCGGTTTCAAAAGAGTACAGTAAAACCTGTGTAAAACGGCCACTCTCAAGAAGACCAAAACTTGATTTCCAAGACCAATTATCGCTTATATTTAATGCAGGTCAAAAGTGTTGCAGAATGCTCATGGGGAGCATTCTGCAATACTTTCGACCTTCATTAAGCTGTCATCAAGATTTTTGTTTTGTATATTTTGAGTGGCCGTTTTACACAGGTTTTTATGTTTTTCAAGAATACTGCAAAGTTTTGTGCCTCACCAGGGTCCAAATCCATATTGTTTGCAAAAGACGTCAGCAGACAGTCAGCCATTAAAAAGATATACGTATAACAAGATGCAATCTATAAGTAGGCAAGATTTAATTGGGTATTGCATAATACATACGATAAATAGGCGTTTTTGTTTTGTTTTATTTTACCCGTTCAAAATTTTGTTAAGTTCCGTTTAGGGAGAATTATAAAAATGCTAAATGCATTTATCACATGACGTCGCGCGCGTCTGGGAGTGGTAAATGTCATGCAATAGAATCGAAAAAACCATTTCGTAACGTTACGTAATGACGTTCATTATAACGTTGCGAAAAAGATGGTAAAATCATGACGTTTTCACGCCAAAAATGCGATGACAAAATAATTTTAACTTCATAATTATGATAAATAGAATCTAACATTCGTGCTCCTGTATTATTGATTTTATCAAACTCGTTGGGAAAAGGCGATAAAATGCGAGGCAAGCCACGCATTTTATCGCTTTATCCCGAATTCGTTTAATAAATTCTAATGCATTTGAATCGTATCCCTTTTATATGACAGGACTGATCTGGGTCTGCCCTGCAAAAGTGATAAAAGGCGTAGGTTACCAGCTTAGCATGAATATATATGAAGGAAAGGAATTGTTTTCTTTTTCTTTTCAAGATTTGCTGGTAGGTCACAGCTATCTTTCTTCGCCTAATACATGTAAATGTAAAATTCGTAAAAAATGCAACTGCATTTTTCTCACGAACAAAGGACGAACGACCTTCGAAAGGAATAGTTACGTGGGCGATTGGTACCCAAACTGGACGAATATGAACCGTAACGTTTAATATGGCATCTGGGAATTAAAACAATATTGCCGAACAGTACAAATAAAATTTGATTAACACACGTGCTGTTATAACAAGTGTGGGAAGTTGAAACAAAAAAAAAACACTGTTATTGGTCTGCTTTTAATAAGGGCATGTACTGTCGTGCCAACCAAGAGTGACAGTGCCATACTAATAATACTCTGTTTACAATTGCTAAGTAAAACACTAACGTGTACACTTCACTTGAGCTAACGCGAATCGATAGATCACTTGTGTATTAATCCTATCCAGATAAATTTGTATACAAAACATGAAGTCACTGTCACTCTTGGCCGACAGGACAGTATGTGTGTCTATGTGTGTGAGCGGGGGGGGGGGGGGGGGGGGGGGGAGGGGGGGCTTAATTTTGTTATGCTTTCTTATTTTCATATCAATATTTAACCCTAAAAGCGCCCAGAAAAAAATGCATCTGAAAATGTCGTCTGCTGAAGTCGTCTGCTGCAAATAATAGCCTATCATTACTGACGAATTAAGTACAGAAGCAAACAGCGTGGACCCAGAATAGACTGCTCCTATTAGACACTGTTTGCCATAGAGGCTTCGTTAACATTTCAGCAGACGAGAAAAGCAGACGACTTTTGTTGCGATTGGCGCATTAAGGGTTAAAAATGTACCTTGCGCGGATCGGTGGGATCCGCACCAGTGTTGCTAAAGAAAACATATAGCAACAAGTGGTTCTACAGAGCCTGCCCCCTCTATATCTGCCCATGTACCCACTGGGTCTTATCCTCAGGTCTTACAGTTTCCCTTTCACACAGACCCTCAATTTTTTTCACTAGCAGCATTTTGTATAAGGCAAGCAACTCTTCCGTATAATTGGAGGAAGCTTATTGACAGTTGCTTCGCTTTAATATTAAAAGGGTTTATTAGCCTGACGGGGTGGATATGCCCATGCTGACAGTGTCCACCAAGAGTAGACAGCTCCTGAAGGAGCGGTCTTATCAGGGTTTACATTATTTACGTCTCCATCATACCTTTAAAGCATATGATTATGCAGAGAGGAGAAAGGAACTGTGCAAATGGTTCCAAACTATTTGCAAAGGACGACAAGGAACGAGTTAAACAGCATTTCATTTTTTAAGCATATATATCAATCATTTACAGGAACATAGCAGGATCTTTCTATACATATGTATAGAGAGTCCCTGATCATCACAAAGACGAAGATCAGACTGCGCGAATAGATATGCTTCTGCAACACAAAACTTTTTTTTTCATGACCTAACCTCTTAAACCAGCTGTTTATAGTTCTAGTCTGTAATACCATAAACTCTTTACCTGCTGCTGCTGTCGTCTGCTGGTAACTTTGTAAGCAGTTTGGACCTAGATCAGGCCCGACAAAACGTCGGGCCTGATCTGGATCCATACTGTTTGACACTTTTATAACATTCCTGAAAGAAATTTTTGAAAATGTTTATTTTGAAAAAAAAACAGCAGACGACAAAAAACACGCAAGTTTTCCAAGCATTCATCGAGTTAATTTGTTTATTTTCTTAGTATTACTATTGTCATAGACAATAGGCCAATTTTCACAATGGCTGCAATATATTGTTTATATTTATATTATGATAATAAATTTGGTTGCCAAATCGCGAAAAACTGGAACACGTGCACCAAATGTTTGAATGGTATCGTCGCACGTGGGAACGAGGCAGGCTGCATAACAAGCGCCCGACGGACATTGAGCTTCGTTCGTCTATTTGGATGACAGAACAGAACAGAACAGAGAGACACAAGCAAGGGTGGGCCGCGAGCCGATGTAAAATTGTTTGGTATCGGCTCGTATTCGCTGGCCCTACATTCATTAATTAACATCATAATCATTTTCGTCTGCCTGCCTCACACGATGTTATGTTTATATGCTAGGGTTTGGAATAAAAATGGACTTAAAATTAGTGGATCAGATTCAACACCCTTTTTCCGTAAAGAGCGCATTTCATTCACAAAAGCGAAATGCACAAACAATGAAACATGCGCACCTGAAAAACTCACCTGATATCAAACATTTTGTTGCTCGCTTTTTTTTCTTCAAAAAGTTAAACCTTATCCTGCAAATATTGTTTGACATGAAAATGTACGTCTGCTGCATATATTCACATTAAACCCCAGAATATTGATTGTTACCACGGAGGCAAAAAGTATGGACACCGATCAGCAGTCAGGTCAGACCCCGAGGTTTAAAAAAGAATCCATGCTCAACTCAGCTGAGCATGACGTTTTAACAGCTCTTAAAAGTAAAATACTAGAAACATAGATTTTTCTTGATTTTAATGTTGGCATTTTAACATTTATGAGCATGATAAATGTCATGCTCAGTTGAGTTGAGCATGAAAAAAGTTGTATAACATCGGGGCCTGACCTCATGTTTTTGCAATATAGGCTACCAACGTACATGAGGACTTGAGACAGCAGAACTGATGCTGGGAAAAAAAGCAAAATGAGCGGGTATCAAATTTCAGTTGTTATTAAGGTTACTAATGACGACAATAGCACGCGTCTTGTGTATTTAGGTCACGATCTGCATTAAACCAGAGAGCATAGCCTATATAAAGATGGCAACGACAAAAATGTTATGTGAAAGTGATATATATTACACAGACACCCAGCGGGCCGAACAATGTGGGGGCGAATGCTAGTCTGCGTGTTCGGGTAGTGAAACCAGAGATGTGCGTTGTGGTATGACACTGGAAATGGGTCTTGATTTGCTCGCTTCAAACTTGGTCACTGTTACGCGCCTTTATTTCGACATCACATAAACGGCATCAAATGACGGCATCGAATGTCAATCCCACATATTCCTGCTTAAAGTACAAAAACAGTGGCGGGCTCAGAGGGGGTGCGGGGGTCCCATTGAGACAAAAATATTTCATGCAGGTGGAGAATTTTCAGAAAAAAAATCAGGCAAAAAAATAATAAATAACCAGGTATAATTAACAAAACGAACCCCATAACCCCCCCCCCCCCCCCCCTTTAAAATTTAAACACCTTATCAAGAAATCCGGGAGCCACCCCCTACGTTTGTCATCACCATTAAAGACGTACAACCGCATGAAATTAACGAAAGATGCAACCTCTGCAATTTTGCGCGTATGTTTCATACTTCGTACATTTCTCGAATTTATAACAATATTCGGCTGCTCAATTTGGAACCGCAACGTGTAAGATTAAAGGCTTCACCTGAGAGAAGTACAATAATGTAGGCTGAAAGGCGGATGCCTTTGAACATTCTTATTTTTCTTGTTACAATGTAGGAAAATGCAATTTTGGAGAGAAAAGTGTTCAACGATTGTTTCTGTTGGCATTATTATTTATCTTTATCGAAGACAGGCCTCTAACTTGGAACCAACTTTTAATCATTTAAAAATGTAATGTAGTTACAATGTTTCTTCAAAAGGAAACACATTTGTTTAATTGGTTTGATTTTTTTGTCTGACCATCATGTGAATATTAAACGTGACCTATATTACACGTACATGTAATGTAGGTCACATTCAATCCGTTAAATATCTTTAAAGATCGACTTTACTAGACTCAGAGTGTTTATAACTCCAACTGACTCCAACATCGCATACCAAAGGGAGACTATTGAGTAGTGATTCTCTTCAATTATGTCCCTTTTCCAAATGGTTCATTTTGGCGATATTCGGTGAATGTGTAAAATTTTCGTTACGCACGTGCGTAGTTCCGTGATGTACGCTAAGTCAATGGCTAATAACGAGGCTGACACAGATCTACATAGTACATTTGTTTGAACAGACATTTCGGGGATCAATATACAAACGCACGTCTATGATACTCTTATCAGCATCAATTCTCATCCGAAAATCCGATACCGCCACCGCAATGTAGCTCTCTAACTAAGCCACGTGATCCAATAATCTATAAATAGCCTATAAGCCTTGAATCCACAGTCGAAGACAAGCTTCTTACGTCATTGCGATGCTATAAATAGTACGGAAAGATTAAAATTGGATTGGCGCTGTTGAAAGTTCTATGTGACGTCATAGGTTTCACGCAAAAGCGACAATGCCTCTGATCAATACATGCTCCATTATTCTAGGGGAATGTTTTGGAAAATTGCTTTTTTTGACCGTGTTTGGAAAAAAAATCACTGGACTTCACTGCATTATATCATGTCGTCGTTTCAGAAATAGGTTACCGTATCAATTCCACCCAAGAGACAGCAGGCAATTTACCATAGTTACCCCAAATGTGTGTATCGGTCTTGAGTAAATTTTAAAAATACAAAACTGTCCAAATTATCTAGATCTTCCAAAATATCTAGATCCGCCTGTAGAAGTCCAAAAGATCTAGATCAGTCCAAAGGATCTAGATCCGCCTACTCACCAGTCCAAACGATCTAGATCCGCCTATATTCGGCGTATCTAGATCTTTTCGGCTGTTTTATAGTTTAATTGAATTAGTTTGTTTGAAACAGAAAAAAAACTCGTCGTTTATAAGTCAGTTAGTACGGTAAGTATCGTGCCAATCACGTCACACGGACAGTTTTATAGTTTTTTCATAGATTAAATTTATTTGAAATGTTTTAAACCGGAAAAAAATCGTCGTCTTTTTGTTCAGTAAATTCGGTAATTATTGTGCCAATCCCGTAACACGACGATGCCCGTTAATAGACACGTCTTTGAGGTAATATAATGTTTACCTGTCTATTTCTTTTAATTGTAAACAAAAGACAAGTCTGTCTCAAGGTCTTAGTGCATAAGGGATGCTGATAACATGTAATTGTACCCAAAAAGGCACATCATTGTACGTGCTAATTAAATCTCTAAACCAAATGCTCACGTTTTGGGCACGACAGAAAATTGCATTGTCAGAAATCATGGCACCAGAACCAAGTTAGATCCATGTACCAAATTTGTCCATCATCCATCCATTCGAAAGGTTAAATTAAAATCTTATGAGCGACAGTAACCCTTGATGGTAGATGTCCCTTCCCACCCCTCAGTAAAATCCCGTGGTATAATTGATTATAGTAGTCTAAACGTAGGGTGCAAAGTATTATGTTCTTGTCACATTTTTTTTTTATTAAAAAACGCGAGAAATGTTTACCTTTAAAAATAAAAGCATCAAATGTTCTTATATAGAATATCTTTGAATTTTTGTCTCTTTGCTTGTTTGTTTTGTTGCTTTACGTCCCAGTCAACAGCTATGGTCATTGCGGGACGGTCAGTTCATCTAGCCACACTTTTCCTGGGCAAGCTTGAACAAGCGGCTAACCAGTACTTCGTGCACATATTTTCGCTCGTAACTGACATTAACCCATCTTGAATGATTAAAAGAGCTACTGAAATGTTGCCCTCAAATGGCTTCTGTACTTTCAGACAGCAGACAACAACCTACTTTAGTTTAGTGCTGAAAGATGGCAAGCTTTTTTAAAAAGCTAAAACTTGTGTCTAATACAGGCCTTTACAATTGTGCCATGATATATCTGTTTTCATATTTTTGCTTGGGGTTAGCCTCAAACACAGAAAACTTTTGCAAGTCCTAGTGCACGGCCCAGTGTCTTTATCTTATCAGCGTTTATCTCTTTGGGGAAAATAATCAAATACCTGGACTCAGATGCAATAGAAGCCGTGGTGTAAGGGGGGCAATCTGATTATCCAGGCGATCATGAACGATGACTAAACTGTTAAGTCAGGTAATAGTTCTATATGAAAGTAGTTTCTGAGTTATAGTTTTTCGCTCACTAATCATAGTATTAACAGACTGACGTTGCGCAAACTCGCAAGGATTATATTTTCACGAAACTTAGCATATGCGAAGTTTCGCGAAAATAAAAACCTTGCGAAAATTTCCAAAATTACAGTAATAATGGTAAGATCTACATTGTGTTTGTAAAACAATAATGTTCTTTGTCTGAGGCAAAGCCATGTGAACGAAACGAGAAAACATGTCCCCAATCTTCATATTACTAGCACGTGCACTTTTGCTATTCTTTGCTTTGAATAAATAATTAAAGACATATATTCCTTTCCAATAGAGATCATTAAAAGATTAACTGATAAGGGACACTTTCAGTATCTTACAAAACTAAAGGGGCCTCAAGAGGGGACTTACCTGTATACAACACAATTTCTTTCACTAAGATAAAGATCAATATTTTATCATAAATTAAGTAATCCCTTCATTGGACTTTTTTTATTGCACCTGTATGGAAGTCAAAATCACCTCATTATGACTGTCCTTTCGATCTGCCCAGTATGACCCATGGAGAGAGTTATAATGAGTGGTACCACTATTATTGCTCAAATTTGTATGTCTTTAAATGGTAAGAAAGGTTACACTATTTTGTTTTCATGTTGTAACCTGGACCTCATGGCCTTAACAAAAAAGTAAGCCAGACAATACAACGTTATATGCACTTTCAAAATGTTTTTCTTTGAAAAACCCACTCACAATTTGAATTTTATTGTTTACATCAATTTTCGGGCTGTACTGAATTTTGGCAAAACCTTGCATACAAAAATAGTCTTTCATTCTGCAGTCGGTGCAACCCCTACGTGGGGGAGATTTATTTTCAGTGTGTCTGTTTCATCATTTGTCCTAGTTCCCAAACATGACAGCTGCCCTAGTCCTCCGCGCGAAGATCGAGTTTTTCTTTCAGCCAGCGATTGTGAGGCCATTGGCGAAGCCTTATTCAGCACATTGACCAAGCGAACAGCAAGTACCAAACCAGACTGCGCTTCAGTAGCACAGTCTTGCCTGTGCACTTGCTGTTAAGTGCAGCATGATCATGTGCCCTTGTTATACGTAAATGCTGTTGTTCAGCGGCAGTTTCATTTAAAGGGGTCATTTTCGTAAATGTCAGCTTTTTGTTGCACACAGTGCTAATAATTGAGGTTGTCAATTTGCAGTATATGCAATGAACCAAATGCTCGCAGCGAAAAAAATCACTGCGCATGTGCATAACAATAAAAGTAACATGTGTTGTCTCTACTTGATTGACCGACTGTGTACCTAGGCCAAACAACAAAGTCGCAGACAAGCCTTATTCCGAAGAAAATTACCTTACTTTGTTTAATACATGAACTAAGTCTTTGTAGCTGGGCAGGCTGGATGTAGCCTAACCTGATCGCAAACCCGATAATTGGGGTTCAACTACGATAACAACTACTACTATTACTGCTTCTACTACTACTACTACTACTACTGCTGCTGCTACTACTGCTGCTGCTGCTGCTGCTGCTGCTGCTGCTGCTACTACCACTACTACTACTACTACTACTACTACTACTACTACTACTACTACTACTACTACTACTACACCACAACCACCAACAACAACTACTACTTCTACTACTACTACTAGTCCTACCAACAACAACAACATTACAATTATCATCAGCATTTTTTCCTTATTATTACATCATTCTGTCGAAGCAGGTATACAATATCACTACAACTGGTTCGTGTCACTGATTAAACTGTTTCATGTTCAATAATCTGGCAAGGAAACAAGCACAGAGAATTCATTCACAGACTTTCTTATCTTCATTGAGAGAAGACAGCTTTCCTTTTTGTTATATAGGCTGATATTGTTGTGGGCGAAAAATGAAGGCGCTGATCAGCCTGCGCATCCGCACAGTCTGATCAGCACCTTTATTTTGCGCTTTCTGCAAAGTATGAAAGCTATACTAAGTACCTGCAACATTTCAAGATTTTAGCTAGTCTCCGTAGCTGAGTACACTGGATTGGACCTTACCTGGTCACTAACCTCGAAGACAGGCTTTCTCGCGCCGCGGCTCACACAATTTCTGTCTTTATAAAAGGCCTTATGTAACATGAAGTCAGCGAACAAGCCGATCATTGCTGGGGTCTCACCAGGGTCTTATCAGGTACCCCAATCACCATCTCAGAGGTGTGCAACTTCCGGTTAATTGTCACAAGTTTTCATGGATAGGCTAGTTTGAATAATTTCAAATCTTATCTACCAATCAAAAGATGTCATATCGCTATGACGTAATAAGTAGTACCCATAACCCAATTATGCAGATTGAGATATTTCGCATTACCATAGATGGTTTCATTATTGCACGACTCTAAATATTTTTGTGTGTTACTGATATAGGTAAATCATGCCTTTGTCGCGAATTTTAACGTCGCAAATATGACTTTTAACGCTTTTTGCGGAAATAAAATTCTCGGGAAATTTTCCGAATTTACAGTAACCTGTTAAGATTTTCCAAGAAGTTGATGAGTAGCTACTGTTTTCACGAACTGACCATGAAAAGTAAGAAAAAGTCAAAGATCAAGAATCGATACAATCAAGTCCCACACCTGACCCAGGACACCACACGGGAAAGTAACAAAAACACAAGAGTATGTCACATACAAGAGAGCCAAGAGGCTAGCCCTTTCCCAGGAGGTGACCACACGGCTGCAATGAACAGACACGTCAGTGTGACAGACATGAAATATAAATAACAAAAAGGATCCACAAAAGAAGTACCGCCTTTGAACGGTCAGCTAAAACGATGGAGGGTTTAAACTAGTTTCATGGTACCAACCGGACTGATATAGTGAATTAAGTACATATGTTTTTATATTAGTATGTTTTTCATGCAGCTTGTTAACAATACAAATAAGTTTTCTCATTCTTATCTAATAAACCCACATCTACCCTGTTTAACATCAAGATCCTAAAATGCTCAGGACACAAGCCCCAAGAGTGCTTGATTAAAATTAATTTCTTATTTCTCAACCAAACATATATTTGAGGGTACTTTTAAACCCATCTCAAAATCAATGAGACGATTCTTTTGAGGATCCAAAACATATGTGAAAACTGATTAGTAAGAAAATATATTCACATTTTACGTTATCTTGACCCTTCGAATCGACGCTTTATTTACATTAAGATTGACAAGAATGGGCATGGCGTTAAATGTTTCTACAGTCCCATTTGTTTGGTGGCGGTATGATGTGTTACTGGGTAATGCAGACTTGTTGATATTAACGTCAAGCATCGTGGATGTTATAGTACCCGACAGCAATATGACTCCATGTCGACTGATGCTTAAAATTTTGTTTATTTTTACCCTTATCCTTTTAATAGTTTTGTCCTGAAAATGTTGTCTGCTTGTTACGTCTGCTGCATATGTTCAAGTAAACTTCTCAGACTTATTTAAATTATGGTAGGAAACCTTATGATCCCTGATCAAATTGCTCTAGTGAGCGGTCTAGTCAATATTGTTTGAAATGTAGGGTACCAAAGTATGTCATCAGATAAGAAAGCAGTCGATATTTGCCGTTAATGGCGGGTTAAGATTATTCTCGCACACCAGATCAGGATGTCCTTTGTTTTTCCCATACCTGTACAAGCCCTTGGGAAAGTCCATGTCGCATCTCAGCGAATTCCGGATTTTTTGGAAGTCTTTCTCATTTTTCCCCAATATTGTGGTGAGCAAGAAAAAAAAATCCATTATTCGTATGAGGATTAGAAAGAAAAATTCGTCCCTCGCGATCACCTTTTGTCATCACTCGGCAAGCCTCGTGATGTAATCTGTGACCTGTGATTCTCGAGATGGATTTTTCTATCCCACCCTCACACTTGAGCCAGTGCATGATATTTCCAACAATGTGGCATTTTGACATGTGTAGACTCAGACAAGCCTCTGCAACCTCCTTTTAAGCTTAGAAACTCGAAATGCTGTTCAGTCAATAGCTTAACAATCATAGAATACTCAAGCGACAAGCAAAGGCTTTGATTAGACTGCGCGTATGCGCAGGCTGATCTGAGGCTTTGCTGGTCGCCCATACCACATTGTTGGAAATCTCATGCACTGGCTCACTTATGATGGATTCTTATAGTAACTATTATTTAAATCTTTTGAACTAGTGTGAATACTGGCCTAGATGTACTTACGTCAAACATGGCGAATGTTCTAGAAACCAACAGAAACATGATGCCATATCAGATGAGAAAGCAGACGACCATTGCCGTGAATAGCGCGAGAGGATTAGTATTTCAGTTATTTTAATTGGTGTGGCATTGGGTGTGAGCTTATTTCAATACTAACCTAGATAATTCGGAGAAAATGGGCTAGTCATGATTTTTTCTAGAAATGTGAAAGCTCAGCTAATATGGTACTAGGGATGGTGGGTATTTACATATTTAGAAAAAATATATCAGATAAGACCAGGTGGCAGATTATTTGCCACCTGATAAGATTATATTAGATCATTAGAACTTAAGCAAGATGGATTGATGGATGGATGGATGGATGGATGGATGGATGGATGGATATGTTTTTGTTTTAATATTTTCACGGATTTTTATCCTTATATTTTTCATTAACAAGTTTGGAACCTCAATTAAGGGAAAATTCTAGCTAATCGCAGATCCTGGCTATAACGCGGAAGACAGGGTTTCTCGCGACCAGACCGATGAGAGATCAATTTTCCCATATAATATTGACATAGCATACATTTCCAAATTTCTGGAATGAAAATGTCGGTTCGTATTATAAGGGATCTTCGGAAAAAAATGTCGCAAACGACAACGTGATTTCTATATTTTCTCAGTGGGTAAAAACACCAAGTTTTTTTTACTATATTTTCCCAGGGATATTTCTCGGTTCTTTAATTGGTTGATTTTTATTTATGTTGCAGGCTTATTTAAGGGCACGTGTAAACATCAACAAAACTTGATAAAGCAAAAATAATTGAAAGCTCTATTTATCATTTACCCTTAAACATGTTAAACCAATATTTTCTGTCCTGAAATTTGTTTACACGCATTATTGACACACGTGAGTACATTTAAGGAGACCCCAAGCCAATGTGGAGACCATACACGGATCCAGAGAGGGGAGCAGGGGGTCTGGACCCCCATCCCTGAAAAATCAGAGAACTATAGGGTTTCTAAGCAATACTGGTCCGGATTCCTTCAAAAAATCACAAAGCTACCAAGCCAACTTTCAATCATGGTTGGGCCATCATTGGTCCGCTTTTAGTGGTATTTGGATCATCTCTCTCTCCAATCATCAACTTAAAAAGCGTTGACAGAGTTGGACCCCCTCTAACAAAATTTTCTGGATTTATATATATTCAGTAAAACTAAAATATTGTAAAATCACAAAGCTATCAAGCCAGCCATCATCGACACGCTAGCGAGCAGTTTCGCTGGCGGGCCGATGATGGCCTGCTTAAAGTGGTATTTGCATCCTCTCACCGTTGCCAACGTTGGACTCCTCTTACCAAACTTTCTGGATCCGCGCATGCCATCCCTGCACATTTTAAACTGGATTTCAGGACATATTACATGTATTAAAACATATTTTTAATGAGTGTCACCATATAGCAAACACAGGGCCTTTTCCAGCATTCCAACATTTTTGGGAAAAGGCCCCTGGACAAAATTGGGGGAAAAATGACTTAACATCAAAATTGGGAGAAATTAACGACATAGAACATTACAAGGGTAGCAAAATATATCCTCAAAATCAAGTTATTTTAAATTGTATTATGCCAAGCATACCACTTAAGCACTAGTGTTGAAGTATTGAAGTATCATTCTGATATGGGTCAGTGTTTCTTATAGGTAGTAGTGGTGTCTAAAAAAAAAGTTAATTTTTTTTTTTTTTTTTTTTTTTTACTTTTCTTAATTGGGAAATCAGACATGGTATTGGGAAAAAATGTGGCTATTTTTGATTGGGAATGAGGCCGAAATTCGGCCTCTAGAGATGGGCAGAAAAGGCCCTGAAACAGAGCTGCTACATTCGTAGCTGTCGCGCCAAACAAACAAATATCGTCTGTTTTGTCGTCTGCATAAATGTCTTTATCCAGAACAGAGTAACTCCTAATTTTGTAATTAAAATAATAAATTGAGCCGCGGCGCGGAGTTCCAACAATTTGACATTTTGACAAGTGTGGACCCAGACGAGCCTGTGTAGCCTCATTTTAAGCTTAGAAACTCTAAATGATGTTAAGTCAGTAGCTTTAAAGTCATAGAATATTTAAGCGACTAGCAAATGCTTTGATCAGACTGTGCGTATGCACAGGCTGGTCTGAGCCTTCGCTGGTCGCACATTCCACATAGGAAATCTCATGTCATGGTTCATCTAACAAAAGCGAGAGATACTCTGATCTCCTGTATTTTTGCTCTCTACACTGTTTGACTCACGCTAAAACGGATGGACGCACGACGAATGAATTGAGATCTTCATTGTGACCCGACCCCCAGCAGAGAAATTGCCACCTACGCAGAAAAAATAATGTCAAATGTGGTACACCAGACCAATATTGTAGATTTCTGTGAGCGTTTTTGTATCGATCCTGAACAACAGCAGACAAACCCAAAGGCTGATATTGTTTTCATTCATAGTTCTATTTTTAGAAATAAATGTACAAATCAGTACGATAACTCAATTTAATACAACTATGACAATGTGAGTGTATCGTTTGTCATACAATGTGAGTAGATAGGACTGTAATTATACAAATAAGGGGATCTAGGCATAAATGATATGATATAAAGATTCTAACATTGATGTGACATTTTCCTGCAAATACAGTGATCAAAATTGCATGATAACTGTGATAAGGACAATTCAAATCTGCAAATACAATGTCAGATCAAAGTTGCCATTAACAGTAGTGAATTTAGAGCACTTTTGATCATTGTATTTGCAGATACAACAATGATCAAAATTGCCCTAATCCGTTATTCTGATAACTGTGATAAGGAAAATACAAATCTGCAAATACAATGATCAAAGTTGCCGTTAACAGTAGTGAATTTAGGACGATCAAAATTGCCCTAATCCCCGTTTTCTGATATCTGTTATAAGGACAATCAAATCATTGTATTTGCAAACACAATGATCAAAGGTGACATTAACAGTTGTGATTACGACAATTTTGATCAGTGTATTTCTTAATGCAATGATCTAAATTGTCCTAATCAGCAATCATTGTTATTTTATTATTTAAAATATAATAAAGATAAAAAAAAATGCTTTGGTTGCTTTATTGCGTTAAAATATGAAACTTGTAGTTGTACAAATTGCACAAGTTTCATATTTTGGATATGATTCATATTCAATAATGAGCTGGCAACATTTATAAATATGTGCTATAAAGTGTGTTAAAATGAATCTTTTTCAACATTGCGTTTGTATATTTGCGACGGTTGTATCCCTTTAACAATAGTACAGTTGGATAACACCAGCTTCTGCTACCAAAGTTATTATGTGAACATAATGATCAGAAAATGTAATGTTAGAACGGAATGAGAGGAATTAAAGTTTAATACCTGATCATGCGCGGATCCAGAAAGTTTTGTCAGAGGGGGTCCAACTTTGACAAGTTGTTTTTGTTTTTATTTTTTTATTTAGTGGAGCCATCATCGGTCCGCCAGCGAAAAGCCATTGAAATGGCGTTTCACTGGCGTGCCGATGATGGCTCAACGTTGAATGCTGGCTTGGTAGCTTTGTGATTTTTCAGGGGATCTAGACCTGTATTGCCAAGAAACCCTATATTTTTGTGATTTTCATCCCCCCTCATCCCCTCTTGATCCGCTCATCAAGAAACGGAATGAGAGGACATAAAGTAGTAGTGTCATAAATAAATACCTGATAGTAATTTTATGAAAGAACCGAGTTAGACAACATCAGTTTATCGGTCGATAAATCTCAATGGCAAGAAGACGTTCGACGTACTATAGTTGTAATACAGCATAGGTCCAGATGAACAAACAAAAATGGGCGTAAAACGTGAATATTTTCTTACCCATCAGTTTAAACATTTGTTTTGGGTGCTCTTTTGAGTAACCACAACATATGATTTGGTTGAGAAAGGAGAAATATGTTTTTTTTTATCTAATTATGCAATCACAGTTTGTGACGCGATATTATTGGTTATTGCTTGTATCCTCATGGGTTTTATACCTCACGGGCATTTTGCCTTTTGAACTCAAAAAGTGGAGTCCCACACACGAAGTTCACTTGATGGAATTGTCATTTTAAGCCGTGGACATATATGTAATTGAAATATGTCATTGTCATCTACATTTTATCAATTTATTTTAGTTAATACTGAGAACTCTTCTTTATTACAAGCTTTTAGATAAAACACGTGATTCAAAGTTAGTTTCTTATTTCTCGTCCAAATTCATGTATGTGTTGTTGTTAATCAAAAGAACTGTCTCAATGAGACGGTTCTTTTGAGCACCCAAAACATATTTTTAACTGATGGGTAAGAAAATAATTACAGTTTTACACTTAAAAAGTTTGCTTCAAAGTTCCTATGCTACTATAAACTCTTCCTGAGATTTGTATGATTGAAAATCTGCAATATAGTGCATGAACTTGTAGGGTAAAGTCGGGTTTATTCGGACAGACAGCTAAATTCGGATAGCGACCTTGTTCGTTCATATTTCAAATATTGGAATAAAAATAAATTAACTAAGAAAACAGTGAAAATCCTGATGAGACGGCTCATAAGGAGCCGTCTCATCTGGATTTACACTGTTTGAAATTGTGTGTCCGAATGTACCTGATGTCCGAATATACCCGACTTTACTCTATAGGAATAAAATGGGTAAAGTAATTCCTACAGCTAAAAGGGTGCAACCGCGGGAAATGTAAAAAAAAAATGAAACCAGTGAATCTGCGCAAAGGTTCTATACTCTGTTTATATATGATATCCTGTATACTAAACAAACCACTAATACCAAAAACAACCACCCATATACCAACCATGCAATGCATTAATTTGCCTCAAATCAATCCCCCCACCCCCCCCCCCCCCCCATTTTCTCCATCTCCCATAAAGCTTTCATTCAGGTAAACTTGTATGACATTGTTGGTCGGTTCGTATTGAATTTCTGTACACCATAAAAATAAGTGTAAATCATTTGA
Organism: Loripinus fragilis; assembly: GCA_964019695.1. NCBI lineage: Eukaryota > Metazoa > Mollusca > Bivalvia > Lucinida > Lucinidae > Loripinus > Loripinus fragilis. Next base: position 50,097,843 of record OZ026531.1, read on the forward strand.
CACCAAACTAGATGGCTGCTAGCTTCCAGCCCTTTTAGTGTAAATTTACACTTTCTTCCCCACTAAAACAGTTTGAGGCCAACATTTCTCCAGTGATATATGTTAACATTACTACCCGTTATTGCTGTACCTTTTCTCCGGATCAATACAATCGCTTTAGAAGCAGTTGAAATGTTATACCAGGATCAGTGGAAGCTCAGCTGCCACCAAATTTTATGTAAATTACAGTGTACCATCTGAAAAAAATATTCTTAATCTTTGAAAACAGTTCTGTGGCATCTTATCTGGAACCACACAGGTTACCAAAGAAGCAATTTAGAATAACAGAAGAGGGGGTATCCGGGTCCTAACTGTTTGCAAAACTCAGCTGAGCACGACATTTATCATGCTCATAAATGTTAAAATGCCAAGAAAATTGTTGGCATTTTAACATTAAGTAGCATGATAAATACAATATCTGAGAGTCTAAAAGCTGATCACGAAATTTATCATGATCCTAAATGTTAAAATGCCAACACAACTTTTGGCATTTTAACATTAAGTAGCATGATAAATACAATATCTGAGATTCTAAAAAGCAAGAAAAGTATTTATTTTTTCATACTCAGTTCCGTAAGCTCAATAAACACGGGACCTAGACCCCCCCCCCCCCCCCCCCCCCCCCTACACACACACACACTCACCCCAAACCCCAGACGAAAATTTCTGTATGCGCACATTGGTGATTATCTACTTTACATGGAAACTTCCACCCCCCCCCCCCCCTCACCCCAAAGAAATTAATACTGAATAAATAGTAATAGTAATAATAATAATTTCTTAAGAAAGTCTTACCCTCAAGAAAAAGGTTTAACGAATATTCCGGTTTAATGGTCGCTGTTGATGTTGTGTCCTCTTGTTTTGATACTATTGCTTCGTCTTTTGATTCTTGGGATTTTAATTGTTTCTTATTTTGATCCAGATTTAATTAATCCAAAGTCTTAATCAAGAAATTAGCGCCAAAACACGCTAACCACTACATGTCACTATATATCCTTAATACAATATAAGTATGTATTGTTTATTAATGTATATGTCCATAATATGAATACATGTATATTTATTAATTGATAGTAAAGCATTATACTGCTCACACCATGTTTTCACTACCGTGATCATTTATAAACTGAGTATTTTCAAAACGTACATGTGAAATAAAGTGCTTCATATAGTACAACTTGTATCGGGAAACACCTTTAGCGTCATAGGTGCTCGAATGACGTCACAGCAGTTCAGTTCACATACCAGTTTCTTTATTGCTAAGTAACAGCGATTTCTATTGGATAACTGGCTCTCGCTATTTATAGATGGCATGGCCGGTTAATATTGGCAAGCGTCAGTGCGAAGAGAAGTATTGATGTAACACGTCACTGCGCTTTGACGCAAAAAGTAGTTCGGCTAAAAATAGCATCACACTGATGATTATTGCTCGATGATAAAAGACAAGCTATTCTCCGGAATGTGGGCTACAGCATAAAGCATTGAACAAGAGATTCACCGAGGGGCGCCCCTGGGGTTAATTGCATGACCTGAATTAGGTCATTTAATGTTTGACCCTAGACAAGCACAGACGGACAGAGCACATTGGTTTGAAAAATACGGATCACCATACCGTATACATGTCAATTGTTGCACCGATTCGACACAAAATGTACATATGATAAACTGAAGTGACCTATACTGACCCAAACTTCCTACACAAAATGTTTCATGAATGTAACTTTAATGCCGAAATCATTGTTATGGCAGATATTCACCAAATCAGGTTATGATTAAAAGGGAATGATTGACTGATGAAGTTCTACTTTCATTTTCATCAATAAGTGTTTAAATTGCGTTACAATGTATGAAACAATATATGTAATATTTAAGGTTCAGTTTGATTTTGCGTTAGAAGTGTGGTTCAGTATAGTATAGAGCGGACGTCGATATGACTATTTTGTCGAAATTGATGTCGACTGGCCTCTCTGCCACTGATATTGGTGTAACGGTTCTATTGCTTTAAAGGCTCGGTTTTGTTCGATTGTAAACTACAACAGAACAGGCAAGGATTTTAAACAGTCATAAGACTGGCGAAATGTTAGCCTCAGGTTATTTTAGAAGGAAATTAAGTGTAAGTTTACACTAAAAATGGCAGCTCAGCTGCCACCTCTTTTGGTTTAAACCTACACGTATTCTTACAGTGTTGAACATTTACACGACTAACCCAATACCAAACTATAAGTGAGTATGACCAGGAAATGCAACAATCACACGCTGCAGACCAATCAAAGGAACCGTAAGGAAAAGGCAAAGAACCATAACAGCCACATGACAAAAAGATGACAATAAAATTAAAGCAACGAGATGATTGCAAAACTAGAAAACAAAAATGTGAAAACTTTATTATGTGCAGGTTATAGTCGTCGGTGTCCATTGTTAGATTACACGGTTTTTCGCTTGTGGGCCGACGATGGCCCTCTTTTATACTTTCTCCCCCTCATCAACTAGGGGAAAGCGTTGTCAGAGCTGGACTCCCTCTGACAAAACTTTCTGGATCCGCGCATGTATTAAACCACCAGTTTCAAGAGAAAACTGACACCATAATTTATTTTTTTTTGAATGTGGTATATGTTCTCACAAATGTGAAAATGAACAAAGCATGAAAACTACATAACTACACATTTTTCGCGATTGTACACCTTTAACAAACCCATCTTGCAACAGACACATAACGCCGGTCGACGTTTATATGACGTTGTTTAAAGGTTTTGCGCCTACTGGGTAGATCCCCAATGTTAAAAAAACGTTTTCCATCATGTTTCAACTCTAATAATGAACGCAGACCGCGCCTAAAATATTTGCATAATCTTAACCAGCCTTACACAGAATAACTTTACTTGAATAATAAAAAAGTGAGTATGACCAGGAAGTGCAACGATCACATTGGCGTAGCTCCCATTATGCATAATGTAAATAGTACATATTCAAGGGAGGTCAGCTAGTGTGGTAAACGTGATTTTCCATACCATAAGGAACTGCTCTTAAAGGAAAGAATTCGCTCCCTCTGGGTGCGAATTCTTTGCTTTAAGAGAAGTTTCCAGTTTGAAAAGGGACGCAATTGAAGAGAATCGCCGCTTGTTCCAGTTGTCTCCCTTTGATTTTATCAGCGTTCTGGCTACGCCATTTGATCATATACCAAAGACCAACCTATGGCACTACGAGGAAGAGACACGGAAAACAGATGACAGTGAGAATACAATATAACAGTTAATCAACCATCTCTCTCTTCATTAGAGATATTATAGACACACTATAAAGGGCCCTAAAGAAGTGAGTATAATCAGGAAATGCCACAATCGCAGACCAACCCACGGCACCGCGAGGAAGAGACACATGACAATAACAGCCACACGTCAGCAAGAACACAATTAAAGTAAGGCAACCCACTTCCTCTCCCTCAACGTCATCGCAAAACAAGGATCAGACACACACAAAAATAGAACAAATAATCGGAGCAATAACAAACAATGAACCCAAAGGGCTTTATCCAGTAATTTTGGGAAAAAGCCCCTGGCCAAAATTAGGAAAAATGATCGACTTAACGTCAAAATTGGGAAGTTTCTATAACATAAACATAACAATGGGAGCAAAACTTATCCTCAAAGTCATGTTTATATTATTTTACTTTAAGTATCATTCTGATATGGGTCATTGTAAAAAAAAGTAAAAACAAGATTTTTTTTTTCATTTCTCAATTGGGAAAACAGACCTGGAATTGGGAAAAAGGGGGCTTCTTTCGAGTGGTAATGGAGCCAAAATTCGGCACCTAGAGAAAGGCAGAAACTTCCCTGAACCCAAAACAACAGAATTTATCGCCTTAGATCTGACAGCAGCAGAGGCCAGTTGGGGCTTAAAATTATTTTTTACAGTCTAAATCTCCATCCTAGATTCTACAGTTGTTCAAAACAAGGTTCCAAGTCTGTTATAGCAATTTTTAATTTTCAGCAGCCCCACTTCTTTTCCTTGCAAAGGAGGTACCAATCTTATATGCTTGGTGACGTCAAACCCCATTCTGTATGCATAGAATCAGATTTTGCTGCTCATTGCATTTCGAACTATTTCAATTTTTTTATTTCTTTTTTTCCAATCTTCTTTTCTCTCTGTATACATGTAGGAAGCTCTTTTATTTTAACATCTGCCATATCTGCCTGTATAGTAAAGATATTCATCAAAAATGTTACAGTCCAAAAATATTGAACCAAAATATGTTTGTAATATTTATTTGTATTCCACTGGGAACAATATTAAACCCATCTATTAATTTTACTTTTTAAGTGGAAATTTAGACTTTTTTCAAATGCATTTTATAGAGCTTACAGTATGGCATGAATAATCGCTCCTTAAATATTTGTGAAATCTTTTCAATAAGCCTGTAATTAACTACTTTCGCTTGCCTCTTGAGTCCAGCCATTTTTCAGGTCAATGAGCTACAAACAAGTGGCCTGGAAGCACTATGATCTGCTTACACGCTACCAGAGAAGAATCGTAAATCCTTGATAATGGCAAAAAATCACAATGTTTCAGAGTAATATTTTTAGCAGTGAATACATTGATGAGTATATTTTGATACGTGGACCGATGTTAGATAATTATTTCTAAAATTCAACCCTTATAGCACTAGTTATTGCTATAGCAGAAGACATATTTTGTAACAAACTTTCTTCATTTTTGGTACAATAGGAAATAGGAAAATCAAATGAAACTTATTGAAAAACAAAATACTTTTCTTTTAAAAGTCGTGACATTCTAATTTGCATCGATCTGACTGTTGATTTTTATTAAAACAGAGTATCCATTGTCCAATATTGAAATGAAGCAATGTATGGAACCCTTGAAAATCTAAACAGATAAGATGATGCCATGAACATGCAGCTAATGCCCATTTGTTTAATGCCCAAACGTTTATGGAGAGCATCACAAACTTTCTGACATGGCCATAAGTTATATCTTTTGGGTTGTTCATGAGTGATAAACGCGCGTTTCTCACTTCAAGCCAAATAAAGTGAGCCCTCTCTATTAATAGCCAGTAAGGGTTTCTGTAATTAGATTATGAGTTAATTCAGAATAGAATGTAGAGAAATCAAATTTAGACAAAGTAGATGAAAGACAACCTCTAGATTTTTAATATATTAAAAATGGCACCTGAATTTTAATAGGCCAAAATAGATTTTTACAATTCCTCTCATAAACTGTTTCACAATAAGTTGGGAAGTAAAAGTCAAACTTTTCCTGGTTACAGTGGCGTCGGTCCTGATGTGTGGCTGTAAGGCATGGACTATGACAGCAAAGCTATCGACGGTGTGTACACTAGAACGTTGAGAGTCGTGCATCAGATGAGCTGGAGAGACCACAATATAAACATGGAGTTATATGGCATCCTCCCAAAGCTGTCAACAAAAATCACGCAGAGACAATGGAAGTTTGCAGGACACTGTTACAGAAACCCAGAGCTGGTTTCAAACCAGCTCTTCCTATGGCAGCCAACAAACGGGAGATAGGAACAGGGGCCGACAGTTGGAAACTTGCATTGACACACTATACCCCCAAAGACATCGGACTGAAGACCGTAGGAGATAGTTGACCATATGTGACAGGCCATGTCAACCGCGAGGGTGTCAATGGTAGCTGGCGACTCAACAGGAGTGAGTGTGTGACATTGTATTCTAATTTAATCTTATCCACGATATTTTCCAACTTTACTGTGAAAGACAGTTCTCCCAATTGACTCGAGCCAGTGCATGAGATTTCCAACAATGTGGTAAGTGCGACCAGCAAAGCCTCAGATCAGCCTGAGCATATGCCCAGTCTGAATAGAGCCTTTGCTTTTCGCTTGAGTATTCTATGATTGTTGTGCTACTGTCTGAACACCATTTGGAGTTTCTAAGCTTAAAGGGAGACTACAGAGGCTCGTCTGAGTCTACACATGTCAAAATGCCACATTGTTGGAAATCTCATGCACTGGCTCATTAGGCTCTTAATCATTTAAACACCTTATTTTCTAATTAAATTGCTACTTTCTGAGAAGTGATTTAAGACCTAAATATTTAGGCAATAAAAGTGGCACTACTACCTGAGGGCTCCTGCAGGCAGATCACAGGCTAATATTTATGAGGTGATCATGACATCTTTACAGGAGGTAATAAAGTGGTCCCATGAAGGTTTTAGGTATTTCTGATAAACTATTGATATTTATCTTAGTGAAATACAATTTGTTTTATACAGGAAAGTCCCCTCTTGGGCCCCTTTTATCCAGTGAGGAACTGTAATACCAGTGATATTGAAGATGAGTTACATTTTATTTTAGTTTGTCCTGCAATATTGAACTCATGAAAACATATATACACACATATTTCCACACAAGACCTAACATGAATAAACTTACAATCTTACTAACCTCAACAAAATGTAAGCAATGGAAAAACCTTGCAATCTATTTACAAAAAGCTTTTAAAGTAAGGACTGGCGCTATTAATATAGTAAATACTGTATAACCAACACCTACATTCAAAAGCAAATATTTACCTGACTCAACTGATTGATAAGTCTGTGTTCGTAGATGCTCGTCATAATTGCCGGTATAGACAGTTCTACCGAGCATAGACGCATTTCCATACACACTCTAGTCAAAACTAAGTCTGCTAATACCTGGTGATGTACTCATAGATGCTTGCTAGAAATGTCCCACAGAGACGATTGTAGCAAGCATACATAAAGCGAGTCCAGATTGACTATAATCCAAACTAGCATGTACTTGATTCAGTTTTCTTTGCTCCAGAATAGAAATACTAGTTATTTCTATGTATTTATCAATGTTTTACACTCTCAGATAACAAACTGCCATGGTGTATGTCACCATGGCTGCTTGTATGTAATTATTATTTCATGCTGATTGCATATTTTTGTCAGATATCTATTGTACCTCCTGTTGTTACAATGTTTGTATCCTGGGGTGAATAAAGAATTGAATTGATTGTATATTTGTTTGTATGGTGTTGAGCTGTTTTATGCTTTAGCCTGAATAAAATTTATGTTTGCCCCTTATCAGTTAATCCGCTAATTACCTCTATTGGACAGAAATATACGCCTTTAAAGACATCTAGATATTCTTGTCACCAGATGTCCGGTGAGCGCTTCAGGACATGATTTTCATCTTTTTTACATGTTTATACCTTGCGACTAGATGCCAGGTGAGCGCTTTAGGGCGTTTTTGTCATCTGATTTACATGTTTACACCTTCTTGTGATTAAGTGTTAGGTGAGCGCTTCAGGAAAATAATGTAATCTGGATTACATTTTACACCTTCTTCTGGCTAGGTTTATCTGGTTTACATGTTTACACCTTGTGCCTAGATGTCAGGTGAGCGCTTCATGACGTTATTGTCATCTGGTTTATATGTTTACACCCTGTGATAAGGTGTCTGGTGAGCGCTTCAGGACGTTATTGTCATCTGGTTTACATGTTTACACGTTGATACGCTATTGTCATCTGGGTTAAACGTTTACACTTTGAGACTAGATGTCAGGTGAGCGCTTCAGAACGCTTTTGTCATCTTGTTTACATGTTTACATCTTAGTGTCAGGTGAGCGCTTCAGGACGTTATTGTCATCTGGTTTACATGTTTACACCTTATAATGACTTGGTTCATATCTGGTTTACATGTTTACACCTTGTGACTAGATGTCAGGTGAGAGCTTCAGGGCGTTTTTGTCATCTGGTTTACATGTTTACACCTTCTTGTGATTAGGTGTTAGGTAAGCGCTTCAGGACAATAATGTCATCTGGATTACACTTTTACACCTTCTTCTGGCTAGGTTTATCTGGTTTACATGTTTACACCTTGTGACTAGATGTCAGGTGAGCGCTTCAGGACGTTATTGTCATCAGAGGCGAGTTCAACAATGCGAGCGCTTGCTAGCGCTCGTTGTACTGATGCCAGGCTTTACACATACCAAATAAAGATAGGTACCAGTCAACGAGCGCCCGGCGAGCTCTCGCATTATTTTAACTCACCTCTGGTTTATATGTCAATGCCTAAGACTACTGTAGATGTCAGGTGAGCGCTTCAGGACGTTATTGTCATTTGGTTTACATGTTTACAATCTGATGTCGTCTCTTTTACTCCATCATTCATTAACTTTCGATAATTACTACGTCACAACTACAAGCTATTTGATAATCGCTAGACGAAAGACAATGCCATTCTTTTTTCTGAAGAAATAAAGATGTTCCCGATAAATCGTACTGCCACGCATTAGCACTTTGAATGCTTGGTAATTTTGCATCCTTTTTCGACTTTTTGCGACTTTTTCGAAAATTTCTTTCAGGAATGCATTCAGAGTGTCAAACAGATTGGATACAGATCAGGCCCGACTTAACGTCGGGCCTTATCTGTATCCAAACTGTTTGCAATGGTTTTCAGCAGACGACACTAATAGGCAAGGAGTTGAAACAGCCTTGAATATCTTCTTTTGAAATCTAGGACAGAGTCTTAAAGCTTCGTGCGTAGTGTTTTGAATGCTGTTTGTAGTTTGGGGGTGGCTAATGTCCATTTCATTAATGTCCGTTTCGCTAAGCGATTGCGTCGTTCAGAGATGACAAAAAAATGGAAGACATTTTCTATGAATGTAACCAAGCGAAACATTTCATTTCAACTTTTACAGAGGATGAAAAGTGGATTTCATTATGTTCCCTATGTATCCTTGTCTGAGTTATCTCCCATTCTTTGGTTAAGCCCTTATGGTTTAGAAAAAAAAAACGATCTTGTTAGCAGGGTATCTAGAAAGGACTTAAGCTAGAGTATTGATATTTGTAATCACTGAATTTATGAGTAGAAAACCGTTTTTTAAAGTTTTGGTTGGATTCCATTTAAACGACTGAGTTGTGCGCCTTATACAACTTTTTTGCCCACTCGACATAATTTTCCTTGTCTGAGTTATCTCCTATTCTTTGGTGAAGCCCTTTTGATTTAGAAAAAAACGATCTTGTTAGCAGGGTATCTAGAAAGGATTTAAGCTAGAGTATCGATATTGGTATCACTGAATTGATGAGTAGAAAAAGGTTTGTTTGTTTTTAAGTTTTGGTTGGATTCCATATAAATGATTCAGCTTTGCCCCTTATACAATTTTTCCCACTTGACATAGACTTTTGAAGTATCTGATGTTTAGAATATTTTATTTAGGGTGATGCAACTTAACATCAGTTGATTACAGATTTTTTTTTTTTGCACTTTTTAATGTTTCATAATGAGATTGCGACTTTGTTAGCAGATATCTTAAAATTCGTTTAAGGTTTTTATGGGGGGGGGGGGTTTGTGGACTGAGAAGTAAAAATAATTATATGGATAGTTTTCTCGTGTAGAGACATATGAAATCTACCTGTCTAAGCGTATGCGCGTAGACTATCTTAGGTTTGTTTGAATCCACCATCTTTAAGATTTTCCTGTGATTTGTTGCAATCACGAGATTTGTCCATTCTCGCGAGATCTAACGAGTTCATTTAGGTATTGACGCTTTGAACTGCATGCATGGACTCTTGTGGACTCAAAGTGAACTTTTGGCTAGAAGTTTTGCTTCCGTGTAGACTGACTCCAACCCTTCAAACAATTTTTCATCAATGTGCCATATCATATACTTGAAGCTATTCTTACTCAGTGCGTGTTAGAGCGCTACCTATTTGTGACAATTGTGACCTCGAATTAAAAGTGATCTCCCTTACAATTTTGCTGATCCGCAACGACATCAAATGAATCGAATTAATATTTGTAAGTGGTATTACTAACTATCAAAACATTTTTTTACAATTGACTCTTGACACATTTTCAAATTGGCGTAGCTAAATATTTATCAAGTTGCATTGAAGGCAAAAAGATTATCACTCCAACTCTTAATATATGTCTTCCGTACGTTTGAGTGTCGAATTAATGTGTATTGCTTGTTTTAAAGAGATTAAGCGCTGCAAGTAATACTTACACGCGTATTAAGGGGTATAGCTAAGCATATGAAATAGGTTTTGTGCGTAAAGCTAAACACTGAAAGGAACGTTCCTTCTGCGAAATGTTACAGCTTCCAATCACCTGCATCTCCTACCCATGCACTGGTCTGCAATCACACAAGCCTACGTTCACCTTTGTCTAAAACATGACTTGTCCAGATTAACGAAGCTTAGTGTAGATCAAGCTTTTGTGAAATCACACACGTGTCATATTATTAAGATCTTATGTAATAGAGCACATTTTCACCAACATTGTATCTAGCCTCTAGGTTATAAAACTTGAGTTAATTCTCAGACTCAAAATAAAGCGCAATGAGTGGCTGCTTGCGGACATGTGTCCGCAAGCAGCCAATCTTTGCGTTTTATTTTGAGTCTGAGACTGTACTCAAGTTTTATAACCTCGAGGCCTGAACTTACTTTTGATAGAATTTTGAATAACCGATAGTGAGAAAATGGTATCTATACATTCCACTTTTTACTAATTAATCGTTAGTTTCGATAAATTGCAAAATACTAGTTAAGAGGCTGTATGATTTTTTTTCTGTGAAAAGATCCCTTGATAAGATAATGAGCCATTTACCTTCTGTCATTCTGTTTTTTCGTAGGCGACACGAAATGTACATGTATTATCAGTCATTATCAAATGTCATCAAATTTTACTACTATATCAGTAAAGATTAGTTTCTTAGATTTTAAGACAACGCGTAGGTTAGCCAGGCTCGTCAGAGTTTTTCTTTGTGATCAATTCGATAAGTATACATAAAACCAAGGATAGGTCAAGATAATCACTTTTTCACGTAAATCTGGGAATTATAAGAATCTATCATGAGTGTGAGGGTAGGATAGAAAAATCTGTCCCGAGGATCGCCGTTTGGCACCACGAGGCTTGCCGAGTGATGCCAAACGGTGATCCCAAGGGACATATTTTTCTATCTTACCCCCACAAGAATAATGAATTATTTTACTTGCTCACCACTGTTTTTTTTTTTTTTTTTTTTTTTTTTTTTTTTTTTTTTTTTTTTTTTTTTTTTTTTTTTTTTTTTATTTAAAAATAAGCTTCCAGAAGTCCCTTAATACTCTAAGATACAATTTCACTTGAGGACGTCATTTTAACATAACAATTACGTCACTTGACGACAATGTGCGTGAGTTCCAAAACAACCAATGCATGTAGACCTCATGTGACAGCCTGGGTAAGATAGCATGGGTTAGAAAGATTTTCTATCCCAGGGTAAAATCTCAGATATCCGTATCGGGTGTGTAAGAAATTTTCTTACCCATCACTTTTAACAGATATATTTGATGCTCAAAAACCCGTCTAATTGATGTGGTTCTTTTGAGTAACCATAATATATGTTTTGGTTGAGAAATAAGAAAATAATTTTCATTTTCGCACTTTTAACTAGAGGCTTGTCAAAATAAATAAAAACATATCGTACAGCCATTCAAGAGCTTGTATTCTGCCTATTAATCGAAACTATTGATTTAAAGGGAACACTCACCAAATAATACTTGTGCTTAAAAGACAGACTTTGTCCCAATTTGCTGCAAATTCCATCAAAATCTATCAAGAACTAAAGAAGTTATATGCATTTGAAGTTTCCATTATTTCGTTAATGGATGCCGCCATATTTGAGAGTTTTTGACGTCATAACCTCCTAATTATAAATGCAAAACTGATAAGATTTGAAATCTAATTTTCACACTTTTTTGATGTACACGTATATGTCTAAACTATCATTAAAGGTAGCTTTTGACGAGACTTTGTGTGATTATATGCTGAAAAAAACTATAAAGGACCAAAGCAATACACAACAAAACATGTAACAAACACAGAAACCCATAATGGAAGCATCATTAACAGCAACAAATCATCAACAACGGAAACGCCGCCTTAAAACGGACAGTAGTCCAAGCCATTTGATGTGTGTGTGGGGGGTGCTTTAAATGCATTTTAAACACTACTTCCAGATATTTGGACGATATTTTAAATATTAATAATGTTTATTTTGACAATATGGTTAGTCAAATATACCCTTCAGAGCTCCAACTTAATAAAGCCAATGCCTCTGATACCGAAGCCGCATTTTTAGACTTGCATTTGTCAATTTCTAATGATATTGTTTCTACCAAAATTTATGACAAACGTGACGACTTTGATTTTGAAATTGTCAATTTCCCATTTTTAGATGGTGATGTTCCTCGTTCTACATCCTATGGAGTCTATATCTCTCAACTCATTCGTTTTGCTAGAGCATCTAGCTATGTTGCTGACTTCAACACTCGCAATAAGTTGTTAACTCAGAAACTTCTTAAACAAGGCTATCGGTATCATAAACTTCGCAAAACATTTTCAAAATTTTATAGACGATACTATGATTTGATTTCTAAATTCCAAGTTGGACTTAAATCTCTCTTGCGCCAAGGACTTTCGGAACCTGATTTCTATGGTGACTTGGTGTATAAGTTGAAGAAGATTGTTGGCTCTAATAATTTTTCAGCGCAGTTCATTAAAATAATTTCCCATTATAAAAAGATTGGCTATAACATTAATGTATTGCAACAGACTGCATGCTTGGTAGTCAACCCAATCACGGTTGGCAACTTTGCTTTCCTCTTTAATTGCACGCCGGTGGGTCGGACTTCAGACTCTATGATGGTTCCGACTTAAAGACTTATCTATTGATGAGATGGTAGGGGCCTGATGCTTTGGCTGTTTGTCGGGCCCACCGGGGTTTACCTGTTGGATTTCTTTTGCTCCGGTATTCAGTTTAATTTACTGTTGAGTCCTTATCCTTGCTTTATCTCCTTGTTATATCTTGATTTATATGTTTTAGGAGATGATGCATTGATAAGTTAGGGGTCTTTCATGCAAACCAAATATCTATGTATCTTGATCCACATCTGAATTAAGGGTGAGGTTGGCGCCGTTAAACCGGTTTAAGCCCTCCAGTAAAATATTTTACTGACCGTTCCAAGGCGGTACTTCTTTTGTGGATCTTTTATGTTTTTGTTCTGTCTTGTGTTTGCTATGTTTTGTGCGCGTCTGTTTATATGTGCTTTGTGGTCACCTGCTGGAAAAGGGCTGACCTCTTGGCTCTCGTTTGTGGTGTCTTCTGTGAGTTTGTCACTCTCCCATTGGTATCCTGGGTCAGGTGTGGTACTTGATTGTATCGATTCCTGATCTTTGCACCATTACTTACTTTTACTGGTGCCAATTTTCCCCCTATTTTCTGCTGTTATTAAAACACAAGAGTGTTAAGCTTGCATGGCGTCTTCCTAGCTATAGCTATTATCATTTCAGGATGGCAGCCCATCATTCTAGAAATATAGGCTAGAATAAGACTCTGAATTGTGCTTCATAATCATATTTTTATCATTGTCTTAGCATATTGTTTTATGTCGTTGATTTTGTGGGAGTTTGGTATCCTGGGTCGGGTGTGGTACTTGATTGTATCGATTCCTGATCTTTGCACCCTTACTTACTTTGAAGAAAAACCCTTAAAAGATATTGAAAGCTTGACATTACTCTTTCATATTCAATTTCATAGTGTTGTATAAATTCAACATATGAATTTAAGGATTGATACTTATGGACTACAGCGTTGAGAGTGATGGTTTTCAGGATTGAGGTCGGCATATTTCAGCATTAAGAATAAGAGATTTATGATTTTCAGAGTTCAGAACTATAGATTATAGGATCGAGATTTATAGATTGAAGAATGAGGAACAATATATTTCAAGACGGTGATTTATAGACTTCAGGATTGTTAATTATAGATTCCAGATTGAGATTTATAAATTTTAAGATTATGAATTATATGCGTAGTTTACAGGATTGAGATAAATAGGTTTCATGATAGAGAATGGTAGATTTTAGAATTGATAATAAATTTTTTTTACAAGATTGAGAATAATAGGTTTTATGATAGAGAATTATAGACGTCAGAATTGAAAACTATTGATTACAGGATAAAAAATAAAAGTTTTCATGATAGAGAATCACAGACTTCAGAATTTTACAGATTACAGGATTGAGAATAATAGGTTTTATGATAGAGAATTATAGACATCAGATTAGAGAACTATTGACTACAGGATTAAGAATTATAGATTACTGGTTTAGGAATTATAATTTACAGGATTGAGCACTATATAAAACAGGTTTGAGAATTACAGAAAACAGGTTTGAGGATTATAAAATTGAGAACTATAAATAAAATCATTAAGAATTATAGATTACAGGATTGGAAATTATAGATAACAGGATTGAGAATTATAGATAACGGGATTGAGAATAATAGATTGCAGGATTAAAAATTATAGATAACATGATTGAGATTTATAGATAACGGGTTGAGAATATTACTGACCGTTCCAAGGCGGTACATCTTTTGTGCTTTTGTGTCTTGTGTTTCTCATGCTTTTGCGTCTGTTCATTGCTGCCTGTTGGTCACCTGCAGGGAAAGGGGTGACCTCTTGTTGGTGATGTTTATTGTATTTTTGTATCCTGGGTCAGGTGTGGCACTTGATTGTATCATTTCCTGATCATTACCGTCTTTCTTACTTTGAGAATTATAGACACAATGATTAAGAATTAAAGATATTGTGCTTGAGAATTTTTGATAACAGGTTTTAAAAACTTTTGATAATAGGATTAAGAATATCAGATAACATGATTTAGACTTATACATAACAGGTTTGAGAATTATAGATAACAAGATTGAGATAGTAAGATAATGGGTTTAGAATTATAGGTAAAAGTATTGAGAATAATAGATTACAGGATTGAGAATAATAGATTACAGGATAAAGAATTGTAGATAATGTATTTGAGAATCATAGATAACAGGATTGAGAATTATACATAATGGGTTTGAGAATTATAGATAACATGATTGCGAATTGAAGATAATGGGTTTGAGAATCATAGATAACAGGATTGAGAATTATACATAACGGGTTTGAGAATTATAGATAACATGATTGCGAATTGAAGATAATGGGTTTGAGAATCATAGATAACAGGATTGAGAATTATACATAACGGGATTGAGAATTATAGATAACATGATTGCGAATTAAAGATAATGGGTTTGAGAATTATAGATAACAGGATTGATAATTATACATAACGGGTTTGAGAATAATAGATTACAGGATTAAGAATTATAGATAACAGGATTGAGAATAATAGATAATGGGATTGAGAATAATAGATTACAGGATTAAGAATTATAAATAACGGGGTTGAGAATAATAGATTGCAGGATTGAGAATTAAAGATAATGGGTTTGGGAATTATAGATAACAGGATTGAGAATTATAGATAATGGGTTTGAGAAATATAGATAACAGGATTGAGAATTATAGATAAAGAGATTGAGAATAATAGATAACAGGATTGAGAATTATAGATAAAGAGATTGAGAATAATAGATAACAGGGTTGAGAATTATAGATAACCGGTTTGAGAATTATAGATAACAGGATTGAGAATTAAAGATAACAGGATTGAGAATTATAGATAACAGGATTGAGAAGTAAAGATATTGGGTTTAGAATTATAGATAACAGGATTGAGAATTATAGATAACGGGTTGAGAATTATAGATAACGGGTTTGAGAATTATAGATAACAGCATTGAGACTTATAGATAACAGCATTGAGAATTATAGAAAACGGGTTTAAGAACATATTTGACTTCACTACAGCTGGTGACTGGGACTGTGTGGCGGCGGTAGAACGTCTCCCTGCCCTTCACTATAGTGCAGATTTTATTTTCTTGTCCTTTGGGATCAAGGGTTTCATTGTGGAACTTTGAAACTATTATAGGGTCACTGATGAAGCCTAAATGGCAGAAACTAGCTAATCTGGTCCAGGAATGCACACTATAGTTTCAGTTCTTTGGTACAGACTTTGCTTCAAAAGGATACCCTTTTAAGAACATATTTGACTTCACTACAGCTGGTGACTGGGACTGTGTGGCGGCGGTAGAACGTCTCCCCGCCCTTCACTATAGTGTAGATTTTATTTTCTTGTCCTTTGGGATCATGGGTTTCATTGTGGACCTTTGAAACTATTAGAGGGTCACTGATGAAGCCTAAATGGCTAAGCCTAAGTTCTTTGGTGCAGTCTTTGCTTCCAAAGGATATCCTTTTAAGAACATATTTGAGAATTATAGATAACAGGTTTGAGAATTATAGATAATGGGATTGAGAATTATAGAATACGGGTTGGAGAATTATAGATAACATGATTGAGAAGTAAAGATAACAGGATTGAGAATTATAGATAACAGGATTGAGAATAATAGATAACAGGAGTGAGAATTAAAGATAACAGGATTGAGAATTATAGATAACTGGATTGAGAACTATAGATAACAGGAGTGAGAATAATAAATAACAGGATTGAGAATTAAAGATAACATGATTGAGAATTATAGATAACAGGATTGAGAATAATAGATAACAGGAGTGAGAATTAAAGATAACAGGATTGAGAATTAAAGATAACATGATTGAGAATTATAGATAACAGGATTGATATTATAATAGATAACAAGACTGAGAAAAATAGATAACAGGATTGAGAATAATAGATAACAGGATTGAGAATAAAAGATAACAGGATTGAGAATTATAGATAACAGGAGTGAGAATTATAGATAACAGGATTGAGAATTATAGATAACAGTATTGAGAAATATAGATAACAGGATTGAGAATTATAGATAACATGATTGAGAATTATAGATAACATGATTGAGAATAATAGATAACAGGGTTGAGAATAATTGATAACAAGACTGAGAATAATAGATAACAGGATTGAGAATAATAGATAACAGGATTGAGAATAATAGATAACAGGATTGAGAATTATAGATAACAGGAGTGAGAATTATAGATAACAGGAGTGAGAATTATAGATAACAGGATTGAGAATTAAAGATAACATGATTGCGAATTATAGATAACAGGATTGAGAATAATAGATAACAAGACTGAGAATAATAGAAAACAGGATTGAGAATTATAGATAACAGGATTGGGAATAATAGACAACATGATTGAGAAGTAAAGATAACAGGATTGAGAATTATAGATAACAGGAGTGAGAATTATAGATAACAGGATTGAGAATTATAGATAACAGGATTGAGAATTATAGATAACAGGATTGAGAATTATAGATAACAGGATTGAGAACTATAGATAACAGGAGTGAGAATTATAGATAACAGGAGTGAGAATTAAAGATAACAGGATTGAGAATTAAAGATAACATGATTGCGAGTAATAGATAACAGGATTGAGAATAATAGATAACAAGACTGAGAATAATAGATAACAGGATTGAGAATTATAGATAACAGGATTGAGAATTATAGATAACAGGATTGAGAAGTAAAGATAACAGGATTGAGAATTATAGATAACATGATTGAGAATTATAGATAACATGATTGAGAATAATAGATAACAGGGTTGAGAATAATTGATAACAAGACTGAGAATAATAGATAACAGGATTGAGAATAATAGATAACAGGATTGAGAATAATAGATAACAGGATTGAGAATTATAGATAACAGGAGTGAGAATTATAGATAACAGGAGTGAGAATTATAGATAACAGGATTGAGAATTAAAGATAACATGATTGCGAATTATAGATAACAGGATTGAGAATAATAGATAACAAGACTGAGAATAATAGAAAACAGGATTGAGAATTATAGATAACAGGATTGGGAATAATAGACAACATGATTGAGAAGTAAAGATAACAGGATTGAGAATTATAGATAACAGGAGTGAGAATTATAGATAACAGGATTGAGAATTATAGATAACAGGATTGAGAATTATAGATAACAGGATTGAGAATTATAGATAACAGGATTGAGAACTATAGATAACAGGAGTGAGAATTATAGATAACAGGAGTGAGAATTAAAGATAACAGGATTGAGAATTAAAGATAACATGATTGCGAGTAATAGATAACAGGATTGAGAATAATAGATAACAAGACTGAGAATAATAGATAACAGGATTGAGAATTATAGATAACAGGATTGAGAATTATAGATAACAGGATTGAGAAGTAAAGATAACAGGATTGAGAAGTAAAGATAACAGGATTGAGAATTATAGATAACAGGATTGAGAATTTTATATAACAGGATTGAGAATTATAGATAACAGGATTGAGAATTATAGATAACAGGATTGAGAATTATAGATAACAGGATTGAGAATTATAGATAACAGGATTGAGAATTATAGATAAAAAAGGTTGGGAATTAAAGATAACGGGTTTGGGAATTATAGATAACATGATTGAGAAGTAAAGATAACAGGATTGAGAAGTAAAGATAACAGGATTGAGAATTATAGATAACAGGAGTGAGAATTATAGATAACAGGATTGAGAATTATAGATAACAGGATTGAGAATTATAGATAACAGGATTGAGAATTATAGATAACAGGATTGAGAACTATAGATAACAGGGGTGAGAATTATAGATAACAGGAGTGAGAATTAATGATAACAGGATTGAGAATTAAAGATAACGTGATTGCGAGTAATAGATAACAGGATTGAGAATAATAGATAACAAGACTGAGAATAATAGATAACAGGATTGAGAATTATAGATAACAGGATTGAGAATAATAGATAACATGATTGAGAAGTAAAGATAACAGGATTGAGAAGTAAAGATAACAGGATTGAGAATTATAGATAACAGGATTGAGAATTATATATAACAGGAGTGAGAATTATAGATAACAGGATTGAGAATTATAGATAACAGGATTGAGAATTACAGATAACAGGATTGAGAATTATAGATAACAGGATTGAGAATTATAGATAAAAAAGGTTGGGAATTAAAGATAACGGGTTTGGGAATTATAGATAACAGGATTGAGAAGTAAAGATAATGGGTCTAGAATAGAGTATAACTATTTTATACCACCTACATCAGTGTAGACATTGCACATCAAGTGATATTTTGTTATAAAGTTGGTAAGGGTGGTAAAAGAAACGTTCCGTTAAATTATAATCATCTATATAAACGATTGGCACCTTTCCGAAACAGCAAGGCTTAATATACAACCATCCAAAATCCTAAACATCACAAATTTTGGCAAATATCAGAGTTTATCAAAATTTTTAGAAGACAGTACCCGTAGAAAATATAGTTTTTGTAGCGTCACTATATATGTCAGACAAGATGTCAAACGGTGTGACAGGGATTTTTTTGCAATTTTGGGAAGGGGCCCTAGGGCCTTTCAGATTGGGAAAATTAGCGCGGTAAACCACTATTTTGGGAAATTTTCTAAACAAACAAAAACAGCATTTTTGGTCAGTTTAAAAACAAAATTAGCTATTACACATACTATTGCCATTAAATTGAAGGAAAATAGGATGCGATTCTAGTAGATTGTCATCATGTAGCTTGTGAGTGTGTGTGTGGTGACTGAATGAAAATTCTAAAAAAAAAAAAAAAAAATTTTTTTTTTTTTTTTTTTTTTTTTTTTTTTTTTTTTTGAGATTGGGATTTTTTTTTCAAATTGGGAAAAAAGTCACCTAAATCCCATTGGGAAAGGAGCCGAATTTCGGCCCCTGCAGGACACCAAAAAAAAATCCCTGTGTGATATATCACTGGCAATGACATGTTCATAGAAAATGCATTTTTTCAGCATCATTTCCTTTTGATTGATCTGAAACTCTATGATGAACTGCGAAACGAAATCTTTAACACTCTTAAGCAATGAACAAGTTTCCAGGTATGGTGACAGTAAAACACTGTCAAATGTAATGATCGGACTTTCTATCTTGAGACTTTTTCAGAGACCATGTGCTTAGGTGGTTCAAACAAGCCATTGCAATAAGGGTGGAAGGTTGTTGTCTGCGTTATTGTGTTAAATACGACCATTCGTGACATACAAAGTTAACGTAATTGTGTCACACTCTTGTGGTCACGCAGCGTGAAATGTCATCATACCTGACGTCACCAAGTTGCTCTCGTGCCCTAAATTCCAACTAGACGACATGATTATGTACAAATCACCGCATCGATCTCAAAATCAGACGTGTGCCCCGCAGTTGCCTCACAAACTCAACAGCAGTTCGAGATTACGTAGGTTTGAAAGAAAACCACGTAATGTATGTTACTATTTTTAG
Source organism: Loripinus fragilis (assembly GCA_964019695.1). Taxonomy (NCBI): domain Eukaryota; kingdom Metazoa; phylum Mollusca; class Bivalvia; order Lucinida; family Lucinidae; genus Loripinus; species Loripinus fragilis. The sequence continues at coordinate 50,118,125 of OZ026531.1, forward strand.
AAGGAGCTCAACAAAAATAGCCCATCAGATAATCAACAGGAGGTTTCGATTCGACTGGTGCCGGGTCTTTTTGAGGTTTTGCTTCTCAGCTTGTGTATGAGTTCGGGAACCATCGATATAGTGCACGATCATAGTACAGAATGTTTTCGATTTTTTCTGATGCTGAGAAACCCATCAGAATAGAGCCGTTATCCAGCTTAAGGTAAAAGTAGGCATGTGCGTGCTGCGAAAATTGAAATCGGTCTGCGCACCTGCACAGTCTTATCAGAGTCTTGATTTTTCGTCCGAAGAAACGTTGGACCCTTGGCTTCCAACAGAGCGCTCATCGTAGACTCTGATCAGACTGCGCGGACGCGTAGACTGATCTGAGTCTTCGATGGGTACACATACCAACTTGAACCTTTTGCTGGAGACCGGCTGAATTATTTTGTTGTAGAATGTTTTTCTCATAACGTCAGACACACTGGATATACTATTAAAAGGAAAGCGGCTCTGAGATATCGTACCTGATAGACAACAATGTAAAAAAGTGTCGTGAGATTCGATAGTCGCGCCAGCTGAAAACGGACTAAAGAAAAAGGGTCTGAAATACCCTTAATCGCTCATCTGAGAGTTCACTGTCACAGTGTTAAAAAGTCCAATGAGTTGTAGACTTTTAGCAATGTTTAAAATTATTTAAGAGAAGTACATAAATGCATAGGGTGTGTGATTTATGACAAACTGTGAGATCCGCGACAAGTCGAGCCCCTAGCGACCACGTTTTCGACAGATAACCAAGTGTCTATTTTAGCCAAATCTTTTTATTTAATTCTACCTATTGGTTTCAGAGAAGATCTTATATACATGTAGACAATAAGGCAGACTGACCACCCCTTGGTGTCCATGTTTTTCGACGAATTATATTTGTTTTACATGGTTTTGTAAAAAAAAAATCTGATAAGAGTTTTCAGGTGAGGAGATTTTTTAAAACTTTTCCTTAGTCACGATAAGCCAGGTCCCCACACGGCCACGGGTTTGATGGGTCAAAATTATTTTCGCTTTTTATATAGAGCTACCTAGTGACTATTGCTGCCAAATTATTTACAATTCTGACCTTTAGTTTCAGAGGGTTCCTTTTATTATGTATAAAGGTATATACGGGGAAATGGCCACGACTTCTGCCGGCCATGTTTTTGACAGATCAAATTGTTTGATCTATTTTATATACTATTGCTGCCATTTTATTTTGGTTAAATCCTGGTGAGGGTTCCATAGAAAATCTATATTTTAAACAATCCTAAGCCACGATAGGCCACGCCTCCTAGCAGCCACCTTTCTGACGGCTCTAATTAGCTTAAAGGTCGCCCAGTGATCATTTCTGCCAAATTATTTTGAATTCTGCTGAGTGGTTTAAGAGGATAAGATTTTCAAAAGTTTCCTAACCGCGATAAGCCACGCCTTATGGCGACCATCGTTTTTTATTAATCAAATTCATTTGAACTTTCTTTTAGAAAGACATCAAGTGATCATGTCTGCCAAATTATTTTCATTCCGACCGACGGTTTGAGATAAGAAGATTTTTTTAAAGTTTTTGTTTGAACGATAAGAAACACCCCCTACTGGCGGCCATGTTTTTGACAGATCAATTTATTTAAAATGTCAACTTAGGATCATTCCTGTGAAGTTTGGTTAATTTTGGTCCAGTGGTATAGGAGGAGTTGTCATTTAAAAGCAAATTGTTGACGACGACGATGGACATTGACTGATCACAATATTTCTCTCTCTCTCTCTCTCTCTCTCTCTCTCTCTCTCTCTCTCTCTCTCTCTCTCTCTCTGTTTGTGCTCATGTGAGCTAAAACAACAACAACGTCCAAGTTTATTGACCCATTGGTTCCAGAACCACAGAACAGAGTGGCTGGTTACTTTGCTTAGTTTGTCTTCCTGGTGTCTCGTGATGGTTGTGTGGCTCTTCCTCGCGGTGCCATGGGTTTGTCTGCGGTTTGTAATTGTGGTATTTCTTGATCATACTCACTATTTTGTTTGAAAAAAAGGGTTACTTACTACCTTACATGTACATGGCAGCCATTTTTGTCACGTGACCATTTTACGTAGTCTCATCTAATGAGTGCTCCATATGGAACTTGAGCTCATTTTGGCTTTGTGGTTACTGAGAAAACTTTTGTATATTTCAATATGATTATGGCAGTCTCATATAAGTGAGCTTGGCCAGAAGTTCAAACTTGACATGAGACACTTATTTGTAGTCATTATCGCATTATGTTAACCATTTGTAGTAAGTATAATGACTTCGATTTTTTTAAAAAAAAACAACAACATTTTTTCAAGATTGTTGCCATTAAAATGCACAAGCTTGCCTTTACAATAAAGTAAGTCAAAGTCAAGCTAGAATCATCATTTGAACAAACTTTGTAGGACCTACATATCAAATGCTACATATCAATGCCCAAGGTAATTGACCTTTTTAATCTAGAGTATAAGATTTTGAATCGTTTTACCTTATATGGGCATAGTGACCATTTCTGTCATGTGACCAGAACCATTTGTATAAATTTTGGCAAACTTATCGTTAGAAGTCTTTATATGAAATTTGAGTTCAATTGGCCTAGTGGTAACTGAGAAAAATATGTTTTAATACATGAGTGACCTTGGTCATCCTTGACCATTGGGACTTATAAAAAGTCATTCATTGCCTCATTAGGTTACATATCAAGTGAGAATAATTACTTTGGCTTCAACAACTCTCAAGAAATCGTTTGAAAAAAAAAAACAAATTTTAAATGCATTAGGAAGGAAATTTGACATTGATGCGAAGTAGGTCACTAGTATTGTGTCGTACTATTAAGCAAGGAGATTCCAACAGCGGCGTCGTAATATGTTCTGGTAAACAATTTAAGTTATCAGTAGACGAAAGTTATTGAAAGTTACAACGGTTTGGGATTTACCTTACGTCACTGTTATAAACCATTTGTGGAATAGTAAATATACAAGTGCATGCTTGAAAAAGATTAATTTTCAACTTTTTGTACAAAAAAGACTAGTTTCTTTTCATATGTATAGCAATTATAAGCATTCTGAACAAAACAATTGAAAGAATATGACAACGATATATACCACATACGGCAATCAGGTAGAGGACATTGCCGCGCAAAGAATGGATTCATGTGCATACAGCACTTTAGTTAAGAGTACCTAACGAAAATTTAATTTTCTTTATTCTCAACCAAAACATATGTTGTGGGTACTCAAAAGAACCGTCTCAATGAGACGGTTTTTTGAGCACCCAAAACATGCTTAAACTGATGGGTAAGAAAATATTGACATTTTTACGCTGAAAAGTTTTGTTTACAGTATCTAAACCTGTAGCATATATTTTAACTGCTGTCACTATTTTGTTTACTGCTTAGTTTTTTATCGCAAATTTTAGATGTAGCGTTTCTTTTGCCCGTCCGTATATTTGCCCAAAAAAAAAGAGGAAAAGGCGGTCGAAGCAAGCAAGGACCTCGGACAGGCTCCTATTCAATCTGCCCAAAGTTTGAGAGCCTGTGGCTAGGACTACGTATAATTGACAACTGTATTTTTTTGTTTAAATATAACCTGACATTCATGGCACCTAAAGATAAATACGTATGGAAACTAATGGATATTAATTCTTTGACCTTAGGGTGTGAGGTATTTTTGTGACTATTTTTTCGCAGAAAGCCAAAGTTTTGTCAGTATTGATCTAAATACGTGGAAATATAATGTTCGCAGCATAAAACTTGAGACGATGAGACGAAACCGTTGCGATTAGGGTCTAGAATGTTCCATTGTTTATGGTTAATAAGTATGTTGTCCACAACTTTTGACTGTTACCTGTAAACGTCTTCCTGTTTTATTTTATGCATGTACTTCAATCAGTCTGAACTCTTCACTGAGGTGTATCATACAATACAATACAATACAAATACTTTATTCACTCAGGATTACAACATGTAACCAGCATGAGGTTCATAATCTTACACGTCTATTTTGTTACAATAACACAAAGTGGCTAATTGATTTAGGAAGAGAAAAAAAGTCAGTTTTGAAAACATAGAATTTAGCTCAATCCTCGGGAGGACTTTTTTCCATTGAGTTTATATTGGTTCCCATCTACAAAATCAAATTATTCACCTACTAAGTTGATATTCACATATGCACACACATATGTTTTTTCACAATTGAATTTACATATATGTGTAAATGTGTGTATATGTACTGTGATGCAAATATCTTTTCTGCCAAATGATTTACATCTTACAGACTTCAAGTGTTGTATGCCTATGTTCGTTAAATAGTGGGTGCCATGATGAGTCGACACACAATGTGCCATCTCATCTTGGTTCACACTGTTTTGCTATGATGTCATATGCAACAATTTCTGGCCCAATTTAGTTATACAGCATTTAGCACCCGTGTGTGGATGCACCGATCGCTCATTGTGTTATTCTATCAAAATTATCACATCGACTAATCAGCATATATACAATTTTGTACATCAAAATATGCTATATAGAGAGAAAATATATACATGTGTATATTGTTGTTAGTGTTCCAGCCAGAGTATGTATATACGTGTTCAAAAATATGCGTCAATATATTATCTCCAGAACTCTACCCAATTTATCTTACTGCTGGATCCGCCTACCGGAAGCCAGTATAACACCGATTAAGAGCTGTGTCGCGTGAAAAGGAAACTCTATTATACGAAGCCAAGCAGTCAATCGCCTTTCCTTTTTTCATCCAATTTCGGCAAGGGTCCTTCACACGCGACACGTCTCATGACGGTTTACATTTCTCGTGCAGTGGTATTTAAAGATTGTGTATTCCGATTTAGCGACCAAGGAGAGTTTAAAGCTGCATAGTCTGTAACTTTTGAACTTCTAATTTCAAAAATAATGTTTTTATTTTTCAAGAACACAGTAAAAATACTCAAATTCAGGTAAACATTTTACCATTTTCGTAAATCTTAACAAGTTATCACTATCAAAACAACTACATTTATGTTAAAATTCAACGGTCTAGAATTATTGGAGGGACGCAAATAATTACCAACAAGAGAAAAAAACACCTATTTGATAAGATAATTCACTTTTCCATGCCGTTTTCAGCTGTGCTGAACATTTTTATAGTGAATACATAGCTTAATTCTACTTTTACAAATGATTTAAAGATAAAATAAAATTTTTCGAAAAATGTTTATAGTTACAGAGTATGCAGCTTTAACTGTCGTTAATGATGATAGATCAAGCTACTGTACGATATGGAGACGCCCGTGAGTATTGCCTCGTTGAGGCAATTCTCATGTGAATCTCCATATGGACACCCAAGACCAGTTTTCAATAAAAGGATTGTGTAAAGAGTAACTTGTCTTTTGCTATTTTACAATGAAATTTTTGCGCGGAGTAGACTTTTGCTTTAGGCTGGAATTACTATTTTGAGTCCACCCATATTGGATGGGGAAGTTCCGTATCAGAATGGGCACTAGCGCACTCTGAGTTTGGGGCTTCGCCATTCCACGCTTGTATACGAACATTTTGCTCCGCGTGAGACATAACAATAGCCTACAGTAACGAGTTCATCTGACCAGCGCATGGGGTACCCTTGTACTGGCAAGTATAGCCCTTGGCGTTGGTCAGTTATGGTCAGCAATACTACTTTTCCTGCCACCTGCTTTATCGAAACGAAACATAAAGCAGGTTTTAGGAGACATGGGTTCAAACTTATGACATCCAAATTAATATACTCGCTGTAGCCTTATATTTTTACTACACGTACTTGTCTTGTGATTGAACATGGCAGACCCTGGCCATACTTATCCCAATGGTATGTTTGGTCAGGGGCGGACATTTTCCACCATGACATACTGTACTGGCTATGCAATATTGAACATATATATCAATGATAATGTTTAAAGGGTCAATAAAACAATACTCAAACATTTTTCAAAATGATATCAATAAACTTGCATAAGTTTTTCAATTGCTGTGGGTTTTTGGTATTCATGATTTCATGATATTTTAAAGTATTTGGGCGAACATAAAAGTAAGGCTTAAGTTGGCGTTTTCTTTCCTCTGAAAATTTTCTGCAGGTTAGTAAATAATGGTACTCGTCCCCAATATCATCTAGACAATAATTACATTTTCGTTCATGGAGTGGTTGTCCTCTCCATCGGCCGATTTCCACCGGAAATCTATGATTCCGTGTTCGGAAGGCAAGAAATCTACGACACATATAGGGTGATAATGTGGATATATAACTACTTGTTTCGAAAGCGTCTTTAAATAATCTATAGTTGTTACTGCTTGATGAGATGCTTAGTGTGGAATATCAATCTTGTATGTATATGTCTTTTATCTTTTGTTTGGTTGTCTGAATTAGCCAGTTGGAACTTAAAAAGCTCTGTGTGTACCATACACCAGAGAAGCCTAATGAGCATAGCAGATGTTTTATATTTTCTATCCATGCGGATTTCAAGTGTTTATGTTCGTGCATTGCATGTACAGCCGTGTATAACAGTGAAGACAGCCTAAAATTTTCGTAATTTTCTATGAGTTTGCACCAGAATGATATAACACGGGATTTAATATCTGTTGAGATGGGCATTATTCCAAGCTCTCCATAAATCATGTGTGAAGGTGTTGACTTTTTTAACTTAAATGTGTATTTTAGGAATTTCAACTGGACACGCTCTAAGATGTCACAGTTACCTGTGCCCCATATCTCAGAGCCATATAACAGTATAGGTTTTATCATTTTATTAAAAAGATCTAACTGTATATCGTAGGGTAGGTCAAGATTTCTTGCTTTCCGTAACAAGGAAAATAGGGCCTTATTCGCTTGCTCAGCAATACTTTTCTTTGCTAGGGTAAATGATCCATTTTTTGCAAAAAATATTCCAAGATATTTATATGCATCTACTATTTCTATTGTACTTGCGTTGAATTTAAATTCGAAGTGATTTTTATTTCTTGAGTTTGTGAATATTACTATTTTTGTTTTTTCGACATTAACAGTTAATTTCATTTCCTCACAATATTCTTTAAACTGGTCTAAAGCATACTGCAGCTCCTGATCAGACTCAGCAAATAAAACAGTGTCATCCGCAAATAATAATATTAAGATTTTTAGATAGACTGAGACATCTTCATATCCAATATTGCATGTTATGCCATTTACGTTGTGTGCCCTCAGAAATGCCTTGAGGTCATTTAAGAAAATTGAAAAAAGAAATGGAGACATATTTTCCCCCTGTCGGAGGCCCGATAAGCATTTGAAAAACGCTGACATGTTGCCATTGGCTTCAACATTTGATTTTATATTTCCGTATATATTTTGGATAAGTTTAAAACACTTGCCATTTATCTGATAATTTAAAAGTTTTACCCAAAGCCCATCTCTCCACACTGTATCAAACGCTTGCTTAAAGTCAATAAAACAACAATGGAGTTTCTTTTTACTTGCCCGGGCTATGTCTATTAAACTTTTGATGATGAACATGTTATCTGTGGTTGAGTAGTTTTTACGAAACCCAGCTTGGCAGTCATCAATGACGTCATAATTTTCTGCATATGCTTTGAGTCTGTTGTTGATAACCGATGTAAATAGCTTTCCAAAGCAGCTTAATATTGTTATTGGCCTATAGTTCTCTGGCTGCTTTGGATCCCCTTTATTTTTAAATATTGGTTTTATTGTTCCTAATGACCAGCTTTCTGGTATGATACCTGTATCGAAAATAATGTTAAATAGCTTGCAATAAAGTGGAAGCATAGCATTACATGTGTTTTTTATATGCTCATTTTTTACATTATCAAGCCCTGACGACTTGTTGCATTTTAGTCCTTGAATGGCTTTTAGAATTTCTGCTTCAGTGATTGGCAAATTAAGCTCCTCGTTTAGTTCCTGGTTTTCTGGGTTATCAGATGTAGGTGCGTTATTGGGAAAACTACTTGTTTGGTCAGATGCATTTATATTTTTAAAGAAATTGTACAAATCGTCTAAGCATGCCTCGGTTTTCTGTTTCGCTTGCTCGGAATTTAAAATTCGCCAATATTCTCTTGGATTTGAAGTCTTTAAATTTCGCAGTTTATTTATGTTGACATTTTTATACTGTTTCTGATTTTTAAATAGGGTAGATTTATATTCTTTGCTTACTTGTTTCAATCTAAGTCTACTTATTTCTGTTTTGTTTTTGTTATATAATTTTCGGGCTACATGGTACATATTCCTAGCTTTTCTGCGCTTGAAGTTAAACCATGGTTTTGAGAACTTTGATTTTTTATTATTAGTTGGTCTAAGATATCCAAATGAATTTTTAGCATTTTCTACAAATATTGCGCCTATTTCACCCACTATTTCATCTATGTCTGATTGTGTGATAGTGTTACCGTTCAATAAATGTAATAATTTCTGGTCTACGTCTGAAACTAGTTCCATATTTAAGTTGTTAGAAAATAAGTTGGATTTGTCAGAGTCCCAAAGTTTTATTTTTCCGCCTTGTTTACGTGAGATATGCTCGTCTTTGTTTTCGTAGTTGTTATCGTTGTTATTCGTCTTAAATATAATTGACAATGGAGAATGTGCATCAGAATATAGACTGTTGAATTCATGTATTTTCAACTCATGTAAAGAGCTAAACATATCGGATGTACATAAATAATAGTCTACTGTACTTCTATCTTTACACGTGACCCGTCTGCTATTTTCTGTTTTACCAAGTCTTCCATTTGTGATAAACAAATTTGTATTTTTGCAGAAATCAAGCATCATGTTGCCATAAGAGTTAATGACGCTGTCGTCATTATCTCTTAGCAAAGGGACAGAATTCAGCTGAAAATTATTCAGTACATCCGAAAAGTCGTCGCATAGTTGCTCTAGTCCAAAGTTTTTTGATAAATAGCTATCAATTGGCACGTAATCATCCTTTTGACCAGTTCGTGAGTTAAAGTCTCCCATAAGAATAATACTCTTAGAGTTACTACAATATCTTATTATCTCCTGCTCTAGTTCATTATATGGCTCTTCGTGTGCATACTTTGAGCCCTATGGAGGAATGTACACTATACCACAGTGGACATCTTCACCGATAAGTGTAATGTTATGCGATATAGTAAACCAAAGTATCAGTTTTGAATGTAGCTCAGTCTCAATTTTAACAAAGTCTGAAATGCTATCTCTGACAAAAAGTGCTATTCCGCCTGATCTATACCTAGACAGCTTATCTCTATTATTCAAAGTACATGTATAGCCAGGTAGAACAATACTGTCCGTATCATCTGTTTTACTTTCTTGTAGACCTATAATTTCATATTGACTAATAAAATCACAAAATTCTGGGCAACGTAACTTAGCTGACAAACCACAAACATTTAGTGAGAGTATGTTTAACTTGTCTTTTCTACTGGAGAAAGGATTATTTTGACCTGCTATTTGTGTCGCATTGGGCCAATTATTTCTATTTATATGTCCTCCCCCGCACTGCTAATCCCAGTTTTCACCTGTAGATTGTTCAGCCACGTGCGCGATTTTAACGGTCGTCTTGGCGGATCCTGACTGTGTATTGTTGGGGCCATCAAACAGTGGCGAATTGTTACTCGCACCAGCTAGCGTTTGTGGGTGAGTTGGGTTCGTTGGCCCACAAACAACAGAATATGATGTGGATACCTCTTTATCCTTATTTGTGTCGACTACCATTTCGTTGCTTGAGGTATCCACTGACTGTACAGTTTGTTCATTTGGCCTTTTTTGACTACATACTGATATCAAATGATCAGCCTCATTGTCCTCTTTGTGTTTTTTAAGATTAACGTCTGCGTCAAGCGGAGATGATGCTTGGTGTTTCCGTGAATTCCTCGCAATTGGCGTTTCAGCCTCATCGTGGTCACATCTCATTGGAGCAAACCTGTTTCTAGTTGGCATTTCAAATGCTCTATCGCGTGCTGTCCATGTAGCTGGGTGGGCTGTCCAACTCCCTGCATTCTGGCCTCGATCTGATGTAATACCTCGGCCGCGTGGGCGCCCACGACCTCGCCCTCGATACTGCCACGCTCCAGGAGCTGGTGCCGGTTTGTTCGTATATCTGAGGCTTTGGTCTATACTGTGGTGACTCTGGTTATTTTCATCTGGCTGTTGTATTGGTTTGATTTCTACCCCATTCACAAATAACTTGTCTTTAATCAGCCTTACTTTATTGTCCCTGTTTCTCCGTGCTTTCTTTGCCTCTGGATAAAGTAGTTTTCGTTTATTCTCCATCTCCATGGGGTAATGTTCATTTACACCGAATGGCTTATTCACCAGAGTTAATGGAGCTTTTTTCCTTACAAATTCTTTATCCCTGTACCTCTCGAACTTTGCTATGATTGTTCGCGGATATTGCTGGTCGGGTCTAAATTTGCCAATTCTATGGACTCGATCCAAGGGTATTTCATCATCTATACCCATTTCGTTTCTTAGAAATAATCTCAGAGTCTGTTCAGCGTTCTCATACTCGCCGCGTTGTAGTACAGGCTCGTCAATACCGGTGAAGAGGAGGTTTTCACGCATACCTCTCCATTGTAGGTCGATCATTTTTTCTTCTATATTGGCTTGTTTGGACTGTAACTCATTTTGTGAAATTTCCATGCTAATAAGTTTATCCATCAGGTAATCTATTTTGGATTCAGATTCTGAGTTCGACGATACAATATTGTCACATATGTCACTGTAAGTTTGTATGCTGTTGTCATAAGTTTCAATTTTACCCTTCACTGAGTCCATTTTTGCTTTTACAGTAAACACTTCAGTATTTAGTCTTGTTACATCATTTTGTGTGTTCGGTAATGCCTGTTTCCAGTTGTTCATCTGAGACATCTGTTGTTCAATGTTATTCATTCTGCTGTTTTGACTTGATAATTGTTGTTCTTTAATCTGCCATCGTTTATTCTGATTTGAAAGTTGGCCTTCTATATTTGTTAGGCTTGTTTCTAGCTTTATATCTAGTTTATTTAATATTTCAATTAACGTCGGAGTGGCATTTTCAGTCCTTTGCATATTTGATGTTAAGGTATGCACAGTCCCATTATTTTGACAAGCGTTCAACTCACGTTCATCTTGCAATTGTGTTGTGAGTATATGCTGCGAGAATTGGGCTTCGTGCCCCATGTTACCGTTAACTGTACTGTTATCCATGTACATGCCCTCGCCTTGTCCATCTTGCGACACAGGTATTGCCATATTGTTCATATTTAATATGTCACGTGTTTGACTGAGTATTTCTACTGTGCTGTTGCCAATGGCTACCTCCATGTTTCAACCAGTGGGTGGGGGGTGAGCTAATCTCTATTGAGGCAGATGTTCAATATTATGATCAATATAGCCAAAAATCTAGAAAGTTTTTTCTCGAAAATCAAATGTCATACCATTTAGAAAATATTTCCTGAAGTCACTATCCAATTCAACACTTCCCAAAACACTCAAAATTGTCCTTATTTAATAGATTTTAGGAGCACCAAAAAACCACAACCGCCACTTTGTGTCACGTGACCACAAAATATCTACACGCTGTTTTCATGCCATTGTAAATTGATATTAGCTACAAGTTTGTACATAACTATAGTACTGCCGCATTAATAAGAAACGCGAAAAATCGACTTTAAGTGCATCTTTTCACGTTATTTTCTCTTGATATTTTTGATATGCGGATAGAAAAAGCTGCAGTATTTTTTCACAAAATTTTCAACCTGATTTTTTTTCTGAGCTTTTCTGTAATTAGATGGAATTTTGGCATATTTTTGGTTCTTTTCAACGGGGGAGTATTACTGTTGGTAGAATGGACATAAACTGACCCAGTTTATTAATAATATGCAACGGTTGACTAACTCATTCGGTGCCGTTTCAGGTCAGTGATCGCCGTCTAGTTATATACTGAACAAAAGTGAAAACGCTACACCTGAATTGTTTGCCATTTATATTCAAAATGACGCAAGCCAGTAAAGCAAATGAAAGAGTATCTGAATGTTCAAAGACTGGGTTATGCATAAAGTAAACGTTTACGGATATTGTCATGAGGAAATACATGAAAGTCATTTAATTGTGACAGAAATCCACTGCCAACTAGATTCGACTGAACGAAATGGTAGTCTAAGACATTTGACAACCAGAAATGTGTTTTGATCGTTTAGAAAAGCAAGCTTAGAAAGCAGGGTTTCATCAAATTGGCCAATCTTAAAATTTTATCACTGAAATCTCCATAGGAAAATAAATGTGTTGTTGCACTTTAGTCTGCGCACATTACTTGTCGAGAAATGGTAGGAACAATATGCTGATAGGTCAACTGATTTGGTAAAAGAAAGAAAGTTATCGAAACTCGTGATAAATCGTGATAAATCGAAGATTATCGAACATTTATTATTATATCTCACGTGAATTTCCCATACAAAACTTCCATATCAGCCGCTACTATAGCGACGGCGAATACTGTTACTCGTTTGTCATAGCAGCGGGTGATAGTCGAAAATATCAGTCGTTCGTCAACCCAGGAAGTCTCGTCCCTATATAACTGAAAGATTGTTGATGGTACGAAAAGAATCAAATCAAACAAACAAACAAAATCAAAAGAGACAAATTGGTGCAGTTTCGACGAATCGCTTGCAGGATGTCTGGAAAACGTTATTAATCTTTAGTCAATACTTTTCGTCCAATACTTTCTCACAAAATATAAAATATTGTAGTGTAGCGTTTTCACTTTTGTTCAGTATAGCATAAAGTGTATCGTACATATACAGTACTGCTGCATAAATAAGAATCGTGAATAAATGACTTTAGATGTACGTTTTCAATTTATATCACATTGAGTATTCATTTCATGCAGTATTTTGACAAAAGATATTTCGTGGTATTACGGGTACTTTTTGTTCTAATAATTCTGATGGTAAAATTTGGGCATTTTGTTCCACTTATTTGACACTTGACAGGGATAATCCTGGGATAGCCCTAATCCATTTTGTGAAAAAAACTATTATTGTTCTGCACTTCTTGAATGGCTGACTATAAAATTACATATAACTCTTTCCGAAATAAAAAGGGATTTTCCGATGGAATTCCCTTTTTTTGATAGTAAAACATAAATATGGATATAATCATATTTGAGTTTTGCATCGTTATAGAGTACAAGAATGATGGTACAATGTAATTTATTTTTCCTATGAACGGAGGAAATTTCCTCTGTTGTGACTGCTCAAAATGCAGAAATTGATGTCCTTAAAATATGTTCCAAGTAGTGTATTTGTCCTAATAGTTTAAAGAAGTTCAAATATCAATTTGTATATCAAGTAGAAATCGGTTTACAAGAGAGGTAATTTCCTGTTTTGACAATGGGACAAGTCTACCTTTAATCACAATCAGATTTTCATCTTATTTCAGAACAGAGGAATTTTCCTACATTTTACTTTCAGTATCTCAACAATATGTAAAAAGAGTGACCTTTACAACAGAGGAATTTTCCTCTGTTTAGTAGCTCGAAAATTTCCTATAGTGACTTCCAGAATTGATTAATTTTACATTCTAGACATAACTTAAATATTACCAATTTCCAACAGAGGAATTTTCCTCCGTTCGGTACTTCAACAATTTCCTATAGCGAGAATTAAGAGCCCATTTTTCTATAATAAAAATGAAGAACCCTGTTTGTTATCATTTCCATCTTAATCATAACTTAATTGTTTCCACTTTTCAACAGAGGAATTTTCCTCCGTTTTCCATTCTGTATCTTGACAATCAATAAAAGTAGAGAAAATTTTGCAACAGAGGAATTTTCCTCTGTTCAATAGTTAGACAGTTTCCTATAGTGACTTCCAGAACTGAGAGCCTAACTTGTTTTACATTCTAGTCATAACTTAAATATTACCAATTTTCCAACAGAGGAATTTTCCTCCGTTCGGTAATTCAACAATTTCCTATTTTGATAATTAAGAGCCCACTTTCCTATAATGAAAATGAAGAAACCCGTTTGCTATCATTTCCATCTTCACATAAATATCCATCATATCTTAAATGTTTCCAATTTTCAACAGAGGAATTTTCCTCCGTTTTCTATTCTGTAGAATATCAATAATAAATAGAAGGAGTGACCTTTACAACATAGGAATTTTCCTCTGTTTAGTAGTTCACCAATTTCCTATAGTTACTTCCAGAACTCCGAACCCAACTTGATTGACATTCTAGTTAAAACCTAAAATATATCCAAATTTTCCAACAGAGGAATTTAACCTCCGTTCGGTAATTCAACAATTTCCTTTTGCGAGAATTAAGAGCCCATTTTCTTATGATAAAGATGAAGTACCCTGTTTATTATTATTTCCATCTTAGCATAAATATCCATCATAACTTAAATAAATTCAATTTTCAACAGAGGAATTTTCCTCCGTTTTCAATTCTGTATCTCCACAATCAATGAAAGGAGTGAATTTTACAACAGAGGAATTTTCCTCTGTTCAGTATTCAACAATTTCCTATAGTGATTTCCAGAACTCCCAGTCCAACTTGTTTAATATTCAAGTCATAACTTAAATATGACCAATTTTCCAACAGAGGAAGTTTCCTCTGTTTGGTAGTTCAATAATTTCCTAAAGTGACTTCCAGAACTCTGAGCCCAACTTGTTTGACATTCTAGTCATAACTTAAATATTGCCAATATTCCAACAGAGGAATTTTCCTCCGTTCGGTAATTCAACAATTTTCTATTGCGAAAATAAAAGCCCACTTTCCTATAATGAAAATGAAGAACCCTGTTTGTTATCATTTCCATCGTAACATAAATATCTATCATAACATAAATGTTTCCAATTTTCAACAGAGGAATTTTCCTACATTCTCAATTCAGTTTCTCGACAATCAATAACAGGAGTGAATTTTACAACAGAGGAATTTTCCTCTGTTCAGTAGTTCTACAATTTCCTATAGTGACTTCCAGAACTCCAAACCCAACTTTTTTGACATTCTAGTAAAAACCTAAAATATAACCAATTTTCCTCTGTTCATTAATTCAACAATTTCTAATTGCGAGAATTAAGAGCCTACTTTGTTCAATATTTCTGTCTTACATTAATTACAGTTTTAGAACAGAGGTAATTTCCTCTGTTCAGTAGTTCTACAGATTCATATAGTGACGTTTAGAACTCAGAGCACAACTTGTTTGATATTCTTGTAATTACTTAATTTATTACCAATTTTAGAATAAAGGAATTTCCCTCTGTTCTGTAATTCAATAATTTCCAATTGAGAGAATTAAGAGCCCAATTTGTTCAATATTACTGTCGTACATTAATTACAGTTAAACCTCTAAGCGTCAAACAGTTTGACCCCTATCAGGTCCGGACAGAATGTTGGGCCTGATCTGGGTCCAAATTGTTTGGAAGGGTTATCAGCAGATGACAATGTCATGTAAAACTTTACACAAAGTTAAAATACATCGGTTCAACTCCAACTTGTCATAACCTCTAAAGTGTCAAACAGTTTTGACCCCTATCAGGTCCGGACAGAATATAGGGCCTGATCTGGGTCCAAATTACTTGAAAGGGTTATTAGCAGATGACAATGTCATGTAAATGTTAAATGCAAAGTTAAAATACATCGGTTCGATTTCACCTTTTTATAACCTCTAAAGAGTCAAACAGTTTGGACCCAGATCAGGTCCAGACAGAATGTTGGGCCTGATCTGGGTCCAAATTGTTTGAAACATTTATCCGCAGATGTCATCTGCTGACAAATTCAATGTAAAGGTTTCAATCAAAAATAAAACATTGGTTTTACTCCAACTTGTCATAACCTCTAAAGTGTCAAACAGTTTGGACACCTATCAGGTCCGGACAGAATGTTGGGCCTGATCTGGGTCCAAATTGTTTGGAAGGGTTATCAGCAGATGACAATGTCGTGTAAAGGTTTAACACAAAGTTAAAATACATCGGTTCAACTTCAACTTATCATCACCTCTAAAGTGTCAAACAGTTTGGACCCGGATAAGGTCTGGACAGAATGTGGGGCCTGATCTGGGACTAAATTGTTTGAAACACTTATCAGCAGATGTCATCTGCTGACAAAGTCATGTAAAGGTTTAACAAAAAATTAAAACATTGGTTCAACTCCAACTTGTCATAACCTCTAAAGTGTCAAACAGTTTGGACCCCTATCAGGTCCAGACAGAATGTCGGGCCTGATCTGGGTCCAAAATGTTTGAAAGGGTTATCAGCAGATGATAATGTCATGTAAAGGTTTAACGCAAAAATAAAACATTGGTTAAACTCCAACTTGTCATAACCTCTAAAGTGTCAAACAGTTTGGACCCGGATCAGGTTCTGACAGAATAATGGGCCTGATCTGGGTCCAAATTGTTTGAAAGGGTTATCAACATATGACAATGTCATTTTTAAGTTTAACGCAAAGTTAAAATGCATCAGTTCAACTTCAACTTGTCATAACCTCTAAAGTATCAAACAGTTTTGACACCTATCAGGTCCTGACAGAATGTGGGTCCTGATCTGGGTCCAAATTGTTTGAAAGTGTTATCAGCAGATGACAACGTCATGTTAAAGTTAAACGGAAAGTTAAAATACATCGGTTCAACTTCAACTTGTCAGTACCTCTAAAGTGTCAAACAGTTTGGACACCTATCAGGTCAAGAGAATGTGGGGCCTGATCTAGGTCCAAATTGTTTGAAAGGGTTATCAGCAGATGACAATGTCATGTTTAAGTTTAACGCAAAGTTAAAATACATCGGTTCAACTTCAACTTGACATAACCTCTTAATTGTCAAACAGTTTTGACCCCTATCAGGTCCTGACAGAATGTTGGCCCTGATCTGGGTCCAAATTATCTGAAAGGGTTATCAGCAGATGACAATGTCATGTAAAGGTTTAACGAAAATTAAAATACATTGGTTCAACTTCAATTTGTCATAACCTCTAAAGCTTCAAACAGTTTAACCCCTATCAGGTCCAGACAGAATGTTGGGCCTGATCTGGGTCCAAATTGTTTTAAATGGTAATCATCAGATGACAATGTCATGTAAAAGTTTAACGCATAGTTGAAATACATCGGTTCAACTTCAACTTGTCATAACCTCTAAAGTGTCAAACAGTTTAACCCCTATCAGGTCCGGACAGAATGTTGGGCCTGATCTGGGTCCAAATTGTTTGAAAGGGTTATCAGCAGATGACAATGTCATGTAAAAGTTTAATGCAAAATTAAAATACATCGGTTCAACTTCAACTTTTTATAACCTCTAAAGTGTTTAACGGTTTAGACCCATATCAGGTCCAGACAGAATGTCGGGCCTGATCTGGGTCTAAATTGTTTGAAATGCTTATCAGCAGATCACAATGTCATGTTAAAGTTTAAATCAAAGTTAAAAGACATTGGTTCAATTTCAACTTGTCATAACCTCTAAAGTGTCAAATAGTTTTGACCCATATAAGGTGTGGCAGAATGCCGGGCCTGATCTGGGACCAAATTACTTTAGAGGGTTATCAGCAGATGACAATAACATGTGAAGGTTTAACAGAAAGTTAAAATACATTGGTTCAATTTCACCTTTTCATAACCTCTAAAGTGTCAAACAGTTTGGACCCAGATCAGGTCCAGACAGAATGTTGGGCCTGATCTGGATCCAAATTGTTTGAAACACTTATCTGCAAATGTCATCTGCTAACAAAGTCATGTAAAGGTTTAACGCAAAGTTAAAATACATCGGTTCAACTCCAACTAGTCATAACCTCTAAAGTGTCAAACAGTTTGGACCCCTATCAGGTCCGGACATTATGTTGGGCCTGATCTATGTCCAAATTGTTTGAAAGGGTTATCAGCAGATGACAATGTCATGTAAAGGTTTAATGCAAAATTAACGTTGGTTCAACTTCAACTTTTCATAACCTCTAAGGCGTCAAACAGTTTGGACCCTAATCAGGTCCGGACAGAATGTCGGGCCTGATCTGGGTCCAAATTGTTTGAAAAATTAGTTATCAGCAAATGACAATGTCATGTAAAGGTTTAATGCAAAGATAAAATACATCGGTTTAACCTCAACTTGTCATAACCTCTAAAGTGTCAAACAGTTTTGACCCCTATCAGGTCTGGACAGAATGTCGGGCCTGATCTGGGTCCAAATTGTTTGAAAGGGTTATCAGCAGATGACAATGTCATGTTAAAGTATAACGCAAAGTTAAAATACATCGGTTCAACTTCAACCTGTCATAACCTCTAAAGTGTCAAACAGTTTAGACCCGGATCAGGTCCGGACAATATGTTGGGCCTGATCTGGGTCCAAATTGTTTGAAACACTTATCTGCAGATGTCATCTGCTGACAAAGTCCCTGTAAAGGTTTACGTAAAGTTAAAATACATCGGTTCAACTCCAACTTGTCATAAGCTCTAAAGTGTCAAAAAGTTTGGACCTCTATCAGGTCTGCACAGAATATTGGGCCTGATCTGGGTCCAAATTGTTTGAAAGGGTTTTCAGCAAATGACAATATCATGTAAAGGTTAAACGCAAAGCTAAAATACATCAGTTCAACTTCAACTTTTCATAACCTCTAAAGTGTCAAACAGTTTTGACCCCTATCAGGTCTTGACAGGATGTCAGGCCTAATCTGGGTCCAAATTGTTTGAAAGAGTGATCAGCAGATGACAATGTCATGAAAAGGTTTAAAGCAAAGATAAAATACATCGGTTCAACTTCAACTTGTCATAACCTCTAAAGTGTCAAACAGTTTGGACCCCTATCAGGTCTTGACAGAATGTCTGGCCTGATCTGGGTCCAAATTAATTGAAAGGGTTATCAGCAGATGACAATGTCATGTTATAGTTTAAGTCAAAGTTAAAATACATTGTTTCAATTTCAACTTGTCATAACCCCTTTAGTATCAAATAGTTTTGACCCATATCAGGTGAGGGCAGAATGTCGGCCCATCTCTGGGACCAAATTACTTGAAAGGGTTATCAGCAGATGACAATAACATGTGAAAGTTTAACATAAAATTAAAATACATCGGTTCAATTCCACCTTTTCATAACCTCTAAAGTGTCAAACAGTTTGGACCCGGATCAGGTCAAGACAGAATGTTGGGCCTGATCTGGGTCCAAATTGTTTGAAACACTTATCTGCAGATGTCATCTGCTGACAAAGTCATGTAAAGGTTTAACGCAAAGTTAAAATACATCGGTTCAACTCCAACTTGTCATAACCTCTAAAGTGTCAAACAGTTTGGACCCCTATCAGGTCCGGACAGAATGTTGGGCCTGATCTGGGTCCAAATTGTTTGAAAGGGTTATCAGCAGATGACAATGTCATGTAAAGGCTTAATGCAAAGTTAACATTGGTTCAACTTCAACTTGTCTAAACCTCTAAAGCGTCAAACAGTTTGGACCCTATTCAGGTCCGGACAAAATGTCTGGCCTGATCTGGGTCCAAATTTTTTGAAAGGGTTATCAGCAGATGACAATGTCTTGTTTAATTTTTATGCAAAATTAAAATACATCGGTTCAACTTCCACTTGTCATAACCTCTAAAGTGTCAAACAGTTTGGACCCCTATCAGGTCTGGACAGAATGTTGGGCCTGATCTGGGTCCAAATTGTTTGAAACACAGTATTAATAGATTTTCGAGATTGTTTTCCTCTTCTTCCGGCCCTTTTCGAGACGAAACAAAAAAGTATGGGGTACGGGAAACAACTCGTACTGTATCGGGTTTTTTAACAGCACACACAGTCCCGCAAAATCAAAATTTCTAACTAAATATTTATTCCGAGCAGAAATGCAGTGCCTGTTTAAAAAAAACTGCCGTATATGTTAATTTTAGCAAGACAATTATTCAGTGTAGAACTGGCAGCAAATTTATTTAACATAAATAGTTTGTAATACCTACGAGTTATCATTTTGTGGCACCACCTTTTAGTATACCAAAGGAGATGACGCACATCACGCACGCACACACGCGGCTTATCATCAACTGAGCGCAAGCGATTTTTTTTCAATGTCACCAACCGAGCGCAAAACCCTCCCACTGACCGAGCGCAGATTCTATATGACTTTTTTATGGGACCCATCCGTAGTAAACGGGCAACATAAGTTTGTGTGCACAATAAAATACCGGGCCTTTCAAGTAACGGTACTTACTTAGTCAGTTTGTTGTCGCTCCCATTCAGATTGGTGAAATTATTCGTACAACAACCGAGCGTGGGGAAAAAGCATTTTTATGGCAGAACTAGAGGAGAACGAACGACGCTGCAGAGGCATTTCATAGCCAACCCATCAATGTGATTTTAATGAAACTTTGAACGGTACCTCCACATGTAACTGCCCAAAATATTTGCGCTCAATCGACTAGCAAGGTCTCGGACCTCTATAGAAATCCTGCGCCCAATTGATGGCATCCTCCGCGCCGAATTGATGAGCATTTGTGCTCAATTGATGAATCACCACACACGCACACACAACGACACGCGACCGCGCTCTTTTTGTTTGATTGCACAGAAAAAGTTTTTCATAATAATCCCTGTCTTTCAAAAAAAGCTCCATCCGATATGAATAATTTTTTATATTGACCTTTATGTTCGTATATCGATTAAGAAATTACTTTATAAGGTTCACTTGTATATGATCAGGCATTTCAAATCTCCGTAAACATAACAGAGCAGATGCATCTCACATAACTGCCTGATCTGGATCTGCACTGTTTACAAAACCGTTTAAATGAGTCTTTATGAGGTAGAAGGTTTACTCCATGACGACTTGTGTCGTCTCAAAATAGTTTCAACCTTATAAATGGGTTCTTTTTTTTATTTGTTTGCACAGAAAAACTTTTCATAAATAGCATTTCCTTCAAAACTCCATTAACATTTTGATCAAACCTTCATTTTCAAAATCCATATACCTTTGTTAACGAAAACGTTTAAAGCCGCCCCCACGAGCATATAACACAAAGTCCACTTGTGGTATGATCAGATATTTCATATCTCCATTAGCAAAAACAGAGCAGACCCCTATCAGACAGCTCTCACGAGAGCCGCCTGATCTGGATCCGCTTTGTTTTCAAAGATCAAAACATTTTTGAATCCGCAGCACGAGCGTATTGCACAAGTTCCACTTGTGTATGATCAGATATTTCATATCTTGACTTCATACGCAGACAGGACAGACCCTGATCAGGCAGCTCTCACGAGAGCCACTTGATCTGGATCGGCCTTGTTTACAAAAACGCTCTTAAGGCGCCCCAAGGACATATAGCACCTATGCTAAGACATTTCCTATATCCTTAGGCAAACAGAGCAGAGCATGACCAGGCAGCTCTCACGTGAGCTGCCTGATCTGGATCCGCCTTGTTTACAAAAACATTTTAAAGGCCACCCACGAGCATAAGCACAAGTCCCAGTTGTGTATGATCTCCTAAAGGAAACAGAGCAGACTGTGACGAGCCATCTATCACGAGAGCCGTCCGACCTGGATCCACCTTGTTTTCAGAAACGATTCAAAGGCACCAATGAGCATATAGCACAAGTTCCACTTGTACTTGTGTATGATCAGATATTTCAAATCTCCATAAGCAAACAGAGCAGACCCTGATCAGACAGCTCTCACGAGAGCTGCTTTATCTCGATCTGCATTGTTTACAAAAACATTTTAAAGTTGCAGCACGAGTTTATAGCACAAGTTCTACTTGTGTATGATCAGATATTTCGTATCTCTATAAGCAAACAAAGGAGGCCGTGATCAGGCAGTTCTCACGGGAGCGGCTTGATTTAGATCCATCGTGTTTACAAAAAAGTTTAAAGCCGCCACACGAGCATATAGGTTCCACTTGTGTATGATCAGACATTTCTTATCCCCATAAGCAACATAGTGGACCACGACCAGGCAGCTCTCACGAGAGCCGCTTGATCTGGATCCACTTTGTTTACAAAAAATGTTTAAAGCCGCCGCACGAGCGTATGGCACAAGTTCTACTTGTTTCATATCCACTTGTATATGATCAGATATATCATATCTCCTCAAGCAAACAGAGTGGACCATGACCAGGCAGCTCTCAAGAGAGCCGCTTGATCTGGATCGATTTTGTTTGCAAAACATTTTAAAGCCGCCGAACGCGCATATGGCACAAGTTCAACTTGTGTATGGTCAGATATTTCATATCCCCATAAGCAAACAGAGTGGGCCATGACCAGGCAGCTATCACGAGAGTCGGCAGATCTGGATCCACTTTGTTACCAGAAACGTCTTAGAGTCATCGCACGAACATATAGCAAAAGTTCCACTTGTTTCATATCCACTCATGTATGATCAGAAATTTTCATATCCCCATAAGCAAACAGAGTAGACCCTATTCAGGCAGCTCTCAAGAGAGCTGCTTGATCTGGATCTACTTTGTTTACAAAGAGAGTAGACCCTGGTCAGGCAGCTCTCACGAGAGCCGCCTGATCCGGATTTACTTTGTTTACAAAAACGTTTAAAAGCAGCCGCACGAGCATATATGATCAGATATTTCATATCCCCATAAGCAAGACAGAGTAGACCCTGATCAGGCAGCTCTCACGAGAGCAGCCTGATCCGGATCTACATTGTTTACAAAAACGTTTAAAAGCCGCCGCAAGAGCATATCACACAAGCTCCACTTGTGTATGATCAGATATTTCATATCCCTGTAAGCAAACAGAGTAGACCCTGGTCAGGCAGCTCTCACGAGAGCCGCCTTATCTGGATCTACTTTGTTTACAAAAACGTTTCAAAGCCGCCGCACGAGCATATATGATCAGATATTTCATATCCCTCTAAGCAAGACAGAGAAGACCCTGATCAGGCAGCTCTCACGGGAACCGCCTGATCGGAATCTACTCTGTTTACAAAAACGTTTTAAAGCTGCCGCACGAGCATATAACACAAGTTCCACTTGTGTATGATCAGATATTTCATATCCGAATAGACCCTGCTCACGAGAGCCACCTGATCTGGATTGACCTTGTTTACAAAAACGTTTTTAAGGCCGCTCTCCGGCCTGTTTTAGTGTATTTGAACCCTTTTTGCGCGAACATATCACGAGCACAATTATTTCATGCCAAGCGAGTACAGTTGTCTATAGAGTTCAAAAAAGTTATTCAACCTAAAGAAAACGGCAACAGCACATTGAAAAGAGCTTCTAGTATACAAAAAATAAAATAATAAAGATGAAGCTCAGCATGCGCATCTACGAAGCCTGATCCGCGCCTTTTTATTTGATATCCGTCTATTATAGTGGTTAAAGTGATTTAATGGATAAATAGTTTCCCCTTCTACTCGAGAAAACAACTGGTTTGTTTTCAAAGCAATAAAGGGGCAGATCAGTCTGCACGCCTGTGCAGTCGGGCCAGCACATTATTTACTGTGTAGCGCAGTGAGATTGATGTACTTCTCGGATTGAAAAGGTAGTTTGATTATCCGATTTTGGTATCATTGAATATAAGTCATTTCTTTCTTGCAAAGCTTTTTGCTTGCAAGACAATAAAGATTCGGATTGGTCTGCATAGCAGCGCAGTCTGGTCAGTTTCTTTACTATGTTCTGCCTATCAATGTGAAAACGGTACACATCTCAGATTGCGCTCCTGGTAAACAATACAATGCAAGACAATAAAGGTTCAGATCAGTCTGCACAGCGGTGCAGTCTGATCAGTTTCTTAATTATTTTCTGCCTATCACAGTGAAACGATACACATCTCAGATTGCGCTCCTGGTAGGAACAATAAAGGAGCATATTAGTCCACACATCCGTGCATCCTGATCAGCACATTCGTCGTTTTATGTATGGACTGTATAATATGTGAAAAACAACAACTTTTTGGTGTTTTCGAGTCGCTACCAAGGTTCAGGAGCTGATTAGACTAAGTAAAGAAGAAGGACGTTCTCGCTAGAACCCTCTCTGCTTTAAAACGGGACAAGCGCGGATCCAGATAGTTTTTACAGAGAATATTAACAATTATACGCTAAAAAATTGTGTGTATTTAAATCTTTATATATGTCGTAATTAAAATAACTAAAAAAATACTTACTTAGATAAAACCTCCTTTAAAAATAGATAAGTGTAGGTGTTCGCTAGACCATGTAGACAGCCAGTTGGATAATAAAATTATTGTGCAGAAAACAGATGTCCCAAATCATGGCAAATGTCAGGGAGATCAAAGACCTTTCATAATAATATTATAATGACAAATTAGAGGATTAAATGCTCGCTCCGTGGGGTACCAGTGGTTGTTTTGACAGGTGTCAAATCTTGCGTAACTTATGCATCTGGTTTCTTACATGAAAGGATGTGATGTGGAGAAACACACTTAACTGTTCATTTGATCAACTTTTGTGTTACAAAAGGAATTTATGAAGGATTTATCAATTAGGAATTTTACTTTACCTCTTTACTGCTTGGTGTTTTTGGATGTTTGTACTGTCTTTTATCTATTAAAAGAAAGTAATACTTTCAGAGTGACTAAATGTGTGGCTGGATATTTTGCCAACCCTTATCTGCTGAGGGTAGAATAAGTCTTTTTAGAGATATTATGATATCAGCAGATGACAATGTCATAATAAGGTTTGACGCAAAATTAAAATACTAATGTCATAACCCTTAAGCATGTTAAGGTTTGGCCTGATCTAGGTCCAAATTGTTTGAAAGGATTATCAGCAGATGACAATGTCATAAAGAGGTTTAAAGGGATAATTCAGACGTTTTTTACATATGCATTATTATAGAGCTAACAGTATACTGGGAACCATATGATTATTAATTTTGTTAAAACTGCTCCAATTAGCCCATAATTTAATTGCACTCACATGCCACAGGGGATCGCCATTAATCACTTGAATACTCCAATAAGTATTCACCATATCTACATTAATTGCTGGTTCCCGCTTTACAGGTGGTCAGTAATGAAAAAACAGGTAACCAGTACCCCCCAATACCTGGAAATGGGGGGGGGGGGGGTTCTGGTTACCTGTATTTACATTACTGACCACCTGTAGACCGGGAACCAGCAATTAATGTAGATACATGTATGGTGAATTCCTCAGGCATCACTTCAGACGTGGCCAGGTCAAATAGGTTAATTACAGTCAGTGTATAGCGTCAGTCTGATCTATTTCTAAACTGTTTGGAAGGTTTATCAAAGAGTATCAAACAGTGTGGATCTAGATCAGGCCCAATAAAATGTCAGACCAATTTCTTGATAAAAATTTTTTTGTAAAGCTTATCAGCAGACGACACAAACAGGTTAAGAGTTAAATGGTGTGAGCTTCCAGCATTACAGCTGCATTTGATTATAGTCTGATCAGTGTTTTCACAGAACAGAACAGTAACATAATGGGTAGGTAAAGATCCAAGCTTTGAGGACAGACTAGAATTGGCAGATGCATGGACAAACAGCCGAGACTCCGATCAGCCTGAATATTGACATTGTTTGGTCAGAGTCTTTCGCTGTCTGCATGGACCAATGAACAGGCTGATCTGAGTCTGTTAGGCTTGCAAGCCATTTTGTTTGTTTGAATTTTCAAGAATTTGCTCAGATTTATGACCGCCGTGATGTCACAGCCTTAGCGACACAGGTAAACAAATGTACTGAGGTGAAGTGAGTGGTGAATTTTAACATTACGGGTAACGGGAAAATGGTGAAAAATGGGCTGTATTTATTCAAATTCTCCGATTTTTTCACCAGTCTGTGCTTATTTTGAAGGGAAAACATTGTCATTTGTCCGGCCACGATTATTTTGATTATAAAAGGATATGATGTGGAGAAACACTTAACTGTTCATTTGATCAACTTTTTGCGTTAAACATTTATATTGACTTTGTCAGCAGATGACATCTGCTGATAAACGTTTCAAACAATTTGGACCAAGATCAAGCCCAACATTCTGTCCGGACCTGATCCGGGTACAAACTGTTTGACATTTTAGAGGTTATGACAAGTTGAAGTTGAACCGATATATTTTAACTATGCGTTAATTTTTTACATGCCATTGTCATCTGCTGATAAACCTTTCAAAAAATTTTGACCCAGATCAGGCCTGACATTCTGTCCGGACATGATAGGGATCAAAACTGTTTGACACTTTGGAGGTTATAACAAGTTGAAGTTGAACCGATGTATTTTAACTTTGCCTTAAATCTTTACATGACATTGTCATCTGCTGATAACCCGTTCAAACAATTTGGACCCAGATCAGGCCAGACATTCTGTCAGGACCTGAAAGGGGACCAAACTGCTTGACACTTTAGAGGTTATGACAAGTGGGAGTTGAACCACTATTTTATTTTTGCGTTAAACTTTTACTTGACTTTCAGCAGATGACATCTGCTGATAAGTGTTTCAAACATTTTGGACTCAGATCAGGCCCAGCATTCTGTCCGGACCTGATCCAGGTCCAAGCTGTTTGACACTTTAGAGGTTATGACAAGTTGAAGTTGAACCAATGTATTTTAACTCTGTGTTAAACCTTTACATGACATTGTCATCTGCTGATAACCCTTTCAAGTAGTTTGGACCCAGAACAGGCCCGACATTCTGTCCGGACCTGATAGGGGTCCAAACTCTTTGACACTTTAGAGGTTATGACAAGTTGGAGTTGAACCAATGTTTTATTTTTGCGTTTAACCTTTACAATGACTTTGTCAGCAGATGACATCTGCTGATAAGTGTTTCAAACAATTTGACCCAGATCAGGACACAATCTGTCTGGACATGATCCGGGACCAAACTGTTTAATACTTTAGAGGTTATGACAAGTTGAAGTTGAACTGATGTATTTTCACTTTGCGTAAACCTAAACATGACATTGTCATCTGCTGATAGCCCTTTCAAGTAATTTTAACCCAGATCAGGCCTGACATTCTGCCAACAACTGTTAGGGGTCCAAACTGTTTGACACTTTAGAGGTTATGACAAGTTGAAGTTGAACCGATATATTTTAACTATGCGTTAAACTTTTACATGACATTGTCATCTGCTGATAAACATTTCAAACAATTTTGACCCAGATCAGGCCTGACATTCTGTCCTGACCTGATTTTGACACTTTGGAGGTTATAACAAGTTGAAGTTAAACCGATGTATTTTAACTTTGCCTTAAATCTTAACATGACATTGTCATCTGCTGATAACCCTTTCAAACAATTTGGACCCGATCAGGCCTGACATTATGTCTGGACTTGATAAGGGTCAAACTGTTTGACACTTTAGAGGTTATGACATGTTGAAGATGAACCGATGTATTTCAATTTTGCGTTAAACTTTTACATGACATTGTCATCTGTCGATAACCCTTTCAAACTATTTTGACCCAGATCAGGCCCGACATTCTGTCCTGACCTGAAAGGGGTCCAAACTGTTTGTCACTTTAGAGCTTATGACAAGTTGGAGTTGATCCAATATTTTATTTTTGCGTTAAACTTTAACATGACTTTCAGCAGATGATATCTGCTGATAAGTGTTTCAAACATTTTGTACTCAGATCAGGCCCAACATTCTGTCTGGACCTGATCCGGGTCCAAGCTGTTTGACACTTTAGAGGTTATGACAAGTTGAAGTTGAACTGATGTATTTTAACTTTGCCTAAACCTTAACATGACATTGTTATCTGCTGATAGCCCTTTCAAGTAATTTGGACCCACATCAGGCCCGACATTCTGCCAACACCTGTTAGGGGTCCAAACTATTTGACACTTTAGAGGTTATGACAAGTTGAAGTTGAACCAATGTATTTTTCTTTGCGCTAAACCTGTAAATGACATTGTCATCTGCTGACAACCCTTTCAAACAATTTGGATCCAGATCAGGCCTGACATTCTGTCCGGACCTGATAAGGGGTCCAAACTGTTGGACACTTCAGAGGTTATGACAAGTTGAAGCTGAACCGATTTATTTTAATTATGCGTTAAACTTTTACATGACATTGTCATCTGCTGATAAACATTTCAAACAATTTTTACCCAGATCAGGCCTGACATTCTGTCTGGACCTGATAGGGGTCAAAACTGTTTGACACTTCGGAATTTATAACAAGTTGAAGTTGAACCGATGTATATTAACTTTGCCTTAAATCTTTACATGACATTGTCATCTGCTGATAACCCTTTTAAACAATTTGGACCCAGGTCAGGCCAGACATTCTGTCCCGACTTGACAAGGGTCAAACTGTTTGACACTTTAGAGGTTATGACATGTTGAAGTTGAACCGATGTAATTAAATTTTGCGTTAAACTTAAACATGACATTGTCATCTGTTGATAACCCTTTCTAACAATTTGGACCCAGATCAGGCCCGACATTCTGTCCGGACCTGAAAGGGGTCCAAACTGTTTGACACTTTAGAGCTTATGACAAGTTGGAGTTGAACCAATATTTTATTTTTGCGTTAAACCTTTACATGACTTTGTCAGCAGATGACATCTGCTGATAAGTGTTTCAAACATTTTGGACCCAGATCAGGCCCAACATTCTGTTCAGACCTGATCGCGGTCCAAGCTGTTTGACACTTTAGAGGTTTTGACATGTTGAAGTTGAACCAATGTATTTTAACTCTGCATTAAACCTTTACATGACATTGTCATCTGCAGATAACCCTTTCAAGTAGTTAGGACCCAAATTAGGTCTGACATTCTGCCCGGACCTGATAGGGGTCAAAACTGTTGGACACTTTAGAGGTTATGACAAGTTGAACAGATGTATTTTTCTTTGCATAAAACCTTGACATGACTTGTCATCTACTGACAACACTTTCAAAAAATTTGGACCCAGATCAGGCCGGACATTCTGTCCGGACCTGATAGGGGTCCAAACTGTTTGACACTTTAGAGGTTATGGCAAGTTGAAGTTGACCAATGTATTTTAACTTTGCCTTAAATCTTCAGAGGTTATGACAAGTTGAAGCTGGACCGATATATTTTAATTATGAGTTAAACTTTTACATGACATTGTCATCTGCTGATAAACATTTCAAACAATTTTGACCCAGATCAGGCCTGACATTCTGTCCGGACCTGATAGGGGTCAAAACTGTTTGACACTTCGGAGGTTATAACAAGTTGAAGTTGAACCGATGTATATTAACTTTGCCTTAAATCTTTACATGACATTGTCATCTACTGACAACACTTTCAAACAATTTGGACCCAGATCAGGCTGGACATTCTGTCCGGACCTGATAGGGGTCCAAACTGTTTGACACTTTAGAGGTTATGACATGTTGAAGTTGAACTGATGCATTTTAATTTTGCGTTAAACTTAAACATGACATTGTCATCTATTGATAACCCTTTCAAACAATTTGGACCCAGATCAGGCCCGACATTCTCTGCGGACCTGAAAGGGGTCCAAACTGATTGACACTTTAGAGGTTATGACAAGTTGGAGTTGAACCAATATTTTATTTTTGCATTAAACCTTTACATGACTTTGTCAGCAGATGACATCTGCTGATAAGTGTTTCAAACATTTTGGACTCAGATCGGGCCCAACATTCTGTCCGGACCTGATCCAGGTCCAAGCTGTTTGAATCTTTAAAGGTTATGACAAGTTGAAGTTGAACAAATGTATTGAAACTCTGCGTTAAACCTTTACATGACATTGTCATCTGCTGATAACCCTTTCAAGTAGTTTGGACCCAGAACAGGCCCGACATTCTGTTTTGACCTGATAGGGATACAAACTCTTTGACACTTCAGAGGTTATGACATGTTGGAGTTGAACCAATGTTTTTTTTTTTGCGTTAAACCTTTACAATGACTTTGTCAGCAGATGACATCTGCTGATAAGTGTTTCAAACAATTTGGACCAAGATCAGGCCCAACTTTCTGTCTGGACCTGATCCTGGTCCAATCTGTTTGACACTTTAGAGGTTATGACAAGTTGAAGTTGAACTAATGTATTTTAACTTGACGTAAACCTTAACATGACATTGTTATCTGCTGATAAACCTTTCAAACAATTTTGACCCAGATCAGGCCTGACATTCTGTCCAGACCTGATAGGGGTCAAAACTGTTTAACACATTGGAGGTTATAACAAGTTGAAGTTGAACCGATGTTTTTTTACTTTGCCTTAAATCTTTACATGACATTATCATTGGCTGATAACCCTTTCAAACAATTTGGACTCAGATCAGGCCAGACATTCTGTCCGGAATTGATAAGGGTCAAACTGTTTGACACTTTAGAGCTTATGACAAGTTGGAGTTGAACCAATATTTTATTTTTGCGTTAAACCTTTACATGACTTTGTCAGCAGATGACATCTGCTGATAAGTGTTCCAAACATTTTGGACTCAGATCAGGCCGAACATTTTGTTCGGACCTGATCCCGGTCCAAGCTTTTTGACACTTTAGAGTTTATGACAAGTTGAAGTTGAACCGATGTATTTTAACTCTTCGTTAAACCTTTACATGACATTGTCATCTGCTGATAACCCTTTCAAGTAGTTTGGACCAAAATCAGGCCTGACATTCTGCCTGGACCTGATAGGGGTCAAAACTGTTTGACACTTTAGAGGTTATGACAAGTTTAAGTTGAACCGATGTATTTTTCTTTGCGTTAAACCTTGACATGACTTGACATCTGCTGACAACACTTTCAAACATTTTGGACTCAGATCAGGCCCAACATTCTGTCTGGACCTGATCTCGGTCCAAGCTGTTTGACACTTTAGAGGTTTTGACAAGTTGAAGTTGAACCAATACATGACATTGTCATCTGCTGATAACCCTTTCAAGTAGTTTGGACCCAGAACAGGCCCGACATTCTGTCTGGACCTGATAGGGATCCTAACTCTTTGACTCTTTAGAGGTTATGACAAGTTGGAATTGAACCAATGTTTTATTTTTGCGTTAAACCTTTACAATGACTTTGTCAGCAGATGACATCTGCTGATAAGTGTTTCAAACATTTTGGACCAAGATCAGGCCCAACATTCTGTCCGGACCTGATCCAGGTCCAAACTGTTTGACACTTTAGAGGTTATGACAAGTTGAAGTTGAACTGATGTATTTTAACTTTGCGTAAACCTTAACATGACATTGTCATCTGCTGATAGCCCTTTCAAGTAATTTGGACCCAGATCAGGCCCAACATTCTGCCCGCACCTGTTAGGGGTCCAAACCATTTGACACTTTAGAGGTAATGACAAGTTGAAGTTGAACCGATGTATTTTTCTTTGCGTTAAACATTGAAATGACATTGTCATCTGCTGACAACCCTTTCAAACAATTTGGACCCAGATCAGGCCCGACATTCTGTCCGGACCTGATAGGGGTCCAAACTGTTTGACACTTCAGAGGTTATGACAAGTTGAAGTTGAACCGATATATTTTAACTATGCGTTAAACTTTTACATGACATAGTCATCTGCTGATAAACCTTTCAAACAATTTTGACCCAGATCAGGCCTTACATTCTGTCCGGACCTGATAGGGATCAAAACTGTTTGACACTTTGGAGGTTATAACAAGTTTAATTTGAACCGTTGTATTTTAATGTTGCCTTAAATCTTTACATGACATTGTCATCTGCTGATACCCCTTTCAAACAATTTAAACCCAGATCAGGCCAGACATTCTGTCCAGACTTGATAGGGCTCAAACTGTTTGACACTTTAGAGGTTATGACATGTTTACGTTGAACCGATGTATTTAAATTATGTGTTAAACTTAAACATGACATTGTCATCTGTTGATAACCCTTTCAAACAATTTGGACCCAGATCAGGCCCGACATTCTGTCTGGACCTGAAAGGGGTTTAAACTGTTTGATACTTTAGAGGTTATGACAAGTTGGAGTTGAACCAATATTTTATTTTTGCGTCAAACCTTTACATGACTTTTTTAGCAGATGACATCTGCTGATAAGTGTTTCAAACATTTTGGACTCAGATCAGGCCCAACATTCTGTCCAGACCTGATAAGGGTACAAACTGTTTGACACTTTAGAGGTTATGACAATTTGAAGTTGAACCGATGTATTTTAACTATGCGTTAAACCTTAACATGACATTGTCAGCAGATGACATCTGCTGATAAGTGTTTCAAACAGTATGGACCCAGATCAGGCCCGACATTCTGTTCCGACATGATCCGGGTCCAAACTGTTTGACACATTAGAGGTTATGACAAGTTGATGTTGAACCAATGTATTTTAACTTTGCATTAAACCTGAACATGACATTGTCATCTGCTGATAACCATTTCGAACAATTTGGACCCAGATCAGGCCCAACATTCTGTCCGGACCTGATAAAGGTACAAACTGTTTGACACTTTAGAGGTTATGACAATTTGAAGTTGAACCAATATATTTTAACTTTGTGTTAAACTTAAACATGACATTGTCATCTGCTGATAACCCTTTCAAACATTTTGGACCCAGATCAGGCCCAACATTCTGTCTGGACCTGATCTCAGTCCAAGCTGTTTGACACTTTAGAGGTAATGACAAGTTGCAGTTGAACCAATGTATTTAAACTCTGCGTTAAACCTTTACATGACATTGTCATCTGCTGATAACCCTTTCAAGAAGTTTAAACCCAGAACTGGTCCGACATTCTGTCCGGACCTGATAGGGGTAAAACTGTTGGACACTTTAGAGGTTATAACAAGTTGAAGTTGAAGCAATGTATTTTAACTATGCTTCAACGTTTTACATGACATTGTCATCTGCTGACAACCCTTTCAAACTATTTGGACCCAGATCAGGCCCAACATTCTGTCCGGACCTGATAGGGGTTAAACTGTTTGACACTTTAGAGATTATAACAAGTTGAAGTTGAACCAATGTATTTTAACTATGCGTTAAACCTTTACATGACATTGTCAGCAGATGACATCTGCTGATAAGTGCTTCAAACAATATGGACCCAGATTAGGCCCGACATTCTGTTCGGACATGATCCGGGTCCAAACTGTTTGACAATTTAGAGGTTATGACAAGTTGAAGTTGAACCAATGTATTTTAACTTTGCATTAAACCTGAACATGACATTGTCATCTGCTGATAACCATTTTGAACAATTTGGACCCAGATCAGGCCCAACATTCTGTCCAGACCTGATAAGGGTACAAACTGTTTGACACTTTAGAGGTTATGACAATTTGAAGTTGAACCAATGCATTTTAACTTTGCGTTAATTTAAAACATGACATTGTCATCTGCTGATAACCCTTTCAAACAATTTGAACCCAGATCAGGCCAGACATTCTGTCCAGACCTGATAAGGGTACAAACTGTTTGACACTTTAGAGGTTATGACAATTTGAAGTTGAACCGATGTATCCTAACTTTGCGTTAAACTTTAACATGACGTTGTCATCTGCTGATAACCCTTTCAGACAATTTGGACCCAGATCAGGCCCGACATTCTGTCTGGACCTGATAGGTGTAAAAATTGTTTAAAACTTTAGAGGTTATGACAAATTGAAATTGAACCAATGTATTTTAACTTTGATTTAATCTTTAACATGACATTGTCATCTGCTGATAACAATTTTAAACAATTTAGACCCAGATTAGGTCTGAATCTGTCCGGACCTGATAGGAGTCCAAACTGTTAAATACTTAAGAAGTTTGAAAAGGTTAAATTGAACCGATGTATTTTAACTTTGCGTTAAACCTTAACATGTAATTATCATCTGCTGGTAACCCATTCAAGTAATTTGGACCCAGATCAGGCCTGACATTCTGCCCGCACCTGATAGGGGTCATTTGACTATTTGACAATTTAGAGGTTAAGACAAGTATTTTAACTTTGATTTTATTTTAAACATGATATTGTCATCTGCTGATAACCCTTTCAGATAATTAGGACCCAGTTCAGGCCCCACATTCTGTCTGGACCTGATAGGGGTCAAACTGTTTGACACTTTAGAGGTTATGACAATTTGAAGTTGAACCGATGTATTCTTACTTTGCGTTAAACTTTAACATGACGTTGTCATCCGCTGATAACCCTTTCAGACAATTTGGACCCAGATCAGGCCCGACATTCTGTCTGGACCTGATAGGTGTAAAAATTGTTTGATACTTTAGAGGTTATGACAAATTGAAATTGAACCAATGTATTTTAACTTCGATTTAATCTTTAACATGACATTGTCATCTGCTGATAACCATTGTAAACAATTTAGACACAGATCAGGCCCGAATCTGTCCGGACCTGATAGGGGTCCAAACTGTTAAATACTTTAGAGGTTATGAAAAGGTGAAATTGAACCGATGTATTTTAACTTTGCGTTAAACCTTAACATGTTATTATCATCTGCTGGTAACCCATCCAAGTAATTTGGACCCAGATCAGGCCCCACATTCTGTCTGGACCTGATAGGGGTCAAACTGGTTGACACTTTAGAGGTTATGAAAAGTTGAAGTTGAACCAATGTATTTAAACTTTGCATTGAACCTTTACATGACATTGTCATCTGCTGATAACCCCTTTTGAACAATTTGGACCCAGATCAGGCCCAACATTCTGTCCAGACCTGGTAGGGGTCAAACTGTATGACACTTTAGAGGTTATGACAAGTTGAAGTTGAACCGATGTATTTTAACTATGCATTAAATTTTTACATGACATTGTCATCTGCTGATAACCCTTTCAAACAATTTGGATCCAGATCAGGCCCAACATTCTGTCTGGACCTGATAGGGGTAAAAATTGTTTGACACTTTAGAGGTTGTGACAAGTTGAAGTTGAACCGATGTTTTATAACTACGCGTTAAACTTTTACATGACATTGTCATCTGCTGATAACCCTTTCAAGTAATTTGGACCCAGATCAGGCCAGACATTCCACTGGCACCTGATAGGGGTCAAAACTATTTGACACTTTAGTGGTTTTGACAAGTTGAAATTGAACCAATGTATTTTAACTTTGATTTAAACTTAAACATGACACTTTCATCTGCTGATAACCATTTCAAACAATTTAGACCCAGATCAGGCCTGAATTTGTCTGGATCTGATAGGGGTCCAAACTGTTAAAAACTTTAGAGGTTATGAAAAGGTGAAATTGAACCGATGTATTTAAACTTTTAAACCTTAACATGTTATTGTCATCTGCTGATAACCCATTTAAGTAATTTGGACCCAGATCAGGCCCGACATTCTGCCCGCACCTGATAGGGGTCAAAACTATTGGACACGTTAGAGGTTATGACAAGTTATAATTGAACCAATTTATTTTAACTTTGATTTAAACTTTAACATAACATTGTCATCTGCTGATAACCATTTCAAACAATTTAGACCCAGATCAGGCCGAATTTGTCCGGACCTGATAGGGGTCCAAACAGCTAAACACTTTAGAGGTTATGAAAAGTTGAAGTTGAACCCATGTATTTTAACTTTGCCTTAAACTTTTACATGACATTGTCATTTGCTGATAACCCTTTCAAACAATTTAGACCCAGATCAGGCCCAACATTCTGTCAGGACCTTATAGGGGTTAAATTGTTTGACACTTTAGAGGTTATGACAAGTTGAAGTCCAACCGAATTATTTCAACTATGCGTTAAACTTTTACGTGACATTGTCATCTGCTGATAACCATTTCAAACAATTTGGACCCAGATCAGGCCCAACATTCTGTCTGGGCTTGATAGGGGTTAAACTGTATGAAGCTTTAGAGGTTATGACAAATTAAAGTTGAACCGATGTATTTTAACTTTATGTTTAACTTAAACATGACATTGTCATCTGCTGATAACCCTTTCAGATAATTTGGACCCAGTTCAGGCCCCACATTCTGTCTGGACCTGATAGGGGTCAAACTGTTTGACACTTTAGAGGTTATGACAAGTTGAAGTTGAACCGATGTTTTTTAACTATGCATTAAACTTTTACATGACATTGTCTTCTGCTGATAACCCTTTCAAACAATTTGGACCCAGATCAGGCCCAACAATTGTCGGGACCTGATAGGGGTCAAACTGTTAGACACTTTAGAGGTTATGAAAAGTTGAAGTTGAACCAATGTATTTAAACTATGCATTAAACTTTTAAATGACATTGTCATCTGCTGATAATCCTTTCAAACAATTTGGACCTAGATCAGGCCCCACATTCAATCGGGACCTGATAGGGATCCAAACTGTTTGACACTTTAGAGGTTATGACAAGTTTAAGTTGAACAGATGTATTTTAACTTTGCGTTAAACTTTAACATGACGTTGTCATCTGCTGATAAACGTTTCAAACAATTTAGACCCAGATCAGGCCTGACATTCTGTCTGGAGCTGATAGGGGTCAAAACTGTTTGACACTTTAGAGGTTATGACAAGTTGAAGTTGAACCGGTGTATTTTAACTTTGCATTAAACTTAAACATGACGTTAAACTTAAACATGACAATCTTTACATGACATTGTCATCTGCTGATAGGGGTCAAAACTGTTTGACACTTTAATGGTTATGACAAGTTGAAGTTGAACAGATGTATTTTAACTTTGCGTTAAACTTAAACATGACGTTTTAAACTTAAACATGACAATCTTTACAAGATATTGTCATCTGCTGATAACCCTTTCAAACAATTTGGACCCAGATCAGGCCGACATTCTGTCTGGACCTGATAGGGGTCCAAGCTGTTTGACGCTTTATGGGTTACGACAAGTTGGAGTTGAACCAATGTTTTTTTTTGCGTTAAACCTTTACATGACGTTTCCGCATATGACATCTGTTGATAAGTGTTTCAAACAATTTGGACCCAGATCAGGCCTGACATTCTGTCCGGAAATGATAGGGGTCAAAACTGTTTGACACTTTAGAGGTTATGACAAGTTCAAGTTGAACTGATGTATTTCAACTTTGCGGTAAACTTTTTCATGACATTGTCATCTGCTGATAACCCTTTCAAACAATTTGGACCCAGATCAGGCCCGACATTCTGTCTGGACCTGATAGGGATGAAACTGTTTGTCGCTTTAGAGGTTAAACTGTAATTAATGTACGACAGAAATATTGAACAAATTGGGCTCTTAATTCTCTCAATTGGAAATTATTGAATTACCGAACAGAGGAAAACCTTCTATTCTTAAATTGGTAATATTTAAGTTATTACAAGAATGTCAAACAAGTTGGGCTCTGAGTTCTGGACGTCACTATAGGAATATGTAGAACTATTGAAAAGAGGAAAATTCCTCTGTTCATAAACTGTAATTAATGTAAGACAGAAATATTGAACAATAATAGTAAGTGAGTATGTTCAGGAAATACCACAATCACAAACTGCAGACAACCCCGTGGCACCCAAGGAAGAGCCGCTCAACCATCACGAGACACCAGGAAGACAAATAAAGCAAAGCAATCAGCTCTCTCTTCCCCACCAAGATGAGTGCAATACTAGAAAGAACATAAAGTAGCATACAACAAAACATAGAACAATTACAGACTCCCACAGTGGGAATAACCTTTAATCAAAAAGTCAACAACAACAGAACCACCGCCTTAAAACGGACAGCAGCCTAAGCCACCAGGGGGCTTAAATGCATTTTACTGGTACCAAATCTTCGCCCTAGATTCTGCTGTTGTTGAAGTACAAGAAATGTTCAGCTCGCATGGAGGCCATCTAACTAATGCAATGTATCATCATGGAAAAAACACTCTAATCAAATTACTACACCATGATGAAACAAAGAAAGGGCTCATGACTCACAGATAGTCAGAGCTAAAGAAAACCTCAAGTTGAGCCACGGTGGGTCCAGCTACAGATAAGCATGAGGCACCGACCCACCGATTAAAGCTTTACGCCAGAGCCGTCATAGAGTCTGAGGCCTGACCCACCATTGTGCAATTAAAGAGGAAACCATAGCTATAAACCGTGATTGGGTTTAAAACTAGGCATGCAGACTGTCGCATGATATCCAAGGTATATCCAACCCTTATATAACGTTTTACTATC
Source organism: Loripinus fragilis (assembly GCA_964019695.1). Taxonomy (NCBI): domain Eukaryota; kingdom Metazoa; phylum Mollusca; class Bivalvia; order Lucinida; family Lucinidae; genus Loripinus; species Loripinus fragilis. The sequence goes on from OZ026531.1 coordinate 50,156,060, forward strand.
TTTTTGAATTGATCACTAAAATTAGGTAATCCAACAATTCGTTTGAATTTATAGACTAAATCACCATAAAATATAGGTTCTGATATGCCTTGTTGCAGAAGAGTTTTTAACCCAATGTTGTATTTAACAATTAACTCTGAGTGTCTGTGGTAGAATTTAGAAAATGCTTTTCGAATTTTATGATATCTATAACCTTATTTTAATAATTTAGCAGTAAAAAATAAGTTTCTGTTGTTGAAGTCATCAACATTAGAACACACTCTAGCAAAACGAATAAGCTGAGAAATGTATACACCATAGGAAGGAGAGCGCGGAACATCTCCATCAAGAAATGGAAAATTTACTATTTCAAAATTAAAATCATCCCGTTTATCATAAATTTTAGAAGAAACTATGCCATTTGTTATTGACAAGTTCAAGTCCAAAAATGTAGCTTCAGTATCAGAAGAATTTGCCTTATTTAACTGAAGTTCAGTGGGATATATCTGACCTACCATTTGTTCAAAATAAGGATTATCAATATTAAGTTAGTCATCTAAATATATGGAGATAGAGTTAAAAGCTTCAATTCTCGTAATTAGAAATTGTTGAATTACCGAAAGGAGGAAAACTGGATATATTTTAGGTTTTTACTAGAATGTCAAAAAAGTTGGGTTTGGAGTTCTGGAAGTCACTATAGGAAATTGTAGAACTACTGAACAGAGGAAAATTCATCTGTTGTAAAATTCACTCCTTTTATTGATTGTCGAGAAACTGAATGGAGAATGTAGGAAAACTTCTCTGTTGAAAATTGGAAACATTTAAGTTATGATGGTTATTTATGTTAATATGGAAATGATAACAAACATGGTTCTTCATTTTCATTATAAGAAAGTGGGCTTTTATTTTCGCAATAGGAAATTGTTAAATTATGGTCGGAGGAAAATTCCTCTGTTGGAATATTGGCAATATTTAAGTTATAACTAGAATGTCAAATAAGTTGGGCTCAGAGTTCTGGAAGTCACTATGGGAAATTATTGAACTACTGAACAGAGGAAAATTCCTCTGTTGGAAAATTGGTCATATTCAAGTTATGACTTGAATATTAAACAAGTTGGACTCGGAGTTCTGGAAATCACTATAGGAAATTGGCGAACTACTGAACAGAGGAAAATTCCTCTGTTGTAAAATTCACTCCTTATATTGATTGTGGAGATACAGAATGGAAAACGGAGGAAAATTCCTCTGTTGAAAATTGGAAACATTTAAGTTATGATGGATACTTATGCTAAGATGGAAATGATAATAAACAGGGTTCTTCATTTTCATCATAGGAAAATGGGCTCATAATTCTCGCAAAAGGAAATTGTTGGATTACGGAACGGAGGAAAATTCCTCTGTTGGAGAATTGGATATTTTAGGTTTTGACTAGAATGTCAAACAAGTTGGGTTCAGAGTTCTGGAAGTAACTATAGGAAATTGGCGAACTACTAAACAGAGGAAAATTCCTCTGTTGTAAAGGTCACTCCTTCTATTTATTCTTGATATTCTACAGAATAGAAAACGGAGGAAAATTCCTCTGTTGAAAATTGGAAACATTTAAGATATGATGGATATTTATGTTAAGATGGAAATGATAGCAAACGGGTTTCTTCATTTTCATTATAGGAAAGTGGGCTCTTAATTCTCCAAATAGAAAATTGTTGAATCACCGAACGGAGGAAAATTCCTCTGTTGGAAAATTGGTAATATTTAAGTTATGACTAGAATGTAAAACAAGTTAGGCTCTCAGTTCTGGAAGTCACTATAGGAAATTGTTGAACTATTGAACAGAGGAAAATTCCTCTGTTGCAAAATTTTCTCTACTTTTATTGATTGTCAAGATACAGAATGGAAAACGGAGGAAAATTCCTCTGTTGAAAAGTGGAAACAATTAAGTTATGATTAAGATGGAAATGATAACAAACAGGGTTCTTCATTTTTATTATAGAAAAATGGGCTCTTAATTCTCGCTATAGGAAATTGTTGAAGTACCGAACGGAGGAAAATTCCTCTGTTGGAAATTGGTAATATTTAAGTTATGTCTAGAATGTAAAATTAATCAATTCTGGAAGTCACTATAGGAAATTTTCGAGCTACTAAACAGAGGAAAATTCCTCTGTTGTAAAGGTCACTCTTTTTACATATTGTTGAGATACTGAAAGTAAAATGTAGGAAAATTCCTCTGTTCTGAAATAAGATGAAAATCTGATTGTGATTAAAGGTAGACTTGTCCCATTGTCAAAACAGGAAATTACCTCTCTTGTAAACCGATTTCTACTTGATATACAAATTGATATTTGAACTTCTTTAAACTATTAGGACAAATACACTACTTGGAACATATTTTAAGGACATCAATTTCTGCATTTTGAGCAGTCACAACAGAGGAAATTTCCTCCGTTCATAGGAAAAATAAATTACATTGTACCATCATTCTTGTACTCTATAACGATGCAAAACTCAAATATGATTATATCCATATTTATGTTTTACTATCAAAAAAAGGGAATTCCATCGGAAAATCCCTTTTTATTTCGGAAAGAGTTATATGTGTAGTTGATAATGTTTAGGCCGTTTACCACTGTAAAAGTTGTTTTATAAAACTGTCGATAATAGCCACATCACACTGTTTTAGTAGGAAATGTCCTTACAAATATAGCAAACAGTATTTACGCGGATCAAACTGATCGTATTGTATCAGTTGGATCCGTGTCTACGCTGATTGAATCGGTACTTTCAACTGAATGGCAGTGCTTAAAAATAAAACTGGCAGCAATCACGATTTTAAAATGTGTGATGCTTTTGACACTTACCTGTAGAAATTCAAGTACAGATATATAGGCCGTCACATGGCTGTTACACCATTTGAATTCCCCCCGCTTTTCAGAAAGCCTAAAAATGTCGAAATTTCCAAGAGATTAGGGGTCAGGACAGTGGTTGTAGATTCTTCAAACAATTTTCTTCTGACACTGCAGGATATTGTTAATCCAGATTTGAGCTTAATGTTCGGAAAAATGCATGTAATAAAATAATATTCCCGATTTTCGCGTTTCTTATTATTGCGGCAGGACTATAGTGATTATACGGTGTGTGAAATGTAAAACTACAACAGTATGCAAAAGGATAAGCTTGGTCAAAGGAGGAAAGCACCTCAAAAAACGATTTCTATTTCCTATATGTTAAATAGCAGAAATAGATTATTAACTCAATTTTTTTAATCGGTACTTGTCCAATGTGAAAAGCATTTTTGCGGATAATTCGAGGGATGGACCAACTACCTTAACCAAGGAAAAAGTATCATTTTTTTTTGGAACTTTTATCTTGCCATTTTTACTTCATTGCGTTCTTGTTGACATGTGGTGGTCAGTGTTCGTTGTCGGTGTCTTTTCCTCATGGTGCCGTGGATTGGTCTGTTGTTTGTGATTATACCATTCCCTGGCCGCGTAGCGCAGTCGGTAACGTGTCTGGCAACAGATGCGAGTCTGACTGCAGATCCAGGGGTCGCGAGTTCGATCCCGGTCCGGTCCCATACTTTCGTGGAGATTGATCATGAAATAATTTCTACGATCATTCTCCTCCCTTCCGCTGAATCATTCAAGAAGGGTTTTTGTCAGTTACAAGCGAAAGTATGTGCACGAAGTACTGGTTAACTGCTTGTTCAAGCTTGCCCAGGAAAAAGTGTGGTTAGGTGAACTGACCGTCCCGCAATGACAATAGCTGTTGACTTGGGACGTAAAGCAACTAAACAAACAAACAAACAAAATTCCCTGGCCACACTAACTTGCTTCTAGAACAGTACCTGCCCATAATGAAATCAACTATTTAATTAAACCACTTTCAAAATAAAGAAGAAGATAAGTGATATATTCAGATTATAAATCTTTATTGTAACTTCTAGGTCAACTCCCTCATTACGTGCACAGCTGGCAGTCTAAAAATAGATCCAGTATAGCAACTTCGCACGCTGGAAGTATGTAGGAAGCAAGGAAAATTATTCTGTTTACATCATTTTTTAAAAGACAACATGTGGTGTCAATAGTGTCCATGAAACATATGTTACTATCGACTTCGCTGTTCCAGATTCTAGACTTACCCAAGAACCTTGTTGTGTCAATCAATTATCGCACCGCCTACTTGTATATGACAGCCAATCGAATAAAGGTATTGTCTCGATTGTTATGTTACTTTTTCAGCTATTGAACGTTCTATCTTGACCTGTTGCCTTGAATTAAGGACAGATTAACAAGAAGCCGGGCTAAATCTTTGCACAGCGGGATAAGGATAATAACTTCTAGTGGGTTTTGAAGTATTTATGTGGGTGGCAGTGGGGGTGGTAGCTGTGACGTCACGTGAACAATGCGACAGCTGTGTGCATTATACTGCTGAACAGACTCTCCCAGTTATTAATCAAACTATTGATAATGTTGTAATCTATATGACAGGAAATTTCCTTTCAGTTAAAAGTGTTGAAATAGTATATTTGAACCTCAAAGTGAGTAACTGTCTTCGGTGTGTGCGAACAACAAATGCGCAGGCCAGCCGTGCAGTCTGTTCAGCGCCTTTAGTTCGCTCATTTGAAGTATCATCAAGCGAAATAACGATTTTCTAACTAGTCGGTTGGTGTGAGTCTTACGTGGTCGGAAACCACGAAGTAAAGAAGAAGACAAAGATCAGGAATCTATACAATAAAATACCACACCTGATATAGGACACCATATGGAAAAGTGACAAAAATACAAGAAAACGTCAGAAGAGAGTCAAGAGGTCAGCTTTTTCCCAGCAGGTGACCACAAAGATAGTAAATGAGTATGATCAGGAAATACCACAATCACAAACTGCAGACAAACCTTTGGCATCACGAGGAAGAGCCACACAACAATCATCAGGAAGACAAACAAAGCAAAGCAACCAGCTTTCTCTTCCCCATCGAGAAGGACACAAAGTAACGCACAACGAAACATAGAACAATTACAGAAGCCCACAATGGGAGTAACAATCACTGCGTTTTGGTCCTTGAGCAAGACACATTTATCCTAGCTTAGTACTGGTTCAACCCAGGAAGACCCGTCCCTGTTTAATTGAAAGATTGTTGATGGGACGTAAAGAATCAAATCAAACAAAAACAACGAATCAACTACAACAGAACCATCGCCTTAGAACGGACAGCTCATTACAGACAAGACAGCAGCATGACAGACACGAAACACAAACAACAAAACGGATCCATTAAAGAGGCAACGCCTTGGAACGGTCAGATAAATACTGGAGGGCTTAAACTTACCCTTATTTCCTTTGTGGTTCAACATGAATAGATGTTTAGTTCGCATGCTAGATCCCTAACTTATCGATGTATCATCTTCTTGTAAATACAAATGGAGATATAAAAAGGAGATAAAACAAAGAGATGGACTCTATAGTAAATACAACTGAATAACGGAGTAAACAAAATCCAACAGTTAAACCCTGGTAGGCCCAACCACAGACAGAACATCAGGTCCTAAATTGCTCTGAAAATAAATAGAACCAACAACTTACTTTAACTTATATAAACTACGAGAGTAAAATCAAATACGAGTATCAATAAGTTTAAAAATGTTAATCTCCCATTCCTTCAAGGCCTTGGGTTCAACGTTTCTCGTTTACACCAACGATTACTAATACAAAAGTTATTTAATGAAGCAGCGATCTTCTTGCGACGAGGCCCATTTCAAAGATTTATAGGACCAGATAAGTGAACTTTTAAAGCGAATTAAAAGAGCTACGTTTATTAAGGGGGTGTTTATGGCCCCTATGAAGCCAAAATATAAAAGTTGTTTTTTTCATCACCAATTTCTTCCTATAGCTTTATTAGAACAAACGCCCAACTATAGAAGTCAGGTATTAATTTGAATTTTACAGTTGCTATGGTAACAAAAATAGCCAACAAAATAGGCTGAAAATGTGGTAGCCATCTATGGTTACAGGGATTTTATCTGAAAAAAAAACTAAGTTCTTTTCAGGCTTAAAAGTTCCAGTACCAAGAGAGGCACCATTACTACTCTCGCTTGCTGCGTCCGTATATTCTGCAATGGAAGTCGCAGAGAAAATAAACCGATCCTCCAGAAGTCTTGTTCCACTATTGTAAATCATAGTTTTTGCTCCTACCAAATAGAAATTCTCCAAGAATAATACACAGAAACAATAATAGAACATAGTGTTTTTGTGTTTTTATAAGTAAATACATATGGTGAACGAGAGCAGAATAAGAGTACTCAACAGGTCCTTTGGCAAACAGTGAAGACCCATATGAAAAGCCGCACTAATATACATATATACAAAAAACAGTCTCCTGGACAGACGTATATCATTTTATAGAAATGTTCACGGGTAACCCCATTAAATACAAAACGAACAACTTCATACTTATTGCATTAATATTTATGAAGGAAAGGTAAAATACAATGAAATTGATATTAGTTCACAATTCTACTGACCTAAAATGTTCATCTGTTGGTGCCTGAGGCTTGTCTTTGACTGGACACTGTTACGACACACCGAAGCTCAACTGGGGGTTTCTTAAGGGGGCATGCCTTTAAAAAGCTCTTACGTGTATGACTTTTTTTCTGTATAAACAAATATGATCACTTTGTCAAGGAGACGAGACTTTTGGCTATATTGTTGTATTAACAATTGGGCCGCGACGTGAGAAAACCTGTCTTCGGTGGTTTGTGAACAACAAAGGCGCAGACCAGCCTGCGCATCCGCGCAGTCTGATCAGCGCCTTTGTTATTCGCTATCTGGAGAGCATAGTAGACAAGCTTGCTCCATACAAAATTTCATTTTTCTAGCTAGTCTCTGTAGCTAAGGAGACCGGTTTATAACTGGCTTTGTCGGACACCCCGAAGACAGGTTTTCTCGCGACGAGGCCCAATTTATACATCTCATACAGATCACTTTACGTCCCAACATACAATTTTTGAGTAATAATCAGTCATTTTTGAGCTACTTCCAGGTTTTATTTCGTTTGCAATATTGTGGCATACTTGGTGAAATTAAGATAAAAGTGTTAACATGAACAAGAACTGCAGTTAACCTGCTACAATATATGAAAAAAATTTGAGCCAAATGTATGCATTTCTAGTATTATTTACAATTTTGATTATTACTATTGAAAATCTATAAGCAAAAATTGGAAAAAAGATATTTTGCCATCAGAAATGTGTACATTCGGGCAAAATTACTTTCACATATTGTAGTTGGATAACTGTAGTTCATGTTCATGTATATGTTTTTTTCTTAAAAGTTCACCCACTGTGTCAATGTGATGCAAACGGTATCAAACCAGGAAGTAGTCATAACTGACTGATAAGCACGCTACTGAGTACTCAAAAACTGTATGTTGGGGTGTAAAGTGATCTGAACAAAAAAAGAAACTTTACACATATGTAATCAGAAGTATATCCGCCAGTACCTATCCTATGTAAAAACAAATCATATTAAATTTATGAGTGTTCAATTCTCAGTAGATCTTTGTAAATGAAACACAGCTGCAACATCGTGTGTTTGACTGGTAGCGTTGGGAATGAGTATGGTGTCAAAATAAAAAATCACACGTCAAAAATCCTTTCACGGTTCCGATTCTTGTTATTATCGTCTGGTTCGAAACGCTGAGGTGTGTTGCATCTACAGTTGCTGGCTAAAACCGCTTACGTCAATGCATGAGTGTAAATTTTACAGTATTGCCTTGGCGTTGTTTTCTTACGTAGCGTCGATCCTGCGCATTGATAGATATTCCTGTCTGCCCAAACCGTCCAACGAGGCTATGAGCAACAAGGTGAGAGCAACCAAACATCTTGCGTGCGTATAATTCTTGGTACGGCGGCGACCTACCAAACGCTTTCTTACGCCCATTTTGACGTACACGTAGCATTAGTACAATATGCTTCGTAGACATTATTTGATTTTCGATGTATTGATTCGAAAGACTCTCGAATAGTTGTTTACATCTTCAAAATTTCGTAACGATAATCTTCCAGACTTAATTATGCAGTTTGAATGTTATTCATGAACGTCTGATAAAGTTTGAAACTTTTTTGCTTGGTTGTCTTGTCAGACGTGTGGCCTTTATATTCGCATTCTTTTTAAAGTAACGAATGTGCGTTAAATTGGTTGAATTTCTATTTAAAAAGTGTAAAGTTTCTATTTTTGTTCAGTATATCTATAGGCTTACCAAAAGCACATTCAGCTGAGCATTCATTGTTAATTCTAACTCCCTAGCGGTGCCATGGTTTGATTTTGATATTTTCTGGTCATGTGCACTTGTTTTCATCAAAGGGTCTTTATGTCCTTCCTATTATAAACTAGTTACGATAGAAATACGATCCCCACCCCCTCTTGAGGGAAAACAAACATTTCTGGTCATTTCTATGGCACCAATCACTTTTACTCCTGCCTCCAGATGAGATGGGTTGATTATAAATTAATTTTCTTATTGCTCAATCAAAACATATGTTGTGGGTACTCAAAAGAACCGTCTCATTGAGACGGTTCTTTTGAGCACCCAAAACACTTGTTTTGACTGATAGATAAGAAAATAATCATAATTGAACACACAGAAACTTGCCTATTTGGGCCTATGTGTGTGTAACCGAGTATTTCATGTCTTGAGTCTGATACGTGATTTCGTTGAGATAAACAAACCGTGGCTCTATTTCCATTCACGTGTGTAGGAGAAATTGTCGACAGAAACTTTAAACAACTCCAATTAACGCGCAGACTAGCAGTTACAAACTCTCTCGTTAATTCTGATTTTATTTTAAGATTTCATTCTGAGTACCGATAACATCTTCTAGAAAGAGTATTCAACCCACAATTTCAACCTTTGTATACAAATGGATTTCCCAAGTTATTTGATACAAGAGGAGTTTCTTTTGTCGATGCGTCTACACTTATGTCTTCCTCGCGGTGCCATGGGTTTGTTTGAAAGACCTTTGTGGCATATCCTGTCTTAAAGAGGTTCAATCATGATCAATAATAGTGGTATCACTCATAATGACTCTCTCCAGTGGTAATACTGGACAGTTCAAAGGACATAATGAGGTGATTATGACTTCCTTGCAGGGGGCAATAAAGTGGTCCCATGAAGGGATTAGGTATTTTCTGATAAAATATTGATCTTTATCTAAGTTCCTTATCAGTTAATCCTTTAATAATCTCTATTGAACAGGAATATACGGCTTTAATCACTTTTTTATTTTCTTTTTTTAGAAAACTTGATGCAAAAAGTAAGTGAGTATGATCGAGAAATACCACAATCGCACACTGCAGACCAACCCGCAGCACCATGAAGAAGAGCCACTGAACATTAACAGTAACAAGACATAAGACATCGCCCTGCAAAGCAACCAGCTCTCTCTTCCTCGTCATGATGATTGCAAAACTAGAAAGGACACAAAGTAATACATGCCAAAACAAAGACCAATACAGAACCCCCATACATAAAACAATAATTTAGCAACAACAGAACCACTGCCTTACAACGAACGGCAGCCGAAGCTAGTGGATGGGGGGTGGCTTAAATGCATTTTACTGTCGCCAAATCTTTGCAGAAAGAGGGGTTTCTTTTATGTGTATGTCTTTATTTGTCTGTGTTCTATAATCTCTTCATCATTGTGCCATGGGTTGCTTTGTTATCTGTAATTGTCGCATTGCCTGGTTACAAAAGTGAAACTAGTTTTTTTTCCTGATACCACAATCAAAGCTGGCACCCATGCGGAAAAGTTACCATATAAACTGTACTAAACTTTGATACAGTAGAACTTGTGTAAAAAAACACTCAAAAAAAGACAAAACAAAGGTCTTAATGTAGCTTAATGAAGGTCAAAGTATTGCAGAATGCACCTGCAATACTTTTGACCTGCATTAAGCGATAATTGGTATCGAGAACCAATTTTCAGTCTTTTTGAGAGTGAACGTAATTATCCCCCGACGAAGTCGGAGGGATATAGTTTTGGCGTCGTCCGTGCGTCCGTCCGTCCGTCCATTCCGTCCTTTCGTCCGTCCGTCCGTCCGCACTTTTTGTCTGTCCGGAACCATATCTCAGTACCTACTGGTCAGATTTAATTCATTCTTGGTACAAATGATTAGTACTATAGACTCTTGATATCCTAAAAGTTTGGTCAAAATCGACCCCTTAACACTTGAGTTATTGCCCTTGTTTAAGTATAGGCAATTATAAGGCAAAACCTATATTAGCTTTTTTGTGTGATGATCTTCACATTTCATCAAAGCTATTATATTTAACAACTTCTCGCTATAGACCATGATTGCCAAGTGCCTGTAGATAAGAATAGCAGTGTCAAAGTTTTACCCCACCCCCTTTGACCCCACCTAAGGGGTCAAAGGTCAAATATTTAAATTTCGCAATAACTAAGGCAATTATTAATATTTTTTGCCGAAATTTTTGCATGCGGGCAGAGCAGCAATAGATATGAAACATATCAAACGGGATTTCAGTTTGAAGGCCTGATTCCGAGCCCCTTTGGTGGACTTAGGGGTCGGGGCCGAGGCCAAAATTAAACTTTTTCAGAATATGGTCATGTTGCATATCAAATTAAAGCTGACGACGCTGGCAGCAACATGGTAGCAAATATTTTGCCCACAGACACACCCTCGACCCAGGGGGTGGGGTCAAAAGGTCAAACTATATATTTTTCTGAAAGTAGTCATGTTGCATATCAAATTAAAGCTGACGATGCTTGCAGCAACATGGTAGCAAATATTTTGCCCACAGACACACCCTTGACCCAAGGCGTGGGGTCAAAAGGTCAAACTATATCTTTTACTGAAAGTAGTCATGTTGCATATCAAATTAAAGAGAATTGAGCACAGAGCACCATGAAAGCAAGTGTGCTGTCATTACACACACCAACGACCCCTGGGGTGGGGTCAAAGGGTCATTTTTGTTCTTTTCTAAAAGTGATCATGTTGCATATCAAAGTAAAGTGGAAGAAGTGTAGACCTACATGCAAGGTAACACTTTGAATTTACACACAATCTTGACCTCTGAGGTTGGGTTTAAAGGTCAGATATTGAAATTGTGCAGATGTAAGTATATTTTTTATTGAACTAAGCACTAAACATACTTGACAGGCGTTTGTTATGATCTGAATGATACTGTAGGTGAACTAAGGGTTAGATAAATGGGATTTATGTTTTGTGATTTACATGTTTCTCTAAAATAACCCTTCGTCGGGGGATATAAATTCGTCGAATTCGCCTTGTTTTAATTTAAAGTAGTGATGGAACATTTCATTCGCCCTATGGACTTCAACACTGTAGTAACATATGTCATTTCTGTCCAAAAACAGAAATGATCAGGAAAAACCACAATCACAAACTGCAGACAAACACATGGCACCGCGATGAAGAGCCTCACAACAACCACTAGACACCAGGAAGACAAACTAAGCAAAGGAACAAGCTTTCTCTTCCCCATCGAGATGATTGCAAAACTAGAATGGAAATAAATAACATACAACAAAACATAAAACAATTACAGGCCCCCACAATGGGAGTAACAATAAACAACAAGTCTACAACAACAACAGAACCACCGCCTTAGAACAGACCGCTGCCTAAGTCACCGGGGGAGCTTAAATGCATTTTACTGGTACCAAATCTTCGCCCTAGATTCTGCTGTTGTTGAAGTACAAGAAATGTTCAGTTCGCATGGAAGCCTTCTAGCTATTGCAATGGATCATCATGGAGAAACACTCTTATCAAATTAACACACTATGGTGAGATAAAGAAAAGGGCTCAGGACTCCCAGATTGTCAGAGCTAAAGAAAACCTCCAGCCTTTTACCTATACACCATCAGCAAACAATCGTAAGCTTATGCCACCCAATGCATTTAAGCATAAGTTTGATACTATGTTGTCTGACACCCCTGATCGTAAACCAAAATAAATTTAAATTCATCATATTAAAAGTTAAAAAGGATACAACTAGATAAAAGTGAAAAACATAAAACTTGTTAGATTCTGCATTCTATAATGTGTATACTTCATGCGATTTTAACAACAAATTGATAGTATCAGGCAATTAAGTAATTTACTTTTGTAAAGGGAAATGCTGTAAGTTTATTCTTGCAAGTATTGATATTGTCCAACTGAGCTTCTACTGTGAAATTATATACGAGCAAAAGATGGCATTTGGATATTCGATACATTTCATTTTAATCACAGAATGAATTTTGGTAGGAAACACTTTAAATCTTAAAATATTCTGTATAGGCCACTGGCTGGATATGGTTTACCTCCCCCCCCCAGGGGAAATTTTGTAGACCATATTTTTCTTGAAGCCTAATGTCTTGCAAGGATTTTGCAACATGTTAGCCCTCTGACAATGGCAGCGTTAAGCTGTAACAGCCTGTTATATACGTTACCCTACAAAATATTTGATAATTAAAATTCTTTTTAAGACTTCAGAAAAGTGCAAAAGATAAGGTAAGATTTCCAAACTGGTTATATTTTCTAACTAAGCTATTACTGGGCCACAGATAATGACATTTGAAAACAAATAAAGTCACCTCCTATGTAGTCTATGTTACATTTTTTCATTGAACCCCCTTTTAAATGATAAATGCATCTAATATAGTTTGTCTTAGATTTTATTGAAACCAGTTTATGTTCATTAATTTGGTACTACATTAAAGATTTTTTATTTACCTTTTCAAAACTGCAAGCATTACGTTTCTATCTTATATACTTTTTGACTTATTTGATGATAAACATGGTACCCCCCATATCACAGAAAAATGTAAAATGTAATTCTCCAGACTTCACGATGGATATAGACCCCACTTCCCTCCAGGGGGAATTTCGTGCACTATGATTTCCAGATACGACATTAAATAAGCCTCAAAATGAAATATGTTAGCCCTCTGAGAGTGGCAGCGTTAGCTGGTAACATCATGTTACGTACGTTACCGGCAAAATAACATTGAATTTTCCCGATAATGTCTCCGACATGACATATTCACACTTTTTTTAAAGTCTGGCACAGGTTTAAGAACTTCTTATAGCACAGTTACATAATTTTAGCATTTATTTTATAAATGTTTTGAGTTTTTGCCATTGTATATGTTACTTAGTGTTTCATATGTTATTTCCAAGTATCAGTATGGCAGTTATTGACTATACATGTATTACATCTGTCAATGAATATAGTAAATCTATAAGGCTGCTATTCAAATGAATTAAAGTTCCTTATTATGGTGTCTTACACTATTTTACAGCCCAGGTTACATACGTTACTCTCTGAATACCATTAATATTCAAGATATGGTCTCCAACAAGACCTGCTTGTACTAATTTGCATGCTGGCACAGGTCCGTGTACTTCTTTTTACTCGGGCTCATTTGCTGAGGAAGTAACTCAAAACATAAACTACACTCCTTTCTTTTATAGAGACATCAAATATAGTTTACATAGTTCTCATGGAAAGTTTGTAACATTCAGTGCAATGTGCAAGTAACAACTTAAATGATCAAAGAAAACCCATCAGGTAGAAGTTCTAGAGCAAATCTTCATATATTATCCAAGGGTTTTAAAGAATTTTCCTATACAACTTGTTACTCCTCTATCAGATTTATCTTGCGTGGATTTTGCAATATGCTAGCACTCTGGTAATGGCACCATTACCCTGTAACAGCCAATTATATATATTACCCATTAACATCTTTGATAATTTGAGTAAATGGCATGACTTCTGAAAAGTGCAAACCATAAGGTAAGATTTCCAAATTGGCTATATCATCCAAGTAAGCTACTTTTGCATCACAGATATGGACCGTTCAAAAACAAATATGCACCCCAAAGTGTTACCTATGTTACTTTTTTCATTATTCCTATATAAATGATTTATTAAACTAATACAGTTTGATATTTTTAATGTGAATGTGCTTACTAACTCTTTTTGTATTAAAGAATGTTTATGTACCTTTTGGAAACTGCAAATATTATGTTTCTGTCCTTTATATGGTTTGAGTTTTTGAGTTTTGAACATGGTAACCCCATATCACACAAAATATGAACTATAATTCTGTGGCTCTTTTGTTAGGGTACAATCACGATTTCTTTCACCCAGAGGTACTCGATTTCCTTCCCATTTATTTTCCACACATTTTGTCCATATCTGGAAAGTCTCACTTGTTTTCATGGGAAAGACTTGATAGTTCAATCTTTGTATGTACATTCTAAGGACAGAAAAGCAGGGTGGAGGTAAGCTCATGTTCATGCCATTTGAAATAGTCAGTATATGTGTATGGCTTTGGTACTTTTTTCAGAAACATGTCGTACTGCAGCATATTCACAATTACATAAATAGCACATGTTAGAGCTTCATATCACTGATGAGTGCCTAGAGCAATTCTTTATTTGTTTTCCTACCCTTCTTAGAATGTTGATGAACTAGTGGGGGAGGGGTTCTCTATCAGTTTGATAGAAATAACCTTTCCGTGGTACTAACACTTCGACACATTGGTAGTGTCACAATCTGTTAAACAGTGTATTACTGTAGATCTCTTCCCCCATATTCTGGCCAATGCTGTTGACATTCAGAAGCTGCAACTTTTGTTGCATACCATTGTTGAACAAAACACCCAGGTTATCATCTGCGAGAATGTTTGTAAGACTTTATAGACTGCTGCTTATACATTGTATATTATGTATCAGTGACAAAACCAACATGCCCTGCCTTTAGTGCCTGGATGAATACTGGTGCCATCAGATTCATGAAGGTGACAGGAAAAGCTATTATGCTCTGTAGTTATGGCATTAACATCAACGTCATGGCCAATCTAATGTTGGTTCAATGTGTGATTGCAAGCCATGCTGAAATTTGGACTTGTCAGTTTTGGTGGATATTCTATCAGGAGTTGTCAGTGACCATGGTACAGGTCCCAGAAGGAACAGCAGTGTCAACTAAAGGTCAACATTATGTCCAATAGAAAGAAGGTCATGCTTACCAAAAAGGCTCCTTTAAGCTCTCATCTGGCTGTTTACGTTTTGTAAATTGAGCAATTTCTTCTTGCTTGACCTCGCAAGCATCAAAACTTTATGAGCTTGTAGCATTTTATGGGGCATGTGAAAGACAGATTTTTTTAAGTAAAAGTGAGACAATGAAGTCTGCAACAGCCTTCCTGCCAATGTCATCAGCCTCAATAAGACCCTTAGCTATGCAAGGCTTAGCAGACACACCGAAAGACAAAAAGTACAGTTCAATGTCTTCAAAACTAGAACTAAAAGGATTGGTGAAGCCTGAAACTGCCTCTAGTACTCATTCTACTTTGCATCTGAGCAGATTGAATATTTCATTTCAGTGCACTGAAGAGTTGTTTCACTATATTGAGCTCTGATGTGATGAGTAATACACCATTCCATCTGTAGTACGAAGCGTAATTCTAGTTGCTGAATAATACCTCTTTATTGTTTGCCTGATAGTTATGTCAAAAACATTTCTTAAGCAAAGAACCAATGGTTGTGACACACTAAACCCATTTTGTTCGAGAAATTCTTTGCATCTGCGATGTGTATCAAATTTATGAGTGTAATCAGTTACACAGGTACATATTGTGCGTAGTTGTTGTGATCGTTTGCAATGAACATTGGGAACAATGCATACAGATAGAGATGACATGCAATTCAAAGTTGTTTTCTTTTTAGCCCTAATCAGTGTCAACACCATCTGAATCATACCCATATACCTTGCCCAGTACTGAGCTGTTTCACAGTGACTGTTTTTCAGAACTTCCGATTTGAATGCATGGTATCTATACTGTTTATGTGAGCAAACAGCGAAGGTTGATAGATCACATTATATTATTAGTTTAAGACACCATAAATTGATAAGGAACTTCAATTTATTTCAGTCTAATAAATTTTCTAAATTCTCTGACAGACTTTATACATGTATAGTCAACAACTTCTATACAGATACTCAGAATAACTTATGTATCATTTGGTAACACACATAACAGTTAAAGCTCAAGGCATCTATTAAATGAATACTTAAAATAGGTAAACCTTGTTAAAAGAAGTACATAAACCTGTGCAAACAAGCAAATAAGTATAAACAGGGCTTGTTAGAGACATTAACTTAAATGTTTAATGCTATTTTGAAGGTAACATACATAACATGGACCTGAAAAACAGTGTAAGCGACCATGATAAAGAACTTTAAATCATATAAGTAGCAGCCTTATGGATTTACTATATTCTGTGACAGATGTAATACACGTATAGTCAACAAATACCATACTGATACTCAGAAATAACGCAGGAAACACTAAGTAACGTATACAACGGTAATTACTCAAGACATTTATAAAAAGAATGCTAAAAATATGTAACTGTGTTATAAGAAGTTCATAAACCTGTGTCAGCATGCAAATATGTACGAACATGTCATGGTTGAGACATTATCAGGGACGTTTAATGCTATTTTGGGGGGTAACGTATATAACGTGCTGTTACACGTTAACGCTGCCACTCTCAGAGGGCTAACATCTTTTATTTTGTGTCTTATATAATGTACTTTCAGAAAATCATAGTGTACAAAATTCCCCCTGGGGGGGGGAGGGGGGTCTATAGCCAGCTCAAGGCCTAGTAGTTTCTGTATATTCAAATTTGTTTTCATTGTTATATTTTGTCACCTATCCTTGGCATTAGTTTTTTTTTTGTTTTGGTACTGGTTATAACCCGTGAAATAGAAGAGATTTTTACAGCATTCGCTACAGTAACTCAGAGATAAGTATATTTGACCTACTTTTGAAACTAATTACTTTAAGTTCAAAACAACCGTAAATGAGTTACAAAGGTACTGTTATATGGTGCATTTATTATATTATATTATTTTATTCAAGCGTAAATGCTTTCCGCTTTAGAATTGTATAGCCATAAAATGATGTCATCCACCCTTTAGGCAATATCGTATCCTCCATTATTAAGCTATTAGGTCACTGTATCGCCACGTGGTATGCAATGTTCAGGAGCTCTTGTAAAGCTAACGCTGATAGGAACCAATTAGGGCATGGCTAGGCAGTAACCTAGTAGTTGGATGATATAAAAATTTCAATCTTAGCAGGAAATGAATTCCTCAGTTTGAACTACATGTATTTCAACTTCAACTATAAGGCTGCATGGACCAGTTTTTTCGGCCAATTTTGGGGCTTCAGGGGGTGATGTGTTTGGAAAAATAATTTTTGGTTACCATAACAAATTATTTTCAAATGTATCAAAGGTAGCCATACATGAGCCGAAACTAAATGATATAGTTTCAAAACCTATCTGGCCCAATACAAGCCAGCCATCTAGTAGCCACTATACCCCACCCACTGTTTTTTCTTACAAAAATCAATATGGCCCTCCTATAGTTTTGTGCGATTGTAAAAAATACCTGCAAGCTATCATCCATTCATACCCACATCAGTGTGTAGATTGGAAGGACACTACCATGAAAAAAAATCAGAAGTGATGGTGACCAATAAACGTTTTCGTTACTTTCCTTCGAAAAAACACCTTAATTCTGTATCTAAATTTACCCACCTGAAAATGAATCTGTCTGCATTATCTCCCCCTGCCACAGAGCATACAGGAAACTGGTCAGTGCTGCCTTCCTTCTTGCCTACTCCTTGGTAGCACTGGGTTTGTCTGTGATTAGTTTAGCTATTCTCATATATATACTTACATTCTTATTAGAATATCATGGCCGCCAAATATTACAGCCATATACCTCCTACTATAGTGCATTATATAGGCCACTTGACCAGTGATTATGACATTGCCAGCTCATTTTTCTATTCTTGTATATTTTCATTTTTAATTAGAACTCATGGCCGCCAAAAATTACAGTCATATTACTCCTAGTGGAGTGCCGTTTTAATGTTATATAAGCCACTTGGCCAGTTTATTTTTTTTTTCTATTCACGTATATGAACATTTTTAATTAGAATTCATGGCCGCCAAAAATTACAGTCATATTACTCCGAACAGATTGCAGTTACCATGTACTTTTCGCCTCGATGCGAGAAACCTGACTGTTGTATGGGAGCAACAAAAGGTGCAGATCAGACTGCGCGTCTGATCAGCGTCTTTGTTATTCGCTTTATAGAAAGTATGATAAATGATTTTGCTATCAGCGAAATTTCAATATTGTATATGGTCTCTGTAGACTAGCAGGTTGGGTTAAGCGAATACCGAAAACAGGTTTTCTCTCGATGTGCTCTTTAACTATCCCTATTATTAATTTATAAAAAAAAATGGCAAATTAAGCACATTGCTTTAGCACTTCTTTTTATGTCATGGTCTTTTGAGTAAGCTTCTGACTACACAACTTTGAGGAGTGGAAGACACTTTAAATCAAGGATCGTCTATCTATCTATCTATCTATCTATCTATCTGTATGTCTGTCTCTCTGTCTGTCTGACTGCCTATATGTCTGTCTGTCATTGAGTAACAACATTAAAATTAGCTAAAATGAATCTTTTCGGCTTGAAGTTCTCGTTGGTCATCAGTTTAGACTGTCCAAATATTTTTCATAGATGCCACAAAAGTTGCGCGACGTGAAAAAAGGTACCAAAGCCGTTTTAATGGTTTTTACACATAAAATACCTGCTAAAACTTTGTGCAAAAAACTCACCACACATACTTTCACCGCGTGTACACACAGAGGCTGTGTTAAACACTAGCATTATACGGACTATCAAAAATGTCATTTTAACATTAGAAATATCTATCACAACTCTAATACTCTAATTTCCTTTCCCCCTATTTTCCTTGCTATCTTTCTTTAACTTTCTCTGCTTTAGCAGGCCGGGTCCTGGCTTCTTTTACTTCTTGTGATCTGTCCTGGTAATTTTTTTTTGCTAAGCCCGGTCCTGACTATTTTTTCATAAAAATCTCCCCCCCCCCCTTTCCCATAAAAATCAAATGGTCGCTCCCCCTTGTAGTAATTATCTAGATGATCAACACATTCGAAATGAACATAGCTTTAGTTACCCCAAACCAGAGGTAGCTCTGTCGAACCGCAAATTTCCCATTTCGCAAATTTCACACCATGTGTAGAATTGGTACCAAAACCTCACTTTTGGAAAATGTGAAATTTGTGTATGGTCAATTTTGATATTTTTTTTTTTTAGGGGGGGGGGGGCTAACATCTGTGCTCGAATTTCACATCTTTCTCATTTTTAACTGTGAAGAATTGGTACGTATTCATGTCATCTGCGAAGGACTGGTTCGATTTTTCTCAGATGTGAAGAAGTGGTACTCAATTTTCACAAATGTGAAGAATTGGTACCAGTTCTTCACAACTCAAAAGTGTAAATAATAGAGCTAAGGAGTGATGTCTGTTGCGTTCCGAACGTTTTAATTTTTGTATGAAATTTCTTGTATATACCTTGAGCTTTTGCTGTCTGCATGCCATCTCATACTAGTTGCTATTTGCACAGAGGCTTGAAATAATGAATTCGAGTGATATCATAAACAGTAAAGCGAAATATTTGCGTCGAATCTACACTGCGTCGAATGATTTAAGGATTTCGGAAAAAATTGTTCTAAACAAGCATTAGTAATAAAAACGTTAGAACTTTTTTTCAAAACAATATTAATATGTTGTTGTTATTTTTAAGAATAACTGGATGCCGAAATTCAATAGGTCTCAAAGCACCACAAAACTAGTTCGTGAATTATTCTACATAACTTTTGAGTGTTTCCCTTCATGATTTGGAATGACAGAGGGGACATTATTTGTTACAGGTGCCACTGGCCGAATCAATATGTCTCTCAGGAACACTATTCATTATATGGAAACAAGAGGGTTTTCGGGCCAGGGGTCACTCATTGAGAATTACTTTATATAAGGGTACAGCAAAGCATAGCTCCTCTCAAAGCCCAGCTATGATGTTTTATTAATCAGCAGTTTCATTATAAAGCTTTACATGGAAAAGTGTCCATTTATTATGTTAACAAAAGGCACAGGATGTTGACACTTTCGGCAGGGCCATTTTGGTCATGGTCATATTGTGAACAAAGATGGTAGAGGTCTACTAGCTGATGCTACATACCAAATATTAAGGCTCTAGAGCAAGTGATTTCAGGCAAGAAGTGTTGTCTTTCTTACTGGGCCTTGCTATTTCCGATAAAGTTTCATCAATATTGACATAGAAAAACTGGTAACGCAACCTGGTGGTCATATTTTTAAAACAGTCAAAAAATTTGAACAATATTGGTAGAGGGTGTCCCAGGAATCATTTGTGCCTAATTCTACTGAAATTGAACCATACGTTTTTGACAAGATTTTAGAGTGTTTCCTTTTGGTTGACAAGGCAACCAGATTTCGAAATAAAGTTGAAATATTTGAACAAGTTTGAAAGGGGATCGAACAACCCAGTGAAGATTGGTGAGATTCCACCCAGTGCTTTAGGAGGAAGCTATTATTGACGGACGACGGAGGGCGGATAGGTAGCTGTCAGGACGGACATTCTATGACCACAATGTGAGGTAAAAAAAATGGATCCACCATTCAAAGATATATGAAATTGTGGAAAAGCTGAATCTAGCTCTCCTTTAGCTATATACAAGCCTCACCCTGAGAAAATATTATTTTTGCATATGCTAAGAGGCGCAGATAAGCTCTGTAAATACATAGCTGGATCAGGGCCTATGTTTCTTTGCTACACTGATTGAAAATTTTCCTGCACTGATTGAAAAATCTCCGAAGATTCTCAATCTAAAATTAAAAGACTAGTGTTTCTTTCTGTATCTACATGGACACAAGCTGGCGAATCTGGAGCATGAACACCAAAGAAACATTTCCCCGCGACGTAGCTCATATAATTAATTTGCAGTCTTACTGCATCAGGGTCACTGATGAAGCCTAAATGGCAGAAACTAGCTAGTCTGGCCCAGAAAATATGCACACTCTAGTTTCAGTTCTTTGGTGCATTCTTTGCTTCCAAAGGATACCCTTTAAAGAACATATGTTATTCCTGTCCTAGATTTTTCAACTGTAAAACATATGAGATTAATATGTTACCTGTTTGAACCAGATTTTTTTTTTTTTTTTTTTTTTTTTTGGGGGGGGGGGAGTAATTTATCGATGTGAAGATTGCGCATGTATGCTACATATAATTTCACTACGTGCGCAAGTTTCACAGAATGTGAAATATTGGTATGAAATATGTGACGTATTGGTACCAATTTTTCACGCGCTATGAAGAATTGGTACCAATTTTTAACAGTGTGAAATTTGTGAAATGTGAAATTTGCGGTTCAACATAGCTCAGATGCCATAAAATGGTGTCAAGTTATATTTATTTTTCACAGGGAACTAAAATTTTTGTTGACTGGACGACTTTAAAGTTGTACAACCGCATTAAATTCCAAAATATGAAATCAATCAGCTAAAATAGATTTAACAAGACATCGCTTTTGTCACTGCTGCCTGACAGCTAAAAATAGATATTGGAAAACTGACATCAGGCTTTTTACTCGAGAGGAACAAAAATAGACTAGCATGATTTTCTATGTATATTTCACAGGTCAAATGTTTTGAATTAAAAATCTTTTTATGAAAACAATAATTTAAAAAATGATACGCGTTTGCACATCTCGGAGACAGTCAGAAAGTTGTAAAGCAACTGTTGAAACACTCTTGTTTTTAGGGCCTGTTTTGACATGAGAGTGTTTTTATTATGTCTCTTTCTGATGATAAGCAAGCTGATGTTATTGATGCGTTTAACACTACATCCAGATATTTGGACGATATGTATAACATTAATAATGTTTATTTGGACAATATGGTAAGTCAAATATACCCTTCAGAGCTCAAACTTAATAAAGCCATACCTCTGATACCGAAGCTGCATTTTTAGATTTGCATTTGTCTATTTCAAATGATATAGTGTCTACCAAAATTTATGATAAACGTGACGACTTTGATTTTGAAATTGTCAATTTCTCATTTTTAGATGGTGATGTTCCTCTCTCTACATCCTATGGAGTCTATATCTCTCAACTCATTCGTTTTGCTAGAGCATCTAGCTATATTACTGACTTCAACACTCGCAATAAATTGTTAACTCAGAAACTTCTTAAACAAGGCTATCGGTATGATAAACTTCGCAAAACCTTTTCTAAATTTTATAGACGATACTATGATTTGATACCTAAATTCCAAGTTGGACTTAAATCTCTCTTACGCCATGGACTTTCGGAACCTGAATTCTATGGTGACTTGGTGTATAAATTGAAGAAGATTGTTGGCCCTAATAATTTCCAGCGTAGTTCATTAAAACAATTCCCCATTATAAAAAGATTGGCTATAACATTAATGTAATGCAACAGACTGCATGCTTGGTGGTCAACCCAATCACGGTTGGCAACTTTGCTTTCCTCTTTAATTGCACGCCGATGGGTCGGACTTCAGACTCTATGACGGTACCGACTTAAAGACTTATCTATTGATGAGATGGCAGGGGCCTGATGCTTTGGCTGTTTGTCGGACCCACCGGGGTTTACCTACTGGATTTCTTTTGCTCCGGTAGTTCAGTTTTATTTACTGTTGAGTCCTTATCTTTGCTTTATCTCCTTTTTATATCTTGATTTATTTGTTCTAGAAGATGATGCATTGATAAGTTAGGGGTCTTTCATGCAAACCAAACATCTATGTGTCTTGATCCACATCTGAACTAAGGGTGAGGTTGGTGCACCGTTATACCGGTTTAAGACCTCCAGTAAAATGTTTTACTGACCGTTCCAAGGCGGTACTTCTTTTGTTGATCGTTTCTGTTTTTCTGTCTTGTGCTTGCTATGCATTTGTATGCGTCTGTTTATATGTGCCTTGTGGTCACCTGCTGGAAAAGGGCTGACCTCTTGGCTCTTGTTTGTGGTGTCTAGCTGTGAGTTTGTTACTTTCCCATTGGTATCCTCGGTCAGGTGTGGTAGTTGATTGTATAGATTCCTGATCTTTGCACCCTTACTTACTATGATATAACATTAAGAAAAGAGAGACAGTGTCATATAACAAAACAATTGGTGCATTATTTTTTGTTAATATCAGGATAAGTCAAACCGAGAACAGTGATACTCACCTCGGCTTTGCCTCGGTGAACATCACTGTGATGTTCTCGGGTTGACTAATTCTGATATTTACCTCAAAATTATGCATCATTATTGTATAATGACTTCATCGAAGCAAAGGACATAAAGGGAAGTTAGTGTTGCGTTTTTAAAGTCCGACAGTATATTATCTCTTCGCTCACGGACAATGCCACGACATTAGCCTACACATGGCTTTGAAAATTAGGATAATTTTGTTATGATATGTTATATAAATACTTAATTCTGTATCATATATGGAAGCTTCTATTTAAAGAAGTTTTTTTCTCACGTGAAAGTAACGGCTGTAGTATTTTCGCCGAGTCTTTTGCGTGCTGATTAATAAGTTAATTACATGTAAAAACAACGCTTTGCCAACTAGTGTCGTCTGCTGATAACATTCGCAAACAATTTGGACCCAGACCAGGCCCGACAAAACGTCGGGCCTGATCTGGATCCAAACTATTTGACACTCTCGTGGTGTTCCTGAAAGAATTTTTTCAAAAAAGTAGATTTCGAAAAAAAAAATCAGCAGACGACAAAAAAGCATGCAAAAATTACCAAGTATCAAGTCCATTAACTTGCATACTTGACATTGCATAGAAGTAAGTTATGTTGCTGTTTATTATTATTATTATTATTATTATTATTATTATTATTAGTTTAAACATATTTTATACAAATGATATACAACATACGTATATTGTAAACATACAAAGGACCGGGCCGCGTAGCGCAGTCGGTCACGTGTCTGGCTACAGATGCGTGTCTGACTGCAGATCCAGGGGTCGCGAGTTCGATCCCGGCCCGGTACCATACTTTCGTGGAGATTGATCATGAAATAATTTCTACGGTCATTCTTCTCCCTTCCGCTGATTTATTCAAGAAGGGTTGTTGTCAGTTACAAGCAAAAGTATGTGCACAAATTACTGGTTAACCGCTTGCTCAAGCCTGCCCAGGAAAAAGTGTGGTTAAGTGAACTGACCGTCCCGCAATGACCATAGCTGTTGACATGGGACGTAAAGCAACAAAAACAAACAAACAAACAAACGAACAAACAAAAACATACAAAGGATTATTATTATTATTATTATTATTATTATTATTATTATTATAATAACCAGATATGCAGTGTTTGGAATGATTATGTTGAACCTTTTGGGCTCACTCAGGTGGTCACTGAGCCCACAAGGGTGACATCTAACAGTAAAACATTAATTGATCATATATATTGTAATTGTCCTGAAAATGTCAAATCTGTAAGTGTGCCTAAATTAGGACTGAGTGATCATTTTCCAATTTTTGTAACAAGAAAAATGCACAGTCACATTCCAAAAGGAAAACATCATTATACTATATCTTACAGGTCCTTTAAGAATTTTGATGAAAATAGATTTATAAGTGATCTTCAGGCAGTACCCTGGGATCTTATCAAATTATTTGATGATACAGATGATATTCTTGAAGCCTGGACTGATCTATTCTTACAAGTGGTTGACAAAAACATTCCCATTAAACAGCACAGGGTAAAGCGAAAAACCCAGCCGGATTGGCTATCATCAGATATCTTAGATGCCATGAAAACAAGAGATAGGCATAAGTCACTAGGTAACGAAAACGAATATAAATCATGGCGAAATAAAGTAAACAAATTGATAAAACAGAGCAAAAAAGATCAATATCAGACATTTATTGAGAATAATAAAAATAATCCAGGAAGCATTTATAAGCTTTTTCAAGAAGTTGGTGCAGGAAAAGGGTCTAGAAAGTCATCTAACATTTCTTCTGTCAATCAGAATGGGGTGCATATCGAAGACCCCACGGAGATGGCCAATACTTTTAATAGTTTCTTTGCTAATATTGCAGCGAAGGTTAAAGGGCCAGTTACACACTCAAATCATAGCAAACTTAAAGATTTCTGTGATTCCAGGCTGCCAGACAATATCCAATTCAATATAAGTAATATTGAAAAAGATAAAGTTTTAAAATATCTTTCATCAATGGACTCATGCAAGGCAACTGGTACTGATAATATTGGGCCTAGACTGCTGAAATTTGCAGCCCCATATATAGCTGATGATATTTCATACATTTGTAACCATAGCATCAACTCGGCTACTTTCCCCAGAAAATGGAAGGAAGCCAAGGTTTCTCCACTTCATAAAAATGGACCCCATGATGATGTGAATAATTACCGTCCTATATCAATTCTACCTGTTTTGTCTAAAGTCCTTGAAAAGCATGTGCATGACTGTTTATCAGCTTATCTTAAGGAGTATAATCTACTGCACAAGACCCAGTCTGGATTTCGGTCACAACATTCCTGTGAGACTGCTTTAGTTCAGATGATTGATACATGGTTAAATGCAATGGATAATGGAAAAATGATAGGAGTTGTCCTTGTTGATTTTGAAAAGGCTTTTGATCTTGTTGACCATCAAATTCTTCTCTCTAAATTAAAACTATATGGCATAGATAGAGAAGCTCTTAATTGGTTTAGCACATACCTAGCACACAGACGACAGCAGGTGTCTATAAATGATAACAAATCTGACTTTGAAACAGTTACTTTTGGGGTTCCTCAGGGATCCATTTTAGGACCACTTTTGTTTTTGCTTTTTATTAATGACTTACCACTTTATGTGAATAATGTTTCTGCTGACCTTTATGCAGACGACACTACCCTTTATGATGTCCAAAACTCTGTTGAAATGATCGAACATAACCTCCAGACAGGCTTAAATCAGCTTCACATCTGGTGTAAAAGCAATGGAATGGTTTTGAATTCAGCAAAAACAAAAGTAATGTTGATAACTATCTGTCAGAAACGACAGAGGTTAGCTAGTTCTAATCTTCACCTTAAATATAGTGATGAATCATTGAAAATGATATCCAATGATAAGATTTTGGGAGTTTTTGTTGACAACAATCTAATCTGGTCAGACCATGTAAAACACATTTGTAAAAAAATATCTTCATATATTTGGCTGCTTTCAAAAATGAAATACTTTTTGTCACAAGAGCACCGTGTACAATTTTATAAATCTTATATACAACCTCACATTGACTTTTGCAATATTGTCTGGGTCAACTCATCTGAGTCAAATAAAAATGAAAATTTTTAAGATGCAAAAACGCGCATGTAGAGTAATTTTAGATTATAATGTTGATGATTCCCTTGAAGCTTTTCGTTCCTTAAAAATTCTATCTGTTTATGATCGCTTATTCCTTCGCAAAGCAAAATTTATGTACAAGGTATACCATGGATTAACACCCCAATATATTTCGGAAAATTTTGTCCTCAGAAATGAAATGGATATGTCGGTTCACTTAAGGTCAACAGCAGCAGGATGTTTTGTTCCACCACTTCCAAAGAAGGAATGCTTTAAGCAAAGTATGAGATATTCAGGATGTCTTATATGGAATAGTTTACCTAGTAATGTTAAAAGTGCACAGACAGCGGAAACTTTCCATAATAGATGTCTAAAATGGTTGGTACAGTAACTTGCCAAATATTCAAATATCACTAAAATGATCACTCAGTCCATCTTGTTTTTCTTGCTTCTCATTGTGAATTACCTTGAGCATGAGTTGTATTCTGAACAGTAAATATATGTAGATAATTTAAATAGTAAACTCAAGAAATTGATTACCATATTCATTCCTAAAATTCCCCTCCAGTAGGATGCTCCAGCAAAGTTATCCTGTTGAAGGGGTATGATCTAATGTTGTGGGGATGCCTTCACAACACTTTTATATTATTCACCCACATTATGCTTTAAGAATGTTTTTTGTTGGGCCCATGAATTGCAGTTCCACAGATCTTTGATGAGTAAATATGGTAGTCTTTTTCTTAACATTTTAGTGTATATATTTTGTGTTATCTGTATAAATTATATATTATTCACTGAGGGCCTTCTGGAAGATTAGTCTTTGTATACTAAATGTTGTCACCCTCATAAAATAAAGTCTTTACTTACTTACTTACTTACTTACTATTATTATTAGTTTAAACAAATTTTATTCAATAAATACAAATGATATACAACATACGTACATTGTAAACATACAAAGGATAATTATTATTATTATTATTATTATTATTAGTTTAAACATATTTTATTCAATAAATACAAATGATATACAACACACGTACATTGTAAACATACAAAGGATAATTATTATTATTATTATTATTATTTGTATTATTATTATTATTATTATTATTATTATTATTATTATTAGTTTACACAAATTTTATTCAATAAATACAAATGATATACAACATACGTACATTGTAAACATACAAAGGATTATTATTATTATTATTATTATTATTATTATTATTATTATTATTATTATTATTATTTCAAAAGAAAAAAAGCCCGTCCGTGTGGTTTCTTCGCCTTAAGACTGTCTGTATTGATATGACAAATACTGATTGTAATACAACTACAAAACAATGGAAAAGCTAAGGAATTCGGGCGGCTATTTTTCTTATTTCTCAACGAAAACATATGTTGTGGGTACTCATTGGAAGCGTCTCGACGAGACGCTTCCAATGAACCCAACAACAAATGTTTTGGTTGAGAAATGACGGAGATATTGTCATTTTCGATTGTAAATAAAGCATCTTATTCAAAGCTCTGTTAGGCTCATCTTGTCTTTTATTCCACCTACGCAAGTCAGCGGCGGTATTGCGATCTGTCAAATCAATACTACTACAATAAGTCTAAAATTAGAATAATAAGCTTCTTGATGTTCTTATTGCATTTTAAAATAGACAATTTCATTGAAGTATTGTTCGTCATTTTACGACAGTCCTCGTGTGATGTCGTGTGTTTCCGCCAGGAATAGTAACATGTGGACATAAACGGGCCGCAACGTATGTATTTACGTATTTTACGGCAGTCCTCGTGCGAATTCGTGTGTTTCCGCCAGGTATAGTAACCTGTTGATATTAATTAGGCCTCAATATCTAATTCCGGATGCATGTATTTATGTACTCTCTTCGTGTGATGTCGTGCGCATTTCTACCGGGTATAGCTACCCTGTTGACATAAACGGATCGCTATATCTAATTCCGGATCGAGTATTTACGGGTTTCACGACAGTCCTCGTGTGGTTTCGTGTGTTTCCGCCAGATATAGCATTAAACCTCATCGAATTCTTATATCGAATTCCGGATTATGAGCTAACGTACTTTTAACTTATTTCTGTAAGTCCGTGTCTATTTTGAGACAGTCATGCTGATATTGACCAACAGGCTTTGAAAATGTTAGAAGGTGAACGGCCAGAGGAAATACCTGACCTAATTTTTTCTACATATACAGGTACACCCTGCCATTGTACCAATAAAACAAGAACCCACCCCAACTGTTCGTTTAGTTCTCATTTTTTTTATGAAAAACTTTGTGTAGCTTTAGCACTTATTTCTCATTTTTATGAAAAACTTTGAGTAGCCTTTGCACTTAGTTCTCATTTTTTATGAAAAACTTTGAGTAGCTTTAGCACTAAGTTCTCTTTTTTTATGAAAAACTTTGAGTAGCTTCAGCACTTAGTTCTCATTTTTTATGAAAAATTTTGAGTGGCTTTAGCACTTAGTTCTCAATTTTTTTATGAAAAACCTTGAGTAACTTTTGCACTTAGTTCTCATTTTTTATGAAAAGCTTTGAGTAGCTTCAGCACTTAGTTCTCATTTTTTATGAAAAGCTTTGAGTAGCTTTTGCACTTAGTTCTTATTTTTTTATGAAAAACTTTGAGTTGCTTTTGCACTTAGTTCTCATTTTTTATGAAAATCTTTGAGTAGCTTTAGCACTTAGTTCTCATTTTTGATGAAAAATTTTGAGTAGCTTTTGCACTAAGTTCTCAATTTTTTATGAAAAACCTTGAGTAGCTTTTGCACTTAGTGCAAAAGCTACTCAATGTTCTTTTAAAAGAAATCCATCTTTATCATACATTTAATACAAATAGTACCTCACAAAAATTACTATACTGAGCGAAACTTCTAAGCCGCCACTCAATATTTTCTCATATATCTTAACATATTTAAAACATACATGGCTACAATTTACACTCAATATGGAAAAATCAAATAAACAGAACCTGTCAAAATTTCATTTTCAAAAATTGAAATTAACATGCTCAATTGTAGACTGTATAAAGGCACCATCGCATTTCATTTTCACTTAAACGCTAAAACACTCCTACAACTAGAGTAAGTAAATAGATCAGATCTGATCAGGTTTTCATAGCAGCCAAATGGAGTTCTATAAATAGCACAGACCCTAGTCGTAGGGGTGAAAATTTGAACCCATCGCTTTAATCCGAGTATTCCAGGGACCTAAAGTGAAAAAATACCAACTTTATGATGTTATAAATGGACATTATTGAACATTTTTGGGTTTCGCTTTTATTACGTAGGAATTTTCAGGTAATCCAGAATGATCCTATGGAAGCCCATATGACATAAAACAACACAAGAATGCTTTATGCAGATGACATGTTTTTGTCCGCAATATCATTGAAACTTTCAGATGCTGTAAATGGACTTAATTGAATACTATCGTGTTTATTTTGTAATAAAGTAGCAATTTTCATGCAATTTTGTTCTCCTATGGAGGCCCATATGGCCTAAAAGAACAAAGAAATGTGTTTATGGTGATGGAATGTTTTTTGTCTACAATATTATTGAAACATCCGTCACCCATTAACTGTGCACTGCACATCAATTTCGAAACTTCAGACGTTCCAATGAAGCATTTGTACATCACCGAACCAAAGTATGGTAGACTATACAGGACATTTTATGGCGTACGTAGTACTCAGTTTTTGTCGATATTTCTCATGTTACGAGTGTAAAAATGAAAAATGACCGACAGGTTGTGGTGTAAACTTTCGGCTCTATCAAAACATGTCAAACGTTTTGATAAATTATGAATCAGTCTCAACGAGGTCCCGTTTTCGATTGAACCCACAGCCCGACCCCTCTTTTTTATACTCATACAACCCAAACGTTGGCATTCTTTTTAATAAAATAAAGTTGTCGGATAGTTGTCGATGAAAACACTAGTAAACACAAGGTGAAAAACATTTAGTATCGTGCGCCACGTGCAAAACCGGTATTAGTACTCCATCGTTACGCATAAATGAACATCCATATTGAATCAAAAGGACCTCGGACAGTCTTAACGAAGGATTGCCCATAAAAATGGCCAGAGAAAAATTTCAAAGAAAATGATATTTTTTCCATGAAAAAGATAGTAATTTTAACTCTCGAATTATACACACAAATGTTTTTCGCATTGGATAAGTAGCTTTTAAAAAATATGGGTCGAAAACACTGTTTTTGCTATTCAACATATAGGAAAAAGAAAAAGTTTTACTGAAGTGCTTCCCCCCCCCCCCCGCCGTGACCAAACTAATCCTTTTGCGTACAGTTGTGGTTTTACATTTAACACATCATATAAAATGGCATGATCGGTCACGGGGGGCGGGGGGGGGGAACGATGTCAAAATGCTCAAAAACAATTTAGTATAAAACTTATTGGGAACTTATTTTGTACAATCCTGTAGGTAAATATCAATTTACAATAGCATGTATCAGGGCTTTAGTTATGACTGTATACCAATTAACTAATGGTCTAATTTCTTAACCAAAACATATATAGTGGGTACTCATAAGAACCCTCGCAATCAGACGGTTCTTTTGAACACCAAATTATAGATTAAATCTGATGAGTAAGAAATTCTTTACAATTTTACACTAAAGAACTGTGCTTATCTAGAATATGTTGTTTACAGTATATGGGTATGATACACCTCAGTGAACAGATTGAACTGAGTGCACTTAAAATATTACAGGTAATAGTCAAACGTTATGGACAGCATACTTATTTAGAAGAAAAGATGAAATCTTCACAACCTCATTTTTATGCAAACTTATCACTTTCGCCTCAAGTTTTATGCTGCAAACATAATATTTACATGTATTTAGGTGAATACTCGACGAAACGTTGACTTTCTGTGAAATAAAATTTGGTCACAAAAATTACCCCCACCCCCTACACCATGAAGTCCTGGCATTAATATGCAATATTTCCAAATACTTTTATTTTGCTAGGTTCACTAAATGTAAGGGTTTGATTTAAGCACAAAAAATTAGTTGTAAATAATGCATTATCCTAGCCACAGACTTTCAAAATTTGGGCAGATTGAATAGGAGACTGTCCGAGGTCCTTTGTTTTGGTCTTTCGACGGATACATGTGCACAAATATACTATACCAAATATCATTTTAAGTAGTTTAATATAAAATGAGCTATAGTGAAAAAATATGTTTTGTGAACTGGCGGTTTAGAAGTCTCGTTCAGTATAGAAAGCCAAAAATATTTGCACAAAGTGTCCATGATTTAAGTGTAATTTATTAGTTAATTATTTTGGAGTCCCGAAGGATGCACAAATATTTTCTCAGGCGTCTCAGAGAAGAATGTGGGAGTCTACGAGGTTGGGAAAATCATGTATAATAATCGTCTCATTTCTAGCACACTCGTTTGACAGGTAATTAGTTAACATGAGAATATGTCAAAATGAAACCAAATACATGTAAAAATTTCGATCCTAATTTAGTTAACATTTCTTGTGTTATAAAATAATTCAATGTATATATATATTAGTGACGTCATAAAGGTTTGGTGACGTTACGTAATTTTTGTTATAAAACAATTCAATGTCAAAATGCAAGTGACGTCATAAAGGTTTGGTGACGTTACGCAACATGGGCTACTTACATAACCCATTGTAGTGGGAGGTGCAAAAGATGAAAAACAGTTTTGGCAAAGATGACAAATTTCGGTACCAATGTAAGTAAGAAGGAGGGCAAAGATCAGGAATCGATACGATCAAGTACCACACCAGACCCAGGATACCAATGGGAAAGTAACAAACTTTCAATTAGACATCACAAATCGGTACCAATGTAAACCAAACATTGATGTTTTCTTTCATAAATAAGAAAGTTATAAATTATGCTTTTAAAATTTTGAAGTAAAATATAGTAAGTTATTGCAGCTTTGAGTGATATTACAATGTTTTACATCAAATATCTCATAATGCATAAAGTGCACATGCATGCTGGTGCAATAAGGCAGTTACTGTATGGTTGTGCATATACCAGGCCAAAAAAGAAACGCCACTATGTATGAAAAGTGCTAACTGTGCCAGGGCCCGGAATTACAATGCCTCCTTAAGTTAAGTAGACTTTTACGAACCTAACTCCAATATTTCTTAAATTTAAGATTCTATCTTAAATGTGCATTTATAATGCACCGTTTTTGTGAACCTAACTTAAGTATAAATCCTCGGCTAAAATCGTTAATTTGACGGAAAGGCTTACGAGGACATACGAAAAATATAGAGTTTTAAATACTGTAAGCGACCCAAATGTTTCGCGCGTCCTGTAAATAAATCAGCGGACACGAAAAATACTACAAAATAGAGTAATTCCTGCTCATTAAAACCCTCCCCTCGACGCAGAATTACTTGTGTTAATGTTTTCCATTTCATAAAAGAGTGTAGGCGTCATTTTAGAGGAGACGAGGAGGGAGGGCAGGTGGGGGTTATCTGCGGCGGGGGGATAGGGGGAGTACACACGAACTCGTTCGCGATGATCATGTTTTTGTGTGTTTGTGGGAGCAGTCAACATGCATCTAGCTCGTTGTAGACTATTAATGGGCTAACCAATGATACTGTGTTACTTATCCCATCCGTATAACCTAACATAAATGATGCATGATCAGCTATCCAGTGGGGGTTAAGTTTTTTATCCTTTTTTTCTGAACCATCACACGCGTGCATATTTTAAGTTGATGTGGATTGGCAGGTTATGTGGATCCTTGAGCCATCCATGGTTGCTCGCCTATGCGATAAGTACCATAATATCGTGCTGGCTCGGTTGCAGTTTGCTCATACGAATGTTTAAAGTTAAGGTAAACAGTACAATATCAGTTTTGTTTGTTTGTTTGATTTGATTATTTACGTCCTATTAACAATCTTTCAGTTATAAGGGAACGGGGCTTCCTGGGTTGAACTAGTACTAAGCTAGGATAAATGTTCTTGCTCCGTTACGCCGGTGATAATCGAATCCGCGGCCCCTCGGTCTCGAGTCAAGCACTCTACCACTGAAGCACTGCGCTCCCAAGCAATATCAGTAATTTGTGAGACTTCGAGGTCTACGTAAATTCGGGATTTTCATCCGACTTGAGCTGTACAATACTGATGCCATGTTATAAGCTACAAATATCTCTGCCAAAGTGGCACCCGGTTACCCATCTATTTCGCGAGCCCTGTCGAGTCATAACTAATGACTTACATGGCGTTCATGTACTCATTTTGGTCACATAAATTCCCAATGGCAATCCAGAAATTGGCTGATTATTAGATACTTAGCTAGTTTATATTAGTTTAAAGGCGCCAATTGAGCCACAACGCGCTACAATGCATACGTGATAATTCCAAATGAAAAAAAAAAAACACTCCCATATATGGTAAAACAAAATATGTTTCAATAATAAGCCTAAGTTGACCTTGACCTATCTTAATTTAATCAATGAGATCAGGTAAGCGCTACATGACCTTCAGACCCTCTAGTTTGTTCATGTGCTAAACAGGGGGTGGGGTAGTTATAGAATACTCGCAGACTTCTTGATGTGGTGAACCCTTCAACATTATTACTAAAAATCGTACCTGATAGGCAGCGATATGCATTTTTTTTAATACAAAACAGCGTATCTAGCAATTCAGTTCAATTGTGATCGCCGCATACAGTGTGGGACAAAGCATGTGGGTAATTCGGTATTTTATATGTAGAGACTCCCTTCACATCCGACGTTGGGAATAATACAATATCCCATAGCACAAAACGCCTTTGATACACGGTGCACTACCCTACTCATGGCATTTTTGATACCCCAATCGTATCTCCAATCACTAAACAGTAGGACCCTGTCGTTGTTTACCACAGCCGTACAGATCTTGCATCAATGGAGTGAGTGTCATGCTAAGTCTTTTGGCCAAGACGATGTATCGACGAACCCAGTTAACGATGCCACGCGCGTATCCAGAGGAGGTGGCAGGGTCCGGACCCCAGCCCCCTGGAAAATCACAAATTCTATAGGTTTATATAGAAATATGCAATTGGACCCCCTCCACCTGGGAAAAGTTGGACCCCCTGGAAATGTTAGAGCGCCCTTCTCCATGGAATATCGGAAAGTTATAGTTTAATGATAGTTTTCTTTGTAAAAGCCATGATCACTGGACTCCCTCTGCAAAATAAGCTGAGGACTTACAGAAAGAAGAAGAGAAAAAACAACGTCAAAGCTTTTTTTAGTCAGTCGGGCTTGGACCCCCCCCCCCCTTCCACCGCCAAACCCGACGAAAAATTCCTGGATCCGCGCGTGAATATACGTTATCGTGGTGGTATAGAAACGATAAAAACCTTCTATAGTGCTGCCAAGATCTATAGGTATTGCTCGATAAGCGTAGAGTTACGTAGTTGGTCAGGTGATGGTGCTTTATTCACCCGATTGGACAAATACAGGGTTTTCTTTCATACTTCTAACTGTTAATCCATTTCGTCACTCTACGCTTACCGAGCACGGACTCTAATGACCATGTTTACATTTGCTTGTTTGTAAACATTGAAATCAAAACAGTAAGCTGGCATATTCAGAAGTCAGGTGTAGTTTTGAAAACTGTTTGATATCATCTTGTATAGCTCAGAAGATAAGGTCGCTGGCAGTAGAACATACATTTATTTTTTCCATTATGCGCGGGTTCGAATCCCATCAATGCTTTCATGTCTTTTTCTTCATTTTTATTGTATCATATTTTCACATGTGTCCTTTAAGCATTATTGGAAAACAGTTTTAACATTTATACAAAGTGTCCATCAAATGGGACATTATCAAACACGAAAACGCATGTGCGAGATGCCACTGAATGCATCAAGTCAATAGGGTACGCATTGTTTGCTGTCATTAAAGTAGGTAAGGGTGCAAGGATCAGGAATCGATACAATCAAGTAAAGTGATATTAAGCAACCCAAATGGTTTGGAAATGCTTATGAATTATATCTTTAAATGAGCCGCTGCATGAGATTCCTTACAATGTGGTATGTGTGACGAGCAGAGCCTCAGATCAGCCTGCGCATACGCGCAGTTTGATCAGAGCCTTTGCTAGTCGTTTGAATATTCTATGAATATTTAGCTACTGCCCAAACAGCATTTTGACTGTCTAAGCTTAAAAGGCGGCTACACAGGCTCGTCTTAGTCTACACATGTCAAAATGCCACATTGTTGGAAATCACATGCCACGGTTCAATGAATAATTGATAAAAAAATAAAATTAAAAAGAAAATAACATGGTACTGTGACGGGGCTCGAACTCGCAACCCCGTCAAAAGTTAAATCTTTACTTTAAGGTAGCCTCGCTGCTACCTTAAATATTTAAGTATTTT
Source organism: Loripinus fragilis (assembly GCA_964019695.1). Lineage (NCBI taxonomy): Eukaryota > Metazoa > Mollusca > Bivalvia > Lucinida > Lucinidae > Loripinus > Loripinus fragilis. The sequence continues at coordinate 50,191,730 of OZ026531.1, forward strand.
GTCGAGATAAGGAGACATTTAAGATAGGGAAAATGATTGTAATGCACTTTTCATGAAATTTAAGTAAGTTCGTCAATTTAAGTCTACCTTAACTTTAAGGAGGCATTGTAATTCCGGGCCCAGTTATTTATTTCATTATAAAAGCATGCAGTAACTAGAAAAATTAGAGCAATATGGTGCTAGAAAATGCTCTTTGCCAGTTTCTCAATTCATTAAGTCGTTGGTACTACCGCATGTTCCTTAATTTTGACATAAACTTTGCACCAAAGTTAAGTTCCGCCAAACGTTGGGAGGTGGGGACCTTAAACAAATCTCTTGAAACGATTTCTCACAGTATGAGCCCTGATTTTTGGATTATGAATTCCTTGGGATGTCCTTACTGTGACTGACTCTAGATGAAATCGATTACACAAATTAGACGTCTGGATGTCTCGATCTTGACTACACGTCGACGCCCTGGGCGCGGACGGAATGACGTTGTCCCAATCGGTTGGAAACGATTCTTTAGACGTCTAATCATCGGTAACATGGCATCGAAATCGTTTGGCTACTATCAATGGCCTCACGTTAGCTTTTAACACTCCTATTGCACGTTTACGTTCCACATGTGTCAATTTTGTAACCGTAAATTAGCAATGTGTAATCTTAAATTCCAAAGGTTTTAAATGTTTTAGACGTTTGAGATGTTCGACTGAAGCTTTTAGTAGTTTGTACACATGTACATCATAATGGACTGAGTGTGCACGTGAAAAACATGAAAATAGAAAATCGGTCAATACACTGGTTTTGATTGACAAAGGGGAAATTTTGCGAAAGAAGAAATAGCAAAACATAGACAGATGATGCAATTTTGTCACTCTCATGTAGCACACAATATTTTTGATTATTGCATGCGGCGTTTTTTTCCAAGTATATATGCGGGAGATAATCCACTCGCTATAGCTCGTGGATTATCTTCCCGTACATATTTTCAAACCATACAATAACTTACACTAAATGGAATCAAAGTAAGAAACACGGCAAAGATCAGTAAACGATATAATCAAGTACCACACCCGACCCAGGATACCACAAGGGAAAGTAACAAAAATACAATATAATAATCATCACCAACAAGAGTCAAGAAGTCAGCCCTTTTCCAGCAGGTGACCACAAGGCAACAATGAACAGACGCGAAAGCATGAGAAACACAAGACACAAAAACACAAATGATCCACAAAAGAAGTACCGCCTTGGAACGGTCAGTAAAAATATTTTACTGGGGGTGGGGGGGATGGGGGCTTAAACCGGTTTCACGGCGCCAACCTCACCCTTAGTTCAGAATCTCAGATGTGGGTCAAGACACATAGATGTTTGGTTTGCATGAACAAGTAGAAATATAGAAAGTAGAATCTAATTATAGAGGTATTTTAAAATAAATCAGCTAGCTTTGTCGAGTCTACAATAAATCATCTCTCTCTCAAAAATAACTCAGATAATCCCCAAAACGATATTTGAGCCAGTGCATGAGATTTCCAACAATTTGGTATGTGCGACCAGCAAAGGCTCAGACCAGCCTGCGCATACGCGCAGACTGATCAGAGCCTTTGCTTGTCGCTTGAATATTCGATGACTGTTGAGCTACTGACTGAACATTGTTTGGAGTTTCTAAGCTTAACAGGAGGCTGCACAGGCTCGTCTGAGTCTACACTTGTCAAAATGTCTAATTGTTGGAAATCTCGTGCCGCGGCTCATTTTTATTTTCATATGCTTATTAATACACCTGCAAGATGAGATGTGCTTTGGTACGTGTTTCTCAGCAATGGTGATACTTTTACAGACAACATAAAGTGGTAATCGCTATTTTATTGACTCGAGGCAAATTACGTGACAATTTTATTTTGTATTCAATATAATGACAGACGACACGACAGAGGAAGCGTTTGAAAGCAGACAATGTTATTTTCATCGCTTATAATAGGGAAGGAAATATGATTGTGACATTGCCTTGTCATATTCCAATTTTTTGTTTGTCTGTTGTTTGTCTGTGGTCCAGTGTTTCTTCCTCATGGTGCCATGGAATGGTCTATGATTGCGACATTGCTTGGTCATATTCTCTTGTTTTTGTTTGTCTGTAGTTCAGTGTTTCTTCCTCTTGGTACCATGGAATGGTCTATGATTGTGACATTTCCTTGTCATATTTTCTTGTCTTTGTTGGTCTGTAGTCCAGTGTTTCTTCCTCATGGTGCCATGGAATAGTCTATGATTGTGACATTGCCTGGTCATATTCTCGTGTTTATGTTTGTCTGTAGTCCAGTGTTTCTTCCTCATGGTGCCATGGAATGGTCTATGATTGTGACATTTCCTGGTCATATTCTCTTGTTTTTGTTTGTCTGTAGTCCAGTGTTTCTTCCTCTTGGTACCATGGAATGGTCTATGATTGTGACATTTCCTGGTCATACTCAGTTACTCACCTGGTTTTGTTTGTCTGTAGTCCAGTGTTTCTTCCTCTTGGTACCATGGAATGGTCTATGATTGTGACATTTCCTGGTCATATCCACCTGGTTTTGTTGGTCTGTAGTCCAGTGTTTCTTCCTCTTGGTGCCATGGAATGGTCTATGATTGTGACATTGCCTGGTCATATTCTCTTGTTCTTGTTTGTCTGTAGTCCAGTGTTTCTACCTCTTGGTGCCATGAAATGGTCTTTGATTGTGACATTACCTGGTCATATTCTCTTGTTTTTGTTAGTCTGTAGTCCAGTGTTTCTTCCTCTTGATGCCATGGAATGGTCTATGATTGTGACATTGCCTTGCCATATCCACCTGGTTTTGTTTGTCTGTAGTCCAGTGTTTCTTCCTCTTGGTGCCATGGAATGGTCTATGATTGTGACATTTCCTGGCCATATCCACCTGGTTTTGTTTGTCTGTAGTCAAGTGTTTCTTCCTCTTGGTGCCATGGAATGGTCTATGATTGTGACATTGCCCGGTCATATTCTCTTGTTTTTGTTTGTCTGTAGTCCAGTGTTTCTTCTTCTTGGTGCCATGGAATGGTCTATGATTGTGACATTGCCCGGTCATATTCTCTTGTTTTTGTTTGTCTGTAGTCCAGTGTTTCTTCCTCTTGGTACCATGGAATGGTCTATGATTGTGACATTGCCTGGTCATATTCACTTGATTTTGTTTGTCTGTAGTCCAGTGTTTCTACCTCTTGGTACCATGGAATGGTCTATGATTGTGACATTTTCTGATCATATTATTCTCATGTTTTTGTTTGTCTGTAGTCCAGTGTTTCTTCCTCTTGGTGCCATAGAATGGTCTATGATTGTGACATTGCCTGGCCATATTCACTTGTTTTTGTTTGTCTGTAGTCCAGTGTTTCTTCTTCTTGGTGCCATGGAATGGTCTATGATTGCGACATTTCCTGGACATATTCTCTTGTTTTTGTTTGTCTGTAGTCCAGTGTTTCTTCCTCTTGGTACCATGGAATGGTCTATGATTGTGACATTGCCTGGTCATATTCACTTGTTTTTGTTTGTCTGTAGTCCAGTGTTTCTTCCTCATGGTGCCATGGAATGGTCCATGATTGTGACATTGCCTGGTCATATTCACTTGTTTTTGTTTGTCTGTAGTCCAGTGTTTCTTCCTCATGGTGCCATGGAATGGTCTATGATTGTGACATTGCCTGGTCATATTCACTTGATTTTGTTTGTCTGTAGTCCAGTGTTTCTTCCTCTTGGTACCATGGAATGGTCTATGATTGTGACATTGCCTGACCATATCCACCAGGTTTTGTTTGTCTGTAGTCCAGCGTTTCTTCCTCATGGTGCCATGGAATGGTCTATGATTGTGACATTGCCTGGTCATATTCACTTGTTTTTGTTTGTCTGTAGTCCAGTGTTTCTTCCTCTTGGTACCATGGAATGGTCTATGATTGTGACATTGCCTGACCATATCCACCAGGTTTTGTTTGTCTGTAGTCCAGTGTTTCTTCCTCTTGGTGCCATGGAATGTTCTATGATTGCGACATTGCCTGACCATATCCACTTGGTTTTGTTTGTCTATAGTCCAGTGTTTCTTCCTCTTGGTGCCATGGAATGGTCTATGATTGCGACATTGCCTGACCATATCCACTTGGTTTTGTTTGTCTGTAGTCCAGTGTTTCTTCCTCTTGGTGCCATGGAATGGTCTATGATTGCGACATTTCCTGGTCATATTCACTTGATTTTGTTTGTCTGTAGTCCAGTGTTTCTTCCTCTTGGTACCATGGAATGGTCTATGATTGTGACATTGCCTGACCATATCCACCAGGTTTTGTTTGTCTGTAGTCCAGTGTTTCTTCCTCTTGGTGCCATGGAATGGTCTATGATTGCGACATTGCCTGACCATATCCACTTGGTTTTGTTTGTCTATAGTCCAGTGTTTCTTCCTCATGGTGCCATGTTTTGGTCTATGATTGTGACATTGCCTGGCCATATCCACCTGGTTTTGTTTGTCTGTAGTCCAGTGATTCTTCCTCATGGTGCCATGGAATGGTCTATGATTGCGACATTTCCTGGACATATTCTCTTGTTTTTGTTTGTCTGTAGTCCAGCGCTTCTTCCTCTTGGTGCCATGGAATAGTCTATATTTGTGATATTGCCTGGTCATATTCTCTTGTTTTTATTTGTCTATAGTCCTGTGTTTCTTCCTCTTGGTGCCACGGAATAGTCTATGATTGTAACATTTCCTGGTCATATTCACTTGTTTTGGTTTGACTGTAGTCCAGTGTTTCTTCCTCTTGGTGCCATGGAATGGTCTATGATTGTAACATATCCTAGTCATATTCTCTTGTTTTTGTTTGTCTGTAGTCCAGCGTTTCTTCCTAATGGTGCCATGGAATAGTCTATGGTTGTGACATTGCCTGGTCATATTCTCTTGTTTTTGTTTGTCTATAGTCCAGTGTTTCTTCCTCTTGGTGCCATGGAATGGTCTATGATTGTGACATTGCCTGGTCATATTCACTTGTTTTTGTTTGTCTGTAGTCCAGTGTTTCTTCCTCATGGTGCCATGGAATGGTCTATGATTGTGACATTGCCTGGTCATATTCACTTGTTTTTGTTTGTCTGTAGTCCAGTGTTTCTTCCTCATGGTGCCATGGAATGGTCTATGATTGTGACATTGCCTGGTCATATTCCCTTGATTTTGTTTGTCTGTAGTCCAGTGTTTCTTCCTCTTGGTACCATGGAATGGTCTATGATTGTGACATTGCCTGGTCATATTCACTTGTTTTTGTTTGTCTGTAGTCCAGTGTTTCTTCCTCATGGTGCCATGGAATGGTCCATGATTGTGACATTGCCTGGTCATATTCACTTGTTTTTGTTTGTCTCTAGTCCAGTGTTTCTTCCTCATGGTGCCATGGAATGGTCTATGATCGTGACATTGCCTGGTCATATTCACTTGATTTTGTTTGTCTGTAGTCCAGTGTTTCTTCCTCTTGGTACCATGGAATGGTCTATGATTGTGACATTGCCTGACCATATCCACCAGGTTTTGTTTGTCTGTAGTCCAGTGTTTCTTCCTCATGGTGCCATGGAATGGTCTATGATTGTGACATTGCCTGGTCATATTCACTTGATTTTGTTTGTCTTTAGTCCAGTGTTTCTTCCTCTTGGTACCATGGAATGGTCTATGATTGTGACATTGCCTGACCATATCCACCAGGTTTTGTTTGTCTGTAGTCCAGTGTTTCTTCCTCTTGGTGCCATGGAATGGTCTATGATTGCGACATTGCCTGACCATATCCACTTGGTTTTGTTTGTCTATAGTCCAGTGTTTCTTCCTCATGGTGCCATGGAATGGTCTCTGATTGTGACATTGCCTGGTCATATTCACTTGATTTTGTTTGTCTGTAGTCAAGTGTTTCTTCCTCTTGGTACCATGGAATGGTCTATGATTGTGACATTGCCTGACCATATCCACCAGGTTTTGTTTGTCTGTAGTCCAGTGTTTCTTCCTCTTGGTGCCATGGAATGGTCTATGATTGCGACATTGCCTGGCCATATTCACTTGGTTTTGTTTGTCTGTAGTCCAGTGTTTCTTCCTCTTGGTGCCATGGAATGGTCTATGATTGTAACATTGCCTGGCCATATCCACCTGGTTTTATTTGTCTATAGTCCAGTGTTTCTTTCTCTTGGTGCCCTGGAATGGTCTATGATTGTAACATTGCCTGGCCATATCCACCTGGTTTTATTTGTCTATAGTCCAGTGTTTCTTCCTCTTGGTGCCCTGGAATGGTCTATGATTGTGACATTGCCTGGTCATATTCTCTTGTTTTTATTTGTCTATAGTCCAGTGTTTCTTCCTCATGGTGCGATGGAATGGTCTATGATTGTGACATTGCCTGGCCATATCCACCTGGTTTTGTTTGTCTGTAGTCCAGTGATTCTTCCTCTTGGTACCATGGAATGGTCTAAGATTGTGACATTGCCTGGCCATATCAACCTGGTTTTGTTTGTCTGTAGTCCAGTGTTTCTTCCTCATGGTGCCATGGAATGGTCTATGATTGCGACATTTCCTGGACATATTCTCTTGTTTTTGTTTGTCTGTAGTCCAGCGCTTCTTCCTCTTGGTGCCATGGAATAGTCTATGATTGTGATATTGCCTGATCATATTCTCTTGTTTTTATTTGTCTATAGTCCAGTGTTTCTTCCTCTTGGTGCCACGGAATAGTCTATGATTGTGACTTTTCCTGGTCATATTCTCTTGTTTTTGTTTGTCTGTAGTCCAGTGTTTCTTCCTCATGGTGCGATGGAATGGTCTATGATTGTGACATTGCCTGGCCATATCCACCTGGTTTTGTTTGTCTGTAGTCCAGTGATTCTTCCTCTTGGTACCATGGAATGGTCTATGATTGTGACATTGCCTGACCATATCCACCAGGTTTTGTTTGTCTGTAGTCCAGTGTTTCTTCCTCTTGGTGCCATGGAATGGTCTATGATTGTAACATTGCCTGGCCATATCCACCTGGTTTTGTTTGTCTGTAGTCCAGTGTTTCTTCCTCTTGGTACCATGGAATGGTCTATGATTGTGACATTGCCTGGCCATATCCACCTGGTTTTGTTTGTCTATAGTCCAGTGTTTCTTCCTCATGGTGCCATGGAATGGTCTATGATTGTAACATTGCCTGGCCATATCCACCTGGTTTTGTTTGTCTGTAGTCACATGTTTCTTCCTCTTGGTACCATGGAATGGTCTGTGATTGTGACATTGCCTGGCCATATCCACATGGTTTTGTTTGTCTGTAGTCCAGTGTTTCTTCCTCTTGGTGCCATGGAATGGTCTATGATTTTTACATTCCCTGGTCATATTCACTTGTTTTGGTTTGACTGTAGTCCAGTGTTTCTTCCTCTTGGTGCCATGGAATGGTCTATGATTGTAACATTTCCTAGTCATATTCTCTTGTTTTTGTTTGTCTGTAGTCCAGCGTTTCTTCCTAATGGTGCCATGGAATAGTCTATGGTTGTGACATTGCCTGGTAATATTCTCTTGTTTTTGTTTGTCTATAGTCCAGTGTTTCTTCCTCTTGGTGCCATGGAATGGTCTATGATTGTGACATTGCCTGGTCATATTCACTTGTTTTTGTTTGTCTGTAGTCCAGTGTTTATTCCTCATGGTGCCATGGAATGGTCTATGATTGTGACATTGCCTGGTCATATTCACTTGTTTTTGTTTGTCTGTAGTCCAGTGTTTCTTCCTCATGGTGCCATGGAATGGTCTATGATTGTGACATTGCCTGGTCATATTCACTTGTTTTTGTTTGTCTGTAGTCCAGTGTTTCTTCCTCATGGTGCCATGGAATGGTCTATGATTGTGACATTGCCTGCTCATATTCACTTGTTTTTGTTTGTCTGTAGTCCAGTGTTTCTTCCTCTTGGTGCCACGGAATGGTCTATGATTGTGACATTGCCTGGTCATATTCTCTTGTTTTTGTTTGTCTATAGTCCAGTGTTTCTTCCTCTTGGTGCCACGGAATAGTCTAAGATTTTGACATTGCCTGGCCATATCAACCTGGTTTTGTTTGTCTGTAGTCCAGTGTTTCTTCCTCTTGGTACCATGGAATGGTCTATGATTGTAACATTGCCTGGCCATATCCACCTGGTTTTGTTTGTCTGTAGTCCAGTGTTTCTTCCTCTTGGTACCATGGAATGATCTATGATTGTGACATTGCCTGGCCATATCCACTTGGTTTTGTTTGTCTGTAGTCCAGTGTTTCTTCCTCTTGGTGCCATGGAATGGTCTATGATTTTTACATTGCCTGGTCATATTCACTTGTTTTGGTTTGACTGTAGTCCAGTGTTTCTTCCTCTTGGTGCCATGGAATGGTCTATGATTGTAACATTTCCTAGTCATATTCTCTTGTTTTTGTTTGTCTGTAGTCCAGTGTTTCTTCCTCATGGTACCATGGAATGGTCTTTGATTGTGACATTACCTGGTCATATTCTCTTGTTTTTGTTTGTCTGTAGTCCAGTGTTTCTTCCTCTTGGTGCCATAGAATGGTCTATGATTGTGACATTACCTGGTCATATTCTCTTGTTTTTGTTTGTCTGTAGTCCAGTGTTTCTTCCTCTTGGTGCCATGGAATGGTCTTTGATTGTAACATTTCCTGGTCATATTCTCTTGTTTTTGTTTGTCTGTAGTCCAGTGTTTCTTCCTCTTGGTGCCATGGAATGGTCTATGATTGTGACATTTCCTGGTCATATTCTCTTGTTCTTGTTTGTCTGTAGTCCAGTGTTTCTTCCTCTTGGTACCATGGAATGGTCTATGATTGTGACATTGCTTGGTCATATTCACTTGTTCTTGTTTGTCTGTAGTCCAGTGTTTCTTCCTCTTGGTGCCATGGAATGGTCTATGATTGTGACATTTCCTGGTCATATTCTCTTGTTTTTGTTTGTCTGTGGTCCAGTGTTTCTTCCTCTTGATGCCATGGAATGGTCTATGATTGTGACATTTCCTGGTCATATTCTCTAGTTTTTGTTTGTCTGTAGTCCAGTGTTTCTTCCTCTTGGTGCCATGGAATGGTCTATGATTGTGACATTGCCTGGTCATATTCTCTTGTTTTTGTTTGTCTGTAGTCCAGTGTTTCTTCCTCTTGGTGCCATGGAATGGTCTTTGATTGTGACATTGCCTGGTCATATTCTCTTGTTTTTGTTTGTCTGTAGTCCAGTGTTTCTTCCTCTTGGTGCCATGGAATGGTCTTTGATTGTGACATTACCTGGTCATATTCTCTTGTTCTTGTTAGTCTGTAGTCCAGTGTTTCTTCCTCTTGGTGCCATGGAATGGTCTATGATTGTGACATTGCCTGGTCATATTCTCTTGTTTTTGTTTGTCTGTAGTCCAGCGCTTCTTCCTCTTGGTGCCATGGAATAGTCTATATTTGTGATATTGCCTGGTCATATTCTCTTGTTTTTATTTGTCTATAGTCCAGTGTTTCTTCCTCTTGGTGCCACGGAATAGTCTAAGATTTTGACATTGCCTGGCCATATCAACCTGGTTTTGTTTGTCTGTAGTCCAGTGTTTCTTCCTCTTGGTACCATGGAATGGTCTATGATTGTAACATTGCCTGGCCATATCCACCTGGTTTTGTTTGTCTGTAGTCCAGTGTTTCTTCCTCTTGGTACCATGGAATGATCTATGATTGTGACATTGCCTGGCCATATCCACTTGGTTTTGTTTGTCTGTAGTCCAGTGTTTCTTCCTCTTGGTGCCATGGAATGGTCTATGATTTTTACATTGCCTGGTCATATTCACTTGTTTTGGTTTGACTGTAGTCCAGTGTTTCTTCCTCTTGGTGCCATGGAATGGTCTATGATTGTAACATTTCCTAGTCATATTCTCTTGTTTTTGTTTGTCTGTAGTCCAGTGTTTCTTCCTCATGGTACCATGGAATGGTCTTTGATTGTGACATTACCTGGTCATATTCTCTTGTTTTTGTTTGTCTGTAGTCCAGTGTTTCTTCCTCTTGGTGCCATAGAATGGTCTATGATTGTGACATTACCTGGTCATATTCTCTTGTTTTTGTTTGTCTGTAGTCCAGTGTTTCTTCCTCTTGGTGCCATGGAATGGTCTTTGATTGTAACATTTCCTGGTCATATTCTCTTGTTTTTGTTTGTCTGTAGTCCAGTGTTTCTTCCTCTTGGTGCCATGGAATGGTCTATGATTGTGACATTTCCTGGTCATATTCTCTTGTTCTTGTTTGTCTGTAGTCCAGTGTTTCTTCCTCTTGGTACCATGGAATGGTCTATGATTGTGACATTGCTTGGTCATATTCACTTGTTCTTGTTTGTCTGTAGTCCAGTGTTTCTTCCTCTTGGTGCCATGGAATGGTCTATGATTGTGACATTTCCTGGTCATATTCTCTTGTTTTTGTTTGTCTGTGGTCCAGTGTTTCTTCCTCTTGATGCCATGGAATGGTCTATGATTGTGACATTTCCTGGTCATATTCTCTAGTTTTTGTTTGTCTGTAGTCCAGTGTTTCTTCCTCTTGGTGCCATGGAATGGTCTATGATTGTGACATTGCCTGGTCATATTCTCTTGTTTTTGTTTGTCTGTAGTCCAGTGTTTCTTCCTCTTGGTGCCATGGAATGGTCTTTGATTGTGACATTGCCTGGTCATATTCTCTTGTTTTTGTTTGTCTGTAGTCCAGTGTTTCTTCCTCTTGGTGCCATGGAATGGTCTTTGATTGTGACATTACCTGGTCATATTCTCTTGTTCTTGTTAGTCTGTAGTCCAGTGTTTCTTCCTCTTGGTGCCATGGAATGGTCTATGATTGTGACATTGCCTGGTCATATTCTCTTGTTTTTGTTTGTCTGTAGTCCAGCGCTTCTTCCTCTTGGTGCCATGGAATAGTCTATATTTGTGATATTGCCTGGTCATATTCTCTTGTTTTTATTTGTCTATAGTCCAGTGTTTCTTCCTCTTGGTGCCACGGAATAGTCTAAGATTTTGACATTGCCTGGCCATATCAACCTGGTTTTGTTTGTCTGTAGTCCAGTGTTTCTTCCTCTTGGTACCATGGAATGGTCTATGATTGTAACATTGCCTGGCCATATCCACCTGGTTTTGTTTGTCTGTAGTCCAGTGTTTCTTCCTCTTGGTACCATGAAATGGTCTATGATTGTGACATTGCCTGGTCATATTCACTTGTTTTGGTTTGACTGTAGTCCAGTGTTTCTTCCTCTTGGTGCCATGGAATGGTCTATGATTATGACATTGCCTGGCCATATCCACCTGGTTTTGTTTGTCTGTAGTCCAGTGTTTCTTCCTCTTGGTGCCATGGAATGGTCTATGATTGTGACATTGCTTGGTCATATTCTCTTGTTCTTGTTTGTCTGTAGTCCAGTGTTTCTTCCTCTTGGTGCCATGGAATGGTCTATGATTGTGACATTGCTTGGTCATATTCTCTTGTTCTTGTTTGTCTGTAGTCCAGTGTTTCTTCCTCTTGGTGCCATGGAATGGTCTATGATTGTGACATTTCCTGGTCATATTCACTTGTTTTTGTTTGTCTGTAGTCCAGTGTTTCTTCCTCTTGGTGCCATGGAATGGTCTATGATTGTGACATTGCCTGGCCATATCCACCTGGTTTTGTTTGTCTGTAGTCCAGTGTTTCTTCCTCTTGGTGCCATGGAATGGTCTATGATTGTGACATTGCCTGGTCATATTCTCTTGTTTTTGTTTGTCTGTAGTCCAGCGCTTCTTCCTCTTGGTGCCATGGAATAGTCTATATTTGTGATATTGCCTGGTCATATTCTCTTGTTTTTATTTGTCTATAGTCCAGTGTTTCTTCCTCTTGGTGCCACGGAATAGTCTAAGATTTTGACATTGCCTGGCCATATCAACCTGGTTTTGTTTGTCTGTAGTCCAGTGTTTCTTCCTCTTGGTACCATGGAATGGTCTATGATTGTAACATTGCCTGGCCATATCCACCTGGTTTTGTTTGTCTGTAGTCCAGTGTTTCTTCCTCTTGGTACCATGGAATGATCTATGATTGTGACATTGCCTGGCCATATCCACTTGGTTTTGTTTGTCTGTAGTCCAGTGTTTCTTCCTCTTGGTGCCATGGAATGGTCTATGATTGTGACATTGCCTGGCCATATCCACCTGGTTTTGTTTGTCTGTAGTCCAGTGTTTCTTCCTCTTGGTACCATGGAATGATCTATGATTGTGACATTGCCTGGCCATATCCACTTGGTTTTGTTTGTCTGTAGTCCAATGTTTCTTCCTCTTGGTGCCATGGAATGGTCTATGATTTTTACATTGCCTGGTCATATTCACTTGTTTTGGTTTGACTGTAGTCCAGTGTTTCTTCCTCTTGGTGCCATGGAATGGTCTATGATTGTAACATTGCCTGGTCATATTCACTTGTTTTGGTTTGACTGTAGTCCAGTGTTTCTTCCTCTTGGTGCCATGGAATGGTCTATGATTGTGACATTGCCTGGCCATATCCACCTGGTTTTGTTTGTCTGTAGTCCAGTGTTTCTTCCTCTTGGTGCCATGGAATGGTCTATGATTGTGACATTACCTGGTCATATTCTCTTGTTCTTGTTTGTCTGTAGTCCAGTGTTTCTTCCTCTTGGTGCCATGGAATGGTCTATGATTGTGACATTGCTTGGTCATATTCTCTTGTTCTTGTTTGTCTGTAGTCCAGTGTTTCTTCCTCTTGGTGCCATGGAATGGTCTGTGATTGTGACATTGCCTGGTCATATTCTCTTGTTCTTGTTTGTCTGTAGTCCAGTGTTTCTTCCTCTTGGTGCCATGGAATGGTCTTTGATTGTGACATTGCTTGGTCATATTCTCTTGTTCTTGTTTGTCTGTAGTCCAGTGTTTCTTCCTCTTGGTGCCATGGAATGGTCTGTGATTGTGACATTGCCTGGTCATATTCTCTTGTTTTTGTTTGTCTGTAGTCCAGCGCTTCTTCCTCTTGGTGCCATGGAATAGTCTATGGTTGTGACATTGCCTGGTCATATTCTCTTGTTTATGTTTGTCTGTAGTCCAGTGTTTCTTCCTCTTGGTGCCACGGAATAGTCTAAGATTTTGACATTGCCTGGCCATATCAACCTGGTTTTGTTTGTCTGTAGTCCAGTGTTTCTTCCTCTTGGTACCATGGAATGGTCTATGATTGTAACATTGCCTGGCCATATCCACCTGGTTTTGTTTGTCTGTAGTCCAGTGTTTCTTCCTCTTGGTACCATGGAATGATCTATGATTGTGACATTGCCTGGCCATATCCACTTGGTTTTGTTTGTCTGTAGTCCAGTGTTTCTTCCTCTTGGTGCCATGGAATGGTCTATGATTTTTACATTGCCTGGTCATATTCACTTGTTTTGGTTTGACTGTAGTCCAGTGTTTCTTCCTCTTGGTGCCATGGAATGGTCTATGATTGTAACATTTCCTAGTCATATTCTCTTGTTTTTGTTTGTCTGTAGTCCAGCGTTTCTTCCTAATGGTGCCATGGAATAGTCTATGGTTGTGACATTGCCTGGTCATATTCTCTTGTTTTTGTTTGTCTGTAGTCCAGTGTTTCTTCCTCTTGGTACCATGGAATGGTCTATGATTGTGACATTGCCTGGTCATATTCACTTGTTTTTGTTTGTCTGTAGTCCAGTGTTTCTTCCTCTTGGTGCCATGGAATGGTCTTTGATTGTGACATTACCTGGTCATATTCTCTTGTTTTTGTTAGTCTGTAGTCCAGTGTTTCTTCCTCTTGGTGCCATGGAATGGTCTTTGATTGTGACATTACCTGGTCATATTCTCTTGTTTTTGTTAGTCTGTAGTCCAGTGTTTCTTCCTCTTGGTGCCATGGAATGGTCTTTGATTGTGACATTGCCTGGTCATATTCACTTGTTTTTGTTTGTCTGTAGTCCAGTGTTTCTTCCTCTTGGTGCCATGGAATGGTCTATGATTGTAACATTGCCTGGCCATATCCACCTGGTTTTATTTGTCTATAGTCCAGTGTTTCTTCCTCTTGGTGCCCTGGAATGGTCTATGATTGTGACATTGCCTGGTCATATTCTCTTGTTTTTATTTGTCTATAGTCCAGTGTTTCTTCCTCATGGTGCCATGGAATGGTCTATGATTGTGACATTGCCTGGTCATATTCACTTGTTTTTGTTTGTCTGTAGTCCAGTGTTTCTTCCTCATGGTGCGATGGAATGGTCTATGATTGTGACATTGCCTGGCCATATCCACCTGGTTTTGTCTGTCTGTAGTCCAGTGTTTCTTCCTCTTGATGCCATGGAATGGTCTATGATTGTGACATTGCTTGGTCATATCCACCTGGTTTTGTCTGTCTGTGGTCCAGTGTTTCTTCCTCTTGGTGCCATGGAATGGTCTATGATTGTGACATTGCCTGGTCATATTCTCTTGTTTTTGTTTGTCTGTAGTCCAGTGTTTCTTCCTCTTGGTGCCATGGAATGGTCTATGATTGTGACATTGCTTGGTCATATTCTCTTGTTTTTGTTTGTCTGTAGTCCAGTGTTTCTTCCTCTTGGTGCCATGGAATGGTCTTTGATTGTGACATTACCTGGTCATATTCTCTTGTTCTTGTTTGTCTGTAGTCCAGTGTTTCTTCCTCTTGGTGCCATGGAATGGTCTATGATTGTGACATTGCTTGGTCATATTCTCTTGTTCTTGTTTGTCTGTGGTCCAGTGTTTCTTCCTCATGGTGTCATGGAATGGTCTATGATTGTGACATTTCCTGGTCATATTCTCTTGTTTTTGTTTGCCTGTATTCCAGTGTTTCATCCTCTTGGTGCCATGGAATAGTCTATGATTGTGACATTGCCTAGTCATATTCTCTTGTTTTTGTTTGTCTGTAGTCCAGTGTTTCTTCTTCATGGTGTCATGGAATGGTCTATGATTGTGACATTTCCTGGTCATATTCTCTTGTTTTTGTTTGCCTGTATTCCAGTGTTTCTTCCTCATGGTGCCATGGAATGGTCTATGATTGTGACATTGCTTGGTCATATTCTCTTGTTTTTGTTTGTCTGTAGTCAAGTGTTTCTTCCTCTTGATGCCATAGAATGGTCTATGATTGTGACATTTCCTGGTTATATTCTCTTGTTCTTGTTTGTCTGTAGTCCAGTGTTTCTTCCTCTTGATGCCATGGAATGGTCTATGATTGTGACATTGCCTGGTCATATTCACTTGTTTTTGTTTGTCTGTAGTCCAGTGTTTATTCCTCTTGGTGCCATGGAATGGTCTTTGATTGTGACATTTCCTGGTTATATTCTCTTGTTCTTGTTTGTCTGTAGTCAAGTGTTTCTTCCTCTTGGTACCATGGAATGGTCTATGATTGTGACATTGCCTGGTCATATTCTCTTGTTTTTGTTTGTCTGTAGTCCAGTGTTTCTTCCTCTTGATGCCATGGAATGGTCTATGATTGTGACATTGCTTGGTCATATCCACCTGGTTTTGTCTGTCTGTGGTCCAGTGTTTCTTCCTCTTGGTGCCATGGAATGGTCTATGATTGTGACATTGCCTGGTCATATTCTCTTGTTTTTGTTTGTCTGTAGTCCAGTGTTTCTTCCTCTTGGTGCCATGGAATGGTCTATGATTGTGACATTGCTTGGTCATATTCTCTTGTTTTTGTTTGTCTGTAGTCCAGTGTTTCTTCCTCTTGGTGCCATGGAATGGTCTTTGATTGTGACATTACCTGGTCATATTCTCTTGTTTTTGTTAGTCTGTAGTCCAGTGTTTCTTCCTCTTGGTGCCATGGAATGGTCTTTGATTGTGACATTACCTGGTCATATTCTCTTGTTTTTGTTAGTCTGTAGTCCAGTGTTTCTTCCTCTTGATGCCATGGAATGGTCTATGATTGTGACATTACCTGGTCATATTCTCTTGTTCTTGTTTGTCTGTAGTCCAGTGTTTCTTTCTCATGGTGCCATGGAATGGTCTTTGATTGTGACATTACCTGGTCATATTCTCTTGTTTTTGTTAGTCTGTAGTCCAGTGTTTCTTCCTCTTGGTGCCATGGAATGGTCTTTGATTGTGACATTACCTGGTCATATTCTCTTGTTCTTGTTAGTCTGTAGTCCAGTGTTTCTTCCTCTTGGTGCCATGGAATGGTCTATGATTGTGACATTGCCTGGTCATATTCTCTTGTTCTTGTTTGTCTGTAGTCCAGTGTTTCTTCCTCTTGGTGCCATGGAATGGTCTATGATTGTGACATTGCTTGGTCATATTCTCTTGTTTTTGTTTGTCTGTAGTCCAGTGTTTCTTCCTCTTGGTGCCATGGAATGGTCTTTGATTGTGACATTACCTGGTCATATTCTCTTGTTTTTGTTAGTCTGTAGTCCAGTGTTTCTTCCTCTTGGTGCCATGGAATGGTCTTTGATTGTGACATTACCTGGTCATATTCTCTTGTTTTTGTTAGTCTGTAGTCCAGTGTTTCTTCCTCTTGGTGCCATGGAATGGTCTTTGATTGTGACATTACCTGGTCATATTCTCTTGTTCTTGTTAGTCTGTAGTCCAGTGTTTCTTCCTCTTGGTGCCATGGAATGGTCTTTGATTGTGACATTACCTGGTCATATTCTCTTGTTCTTGTTTGTCTGTAGTCCAGTGTTTCTTCCTCTTGGTGCCATGGAATGGTCTTTGATTGTGACATTACCTGGTCATATTCTCTTGTTTTTGTTAGTCTGTAGTCCAGTGTTTCTTTCTCATGGTGCAATGGAATGGTCTATGATTGTGACATTACCTGGTCATATTCTCTTGTTTTTGTTAGTCTGTAGTCCAGTGTTTCTTCCTCTTGGTGCCATGGAATGGTCTATGATTGTGACATTACCTGGTCATATTCTCTTGTTCTTGTTTGTCTGTAGTCCAGTGTTTCTACCTCTTGGTGCCATGGAATGGTCTATGATTGTGACATTGCTTGGTCATATTCTCTTGTTCTTGTTTGTCTGTAGTCCAGTGTTTCTTCCTCTTGGTGCCATGGAATGGTCTATGATTGTGACATTGCTTGGTCATATTCTCTTGTTCTTGTTTGTCTGTAGTCCAGTGTTTCTTCCTCTTGGTGCCATGGAATGGTCTATGATTGTGACATTGCTTGGTCATATCCACCTGGTTTTGTTTGTCTGTAGTCCAGTGTTTCTTCCTCTTGATGCCATGGAATGGTCTATGATTGTGACATTGCTTGGTCATATTCTCTTGTTCTTGTTTGTCTGTAGTCCAGTGTTTCTTCCTCTTGGTGCCATGGAATGGTCTATGATTGTGACATTGCTTGGTCATATTCTCTTGTTCTTGTTTGTCTGTAGTCCAGTGTTTCTACCTCTTGGTGCCATGGAATGGTCTATGATTGTGACATTGCTTGGTCATATTCTCTTGTTCTTGTTTGTCTGTAGTCCAGTGTTTCTACCTCTTGGTGCCATGGAATGGTCTATGATTGTGACATTGCTTGGTCATATTCTCTTGTTCTTGTTTGTCTGTAGTCCAGTGTTTCTTCCTCTTGGTGCCATGGAATGGTCTATGATTGTGACATTTCCTGGTCATATTCACTTGTTTTTGTTTGTCTGTAGTCCAGTGTTTCTTCCTCTTGGTACCATGGAATGGTCTATGATTGTTACATTACCTGGTCATATTCTCTTGTTTTTGATTGTCTGCAGTCCAGTGTTTCTACCTCTTGGTGCCATGGAATGGTCTATGATTGTGACATTGCTTGGTCATATTCTCTTGTTCTTGTTTGTCTGTAGTCCAGTGTTTCTTCCTCTTGGTGCCATGGAATGGTCTATGATTGTGACATTTCCTGGTCATATTCACTTGTTCTTGTTTGTCTGTAGTCCAGTGTTTCTTCCTCTTGGTACCATGGAATGGTCTATGATTGTTACATTACCTGGTCATATTCTCTTGTTTTTGATTGTCTGTAGTCAAGTGTTTCTTCCTCTTGGTGCCATGGAATGGTCTTTGATTGTGACATTACCTGGTCATATTCTCTTGTTCTTGTTTGTCTGTAGTCAAGTGTTTCTTCCTCTTGGTGCCATGGAATGGTCTATGATTGTGACATTGCCTGGTCATATTCTCTTGTTTTTGATTGTCTGTAGTCCAGTGTTTCTTCCTCTTGGTGCCATGGAATGGTCTATGATTGTGACATTACCTGGTCATATTCTCTTGTTTTTGATTGTCTGTAGTCAAGTGTTTCTTTCTCTTGGTGCCATGGAATGGTCTATGATTGTGACATTACCTGGTCATATTCTCTTGTTTTTGTTTGTCTGTAGTCCAGTGTCTCTTCCTCATGGTGCCATGGAATGGTCTATGATTGTGACATTGCCTGGCCATATCCACCTGGTTTTGTTTGTCTGTAGTCCAGTGTTTCTTCCTCTTGATGCCATGGAATGGTCTATGATTGTGACATTGCTTGGTCATATTCTCTTGTTCTTGTTTGTCTGTAGTCCAGTGTTTCTTCCTCTTGGTGCCATAGAATGGTCTATGATTGTGACATTGCCTGGCCATATCCACCTGGTTTTGTCTGTCTGTAGTCCAGTGTTTCTTCCTCTTGATGCCATGGAATGGTCTATGATTGTGACATTGCTTGGTCATATCCACCTGGTTTTGTTTGTCTGTAGTCCAGTGTTTCTTCCTCTTGATGCCATGGAATGGTCTATGATTGTGACATCGCTTGGTCATATTCGCTTGTTCTTGTTTGTCTGTAGTCCAGTGTTTCTTCCTCTTGGTGCCATAGAATGGTCTATGATTGTGACATTGCCTGGCCATATCCACCTGGTTTTGTTTGTCTGTAGTCCAGTGTTTCTTCCTCTTGATGCCATGGAATGGTCTATGATTATGACATTGCTTGGTCATATTCTCTTGTTCTTGTTTGTCGGTAGTCCAGTGTTTCTTCCTCTTGGTGCCATAGAATGGTCTATGATTGTGACATTGCCTGGCCATATCCACCTGGTTTTGTCTGTCTGTAGTCCAGTGTTTCTTCCTCTTGGTGCCATGGAATGGTCTATGATTGTGACATTGCCTGGTCATATTCTCTTGTTTTTGTTTGTCTGTAGTCAAGTGTTTCTTCCTCTTGGTGCCATGGAATGGTCTATGATTGTGACATTGCTTGGTCATATCCACCTGGTTTTGTCTGTCTGTAGTCCAGTGTTTCTTCCTCTTGGTGCCATGAAATGGTCTATGATTGTGACATTGCCTGGTCATATTCTCTTGTTTTTGTTTGTCTGTAGTCAAGTGTTTCTTCCTCTTGGTGCCATGGAATGGTCTATGATTGTGACATTGCCTGGTCATATTCTCTTGTTTTTGTTTGTCTGTAGTCAAGTGTTTCTTCCTCTTGGTGCCATAGAATGGTCTATGATTGTGACATTGCCTGGCCATATCCACCTGGTTTTGTTTGTCTGTAGTCCAGTGTTTCTTCCTCTTGGTGCCATGGAATGGTCTATGATTGTGACATTGCTTGGTCATATCCACCTGGTTTTGTCTGTCTGTAGTCCAGTGTTTCTTCCTCTTGGTGCCGTGGAATGGTCTATGATTGTGACATTGCCTGGTCATATTCTCTTGTTTTTGTTTGTCTGTAGTCCAGTGTTTCTTCCTCTTGGTGCCATGGGTTGGTCTATGATTGTGACATTGCTTGGTCATATCCACCTGGTTTTGTCTGTCTGTAGTCCAGTGTTTCTTCCTCTTGGTGCCATGGAATGGTCTATGATTGTGACATTACCTGGTCATATTCTCTTGTTCTTGTTTGTCTGTAGTCCAGTGTTTCTTCCTCTTGGTGCCATGGAATGGTCTATGATTGTGACATTGCCTGGTCATATTCTCTTGTTCTTGTTTGTCTGTGGTCCAGTGTTTCTTCCTCTTGGTGCCATGGAATGGTCTTTGATTGTGACATTGCTTGGTCATATTCTCTTGTTCTTGTTTGTCGGTAGTCCAGTGTTTCTTCCTCTTGGTGCCATGGAATGGTCTATGATTGTGACATTGCCTGGTCATATTCTCTTGTTTTTGTTTGTCTGTAGTCAAGTGTTTCTTCCTCTTGGTGCCATGGAATGGTCTATGATTGTGACATTGCCTGGTCATATTCTCTTGTTTTTGTTTGTCTGTAGTCCAGTGTTTCTTCCTCTTGGTGCCATGGAATGGTCTATGATTGTGACATTGCCTGGTCATATTCTCTTGTTTTTGTTTGTCTGTAGTCAAGTGTTTCTTCCTCTTGGTGCCATGGAATGGTCTATGATTGTGACATTACCTGGTTATATTCTCTTGTTTTTGTTAGTCTGTAGTCCAGTGTTTCTTCCTCTTGGTGCCATGGAATGGTCTTTGATTGTGACATTACCTGGTCATATTCTCTTGTTTTTGTTTGTCTGTAGTCCAGTGTTTCTTCCTCTTGGTGCCATAGAATGGTCTATGGTTGTGACATTGCCTGGTCATATTCTCTTGTTTTTGTTTGTCTGTGGTCCAGTGTTTCTTCCTCTTGGTACCATGGAATGGTCTATGGTTGTGACATTGCCTGGTCATATTCTCTTGTTTTTGTTAGTCTGTAGTCCAGTGTTTCTTCCTCTTGGTACCATGGAATGGTCTATGGTTGTGACATTGCCTGGTCATATTCTCTTGTTTTTGTTTGTCTGTGGTCCAGTGTTTCTTCCTCTTGGTGCAATGGAATGGTCTATGATTATGACATTTCCTGGTTATATTCTCTTGTTCTTGATAGTCTGTAGTCCAGTGTTTCTTCCTCTTGGTGCCATGGAATGGTCTTTGATTGTGACATTACCTGGTTATATTCTCTTGTTCTTGTTTGTCTGTAGTCCAGTGTTTCTTCCTCTTGGTGCCATGGAATGGTCTATGATTGTGACATTTCCTGGTCATATTCACTTGTTCTTGTTTGTCTGTAGTCCAGTGTTTCTTCCTCTTGGTGCCATGGAATGGTCTATGATTGTGACATTACCTGGTCATATTCTCTTGTTTTTGTTAGTCTGTAGTCCAGTGTTTCTTCCTCTTGGTGCCATGGAATGGTCTATGGTTGTGACATTACCTGGTCATATTCTCTTGTTCTTGTTTGTCTGTAGTCCAGTGTTTCTTCCTCTTGGTGCCATGGAATGGTCTTTGATTGTGACATTACCTGGTCATATTCTCTTGTTTTTGTTAGTCTGTAGTCCAGTGTTTCTTTCTCATGGTGCAATGGAATGGTCTATGATTGTGACATTACCTGGTCATATTCTCTTGTTTTTGTTAGTCTGTAGTCCAGTGTTTCTTCCTCTTGGTGCCATGGAATGGTCTATGATTGTGACATTACCTGGTCATATTCTCTTGTTCTTGTTTGTCTGTAGTCCAGTGTTTCTACCTCTTGGTGCCATGAAATGGTCTATGATTGTGACATTGCTTGGTCATATTCTCTTGTTCTTGTTTGTCTGTAGTCAAGTGTTTCTTCCTCTTGGTGCCATGGAATGGTCTATGATTGTGACATTGCTTGGTCATATCCACCTGGTTTTGTCTGTCTGTAGTCCAGTGTTTCTTCCTCTTGGTGCCATGAAATGGTCTATGATTGTGACATTGCCTGGTCATATTCTCTTGTTTTTGTTTGTCTGTAGTCAAGTGTTTCTTCCTCTTGGTGCCATGGAATGGTCTATGATTGTGACATTGCCTGGTCATATTCTCTTGTTTTTGTTTGTCTGTAGTCCAGTGTTTCTTCCTCTTGGTGCCATGGAATGGTCTATGATTGTGACATTGCTTGGTCATATTCTCTTGTTCTTGTTTGTCTGTAGTCCAGTGTTTCTTCCTCTTGGTGCCATGGAATGGTCTATGATTGTGACATTTCCTGGTCATATTCACTTGTTTTTGTTTGTCTGTAGTCCAGTGTTTCTTCCTCTTGGTACCATGGAATGGTCTATGATTGTTACATTACCTGGTCATATTCTCTTGTTTTTGATTGTCTGTAGTCCAGTGTTTCTACCTCTTGGTGCCATGGAATGGTCTATGATTGTGACATTGCTTGGTCATATTCTCTTGTTCTTGTTTGTCTGTAGTCCAGTGTTTCTTCCTCTTGGTGCCATGGAATGGTCTATGATTGTGACATTTCCTGGTCATATTCACTTGTTCTTGTTTGTCTGTAGTCCAGTGTTTCTTCCTCTTGGTACCATGGAATGGTCTATGATTGTTACATTACCTGGTCATATTCTCTTGTTTTTGATTGTCTGTAGTCAAGTGTTTCTTCCTCTTGGTGCCATGGAATGGTCTTTGATTGTGACATTACCTGGTCATATTCTCTTGTTCTTGTTTGTCTGTAGTCAAGTGTTTCTTCCTCTTGGTGCCATGGAATGGTCTATGATTGTGACATTGCCTGGTCATATTCTCTTGTTTTTGATTGTCTGTAGTCCAGTGTTTCTTCCTCTTGGTGCCATGGAATGGTCTATGATTGTGACATTACCTGGTCATATTCTCTTGTTTTTGATTGTCTGTAGTCAAGTGTTTCTTTCTCTTGGTGCCATGGAATGGTCTATGATTGTGACATTACCTGGTCATATTCTCTTGTTTTTGTTTGTCTGTAGTCCAGTGTCTCTTCCTCATGGTGCCATGGAATGGTCTATGATTGTGACATTGCCTGGCCATATCCACCTGGTTTTGTTTGTCTGTAGTCCAGTGTTTCTTCCTCTTGATGCCATGGAATGGTCTATGATTGTGACATTGCTTGGTCATATTCTCTTGTTCTTGTTTGTCTGTAGTCCAGTGTTTCTTCCTCTTGGTGCCATAGAATGGTCTATGATTGTGACATTGCCTGGCCATATCCACCTGGTTTTGTCTGTCTGTAGTCCAGTGTTTCTTCCTCTTGATGCCATGGAATGGTCTATGATTGTGACATTGCTTGGTCATATACACCTGGTTTTGTTTGTCTGTAGTCCAGTGTTTCTTCCTCTTGATGCCATGGAATGGTCTATGATTGTGACATCGCTTGGTCATATTCGCTTGTTCTTGTTTGTCTGTAGTCCAGTGTTTCTTCCTCTTGGTGCCATAGAATGGTCTATGATTGTGACATTGCCTGGCCATATCCACCTGGTTTTGTTTGTCTGTAGTCCAGTGTTTCTTCCTCTTGATGCCATGGAATGGTCTATGATTATGACATTGCTTGGTCATATTCTCTTGTTCTTGTTTGTCGGTAGTCCAGTGTTTCTTCCTCTTGGTGCCATAGAATGGTCTATGATTGTGACATTGCCTGGCCATATCCACCTGGTTTTGTCTGTCTGTAGTCCAGTGTTTCTTCCTCTTGGTGCCATTGAATGGTCTATGATTGTGACATTGCCTGGTCATATTCTCTTGTTTTTGTTTGTCTGTAGTCAAGTGTTTCTTCCTCTTGGTGCCATGGAATGGTCTATGATTGTGACATTGCCTGGTCATATTCTCTTGTTTTTGTTTGTCTGTAGTCCAGTGTTTCTTCCTCTTGGTGCCATGGAATGGTCTATGATTGTGACATTGCCTGGTCATATTCTCTTGTTTTTGTTTGTCTGTAGTCAAGTGTTTCTTCCTCTTGGTGCCATAGAATGGTCTATGATTGTGACATTGCCTGGCCATATCCACCTGGTTTTGTTTGTCTGTAGTCCAGTGTTTCTTCCTCTTGGTGCCATGGAATGGTCTATGATTGTGACATTGCTTGGTCATATCCACCTGGTTTTGTCTGTCTGTAGTCCAGTGTTTCTTCCTCTTGGTGCCATGGAATGGTCTATGATTGTGACATTGCCTGGTCATATTCTCTTGTTTTTGTTTGTCTGTAGTCCAGTGTTTCTTCCTCTTGGTGCCATGGGTTGGTCTATGATTGTGACATTGCTTGGTCATATCCACCTGGTTTTGTCTGTCTGTAGTCCAGTGTTTCTTCCTCTTGGTGCCATGTAATGGTCTATGATTGTGACATTACCTGGTCATATTCTCTTGTTCTTGTTTGTCTGTAGTCCAGTGTTTCTTCCTCTTGGTGCCATGGAATGGTCTATGATTGTGACATTGCCTGGTCATATTCTCTTGTTCTTGTTTGTCTGTGGTCCAGTGTTTCTTCCTCTTGGTGCCATGGAATGGTCTTTGATTGTGACATTGCTTGGTCATATTCTCTTGTTCTTGTTTGTCGGTAGTCCAGTGTTTCTTCCTCTTGGTGCCATGGAATGGTCTATGATTGTGACATTGCTTGGTCATATTCTCTTGTTCTTGTTTGTCGGTAGTCCAGTGTTTCTTCCTCTTGGTGCCATGGAATGGTCTATGATTGTGACATTGCTTGGTCATATCCACCTGGTTTTGTCTGTCTGTAGTCCAGTGTTTCTTCCTCTTGGTGCCATGGAATGGTCTATGATTGTGACATTGCCTGGTCATATTCTCTTGTTTTTGTTTGTCTGTAGTCAAGTGTTTCTTCCTCTTGGTGCCATGGAATGGTCTATGATTGTGACATTGCCTGGTCATATTCTCTTGTTTTTGTTTGTCTGTAGTCCAGTGTTTCTTCCTCTTGGTGCCATGAAATGGTCTATGATTGTGACATTGCCTGGTCATATTCTCTTGTTTTTGTTTGTCTGTAGTCAAGTGTTTCTTCCTCTTGGTGCCATGGAATGGTCTATGATTGTGACATTACCTGGTTATATTCTCTTGTTTTTGTTAGTCTGTAGTCCAGTGTTTCTTCCTCTTGGTGCCATGGAATGGTCTTTGATTGTGACATTACCTGGTCATATTCTCTTGTTTTTGTTTGTCTGTAGTCCAGTGTTTCTTCCTCTTGGTGCCATAGAATGGTCTATGGTTGTGACATTGCCTGGTCATATTCTCTTGTTTTTGTTTGTCTGTGGTCCAGTGTTTCTTCCTCTTGGTACCATGGAATGGTCTATGGTTGTGACATTGCCTGGTCATATTCTCTTGTTTTTGTTAGTCTGTAGTCCAGTGTTTCTTCCTCTTGGTACCATGGAATGGTCTATGGTTGTGACATTGCCTGGTCATATTCTCTTGTTTTTGTTTGTCTGTGGTCCAGTGTTTCTTCCTCTTGGTGCAATGGAATGGTCTATGATTATGACATTTCCTGGTTATATTCTCTTGTTCTTGATAGTCTGTAGTCCAGTGTTTCTTCCTCTTGGTGCCATGGAATGGTCTTTGATTGTGACATTACCTGGTCATATTCTCTTGTTCTTGTTTGTCTGTGGTCCAGTGTTTCTTCCTCTTGGTGCCATGGAATGGTCTTTGATTGTGACATTTCCTGGTTATATTCTCTTGTTCTTGTTTGTCTGTAGTCCAGTGTTTCTTCCTCTTGGTGCCATGGAATGGTCTTTGATTGTGACATTACCTGGTCATATTCTCTTGTTTTTGTTAGTCTGTAGTCCAGTGTTTCTTCCTCTTGGTGCCATGGAATGGTCTATGATTGTGACATTGCCTGGCCACATCCACCTGGTTTTGTCTGTCTGTAGTCCAGTGTTTCTTCCTCTTGGTGCCATGAAATGGTCTATGATTGTGACATTGCCTGGTCATATTCTCTTGTTTTTGTTTGTCTGTAGTCAAGTGTTTCTTCCTCTTGGTGCCATGGAATGGTCTATGATTGTGACATTGCCTGGTCATATTCTCTTGTTTTTGTTTGTCTGTAGTCCAGTGTTTCTTCCTCTTGGTGCCATGGAATGGTCTATGATTGTGACATTGCCTGGTCATATTCTCTTGTTTTTGTTTGTCTGTAGTCAAGTGTTTCTTCCTCTTGGTGCCATAGAATGGTCTATGATTGTGACATTGCCTGGCCATATCCACCTGGTTTTGTTTGTCTGTAGTCCAGTGTTTCTTCCTCTTGGTGCCATGGAATGGTCTATGATTGTGACATTGCTTGGTCATATCCACCTGGTTTTGTCTGTCTGTAGTCCAGTGTTTCTTCCTCTTGGTGCCATGGAATGGTCTATGATTGTGACATTGCCTGGAAATATTCTCTTGTTTTTGTTTGTCTGTAGTCCAGTGTTTCTTCCTCTTGGTGCCATGGAATGGTCTATGATTGTGACATTGCTTGGTCATATCCACCTGGTTTTGTCTGTCTGTAGTCCAGTGTTTCTTCCTCTTGGTGCCATGGAATGGTCTATGATTGTGACATTACCTGGTCATATTCTCTTGTTCTTGTTTGTCTGTAGTCCAGTGTTTCTTCCTCTTGGTGCCATGGAATGGTCTATGATTGTGACATTGCCTGGTCATATTCTCTTGTTCTTGTTTGTCTGTGGTCCAGTGTTTCTTCCTCTTGGTGCCATGGAATGGTCTTTGATTGTGACATTGCTTGGTCATATTCTCTTGTTCTTGTTTGTCGGTAGTCCAGTGTTTCTTCCTCTTGGTGCCATGGAATGGTCTATGATTGTGACATTGCTTGGTCATATTCTCTTGTTTTTGTTTGTCTGTAGTCAAGTGTTTCTTCCTCTTGGTGCCATGGAATGGTCTATGATTGTGACATTACCTGGTTATATTCTCTTGTTTTTGTTAGTCTGTAGTCCAGTGTTTCTTCCTCTTGGTGCCATGGAATGGTCTTTGATTGTGACATAACCTGGTCATATTCTCTTGTTTTTGTTTGTCTGTAGTCCAGTGTTTCTTCCTCTTGGTGCCATAGAATGGTCTATGGTTGTGACATTGCCTCGTCATATTCTCTTGTTTTTGTTTGTCTGTGGTCCAGTGTTTCTTCCTCTTGGTACCATGGAATGGTCTATGGTTGTGACATTGCCTGGTCATATTCTCTTGTTTTTGTTAGTCTGTAGTCCAGTGTTTCTTCCTCTTGGTACCATGGAATGGTCTATGGTTGTGACATTGCCTGGTCATATTCTCTTGTTTTTGTTTGTCTGTGGTCCAGTGTTTCTTCCTCTTGGTGCCATGGAATGGTCTATGATTGTGACATTTCCTGGTTATATTCTCTTGTTCTTGTTTGTCTGTAGTCCAGTGTTTCTTCCTCTTGGTGCCATAGAATGGTCTATGGTTGTGACATTGCCTGGTCATATTCACTTGTTTTTGTTTGTCTGTAGTCCAGTGTTTCTTCCTCTTGGTGCCATGGAATGGTCTATGATTGTGACATTGCCTGGTCATATTCTCTTGTTCTTGTTTGTCTGTGGTCCAGTGTTTCTTCCTCTTGGTGCCATGGAATGGTCTATGATTGTGACATTTCCTGGTTATATTCTCTTGTTCTTGTTTGTCTGTAGTCCAGTGTTTCTTCCTCTTGGTGCCATAGAATGGTCTATGGTTGTGACATTGCCTGGTCATATTCACTTGTTTTTGTTTGTCTGTAGTCCAGTGTTTCTTCCTCTTGGTGCCATGGAATGGTCTATGATTGTGACATTTCCTGGTTATATTCTCTTGTTCTTGTTTGTCTGTAGTCCAGTGTTTCTTCCTCTTGGTGCCATGGAATGGTCTTTGATTGTGACATTACCTGGTCATATTCTCTTGTTTTTGTTAGTCTGTAGTCCAGTGTTTCTTCCTCTTGATGCCATGGAATGGTCTTTGATTGTGACATTACCTGGTCATATTCTCTTGTTTTTGTTAGTCTGTAGTCCAGTGTTTCTTCCTCTTGGTGCCATGGAATGGTCTTTGATTGTGACATTACCTGGTCATATTCTCTTGTTCTTGTTTGTCTGTAGTCCAGTGTTTCTTCCTCTTGGTGCCATGGAATGGTCTTTGATTGTGACATTACCTGGTCATATTCTCTTGTTTTTGTTAGTCTGTAGTCCAGTGTTTCTTTCTCATGGTGCAATGGAATGGTCTATGATTGTGACATTACCTGGTCATATTCTCTTGTTTTTGTTAGTCTGTAGTCCAGTGTTTCTTCCTCTTGGTGCCATGGAACGGTCTATGATTGTGACATTACCTGGTCATATTCTCTTGTTCTTGTTTGTCTGTAGTCCAGTGTTTCTACCTCTTGGTGCCATGAAATGGTCTATGATTGTGACATTGCTTGGTCATATTCTCTTGTTCTTGTTTGTCTGTAGTCCAGTGTTTCTTCCTCTTGGTGCCATGGAATGGTCTTTGATTGTGACATTACCTGGTCATATTCTCTTGTTTTTGTTAGTCTGTAGTCCAGTGTTTCTTCCTCTTGGTGCCATGGAATGGTCTTTGATTGTGACATTACCTGGTCATATTCTCTTGTTCTTGTTTGTCTGTAGTCCAGTGTTTCTTCCTCTTGGTGCCATGGAATGGTCTTTGATTGTGACATTACCTGGTCATATTCTCTTGTTTTTGTTAGTCTGTAGTCCAGTGTTTCTTTCTCATGGTGCAATGGAATGGTCTATGATTGTGACATAACCTGGTCATATTCTCTTGTTTTTGTTAGTCTGTAGTCCAGTGTTTCTTCCTCTTGGTGCCATGGAATGGTCTATGATTGTGACATTACCTGGTCATATTCTCTTGTTCTTGTTTGTCTGTAGTCCAGTGTTTCTACCTCTTGGTGCCATGGAATGGTCTATGATTGTGACATTGCTTGGTCATATTCTCTTGTTCTTGTTTGTCTGTAGTCCAGTGTTTCTTCCTCTTGGTGCCATGGAATGGTCTATGATTGTGACATTGCTTGGTCATATTCTCTTGTTCTTGTTTGTCTGTAGTCCAGTGTTTCTTCCTCTTGGTGCCATGGAATGGTCTATGATTGTGACATTGCTTGGTCATATCCACCTGGTTTTGTTTGTCTGTAGTCCAGTGTTTCTTCCTCTTGATGCCATGGAATGGTCTATGATTGTGACATTGCTTGGTCATATTCTCTTGTTCTTGTTTGTCTGTAGTCCAGTGTTTCTTCCTCTTGGTGCCATGGAATGGTCTATGATTGTGACATTGCTTGGTCATATTCTCTTGTTCTTGTTTGTCTGTAGTCCAGTGTTTCTACCTCTTGGTGCCATGGAATGGTCTATGATTGTGACATTGCTTGGTCATATTCTCTTGTTCTTGTTTGTCTGTAGTCCAGTGTTTCTACCTCTTGGTGCCATGGAATGGTCTATGATTGTGACATTGCTTGGTCATATTCTCTTGTTCTTGTTTGTCTGTAGTCCAGTGTTTCTTCCTCTTGGTGCCATGGAATGGTCTTTGATTGTGACATTGCCTGGTCATATTCACTTGTTTTTGTTTGTCTGTAGTCCAGTGTTTCTTCCTCTTGGTGCCATGGAATGGTCTTTGATTGTGACATTGCCTGGTCATATTCACTTGTTTTTGTTTGTCTGTAGTCCAGTGTTTCTTCCTCTTGGTACCATGGAATGGTCTATGATTGTTACATTACCTGGTCATATTCTCTTGTTTTTGATTGTCTGTAGTCAAGTGTTTCTTCCTCTTGGTGCCATGGAATGGTCTATGATTGTGACATTGCCTGGTCATATTCTCTTGTTTTTGTTTGTCTGTAGTCCAGTGTTTCTACCTCTTGGTGCCATGGAATGGTCTATGATTGTGACATTGCTTGGTCATATTCTCTTGTTCTTGTTTGTCTGTAGTCCAGTGTTTCTTCCTCTTGGTGCCATGGAATGGTCTATGATTGTGACATTGCTTGGTCATATTCTCTTGTTCTTGTTTGTCTGTAGTCCAGTGTTTCTTCCTCTTGATGCCATGGAATGGTCTATGATTGTGACATTGCTTGGTCATATTCTCTTGTTCTTGTTTGTCTGTAGTCAAGTGTTTCTTCCTCTTGGTGCCATGGAATGGTCTTTGATTGTGACATTGCCTGGCCATATTCTCTTGTTCTTGTTTGTCTGTAGTCCAGTGTTTCTTCCTCTTGGTGCCATGGAATGGTCTATGATTGTGACATTGCTTGGTCATATTCTCTTGTTCTTGTTTGTCTGTAGTCCAGTGTTTCTTCCTCTTGATGCCATGGAATGGTCTATGATTGTGACATTGCTTGGTCATATTCTCTTGTTCTTGTTTGTCTGTAGTCAAGTGTTTCTTCCTCTTGGTGCCATGGAATGGTCTTTGATTGTGACATTGCCTGGCCATATTCTCTTGTTCTTGTTAGTCTGTGGTCCAGTGTTTCTTCCTCTTGGTGCCATGGAATGGTCTATGATTGTGACATTGCTTGGTCATATTCTCTTGTTCTTGTTTGTCTGTAGTCCAGTGTTTCTTCCTCTTGGTGCCTAGAATGGTCTATGATTGTGACATTGCCTGGTCATATTCACTTGTTTTTGTTTGTCTGTAGTCCAGTGTTTCTTCCTCATGGTGCCATGGAATGGTCTATGATTGTGACATTTCCTGGTCATATTCACTTGTTTTTGTTTGTCTGTAGTCCAGTGTTTCTTCCTCATGGTGCCATGGAATGGTCTATGATTGTGACATAGCCTGGTCATATTTTCGTGTTTTTGTTTGTCTGTAGTCCAGTGTTTCTTCCTCATGGTGCCACGGAATGGTCTATGATTGTGACATTTCCTGGTCATATTCACTTGTTTTTGTTTGTCTGTAGTCCAGTGTTTCTTCCTCATGGTGCCATGGAATGGTCTATGATTGTGACATTTCCTGGTCATATTTTCTTGTTTTTGTTTGACTGTAGTCCAGTGTTTCTTCCTCTTGGTGCCATGGAATGGTCTATGATTGTGACATTGCCTGGTCATATTCACTTGTTTTTGTTTGTCTGTAGTCCAGTGTTTCTTCCTCATGGTGCCATGGAATGGTCTATGATTGTGACATTTCCTGGTCATATTCACTTGTTTTTGTTTGTCTGTAGTCCAGTGTTTCTTCCTCATGGTGCCATGGAATGGTCTATGATTGTGACATAGCCTGGTCATATTTTCGTGTTTTTGTTTGTCTGTAGTCCAGTGTTTCTTCCTCATGGTGCCACGGAATGGTCTATGATTGTGACATTTCCTGGTCATATCCACCTGGTTTTGTTTGTCTGTAGTCCAGTGTTGCTTCCTCTTGGTGCTATGGAATGGTCTATGATTGTGACATAGCCTGGTCATATTCTCTTGTTTTTGTTTGTCTGTAGTCCAGTGTGTCCTCCTCATGGTAACATGGAATGGTCTATGATTGTGACATTGCCTGGTCATATTCTCTTTATTTTGTTTGTCTGTAGTCCAGTGTTTCTTCCTCTTGGTGCCATGGAATGGTCTATGATTGTGACATTGCCTGGTCATATTCACTTGTTTTTGTTTGTCTGTAGTCCAGTGTTTCTTCCTCTTGGTGCCATGGAATGGTCTATGATTGTGACATTGCCTGGTCATATTCTCATGTTTTTGTTTGTCTGTAGTCCAGTGTTTCTTTCTCATGGTACCATGGAATAGTCTATGATTGTGACATTGCCTGGTCATATTTTCTTGTTTTTGTTTGTCTGTAGTCCAGTGTTTCTTCCTCTTGGTGCCATGGAATAGTCTATGATTGTGACATTGCCTGATCATATTCTCTTGTTTTTGTTTGTCTGTAGTCCAGTGTTTCTTCCTCTTGGTGCCATGGAATGGTCTATGATTGTGACATTGCCTGGTCATATTCTCTTGTTTTTGTTTGTCTGTAGTCCAGTGTTTCTTCCTCTTGGTGCCACGGAATGGTCTATGATTGTGACATTGCCTGGTCATATTCACTTGTTTTTGTTTGTCTGTAGTCCAGTGTTTCTTCCTCTTGGTGCCATGGAATGGTCTATGATTGTGACATTGCCTGGTCATATTCTCATGTTTTTGTTTATCTGTAGTCCAGTGTTTCTTCCTCTTGGTGCCATGGAATGGTCTATGATTGTGACATTGCCTGGTCATATTCACTTGTTTTTGTTTGTCTGTAGTCCAGTGTTTCTTCCTCTTGGTGCCATGGAATGGTCTATGATTGTGACATTGCCTGGTCATATTCTCATGTTTTTGTTTGTCTGTAGTCCAGTGTTTCTTCCTCATGGTACCATGGAATAGTCTATGATTGTGACTTTTCCTGGTCATAATCACTTGTTTTTGTTTGTCTGTAGTCCAATGTTTCTTCCTCATGGTAACATGGAATGGTCTATGATTGTGACTTTTCCTGGTCATATTCTCTTGTTTTTGTTGGTCCGTAGTCCAGTGTTTCTTCCTCTTGGTGCCATGGAATGGTCTATGATTGTGACATTGCCTGGTCATATTCTCATGTTTTTGTTGGTCTGTAGTCCAGTGTTTCTTTCTCATGGTACCATGGAATAGTCTATGATTGTGACATTTCCTGGTCATAATCTCTTGTTTTTGTTTGTCTAACGTCCAGTTCCTCTTGGTGTCATGGAATGGTCTATGATTTTTACATTGCCTGGTCATATTCACTTATTTTTGTTTGTCTGTAGTCCAGTGTTTCTTCCTCTTGGTGCCATGGAATGGTCTATGATTTTTACATTTCCTGGTCATATTCACTTGTTTTTGTTTGACTGTAGTCCAGTGTTTCTTCCTCATGGTACCATGGAATAGTCTATGATTGTGACATTGCCTGGTCATATTCTCTTGTTTTTGTTTGTCTAACGTCCAGTTCCTCTTGGTGTCATGGAATGGTCTATGATTTTTACATTGCCTGGTCATATTCACTTATTTTTGTTTGTCTGTAGTCCAGTGTTTCTTCCTCTTGGTGCCATGGAATGGTCTATGATTGTGACATTGCCTGGTCATATTTTCGTGTTTTTGTTTGTCTGTAGTCCAGTGTTTCTTCCTCATGGTGCCACGGAATGGTCTATGATTGTGACATAGCCTGGTCATATTCACTTGTTTTTGTTTGTCTGTAGTCCAGTGTTTCTTCCTCAAGGTGCCATGGAATGGTCTATGATTGTGACATTGCCTGGTCATATTCTCTTGTTTTTGTTTGACTGTAGTCCAGTGTTTCTTCCTCATGGTGCTACGGAATGGTCTATGATTGTGACATTGCCTGGTCACAATCACTTGTTTTTGTTTGACTGTAGTCCAGTGTTTCTTCCTCAAGGTGCCATGGAATGGTCTATGATTGTGTCATTGCCTGGTCATATTCTCTTGTTTTTGTTTGTCTGTAGTCCAGTGTTTCTTCCTCATGGTGCCATGGAATGGTCTATGATTGTGACATTGCCTGGTCATATTTTCTTGCTTTTGTTTGTCTGTAGTCCAGTGTTTCTTCCTCATGGTGCCATGGAATGGTCTATGATTGTGACATTGCCTGGTCATTATCACTTGTTTTTGTTTGACTGTAGTCCAGTGTTTCTTCCTCAAGGTGCCATGAAATGGTCTATGATTGTGACATTGCCTGGTCATATTCTCTTGTTTTTGTTTGTCTGTAGTCCAGTGTTTCTTCCTCAAGGTGCCATGGAATGGTCTATGATTGTGTCATTGCCTGGTCATATTCTCTTGTTTTTGTTTGTATGTAGTCCAGTGTTTCTTCCTCATGGTGCCATGGAATGGTCTATGATTGTGACATTGCCTGGTCATATTTTCTTGCTTTTGTTTGTCTGTAGTCCAGTGTTTCTTCCTCATGGTGCCATGGAATGGTCTATGATTGTGACATTGCCTGGTCATTATCACTTGTTTTTGTTTGACTGTAGTCCAGTGTTTCTTCCTCAAGGTGCCATGGAATGGTCTATGATTGTGACATTGCCTGGTCATATTCTCTTGTTTTTGTTTGACTGTAGTCCTGTGTTTCTTCCTCATGGTGCCACGGAATGGTCAATGATTGTGACATAGCCTGGTCATATTCACTTGTTTTTGTTTGCCTGTATTCCAGTGTTTCTTCCTCATGGTGCCATGGAATGGTCTATGATTGTGACATTTCCTGGTCATTCTCTCTTGTTTTTGTTTGTCTGTAGTCCAGTGTTTCTTCCTCATGGTGCCACGGAATGGTCTATGATTGTAACATTTCCTGGTCATATTCTCTTGTTTTTGTTTGTCTGTAGTCCAGTGTTTCTTCCTCAAGGTGCCATGGAATGGTCTATGATTGTGACATTGCCTGGTCATATTCTCTTGTTTTTGTTTGACTGTAGTCCAGTGTTTCTTCCTCATGGTGCCACGGAATGGTCTATGATTGTGACATTGCCTGGCCATATCCACCTGGTTTTGTTTGTCTGTAGTCAGGTGTTTCTTCCTCTTGGTGTCATGGAATGGTCTATGATTGTGACATTTCCTGGTCATATTCACTTGTTTTTGTTTGTTTGTAGTCCAGTGTTTCTTCCTCTTGGTGTCATGGAATGGTCTATGATTGTGACATTGCCTGGTCATATTCTCTTGTTTTTGTTTGACTGTAGTCCAGTGTTTCTTCCTCATGGTGCCACGGAATGGTCTATGATTGTGACATTGCCTGGCCATATCCACCTGGTTTTGTTTGTCTTTAGTCCAGTGTTTCTTCCTCTTGGTGTCATGGAATGGTCTATGATTGTGACATTTCCTGGTCATATTCACTTGTTTTTGTTTGTCTGTAGTCCAGTGTTTCTACCTCTTGGTACCACGGAATGGTCTATGATTGTGACATTGCCTGGTCATATTCTCTTGTTTCTGTTTGTCTGTAGTCCAGTGTTTCTTCCTCATGGTGCCATGGTTTCTTCTAAACTAGAAGCCTGATGACATTGGGGCGGTATGTTGTATTGGAGATATATGGCCTAACAAGTTTGTTCGAATGATGGTCCTAGGTTGACCTTGACCTACTTAACGTCAAGGTCAAATTTGCTTCCTTATGCAGTTAAATGGGAAAGTATTTGAAATGTTGAATTTTTGAAATAGTTGAAGCCAAAATCATTTAAATAACCACTAAATATGTTTAAGCTAGTTAGACAATTACTTTAAATAAGTCCCAAAAATCAAGGTTGACATTTGACCTTTACTTGAGGTCACTTATATTGGATTACTATAAATATATTACAACAGATTTTCTAAGAAACCATTTGGCCAATTGAGCTCGAAATGGAAATGTCATATGATGACTTCTTGGTCGGGGGAATGAAAATGTATGCAAATGGTCTAGGTCACATGACCGAGACGTTCGTCATACCCATAGGCAGTAAAATCCTTTTAAATTCTACAGAACCAGGAGGCCAATACCCTTAGGGCATTGTTGTAGTAATATGGATGAGGGGCCTGCCAAGTTAGTTCAAAATTTAATGATGATACTAGATTGACATTGAGGGGCAAATTTGGCCCCCTCTGGAGCAAAAAAATGAAAGTTGCGTTCCATCAATTTCCTCCAATCTGTTTATAAGATGAATAACCCAAGTGTAATATCTTGGCATTTTTTTTTCTTTTTACCATTGCTATGGTAACAAAAATGGCGGGAACTTGTTATGAGCTCAGAATTTGGATCCTTTTTTATTTTTATCTCTGCCCACTGAGCAAAATACCAATATTACCATTGCACGATACTATTGGCCCCCTCTGCGAAATGGTAAAGAAGTTGAGGGCTAATAAAAAGAAAAGAAAGTATAGTTTACTCCACCCCTTCCTGTGCTTCACAACAAATCAATTTTCACAGAAAAGTAATTTTTTGGCCAACATAATCACATATTTAGTTTTCATTTTTTTTTTTAAAAATAGTATCTTTTGCACTTCGTTCTCATTTTTTAATGAAAAACTTTGAGTAGCTTTAGCACTTAGTTCTCAATTTTTTATGAAAAACTTTGAGAAGCTTTTGCACTTAGTTCTCATTTTTATGGAAAAACTTTGAGTAGCTTCAGCACTTAGTTCTCATTTTTTTATGAATAACTTTGAGTAGCTTTAGCACTTTGTTCTCATTTTTTTATGAAAAACTTTGAGAAGCTTTTGCACTTAGTTCTCATTTTTATGGAAAAACTTTGAGTAGCTTCAGCACTTAGTTCTCATTTTTTTGAAAAACTTTGAGTAGCTTTAGCACTTAGTTCTCATTTTTTTATGAAAATCTTTGAGTAGCTTTAGCACTTAGTACTCATTTTTAATGAAAAACTTTTGGTAACTTTTGCACTTGGTTCTCATTCTTTTATGAAAAACTTTGAGTAGCTTTTGCTAGTAGTTCTCAGTTTTTATGTAAAACTTTGAGTAGCTTTAGCACTTAGCTCCTATTTTTTACGAAAAACTTTGAGTAGCTTAAGCACTTAGTTCTCATTGTTTATTTAAACTTTGAGTAGCTTTTTCAGTTAGTTCTCATTTTTTATGAAAAACTTTGAGTAGCTTCAGCACTAAATTCTCAATTTTTTATGAAAAACTTTGAGTAGCTTTTGCACTTAATTCTCATTTTTTTTATGAAAAACTTTAATTGGCTTTTGCACTTAGTTCTCAATTTTTTATGAAAAACTTTGAGAAGCTTTAGCACTTAATTCTCATTTTTTTATTTAAAACTTTAAGTAGCTATTGCACTTAATTCTCAAATTTTTATGAAATAATTTGAGAAGCTTTAGCAATTAGTTTTCAATTTTTTATGAAAAAACTTTGAGTTGCTTTTGCACTTAGTTCTCATTTTTTATGAAAAGCTTTGAGAAGCTTTAGCACTTAGTTCTCATTTTTTATGTAAAACTTTGAGTAGCTTTAGCACTTAGTTCTCAAGTTTTATGAAAAACTTTGAGTAGCTTTTGCAATTAGTTCTCATTTTTTATGAAAAACTTTGAGTAGCTTTAGCACTTAGTTCTCATTTTTATGAAAAACTTTGAATAGCTTTTGCACTTAGTTTTCAATTTTTTATGAAAAAACTATGAGTAGCTTTTGCACTTAGTTCTCATTTTTTATGAAAAACTTTGAGTAGGTTATTCACTTAGTTCTTAAGTTTTATGAAAAACTTTGAGTAGCTTTTGCAGTTAGTTCTCATTATTTTATGATAAACTTTGAGTAGCTTTTGCACTTAATTCTCATTTTTTTATGAAAAACTTTGAGTAGCTTCAGCACTTAGTTCTCAATTTTTTATGAAAGACTTTGAGTAGCTTTTGCACTTAATTTTCATTTTTCATGAAAAACTTTGAGTAGCTTTTGCGCCTAGTTCTCATTTTTTTATGAAAAACTTTAAGTAGCTTTTGCACTTAGTTCTCATTTGTTTATGAAAAACTTTGAGTAGCTTTTGCACTTAGTTCTCTTTTTTTTATGAAAAACATTAAAAGCTTGTGCACTTAGTTCTCAATTTTTTATGAAAAACTTTGAGTAGCTTTAGCACTTAGTTCTCATTTTTTATGAAAAACTTTGAGCAGCTTTTGCACTTAGTTCTCATTTTTATGAAAAACTTTGAGTAGCTTTTGCACTTTGTTCTCATTTTTTTATGAAAAACTTTGAGCAGTTTTTTGCACTCAGTTCTCTTTTTTTTAAAATGTTTGAGTAGCCTTTGCACTTAGTTCTCATTTTTTTATGAAAAACTTTGGGTAGCTTTTACACTTAGCGCAAAAGCATTTCACGGCGTTCCATTAAAAGAAATCAATCTTTATCATACATTTAATACAAATAGTACCTCACAAAAATTACTAGAAAGCCAAAAAAAAATCCACATAGGGCACCTGATTTAAATGTAATTTATTAGTTAATTATGTTGGAGTCCCAAAGGATGCACATATATTTTCTCAGGCGTCCCAGACAAGAATGTGGAAGTCTTTGAGTTAGGGAAAACCATGTTTA
This sequence comes from Loripinus fragilis, assembly GCA_964019695.1. Lineage (NCBI taxonomy): Eukaryota > Metazoa > Mollusca > Bivalvia > Lucinida > Lucinidae > Loripinus > Loripinus fragilis. The sequence goes on from OZ026531.1 coordinate 50,229,084, forward strand.
CTAACCGTCTCATTTCTAGCACACTCGTTTGACAGGTAATTAGTTAACATGAGAATGTGTCAAAATGAAACCAAATACATGTAAAAATTTCGATCCTAATTTAGTTAACATTTCTTGTGTTATAAAATAATTCAAAGTCTATATATTAGAGACGTCATAAAGGTTTGGTGACGTTACGTAACTTGTGTTAAAAAACAATTCAATGACAAAATGCAAGTGACGTCATAAAGGTTTGGTGACGTTACGTAACATGGGCTACTTACATAACCCATTGTAGTGGGAGGTGCAAAATTCGGTACCAATGTAAGTAAGAAAGAGGGCAAAGATCAGGAATCGATACAATCAAGTACCACACCTGACCTAGGATACCAATGGGAAAGTAACAAACTCACAATTAGACATCACAAATCGGTTCAAATGTAAACCAAACATTGATATTTTCTTTCACAAATAAGAAAGTTATAAATTGTGCTTTGGAAATTTTGAAGTAAAATATAGTAAGTTATTGCAGCTTTGAGTGATATTACAATGTTTTACATCAAATATCTCATAATGCACAAAGTGCACATGCATGCCGGTGCAATAAGGCAGTTACTGTATGGTTGTGCATATACCAGGCCAAAAAAGAAACGCCACTATGTATGAAAAGTGCTAACTGTACCGGTTATTTATTTCATTATAAAAGCATGCAGTAACTAGAAAAAATAGAGCAATATGGTGCTAGAGAATGCTCTTTGCCAGTTTCTCAATTCATTAAGACGTTGGTACTACCGCATGTTCCTTAATTTGACGTAAACACTGCACCAAAGTTAAGTTCCGCCAAACGTTGGGAGGTGGGGGCCTTAAACAAATCTCTTGAAACGATTTCTCACAGTATGAGCCCTGATTTTTGGATTATGAATTCCTTTGGATGTCCTTACTGTGACTGACTCTAGATGAAATCTATTACACAAATTAGACGTCTGGATGTCTCGATCTTGACTACACGTCGACGCCCTGGGCGCGGACGGAATGCCGTTGTCCCAATTGGTTGGAAACGATTCTTTAGACGTCTAATCATCGGTAACATGGCATCGAAATCGTTTGGCTACTATCAATGGCCTCACGTTAGCTTTTAACATTCCTATTGCACGTTCACGTTCCACATGTGTCAATTTTGTAACCGTAAATTAGCAATGTGTAATCTTAAATTCCAAAGTTTTTAAATGTTTTAGACGTTTGAGATGTTCGACTGAAGCTTTTAGTAGTTTGATTCTTGATTCTTGATTTATAGAGTCGCGTAAGCTCTTTTGAGCTTGTCTACTCCCTCTGAACAGTCTCTATACTTTTTCGCGTTTTTCCGGTTCCGGGTATTAACAATGTCTTTTCAGTAAATCTCTGCCAGAATGTATCTTTCTGGCAAAAGCACCTTATCAAGTCTAGTTTTGAATTTAAATACTGTATCACTGCACACAATGTCTTCACTTAAGGTATTCCACTTGTTGATACAACGTACAGGGAAACTATTTAATCTTAGTGTTTTCTCACATCTTGGTTTAACTATTTTGAATAAATGTCCTCTTGCGCAGTTATCATTGAATTCAAAAAAATTATCTGGTTTGATGTCTTCATATCCATGTACTATTTTAAACAATTGTATTAAATTATATCTCTTTCTTCTATAATGCATTGTAGGTAATTTCAATGATTCCAATCTTTCTCCATAAGATAATCCTTTCAACTCCGGTAATATGCGCTGAACGTTTTCTATCAATTGAATGTTCTTTTTGGTATATGGGTAATACACACTACCACCATAATCAAGTATAGATCTTATTAAACTTTTGTAAAGTATCAAAAATGAGTCTTTATCTAGTGATTTAAATGTCCGTTTGATTAGTCCAACAAGCCTATTTGCTCTATTCACTATATAATTAATATGTTCATCAAATTTTAAGTTATTTTGAAACCATATGCCAAGATCCTTCTCCTTTGTGTCCTTAGGTAAAACTTGTAAATTTCCATCTTTGTCTTTTAGTTTGTATTCAAAACCGTATTTTACATTTCCATATTGTACCAGTTTACATTTCTGAATTGAAAACCCCAATAACCAAATTCTACTCCATTCACTAAGCTTAAGTAAATCTTGTTGTAAACTCTCCTGATCACTTCTTTTGTCCACCGCTGCATAAACTTTGGTATCGTCCGCAAAAATTTTACAAAAATTTTGAAGACTGTCAGGAATGTCATTTACATATATTATGAAGAGAATAGGCCCCAGGACTGAGCCCTGGGGCACACCAGATGTGACTATTTTCCATCCTGAACATTTTCCGTTTAACATAACTCTTTGTCTTCTTCCACTTAAAAAGTCCTTGACCCAATTTAATAATTGTCCATCAAAACCATACCTTTTTAACTTCAATAAAAGTCTATCATGTGGAATTGTATCAAACGCTTTCTTTATGTCAAGATATATATTGTCTATTTGTTTACTTTCATCATAATATTTACTCCAGTCATCTAACACATCTAACAATTGTAAAACACAGCTCCTCTTATTTCTAAAGCCATATTGGCAAGTACTAAATAGATTATTGTCATTCATATGTTTCATAATTTTATCTCTGACTGTTTTCTCACATAATATACTTGGCAAACATGTTTTGTACACATGTACATCGTAATGGAATGAGTGTGCACGTGAAAAACATGAAAATAGAAAATCGGTCAATACACTGGTTTTGATTGACAAAGGGGAAATTTTGCGAAAGAAGAAATAGCAAAACATAGACAGATGATGTAATTTTGTCACTCTCATGTAGCGCACAATATTTTTAATTATTGCATGCGGCGTTTTTTTTCCAAGTATATATGCGGGAGATAATCCACTCGCTATAGCTCGTGGATTATCTTCCCGTACATATTTTCAAACCATACAATAACTTACACTAAATGGAATCAAAGTAAGAAACACGGCAAAGATCAGTAAACGATATAATCAAGTACCACACCCGACCCAGGATACCACAAGGGAAAGTAACAAAAATACAATAAGCATCACCAGAAAGAGTCAAGAAGTCAGCCCTTTTCCAGCAGGTGACCACAAGGCAACAATGAACAGACGCGAAAGCATGAGAAACACAAGACACAAAATCACAAATGATCCACAAAAGAAGTACCGCCTTGGAACGGTGAGTAAAATATTTTACTGGAGGGCTTAAACCGGTTTCACGGCGCCAACCTCACCCTTACTTCAGATGTGGATCAAGACACATAGATGTTTGGTTTACATGAACAAGTAGAAATATAGAAAGTAGAATCTAATTATAGAGATATCTTAAAATAGTTCAGCTAGCTTTGTCGAGTCTACAATAAATCATATCTCTCTCAAAAGTAACTCAGATAATCCCCAAAACGATATTATGAGCCAGTGCATGAGATTTCCAACAATTTGGTATGTGCGACCAGCAAAGGCTCAGACCAGCCTGCGCATACGCGCAGACTGATCAGAGCCTTTGCTTGTCGCTTGAATATTCGATGACTGTTGAGCTACTGACTGAACATTGTTTGGAGTTTCTAAGCTTAACAGGAGGCTGCACAGGCTCGTCTGAGTCTACACTTGTCAAAATGTCTAATTGTTGGAAATCTCGTGCCGCGGCTCATTTTATTTTCATATGCTTATTAATACACCTGCAAGATGAGATGTGATTTGGTACGTGTTTCTCAGCAATGGTGATACTTTTACAGACAACAGAAAGTGGTAATCTCTATTTTATTGACTCGAGGCAAATTACGTGACAATTTTATTTTGTATTCAATATAATGACAGACGATACGACAGAGGAAGCGTTTAAAAGCAGACAATGTTATTTTCATCGCTTATAAAAGGGAAGGAAATATGTTTGCGAATTTGTGCCATGAAATAGTCTATGATTGTGACATTGCCTGGTAATATCCACCTGGTTTTGTTTGTCTGTAGTCCAGTGTTTCATCCTCTTGGTGCCATGGAATAGTCTATGATTGTGACATTGCCTAGTCATATTCTCTTGTTTTTGTTTGTCTGTAGTCCAGTGTTTCTTCCTCTACGTGCCATGGAATGATCTATGATTGTGACATTGCCTGGTCATATTCTCTTGTTTTTGTTTGTCTGTAGTCCAGTGTTTCTTCCTCTTGGTACCATGGAATGGGTATGATTGTGACATTGCCTGGCCATATTCTCTTGTTTTTGTTTGTCTGTAGTCCAGTGTTTCTTCCTCTTGGTGCCATGGAATGATCTATGATTGTGACATTGCCTGGCCATATTCTCTTGTTTTTGTTTGTCTGTAGTCCAGTGTTTCTTCCTCTTGGTGCCATGGAATGATCTATGATTGTGACATTGCCTGGCCATATTCACTTGTTTTTGTTTGCCTGTAGTCCAGTGTTTCTTCCTCTTGGTGCCATGGAATGATCTATGATTGTAACATTTCCTAGTCATATTCTCTTGTTTTTGTTTGTCTGTAGTCCAGTGTTTCTTCCTCTTGGTGCCATGGAATGGTCTATGATTGTGACATTGCCTGGTCATATTCATTTGTTCTTGTTTGCCTGTAGTCCAGTGAATCTTCCTCTTGGTGACATAAAGTGGTCTATGATTGTGACATTGCCTTGCCATATTCACCCGGTTTTGTTTGTAGTCCAGTGTTTCTTCCTCTTGGTACCATGGAATGGGTATGATTGTGACCTTGCCTGGTCATATTCACTTGTTTTTGTTTGTCTGTAGTCCAGTGTTTCTTCCTCTTGGTGCCATGGAATGGTCTATGATTGTGACATTGCCTGGTCATATTCACTTGTTTTTGTTTGTCTGTAGTCCAGTGTTTCTTTCTCATGGTGCCATGGAATGGTCTATGATTGTGACATTGCCTGGTCATATTCACTTGTTTTCGTTTGTCTGTAGTCCAGTGTTTCTTCCTCTTGGTGCCATGGAATGGTCTATGATTGTGACATTGCCTGGCCATATCCACCTGGTTTTGTTTGTCTGTAGTCCAGTGTTTCTTCCTCTTGGTACCATGGAATGGGTATGATTGTGACATTGCCTGGTCATATTCACTTGTTTTTGTTTGTCTGTAGTCCAGTGTTTCTTCCTCTTGGTGCCATGGAATGGGTATGATTGTGACATTGCCTGGTCATATTCACTTGTTTTTGTTTGTCTGTAGTCCAGTGTTTCTTCCTCTTGGTGCCATGGAATAGTCTATGATTGTGACATTGCCTAGTCATATTCTCTTGTTTTTGTTTGTCTGTAGTCCAGTGTTTCTTCCTCTACGTGCCATGGAATGATCTATGATTGTGACATTGCCTGGTCATATTCTCTTGTTTTTGTTTGTCTGTAGTCCAGTGTTTCTTCCTCTTGGTACCATGGAATGGGTATGATTGTGACATTGCCTGGCCATATTCTCTTGTTTTTGTTTGTCTGTAGTCCAGTGTTTCTTCCTCTTGGTGCCATGGAATGATCTATGATTGTGACATTGCCTGGCCATATTCACTTGTTTTTGTTTGTCTGTAGTCCAGTGTTTCTTCCTCTTGGTGCCATGGAATGGGTATGATTGTGACATTTCCTTGTCATATTCATTTGTTCTTGTTTGCCTGTAGTCCAGTGTTTCTTCCTCTTGGTGCCATGGAATGGGTATGATTGTGACATTTCCTTGTCATATTCATTTGTTCTTGTTTGCCTGTAGTCCAGTGAATCTTCCTCTTGGTGACATAAAGTGGTCTATGATTGTGACATTGCCTTGCCATATTCACCCGGTTTTGTTTGTAGTCCAGTGTTTCTTCCTCTTGGTACCATGGAATGGGTATGATTGTGACCTTGCCTGGTCATATTCACTTGTTTTTGTTTGTCTGTAGTCCAGTGTTTCTTCCTCTTGGTGCCATGGAATGGGTATGATTGTGACATTGCCTGGTCATATTCACTTGTTTTTGTTTGTCTGTAGTCCAGTGTTTCTTTCTCATGGTGCCATGGAATGGTCTATGATTGTGACATTGCCTGGTCATATTCACTTGTTTTCGTTTGTCTGTAGTCCAGTGTTTCTTCCTCTTGGTGCCATGGAATGGTCTATGATTGTGACATTGCCTGGCCATATCCACCTGGTTTTGTTTGTCTGTAGTCCAGTGTTTCTTCCTCTTGGTACCATGGAATGGGTATGATTGTGACATTGCCTGGTCATATTCACTTGTTTTTGTTTGTCTGTAGTCCAGTGTTTCTTCCTCTTGGTGCCATGGAATGGGTATGATTGTGACATTGCCTGGTCATATTCTCTTGTTTTTGTTTGTCTGTAGTCCAGTGTTTCTTCCTCTTGGTGCCATGGAATGGTCTATGATTGTGACATTGCCTGGTCATATTCTCTTGTTTTTGTTTGTCTGTAGTCCAGTGTTTCTTCCTCTTGGTGCCATGGAATGGTCTAGGATTGTGACATTGCCTGGCCATATCCACCTGGTTTTGTTTGTCTGTAGTTCAGTGTTTCTTCCTCTTGGTGCCATGGAATGGTCTATGATTGTGACATTGCCTGGTCATATTCACTTGTTTTTGTTTGTCTGTAGTCCAGTGTTTCTTCCTCTTGGTGCCATGGAATGGTCTATGATTGTGACATTGCCTGGTCATATTCACTTGTTTTTGTTTGACTGTAGTCCAGTGTTTCTTCCTCTTGGTGCCATGGAATGGTCTATGATTGTGACATTGCCTGGTCATATTCACTTGTTTTTGTTTGTCTGTAGTCCAGTGTTTCTTCCTCTTGGTGCCATGGAATGGTCTATGATTGTGACATTGCCTGGCCATATTCACTTGTTTTTGTTTGACTGTAGTCCAGTGTTTCTTCCTCTTGGTGCCATGGAATGGTCTATGATTGTGACATTGCCTGGTCATATTCACTTGTTTTTGTTTGACTGTAGTCCAGTGTTTCTTCCTCTTGGTGCCATGGAATGGCCTATGATTGTGACATTGCCTGGTCATATCCACCTGGTTTTGTTTGTCTTTATCCAGTGTTTCTTCCACTTGGTGCCATGGAATGGCCTATGATTGTGACATTGCCTGGTCATATCCACCTGGTTTTGTTTGTCTGTAGTCCAGTGTTTTTTCCTCTTAGTGCCATAGAATGGTCTATGATTGTGACATTGCCTGGTAATATTCTCTTGTTTCTGTTTGTCTGTAGTCCAGTGTTTCTTCCTCTTGGTGCCAAGGAATGGTCTATGATTGTGACATTTCCTTGTCTTATTATCTTGATTTTGTTTGTTTGTAGTCCAGTGTTTCATTCTCATGGTGCCATGGAATGGGTATGATTGTGACATTTCCTGGTCATTTTCACTTGTTTTTGTTTGTCTGTAGTCCAGTGTTTCTTCCTCTTGGTGCCATGGAATGATCTATGATTGTGACATTGCCTGGCCATATACACCTGGTTTTGTTTGTCTGTAGTTTAGTGTTTCTTCCACTTGGTGCCATGGAATGGGTATGATTGTGACATTGCCTGGTCATATTCACTTGTTTTTGTTTGTCTGTAGTCCAGTGTTTCTTCCTCTTGGTGCCATGGAATGGTCTATGATTGTGACATTGCCTGGCCATATCCACCTGGTTTTGTTTGTCTGTAGTCCAGTGTTTCTTCCACTTGGTGCCATGGAATGGTCTATGATTGTGACATTGCCTGGCCATATCCACCTGGTTTTGTTTGTCTGTAGTCCAGTGTTTCTTCCTCTTGGTGCCATGGAATGGGTATGATTGTGACATTGCCTGGTCATATTCACTTGTTTTTGTTTGTCTGTAGTCCAGTGTTTCTTCCTCTTGGTGCCATGGAATGGTCTATGATTGTGTGTGACATTGCCTGGTCATATTCTCTTGTTTTTGTTTGTCTGTAGTCCAGTGTTTCTTCCTCTTGGTGCCATGGAATGATCTATGATTGTGACATTGCCTGGTCATATTCACTTGTTTTTGTTTTTCTGTAGTCCAGTGTTTCTTCCTCTTGGTACCATGAAATGGGTATGATTGTGACCTTGCCTGGTCATATTCACTTGTTTTTGTTTTTCTGTAGTCCAGTGTTTCTTCCTCTTGGTGCCATGGAATGGGTATGATTGTGACATTGCCTGGTCATATTCACTTGTTTTTGTTTGTCTGTAGTCCAGTGTTTCTTCCTCTTGGTGCCATGGAATGGTCTATGATTGTGACATTGCCTGGTCATATTCACCTGGTTTTGTTTGTCTGTAGTCCAGTGTTTCTTCCACTTGGTGCCATGGAATGGTCTATGATTGTGACATTGCCTGGCCATATCCACCTGGTTTTGTTTGTCTGTAGTCCAGTGTTTCTTCCTCTTGGTGCCATGGAATGGGTATGATTGTGACATTGCCTGGTCATATTCACTTGTTTTCGTTTGTCTGTAGTTCAGTGTTTCTTCCTCTTGGTGCCATGGAATGGTCTATGATTGTGACATTTCCTAGTCATATTAACTTGTTTTTGTTTGTCTGTAGTCCAGTGTTTCTTCCTCTTGGTGCCATGGAATGGTCTATGATTGTGACATTGCCTGGTCATATTCACTTGTTTTTGTTTGTCTGTAGTCCAGTGTTTCTACCTCTTGGTACCACGGAATGGTCTATGATTGTGACATTGCCTGGTCATATTCCCTTGTTTCTGTTTGTCTGTAGTCCAGTGTTTCTTCCTCATGGTGCCATGGTTTCTTCTAAACTAGAAGCCTGATGACATTGGGGCGGTATGTTGTATTGGAGATATATGGCCTAACAAGTTTGTTCGAATGATGGTCCTAGGTTGACCTTGACCTACTTAACGTACAGGTCAAATTTGCTTCCTTATGCAGTTAAATGGGAAAGTATTTGAAATGTTGAATTTTTGAAATAGTTGAAGCCAAAATCATTTAAATAACCACTAAATATGTTTAAGCTAGTTAGACAATTACTTTAAATAAGTCCCAAAAATCAAGGTTGACATTTGACCTTTACTTGAGGTCACTTATATTGGATTACTATAAATATATTACAACAGATTTTCTAAGAAACCATTTGGCCAATTGAGCTCGAAATGGAAATGTCATATGATGACATCTTGGTCGGGGGAATGAAAATGTATGCAAATGGTCTAGGTCACATGACCGAGACGTTCGTCATACCCATAGGTAGTAAAATCCTTTAAAATTCTACAGAACCAGAAGGCCAATACCTTTGGGGCATTGTTGTAGTAATAGGGATGAGGGGCCTGCCAAGTTAGTTCAAAATTTAATGATGATTCTAGATTGACATTGAGGGGCAAATTTGGCCCCTTCTGGTGCAAAAAAAAATGAGAGAATTACCAGGCTGACCTCTTGGCTCTCGTTTGTGGTGTCTTCTGTGAGTTTGTCACTTTCCCATTGCTATCCTGGGTCAGGTGTGGTACTTGATTGTATCGATTCCTGATCTTTGCACCATTACTTACTTTTTTCCATCAATTTCCTCCAATCTGTTTATAAGATTAATAACCCAAGTGTAATATCCTGGCATTTTTTCTTTTTACCATTGCTATGGTAACAAAAATGGCGGATGAAATAGGCGTAAAATAGAGAAATTGCCGTTTTGGGTCAAATTAAAGGCTTTTTGAGACAGATTTTTAAAGAATTAGATATCAGCACAAGTGAATACCAAAAAGACCTTTTTAATATGTAGTGTGCCATGGTAATTTTCAGCTTCTGTCAAAATATCTTTTTGGTATTTGCTTGTGCTCTATATTATTTCCTCTGTTAAATGTCTCAAATTTGCTACAAAATGGTCATTTCCCTATTTTCAGCCTATTTTGGCGGCGATTTTTGTTACCATAGCAACCATAAAAGTCGAATCAATACCAGACTTTTACACTAAGGCTATTTTTCTTATAAACAAATAAGAAGAAACTACTGAAAAGCAACTTCTATTTTTGACCTCATGGGCAAAATAGCCTCTTAATGCACGTACCTCTTTGTTTCCTAATGCATTTACATGGGAAAATTTAAGAAGTTGATTACTCTAAACCCCTTAAAGCCAAAATCATTATACTTACTAGACAAATGTAACCTAATGAGACAATGGTTAAAGATAAGTACCAAAGGTCAAGTTGACCTTTAACCTTTCATCCAAGGTCGCTCGTTTTGAGCTGCTAGACAACAATCTAAACATATTTTTTTCTGGGAAACGTATGGGTATATTCATTTCACATTATATATTATGGAGTATCTGTTGGGTGAGCCATCTTAATATGACCTAGTAGTTTAAGGTCACTTGTCTAAGATGGCCGCCAAGATCATATAAAGTAAAGACAACCCCTTAAAAAATCTTCTCTGGAGCCAAAAGGCTGATAACTTGGGGTCTTGGTATGTAGCATTGGGGATGTGAGCCCTACCAAGTTTGCACAAATGATGATCCTGGGTTGACTTTGACCTACCTACTTTATGACAAGGTCAAAGAGCTACGTGCATTAAGAGGCTATTTTGGCCCCCCTATGAGGCCAAAATATGAAATTCGCTTTTCACCAAATTCTTCTTATTAGTTTATTAGAACAATGGCCCAAGTGTTTAAGTCTGATATTAGTTTGACTTTTACCGCTGCTTTGGTAACAAAAATGGCCGCCAAAGTAGGCTGAAAATAGGAAACTGACCATTTTGGAGCAAATTTGAGACGTTTGACAGAGCAATTAACATAGAGCACAAGCAAATACCAAAAATATATTTTAACAGATGATGAGAATAATCATGGCAAACAACTAATTTAAATGATTTTTTGGTATTTAGCTGTGCTGATATCTAATTCCAAAAAATTAAAATCGGTCTTTAAAATCCTTAAATTTGGTCAAAAATGGCAATTTCTCTATTTAATACCTATTTTGTCGGCCATATTTGTTACCATAGCAACGGTAAAATTTAAATAAATGCCAAAATTTTACATTTCAGTCATTCTTCTAATAAACCAATCAGAAGAAATTTGTGGAAAGCAATTTTCAGTTTTTGGCTCTTAAGGGGGCCAAATTAGCCCCTTAATGCACGTACCCTTTTGTTTCCTAATGCAGTTATATAGATAATCTTAAAACGTTGATTTTTCTCATTACCCTTAAAGCCAAAAGCATTATACTTGCTAGATATGTGAAACCTAATAAGATGATCGTTCTAGATAAGTACCAAAGGTCAAGTTGACCTTTGACTTTTCATCCAAGGTCGCTCGTTTTGAGCTGTTAGACAACAATCTAAACATATTTTTAGGAAACTTATGGGCATATTCATTTCACATTATATAGCATTTACCAAGATTGCACAAATGATTATCATAGGTTAACCTTGACCTATCTACTTTATGGCAAGGTCAAATTTTGTTTCCTTATGCATTTCTATGGAAGATCTTAAAACGTTCTTTTTTTTTTAATTACTCTTAAAGCCAAAAGCATTATACTTGCTAGACATGTGTAACATAATAAGATGATGGTTGAAGATAAGAACCAAAGGTGAAGTTGACCTTTGACTTTTCATCCAATGTCGCTCATTTTGGGGTGCTACATGATAATCTAAACGTGTTTTTCATAGAAACCAATAAGTTTATTCAATTCAAATTTCATATGGAGTATCAATAAGATATGACTTTAACTTTAAGGTCACAAGACCAAAATGCCCGACAGGACCATATATGGGAAAACCCCTTTAAAATCTTCTTTTCTGGCCAACGAGTGAGTTAGTAATACCCTGATTAGCGTAATATTTGATGAAAATTTGAATTTGCAACTCTTAGAAAGTAACATCATAAGTCAGTCCGAATAGCCTTCACTGATCAGAGTCCTCGAGCATGTTTACATTCATGTTGGCTGTCACGTAGTGTCTCGCGCCAATGACGTAACGTTGTTTTCTAATTTCTTATTTCTCAATTAACAATATAAAGACGAGCCTTTTGTTAAATGAGCTGTCTGCGCCATAAAACAGGTCCTCGTCGCATATCCGTTCTCTGTTAACCCAAACCAGCACTGCTCTTGCGCATGCGTGCTATGTAAGCAGTCTGTATTTCGTTACTATTCCAAAAATGTGGATGTAAAAGAACACCACCAGTCCAGTTGTAATATGTTTGCGCAGCCTGATTCCAAATATCTTGTAAGAAGAGGCCACTGCACTGATTCTATCGCGACCATCAAAGCGCCAATCTTTTCTGCAGCAGACGACACATTTTAGGGGACATTTCCGTTTTCGGTAAACAATGAGACTTGACAATTAATGAGACGATTAATGCGTCGAGTGGTCAGTCAAAAAAAAGTTAACTTCATATTGCATCCAAAATGTCGTCTATGACAATTTTAGGATAATGGTTTTGGCATGCTACTGTGTGTTTTAATCTTATTGTTTGTTCTTATTGTTTGTTTTTCGTTTTGTTTCAGTGTGTTTTTAAACAAAAACAAAAAAGCTCGTCTCTTGACTTTTATTCTGAAAATTCTTTCATGAAAAAAATTGTCGTCTGCTGATTTTTAATCTGAAAATTCATTCACGAATAAAATTGTCGCCTGCTGATTTTTTTTTGTTTTTTGAATACCACCAGAGTATCAAGCAGTTTGAACACAGATCAGGGTCGACGTTTCGTTGGGCCTGATCTGGGTCCAAACTGTTTGCAAATATTGCAAGAAGACGACATCAGCTAGTAAAGAGTTAAACAGCATTAAATTGCAAAGCGATTATATCTACGCCGCTGAACAAAAAACGTTAATGGAAATATGAGCGCTCTCATCTGCTATGGCTTGGCATTCAATGCGGAAACCACGAGATTGCAAGAAAACTGTCATAAAATTTAAAAAAAAAAAGGTCTAATGAAAAATTGCTATAAGAAGAAATTGTTTCTCTTGATATGACGTAACAAGAGCATATCTTCCATTTACGTACTGGTATACGTGACGTTCTGCAAAATATTCAGAGTGTAGACATGTCAAATTTATTCTTGGTCGCGAAATTTGATTTGAAAATTGTCATTAATTGGAAACCCTTAATGAAAACAAGCTATAAACGGAAGGAATTTACGCAACAATCACAGTCAATCTTGCGCAAATAAAATAGGGTCATTGCACTTTTATTGTCATTCGGAATTCCTCAGCCTTTTCTGTAGAATCAATCTGCTTCTGAATTCATCTTACCGAAAACGGCGCCTACTTTTAACAGGTACATGTATGCATCCGTCCACTAGCTGTAAGGTAACCTAGGATTAATTGTGGGTCAGGCTATGTCACGTGTTATGTTGTCGTTGCATTGGGCAGTAATACACTTTCAGATGGCTTTTGAGTATCGACGGAATTTTCCACCACAGACACGAAAATGAATACTTCTTCACCGACTGCCCGTCCCAAACGTTCTGGATAAACCAGAAGCATTCTTTGTTAAATACCAGCAGAAGAAAATAATGGAATTCAACCGTATTCTTCATAAAACGGTGCTAAACACACATAGGGTTGTTCAATTAGGATACTTTCTTCAGCGATGAGTATGTGTTCGTGATACAACACACTTCGAATAGGGTTTTTTGAAAAATGATACAACAGACTTCGAAGATTTCGACCAAAAATGATATTTGTTGCTTCGGAGACTTCTGAATATTAATAAGCATATGGAATAGCCAGCAAAGACGAGTGAGACCAGATATTTTTGAGCATTTTTTCGGACTCTAGAAGTTTGACTCAATGTGAGCTTTAAATGGAAACAATTCCTTCACTCGCTCAGGCTACAGTCTGGACGGATTTCCGTTGGAAAATGCATAGATAATCAAACACCCTTCCAGAAAAACAACCGTTATTTATTCTAGACAAGGATGGCACGTTTAAAATATTACCTTAAAAGAGCCAGATTTAAGTCGCCTCAGTCCTACGAGAGTCCAGTACCGAAAAAGTGATCGGCTACTGTTTTTTTTTAACATGTTCAAAAACAGTAGCCGATCAAAACCCCTCAGCTGCTGGTCGTCTTGGTCGTCCGAGGGTCCTCTGAAGGTTGCCTTGTCTCGCCTGCCCTCCGGAGCTTTCGTATACTCTCTGCAGCCCTCTGCCGAGGATCGTGCGAAGTGTGTCACAGAGAATCGATAGTTACTACTAAATATGGTTTTATACTGAGGGAAAATAGTTTAGCAATTATTTATAATGGGGTTTCCCATAGGCGGTCTTTGAAGCATTAGGTCTTTTCAATTGGCAGGTTCGCAAACATGTCAGTTGCTTGAAAATGACCTAATGGCTACCTGCAAGTGGTCAAAAGAAACAAAAATCCAACTTCAAAGTGATGATTTGATCTACTGAGCATTTTAATTTCAAACGTTATGCAATTGAAAGGGAGGTAATTTGGTAAAATACGATTTTCAATTAAAAACTGTATTAAAAGGGTGAACATAACATTCAGTTTTAAACCGTTTATCACTTTCTTGCTTTTGGATCTAAACATTTGACAGAAAATTGAAACTTTTAGTCGAAAACTAGTCGCTCTATGGCCAGATAAGCTGTTTTAGCTAGGGGGGATAAAATCAGATTTTACATTATGTTAAATGTCAATCTGTTAATGTCATCGTACTCGTGAACGTTTGTCAACATATATTAATGACACTATGATATTTAAAGTCATATTTCTTCTAAACTGTGAATCCTCAAAGTATATTGCTAAACTTTTTTCCCTCAGTATATATTTGCTAAAAATCACTATGAATTGTTATAGATTTAATACCAATACCAGAGAATTATTTAGCCCATGACCCGCCCACTTCCTTTTGTTTTCAGCCAATCAGTAGCAAGAAAAGGACCATATTCAGCGTGGTATATTTTCCATACCCCACACTTTTTGAGACTCATTCCCATAACTTGATGAGAGGAAATTGCTGTCCAAAATGTTAATTTCACCAAATTTAGTTTTATTTTGAGAACCCTAAATAAAACTGTGAGAAGAATATTGACACAGAATGATGTAAATTTCAAATGTTAGCTGTTTCACAGAAAAGAGGTGACCGCAGAAAACACTGACCAGGCTGCACATGTACATTGAAGCCTGGTCAGAAATTACACTGCTTGCCCCAAAATGCTTTTGATAAAGACAGCATGACCATTCGGCACATGAATATACATGCTGATCTGAGTGTCTCCACTGTTTGAGAATCAGGGTAGAATGCACAAACAGTAGGGACTGATCAGCCTGTACATCTGTAACGTGTGATCAATGAAATGCTTCCCACGGATAATTTTGGAAAAAATCTCACAAAAATGCTGCTAATAAAATCCAATTGTCCCATGTGAACGCATCAAGGGCTAAAAAAGAAATGAGACTCCTAAACGAAATGCAGCAAAATGCTTCATAATGTGTACATTTCAGGATGTGAAACCAACACAGGAAACAGCTGGGTCAGGGCTAAATAGGTTATACAATGTTTTGTGTTTGTTATGAAATATACACTCGGGAGCTCCGCTCCCTCGTATATATTCCATAACCAACACAAAACATTGAATAACCTATACAAAACAAAATTTAATAAAAAAGGACACTTTTTCTAAAAAAAAGGGGTATTGAAACGAAACACAATTGAAAGCCCTACAAAGACTCACATGTTTGCTTCTTTTTTGGAATATTTTCTCTTGGCCTCCAACCCAGCATATTTCCTAATGCAATATCATTTTACTGTGCTCTGGTAGAAGGAATTTAAATATAATTAAGAATTTAATTACATTTAGACAATAAATGACCGGCGCCCTGTTGTCTTGATCGCAGATTCACCCTGCTTATCAGTTCCTAGGGGTGCCTGGAGTTCACTTGGTCAGTTTAAATGTTCGCGCTGCTGCGAGCGGTTGAAACACCCACCTCTCCCTGTTTATCTGTTTAAGAGCAAAAACAAGCCCCGGCACGGATTATTGGTACATGACTTTCCCTAGCTGGCAAAAAAGTAAACTTGATTTGTTAATATAGTCTGGACTCAATTGGGTCAAACAAAAAACAGGGTGATAGGAGGCGATTCAGGAGGACCATCGGGCAGATCAAAAAATTGTTTGAGCGAGGATAATCTGGTCCAGATCGAGCCAATTGGAAAAAATAACCCTTGGTGAAATGATGGTTTAAGAGACGTTATAAACGGTTCTACATCGATGTTTGTTGCAAAACTCGAGCACGTAAATATACATACATCTAAAATGGCATCTATTGACCATTTTAAAGTGGGTTATTACGCTAATGGCTAATTTTACCAGACAGACACATATTGTTTACCCAGATCAGATTGCTCTTAGGGGAGCTGTCTGATCTGGGTCCACACTATTTACACAAAGACGTTTTAAATGGACAAACGAATTATGAAGGGGACGATATCTACGGAAAATACATCTAAAATGACGTCTGCTGAAGTCGTCTGTTACATGCAAGTGCTAATGTCAATGGCAAATTATAGCAAAAAGACGAATATCGTGGAGCCAGACCTGATTGCTACTAGGAGAACAGTCTGATATGGGTCCAAACTGTCTGAAACAAAGACATTTAAAATGGACTAGCAAATCTAACTTTAAGACATCTCCTATTTTCTAGTAGTCCTTGTGTTTCGTTTCGACAAGGTATATGAATAGTTTTTATGGAAAAGCTTTATACACACTATTGGTTCCATTTTAGTCCCTTTTCTACCTTTGCTTTTTAACTATTACTGATAGACGGTTCCGCAGTGAAGGAATGGGACTCTGCCAAACCACTCAGTGTGCAATCTCAAGCGACCCAACTAGCAGAGCAAAGACTAAGCCATGGTTTGCAAGAATAGCGTTAATTCCAAGACAGAGTTGAAGAAGGTGTGGATCATGATCAGCTGGCAAGGTTGGCTGATCTGGATCTACACCATTTTCAAATTTCAGTGCAGCTAATGAACAACAGACGAGGCTCTAAGAATAGACGACTATAGTCTTCATCGTCGCGACCGACCAACAAGCAATCATGGTGGCGTAAGCTTTTACATCAAGGAAGATATTTACTCTCGGCCTAGAACTGACCTAGAGCTACCACATGTAGAATGCGTTTGGGTCGAAATCAACATTCACCACAAAAAGATTCTAATAGGAACATTTTACAGGCCACCTCATTCACCTGCCCAAACATTATCATATATTGAAGATTCGATCAACTTAGCATTAGATTGCAATATTAATGATATATACTGAACTACTAAAGAAACCTAACACGTTTTACTTGCTTCAAACTCGTAAATAACAAATTTAAGAGCTAAGGTGATATGCTTATTTTAATAACGAGACATTAGAAAGTATTCTTCGAAAAAAATATTTACCAAATATAGAACATGACGTCACGACGTCAAAAACACCGTTTTATCACTTTTGCCTCGGGAATGTATGTTTAGATATTTTTTTGAAAACCTTTTTCATGTATTCAATGCCAATACCAGTACAGACAAAAGTCCATTTTAAAAAAAAAATGCAATTTCTTACTGTGACGTATGATATGGGTTTTTTAAGTTTTGCTTTTGACGTTGTCTGAACGGCAGTGTGTTTTTCCTTTGTTTAAGCAATTTCTAGAAACTGAAATGACTTGGAATCAACCAATCATTGTAAGAGAATGCATTTTTGCAAAAATCAGAACTAATGTTTCGCGCCACGTTAAATGGTAAAAGCAGAATAAACCAAGTTTAAAGTCAATTAAGGAACAGCGTAAAGTATGGATATTAACCGTTTTTTTCATTCTCAACGTATGTCACCGTTTAGTGTGTGCTGTCTACTTTGTTATAGTGTCAATCGGCTACACTTTACTTTAATAGCGTATGAATTTCAAGCTTCGCAATATACTCATATCAGCATGTCATTGTAACGCTTGACGTCGCTAAATGGACGGAGGCGGCAGGTACGGAGTTCACAGAACTGAATCATTGTCAAAATGCATTCCAAATATCATACAAAGTAAAAAAAAAATTGATAAAGTGGCAGTGCTTTTTAAAAGCTCATAAAACGATGAAAGCGAAAAAATTGACGTTAAGAAAATGAAAATAGGCTTTTGGGTTAAACAATGCTTGCATGCTTTATTTGAAAACCAAGAAGATGTCAATGAAATATCAAAAAATCATACTTAAGCTGTTTCTGGTGAATTTTGCGTGATTTCTTTGTTTTTGCGAAAATTGATTTTAGGGGTTACATGACGCTTTGATAGCTGACGTCTGAAATCAGTTCATCTTATCAAATAATCTCAGTGCATCTTAGTCTACCTTTGTTCAGCTTTACACAATGGAAAGACAAGTATGCATCGTTTTCATTTACTACAAAAAAATTGACACACAGTATGTGTCAGGTTTCTTTAGTAGTTAAGTATATTTGTTACTGGTGATTTAAACCTCGATACACTAAAACATGCAAGTAATCAAAAATTTCGTGACATTACCAACACTTTAATTTTGATCAGTTAATAGTAGAACCAACTCACTTTACCGAACGCTCCTCCTCCATTTTTGACCTTATATTCACCTCTAATAAAAGTAGCATATTGCTAAGTGTCGTTGGAGATCCCTTTCTCAATCAAAGCGTGCGCTATCACTGCCTAGTATATTTTGTTCTAAGTTACCATAAGGCCCGTACCCCAATATCAACGAGACACATTTGGCTATACGATCGAGGCGACTATCAATCATATGCACACGGTCTTCATGAAACCAACTGGGAACTTTTAAAAGATAATGATATAGACGCATATGCAAAAAACATTATAGATCGATTCACTGCACTAGCTAAACAGCATCAATTAAAATACGCCAATCAGACCCCCCTGGCTAACATGTGAAATAAAGAAAACTATAAGAAAACGCAAACGTTTAAACAAAAAATACAAGAAAACTAAACAACCCACTGACTTCGAAAAATACAAACATACTGGAAACATTACCACAGCTGAAATCCGTAAAGCCAAACAATCTGTAATTGACAAATTTGCAGCGAAACTAAGAAACACTGACACTGTACCACGTGATTGGTGGAAAACATTTAAACATTTCATTAAACCAAATAATACCACATCAATTCCTCCACTTTGTAAAGACAACATTGTCCACACTGAAGAAGCCGATAAGGCGTCTATGATGAATGATTTCTTTGTTTAACAAACTATTCTTGACGAGACAAATGCTTCACTACCTCACAACATTGATCCCCCTGAAAATAATCTTAATTCCATTTCAACTTCACCTCATGAAGTAGAATATGTCTTGAAATCTCTTCAATTAGGTAAAGCCTCAGGACCTGATGAAATAAGTAATCATATTCTGAAAAAACTAGCTACCCCTCTGTCTCGTCCTCTTAATAACCTCTTCAATTTTTCTCCGGCCACTGGCAAAGTTCCCTTACTCTGGAAAGAGGCAAATGTGACCCCAATTTTTAAAAAAAGATGATCCTTCTGTCGTTTCTAATTATAGACCTATCTCTCTTTAAAGTGCAGTGAGCAAGGTCCTGGAAAAAGTTGTACATAAGCATTTATTTAACTATATTCGTGATCATGAAATTTTGTCTGCCTTACAGGCAGGTTTAATTCCTGGAGATTCAACAGTAAACCAACTCGTTGACATAACCAACACATTTTGTAAATCCCTTGACGACGGCAAAGAAGTCTGTGCTGTGTTTTGTGACATAAGCAAAGCATTTGACAGAGTATGGCACATAGGCCTACTCTTTAAACTTGAGTCTATTGGTGTTTCTGATTCCCTGTCATTATAGTTCAAGAGTTATTTAGCTGACCGTAAACAGAGAGTAGTACTGCCTGGAGCAGTATCTGCCTGGAAATACATTAAAGCAGGTGTGCCCCAAGGCTCTATCTTAGGACCTCTTTTATTTCTTATCTATATTAACGATATTGTTGTAGACATTCACTCAAGCATCAGACTTTTTACAGATGACACATCTCTCTACATCATTGTTGACAATCCTCAACAGGCAGCAAATTTGTTAAATGCAGACCTTGCGAAAATTCACTTATCGGCTTCTAGATGGCTTGTATCTTTTAATCCCTCTAAATCTGAATCTATGACACTTTCACGCAAACATAACAAACCTCTACACCCTCCTTTGAATATGGCTCAACTAAACATCAACGAAGTCACGTCGCATAAACACTTAGGACTTATTTTTTCTGACGATGGCAGCTGGCATGAGCACATTGACCATGTCAAGGCCAAATCTTGGTTAAGACAAGCCGAAGTTTCAGCTTGACAGAAAATCACTTGAAATAATATATACTTCATTTATAAGACCCCTTCATGAATATTCCAATGTAGTCTGGGACAACTGCACTCCATATGAATCGAAAGATCCGGAAAAAAATCCAAAACGAAGCTGCCCGTATTGTCACAGGAGCACAAAATTAACATCACTACAATCTGTCTACATTGAAACTGGCTGGGAAAGCCTTGTTTCTAGACGACAAAAATCAAAGCTTGTCCTCTTTTACAAAATGCAAAATAAAATGACCCCTGAATACCTCTCATCTCTTGCACCTCCAACTGTCGGTATTACAACTAGATATAGATTACGCAATGAATCAGACCTTCAAATTATTCCTGTTAAATCACAACAATACTATCACTATTTTCTGCCCTCTGTAACACGAGCCTGGAACAGATTATCTGAAGAAACAAAAACCTCGCCTTCTATCACCGCATTCATACACAAACTTAATACAGACATAATAAAGCCCCACCTCAATATTATTATTGCGGTAAGAGACTAGGCCAAATACACCATACACGCCTACGACTACCACATTGTGGGAAATCACATGTCTTGGCTCATTTATCTTAGGGGTTTTAATTCATCATTGCATGTAACGGCCAATCGGCTGTCTTTGTCTAAATAAGCAGCATTTATTTGCAATTTAACAGAGCACTTTATGCTAAATCGATCGAAAACTGAAATAAGATAATGCTACATGCTTAATTCATGCAGCACTCGCTCGATCTCTGAGCGCCGACAGCTGGACCGACGGGCAGAAAGGTCATTGGTGCGGGAGCTGGTTAAACCGGGCTAAAATCCATGAAAAATAAAAAAAATCTCTCATCGAAACCAGAAATAGCGTACCACTGAATTGAAAGTGTTACAGGGTGCTATATAAAAAAATAAAAACAAGACATGTAACAGAAACGTGACGAATGCCTCAAAGGAATTTGTCAAGGATAAGACATCCTTTTCTAAAAACTAGGTCAGAGGTCAAGGTCAAATGACCTAAAATGACACACGACACTCTGCGCTCTCATGATGCATCCATCCGTCAGGGGGGGAGGGGGGGGTTCCAGGTCCATCTGACATACAAAAAAAGCTCTGACAATGACTTTTAGTCCTCAACTTATTTTACAGAAGTTCAATGGTTACTTTCAAACAAAACTATCATTTTCCAAGGTTCCAGACAGGGTCCAACATTTTCCAGGGGGGGGGGGGGGGGGGGGGCAAATTTTACCAGGTGGGGGCGTGTCCAATTGCTTATTCCCTATAGAAACCCATATAACTTGTGATTTATCGGGGGGATCCGAACCCCCTGTCCCCCTCTTGATCCAACTATGAGGACACTTCGATAAGGGGGCTGGAATAAAATCTCCCTCTCCCCCCGGACCTGGTCGTATCTGAGTTTCAAAACAGTAAAAGTACATACATTTGACCACAGTAAAAAGGGTTATCTTAGGACTTGACACAATGGAAGGGGTTATAAAATTCAAAATGTCTAAAACGTCCGTTTTGCAGTCCTCTACTCATGTTAATTGTTTTATCATTTAGCATCGCCCAAGGCAAGTTTATAAGAGAAACAAATGCCAAAAAAACACTCGTTTTTGCTCGCTATTCCATATGCTTATTAACATTTAGAAGTCTCCGAAGACACAAATATAATGTTTGGTCGAACTCTTCGAAGTCTGTTGTATCATTTTCAAAAAAATACTCTTCGAAGCGTGTTGTTTCACGGACATAGAAAGTATCCTAATCGAACAACCCTGTGTGTGTTAAGCGCCGTTTTTTTTTTTTTTTTTTTTTTTTTTTTTTTTTTTTTTTTTTTTTTGTTGTTTATTTTTTGGTATGTTTGTTGGGTTGGTTTTTTTTGGGGTTTTTTTTGTTGGTTTTTGCAGAATGCGGTTGGATTTCATTATTTTCTTCTGCTGGCATTCATGCCATCTTAAATATTTTTCTTATCTTATCTCGTATCAAGGAAACCCCGACATTGAATCCCGTTATTGGATTACCTCTGCTAAGGAGTTACTTCAAGAATATCTATAAATTTGAGAAGTGGAAGACACTTTAAATCAAGGATTATCTATCTATCTATCTATCTATCTATCTATCTATCTATCTATCTATCTCTCTCTCTCTCTCCCTCTCTCTCTCTCTCTCCATATATCCATCCATCCATCCATCCATCTACCCAGCAGGCACACATTGTTGACTCAACATAGATTCAACGTTGATTCAACACCATGACGTTGAATCAATGTTGAATCAATGTTGATTCAGCATTGTGTGCCTGCTGGGTATCTATCTATCTATCTATCTATCTATCTATCTATCTATCTATCTATCTATCTTCACACCAAACTTTCTATAATAGTTTACATAATACTTGTCAACTATAGTTTATATAATGCTTTTGTAATAAATAACGTCATTTCATCACAAAATTCTTCTTATAGTAATAACCTAATTTTTGCTAGTTTATACAAAGTAAATGCTCAAATTTCAAATTATATTAAGCGACTATGGCACAAATGAAACACGTTTCTAACACTTATGTGACAATCGTTTCACGTATTTTTCTCACCATTGGCATGTGATTGTGCGTAAAGCAGTTGTTACACAACATGATTGACAGGATACAGTAAAACCTGTCTTAAGAGGCCACTCGAAGAGAAGACAAAAATGTTTTTAAAGACCGATTATCGCATAATGAATGTCCAAGTATTACAGAATGCTCCACTTGAAGGAGGCCATTCTGCAATACTTTCGACCTTCATTAAGCTACAATTTCTCTTTGTTTTGTCTATTTTAAGTGACCGCTTAAAGGGAAACGCTCACCATATAATTAATGAGCTTTAAAAGAAGGGATCCGTCTATCATATCAGTTTGCTGCAAATTGTATCAAACTCTATCAAGAAATAACTTAGTTTTATGCATTTGACTAAACTCTGGCTTATCACTCACAAACTAAGCAAAGCCTGTATCATTCAAACATGTATTGCAAACCTAGTTTCGCCTAAGATTGAAAAAATTGAGGGTCATTTATATCTATAATGTTTAAGTAGGTTTCCATTGACCCACTAAATCTCCTGTAATGTAGATCCATATTATGACACATTTACACAATATATGTAAGTTGGAAGAAGTGTTAAGTGAGATACACTTAAAACGAGTTAAAAATTGAATAAAACAGTACCTGAATAAAGTTTCCTTTACCGATATACTTTAACAAATGTCTAGAAGAAATTTGTTTCTTTCAAGAATTTTGTAATCGATGGTGCAAGCGAGAGCATGTTGAATCTAATGATTTACATACATGGAAATCAAATATTTTTAATATTATTGATAGTAGAGTTTAATTTTATTGCAATTTAGATCTTCCCCTGCCTAATCCTAAATTCACTTTTAGAAATTTGAAGAAAAGGGTCCAGGAATTCCATAGGAACTTTGTTTTAAGGGCCTGCAGATAAAGCTGCCAACAACGTTGTTGTCGTTTGAAGAATGTTCTACATTAACACCCTAAAACAAGAACTTCGCACTGCTAATGATAATAAATTGCTTGGCCAAAGGGGTTGTTGATAATAGGCGTCGGTGTCATATGGCTGCTAAGTTTTTGTGTGTGTAGCAAGCGTCCTACTGGTAGCCTAAACTTCATAAAATTCCCTATAGTCACATTTTATTACTAATCCTAGCTCACTCTCTACTACTGAGTTGTGTATAATTTTGAATACTTGTTTTACTGCTCTTTAGAATAGGCAGTGACTATTGACAGCCAGCTGTCAGCTGCAATCCAGTGGATATGGACAGCCGGTAAATGTAGATGATACTCTAGGTCTTAACATGTATTATACTGACACAGCACTTACTTATGTATCTTACATTCATCTAAATTGAAGTTATTTAACAATTATTAAGTTCCTAGCTCATAGTATGGCCAAATGAAAAAAAATAATTGTGTTTCGGGTAACGTGTCTGAAAATTTAGGTAGGGCAGGCACGCATATTTTTTTCTGGAAAAAAATATCATTTTATGCATTTTGAATGGCATTTCGCCTTTCAAAATGCATAAAATAACATTTTTTCTTCAGAAAACCTGACAATAAATTTAGGTTTCACCAATAAATTTAGGTAGGGTTGGGTTACTCTAAACACAGGTATTTTTTATTTAGCCTATGCTTTTTACCCTTGTCATTTTGTTTTTCGCTATTGACAGCCAGCAATATCTATGGATTAATTTCAGTGGGACTTACATGTAAAGCTCTTATACAATAATCTTTTGTTTCTTATATATATTTTAAACTATCAAATACGTATTACATTTATTTACTTAAACTTGTTCAAATGAAGGCCCCTGAGGCCTCTAATTGATTATCCTGTGGGGTTTTTTTTATTTGCAGGGAACGATGTAATTCATTTTCATTTAATGATGTTGATGCTCTCGTAAAAGGATACATTTACCCTACTAGTCAAAAGTTCTAAGGTGCCCACGTGTGTTTTACCGATTTTCGGAAAAGCTATAAGGACTATATCAATTTCATTTGAATTCCAGAATAGGCCAGCATATCAGTCATCGATAACAGCTAACGGCTAAGCAAAACTCTTTAAGCTGTATCCTGTAGGCTTTGCCGAATATTACCATCAATTTCAAAATTCACAAGAATTTGTATTGGATGGTGGGGTATTTTTTTACACTTTAGCCAATAGCAACGAGTTACATTCAGATGAAATATTCATTTCAGCACTTTAGTGTTCAATATGTGTTTGGCTTTTGAAATGAAAACGTTTTGCGTGTGAAATGGGGTTATTTCAAAAAGTCATGACTCACAAATTGTGCCAAAATGCGAATTTTGAAAACGGGGGTACCACTATTCAAGTTAGCATCCTGCATGTACTGTTGAACATTTTGTCAATATCTTCACTGCCAATAGTACATGATATAAAAAAAAGTGGATTTAAAGATAGATGAGAATCGTTGTAAACAAACGCTGGCAAGTTTACAGTTATATTGAACCTACCACAGATTATCATATGCAGTCATGCTTTACCTGTTTATAAGAAAAAAAAGAATAGCCTCATTACTAGGCATCTTTGAAACTACTATACGTCTGTCAATTTCGAGATGCAAAAAGAGTAGTCATGCCATGCTTCGTTTTGAAGAAAACTTATAAAATGTAGGTGGCTGGTTAGTACTTTTGGCTAGTATATTTTACCGCATTATACTGCCCTAGTTTATATAATGCTGTATTATATTTCTGCTAAACGCTTTTGTGATAAAGGCGTTACCAAAGATATTTTCATGCCATTGTCGTATGTAAGTCGGTATTACATCACTGTGAGAAATTACTGAACAATCGTCGAGTACTACACCAGGGATTGTCAGCCTGTTAGGGGATAGGATCAGGGCCTATTGTATCTGGAACATGCGCACATCCAACAAGTTTTGTCAGAGGGTGGGGGGGGGGGGGGGGGGGCGGGGGGCAAACTCAACTCTGGCGATGTTTGGCTGTTTGTTTTTCATTTGCAGAGGGTAGAGATGATTAAATTTAATCTAAAAGCTGGCCATCGTCGACCCGTTCTGCTGGCGAGCCGATGATGGCTCAACGATGAATGCTGGCTTGGTTGTTTTGTGATTTGCCAGGGGACCCGGACCAGTATTGTTAAGGAACCTTGTCTTATTTGTTTCATTTTTGCATATATACCAATGTAATTAGGAGGTTATGACGTTAAAAACTCACAAATATGGCAGCATCCATTAAAGAAATAATGGAAACTTCAAATGCATATACTTTCCTCATTTCTTGGCTTATACTTCATACTCCCGGTCCCGAAATTCGCCAGCATGTAGCCTACATATATATTGATACTCCGTGCGCCTATCCTCCCTCCTACCCTTCTATAAGATATGCATGATCTTTCAACTCAGCTCAGCTTACTCAACTCATCAAGCTGAGCAAAATAAGCATTTTTCGCCCTTTTTCGGAGTGAAATTAACCATGCCACCGAGCTCAGGTTACTCAACTCATCCAGCTCAGCTTACAACTTATGCTACTTAACTTACCTAAGTTGAGTTGGATAAGTTGAACTGTAAGTCAGCGGTAGGTATATATATAATATATATATATATAACTATAACAAACATACATGTGATAGGTCCCTATATTCTAAGTTCTAAGTTGAGTAAGTTGCCATAGCTGTCTATTATAGCCGATGAGTTCGGTAAGTTGGGTCTTTAAACAATGATATGTATCCAGATGCTTCAATGGCTGAGCTAAGTTCGGTAAGTTATAATAGCTGCGCATATGTTAGGATGAGTTGGTAATATGTGTCCAGATACTTCAATGGCTGAGCTAAGTTCGGTAAGTTATAATAGCTGCACATATGTTAGGATGATTTGGTCATGAGTATAACATTGGACCATTATATGCAGCAAGATGCAAGCTAAGTTCGATGAGTTGAGTAAGCTAAGCAAGCTGAGTTCGATAAGTTAAAAGATAAGTTCGATAAGTTGGATGAGTTGGGTAAGTTCGATGAGTTGGATGAATTGAGCTGTTGATGAGTTGGGTAAGTTGGATGAGTTGGATAAGTTGAGGATGAGTTCGATGAGTTCGCTAAGTTGGACTGTAAGTTCGATGAGTTGGCTAAGTTGGAATGTAAGTTCGATGAGTTGGATAAGTTGAGGATGAGTTCGACGAGCTGGATAAGTTGGACTGTCGGTTCGATGAGTTGGCTAAGTTGAGGATGAGTTCGATGAGTTGGATAAGTTGTACTGAAAGTTCGATGAGTTGGCTAAGTTGGAATGTAAGTTCGATGAGTTGGATAAGTTGAGGATGAGTTCGATGAGTTGGATAAGTTGTACTGTAAGTTGGATGAGTTGGCTAAGTTGCACTGTAAGTTCGATGAGTTGGCTAAGTTGAGGATAAGTTCGATGAGTTGGGTAAGTTGTACTGTAAGTTGGATGAGTTAGCTAAGTTGTACTGTAAGTTTGATGAGTTGGATAAGTTGTACTGTAAGTTCGATGAGTTGGCTAAGTTGAGGATGAGTTCGATGAGTTGGATAAGATTGACGGTAAGTTGGATGAGTTGGATAAGTTGAGGATGAGTTCGATGAGTTGGATAAGTTGTACTGTAAGTTGGATGAGTTGGATAAGTTGGACTGTAAGTTCGATGAGTTGGCTAAGTTGAGGATGAGTTCGATAAGTTGGATAAGTTGTACTGTAAGTTGGATGAGTTGGCTAAGTTGTACTGTAAGTTCGATGTGTTGGCTAAGTTGAGGATGAGTTCGATAAGTTGGGTAAGTTGGAATGTAAGTTCGATGAGTTGGCTAAGTTGGAATGTAAGTTCGATTAGTTGGATAAGTTGTACTGTAAGTTCGATGAGATGGCTAAGTTGAGGATGAGTTCGATGAGTTGGCTAAGTTGTACTGTAAGTTGGATGAGTTGGCTAAGTTGGAATGTAAGTTCGATGAGTTGGATAAGTTGAGGATGAGTTGGATAAGTTGTACTGTAAGTTGGATGAGTTGGCTAAGTTGTACTGTAAGCTTGATGAGTTGGCTAAGTTGAGGATGAGTTCGATAAGTTGGGTAAGTTGTACTGTAAGTTGGATGAGTTGGCTAAGTTGAGGATGAGTTCGATGAGTTGGATAAGTTGTACTGTAAGTTGGATGAGTTGGCTAAGGTGTACTGTAAGTTGGATGAGTTGGCTAAATTGTACTGTAAGTTCGATGAGTTGGCTAAGTTGAGGATGAGTTCGATAAGTTGTGTAAGTTGTACTGTAAGTTGGATGAGTTGGCTAAGTTGTTCTGTAAGTTCGATGAGTTGGCTAAGTTGAGGATGAGTTCGATAAGTTGGCTAAGTTGGAATGTAAGTTCGATGAGTTGGCTAAGTTGGAATGTAAGTTCGATGAGTTGGATAAGTTGTACAGTAAGTTCGATGAGTTGGCTAAGTTGAGAATGAGTTCGATGAGTTGGCTAAGTTGTACTGTAAGTTGGATGAGTTGGCTAAGTTGGAATGTAAGTTCGATGAGTTGGATAAGTTGAGGATGAGTTCGATAAGTTGTACAGTAAGTTCGATGAGTTGGCTAAGTTGAGGATGAGTTCGATGAGTTGGCTAAGTTGTACTGTAAGTTCGGTGAGTTGGCTAAGTTGAGGATGAGTTCGATAAGTTTGGTAAGTTGTACTGTAAGTTGGATGAGTTGGCTAAGTTGAGGATGAGTTCGATGAGTTGGATAAGTTGTACTGTAAGTTGGATGAGTTGGCTAAGTTGTACTGTGAGTTCGATGAGTTGGCTAAGTTGAGGATGAGTTCGATAAGTTGGGTAAGTTGTACTGTAAGTTGGATGAGTTGGCTAAGTTGAGGATGAGTTCGATAAGTTGGGTAAGTTGGACTGTAAGTTAGATAAGTTAGATAAGTTGGAATGTAAGTTCGATAAGTTGGCTAAGTTGGAATGTAAGTTCGATGAGTTGGATAAGTTGTACTGTAAGTTCGATGAGTTGGCTAAGTTGAGGATGAGTTCGATGAGTTGGATAAGTTGTACTATAAGTTGGATGAGTTGGCTAAGTTGGAATGTAAGTTCGATGAGTTGGATAAGTTGAGGATGAGTTGGATAAGTTGTACTGTAAGTTGGATGAGTTGGCTAAGTTGAGGATAAGTTCGATGAGTCGGGTAAACTGTACTGTAAGTTGGATGAGTTGGCTAAGTTGTACTGTAAGTTTGATGAGTTGGCTAAGTTGAGGATGAGTTCGATGAGTTGGATAAGTTGGACGGTAAGTTGGATGAGTTGGATAAGTTGAGGATGAGCTCGATGAGTTGGATAAGTTGTACTGTAAGTTGGATGAGTTGGGTAAGTTCGATGAGTTGGATAAGTTGAGAATGAGTTCGATGAGTTGGATGAGTTGAGCTGTTCGATGAGTTGGGTAAGTTGGATAAGTTGGATAAGTTGAGGATGAGTTCGATGAGTTCGCTAAGTTGGACTGTAAGTTCGATGAGTTGGCTAAGTTGGAATGTAAGTTCGATGAGTTGGATAAGTTGAGGATGAGTTCGATGAGTTGGATAAGTTGGACTGTCGGTTCGATGAGTTGGCTAAGTTGAGGATGAGTTCGATAAGTTGGGTAAGTTGGAATGTAAGTTCGATGAGTTGGCTAAGTTGGAATGTAAGTTCGATTAGTTGGATAAGTTGTACTGTAAGTTCGATGAGTTGGCTAAGTTTAGGATGAGTTCGATGAGTTGGCTAAGTTGTACTGTAAGTTGGATGAGTTGGCTAAGTTGGAATGTAAGTTCGATAAGTTGGATAAGTTGAGGATGAGTTGGATAAGTTGTACTGTAAGTTGGATGAGTTGGCTAAGTTGTACTGTAAGCTTGATGAGTTGGCTAAGTTGAGGATGAATTCGATAAGTTGGGTAAGTTGTACTGTAAGTTGGATGAGTTGGCTAAGTTGAGGATGAGTTCGATGAGTTGGATAAGTTGTACTGTAAGTTGGAGGAGTTGGCTAAGGTGTACTGTAAGTTGGATAAGTTGGCTAAGTTGTACTGTAAGTTCGATGAGTTGGCTAAGTTGAGGATGAGTTCGATAAGTTGGGTAAGTTGTACTGTAAGTTGGATGAGTTGGCTAAGTTGTTCTGTAAGTTCGATGAATTGGCTAAGTTGAGGATGAGTTCGATAAGTTGGCTAAGTTGGAATGTAAGTTCGATGAGTTGGCTAAGTTGGAATGTAAGTTCGATGAGTTGGATAAATTGTACAGTTAGTTCGATGAGTTGGCTAAGTTGAGAATGAGTTCGATGAGTTGGCTAAGTTGTACTGTAAGTTGGATGAGTTGGCTAAGTTGGAATGTAAGTTGGATGAGTTGGATAAGTTGAGGATGAGTTCGATAAGTTGTACAGTAAGTTCGATGAGTTGGCTAAGTTGAGGATGAGTTCGATGAGTTGGCTAAGTTGTACTGTAAGTTCGGTGAGTTGGCTAAGTTGAGGATGAGTTCGATAAGTTTGGTTAGTTGTACTGTAAGTTGGATGAGTTGGCTAAGTTGAGGATGAGTTCGATGAGTTGGACAAGTTGTACTGTAAGTTGGATGAGTTGGCTAAGTTGTACTGTAAGTTGGATGAGTTGGCTAAGTTGTACTGTGAGTTCGATTAGTTGGCTAAGTTGAGGATGAGTTCGATAAGTTGGGTAAGTTGTACTGTAAGTTGGATGAGTTGGCTAAGTTGAGGATGAGTTCGATAAGTTGGGTAAGTTGGACTGTAAGTTAGATGAGTTAGATAAGTTGGAATGTAAGTTCGATAAGTTGGCTAAGTTGGAATGTAAGTTCGATGAGTTGGATAAGTGGTACTGTAAGTTCGATGAGTTGGCTAAGTTGAGGATGAGTTCGATGAGTTGGATAAGTTGTACTATAAGTTGGACGAGTTGGCTAAGTTGGAATGTAAGTTCGATGAGTTGGATAAGTTGAGGATGAGTTGGATAAGTTGTACTGTAAGTTGGATGAGTTGGCTAAGTTGAGGATAAGTTCGATGAGTTGGGTAAACTGTACTGTAAGTTGGATGAGTTGGCTAAGTTGTATTGTAAGTTTGATGAGTTGGATAAGTTGTACTGTAAGTTCGATGAGTTGGCTAAGTTGAGGATGAGTTCGATGAGTTGGATAAGTTGGACGGTAAGTTGGATGAGTTGGATAAGTTGAGGATGAGCTCGATGAGTTGGATAAGTTGTACTGTAAGTTGGATGAGTTGGGTAAGTTCGATGAGTTGGATAAGTTGAGAATGAGTTCGATGAGTTGGATGAGTTGAGCTGTTCGATGAGTTGGGTAAGTTGGATGAGTTGGATAAATTGAGGATGAGTTCGATGAGTTCGCTAAGTTGGACTGTAAGTTCGATGAGTTGGCTAAATTGGAATGTAAGTTCGATGAGTTGGATAAGTTGAGGATGAGTTCGATGAGTTGGATAAGTTGGACTGTCGGTTCTATGAGTTGGCTAAGTTGAGGATGAGTTCGATGAGTTGGATAGGTTGTACTGAAAGTTCGATGAGTTGGCTAAATTGTAAGTTCGATGAGTTGGATAAGTTGAGGATGAGTTCGATGAGTTGGATAAGTTGTACTGTAAGTTGGATGAGTTGGCTAAGTTGCACTGTAAGTTCGATGAGTTGGCTAAGTTGAGGATAAGTTCGATGAGTTGGGTAAGTTGTACTGTAAGTTGGATGAGTTAGCTAAGTTGTACTGTAAGTTTGATGAGTTGGATAAGTTGTACTGTAAGTTCGATGGGTTGGCTAAGTTGAGGATGAGTTCGATGAGTTGGATAAGATGGACGGTAAGTTGGATGAGTTGGATAAGTTGAGGATGAGTTCGATGAGTTGGATAAGTTGTACTGTAAGTTGGATGAGTTGGATAAGTTGGACTGTAAGTTCGATGAGTTTGCTAAGTTGAGGATGAGTTCAATAAGTTGGATAAGTTGTACTGTAAGTTGGATGAGTTGGCTAAGTTGTACTGTAAGTTCGATGAGTTGGCTAAGTTGAGGATGAGTTCGATAAGTTGGGTAAGTTGGAATGTAAGTTCGATGAGTTGGCTAAGTTGGAATGTAAGTTCGATGAGTTGGATAAGTTGTACTGTAAGTTCGATGAGTTGGCTAAGTTGAGGATGAGTGCGATGAGTTGGCTAAGTTGTACTGTAAGTTGGATGAGTTGGCTAAGTTGGAATGTAAGTTCGATGAGTTGGATAAGTTGAGGATGAGTTGGATAAGTTGTACTGTAAGTTGGATGAGTTGGCTAAGTTGTACTGTAAGCTTGATGAGTTGGCTAAGTTGAGGATGAGTTCAATAAGTTGGGTAAGTTGTACTGTAAGTTGGATGAGTTGGCTAAGTTGAGGATGAGTTCGATGAGTTGGATATGTTGTACTGTAAGTTGGATGAGTTGGCTAAGGTGTACTGTAAGTTGGATGAGTTGGCTTAGTTGTACTGTAATTTCGATGAGTTGGCTAAGTTGTTCTGTAAGTTCGATGAGTTGGCTAAGTTGAGGATGAGTTCGATAAGTTGGCTAAGTTGGAATGTAAGTTCGATGAGTTGGCTAAGTTGGAATGTAAGTTCGATGATTTGGATAAGTTGTACAGTTAGTTCGATGAGTTGGCTAAGTTGAGAATGAGTTCGATGAGTTGGCTTAGTTGTACTGTAAGTTGGATGAGTTGGCTAAGCTGGAATGTAAGTTCGATGAGTTGGATAAGTTGAGGATGAGTTCGATAAGTTGTACTGTAAGTTCGATGAGTTGGATAAGTTGAGGATGAGTTCGATAAGTTGTACTGTAAGTTCGATGAGTTGGCTAAGTTGAGGATGAGTTCGATGAGTTGGCTAAGTTGTACTGTAAGTTCGGTGAGTTGGCTAAGTTAAGGATGAGTTCGATAAGTTTGGTAAGTTGTACTGTAAGTTGGATGAGTTGGCTAAGTTGAGGATGAGTTCGATGAGTTGGATAAGTTGTACTGTAAGTTGGATGAGTTGTCTAAGTTGTACTGTAAGTTGGATGAGTTGGCTTAGTTGTACAGTGAGTTCGATGAGTTGGCTAAGTTGAGGATGAGTTCGATAAGTTGGGTAAGTTGTACTGTAAGTTAGATGAGTTGGCTAAGTTGAGAATGAGTTCGATAAGTTGGGTAAGTTGGACTGTAAGTTAGATGAGTTAGATAAGTTGGAATGTAAGTTTGATAAGTTGGCTAAGTTGGAATGTAAGTTCGATGAGTTGGATAAGTTGTACTGTAAGTTCGATGAGTTGGCTAAGTTGAGGATGAGTTCGATGAGTTGGATAAGTTGTACTATAAGTTGGATAAGTTGGCTAAGTTGGAATGTAAGTTCGATGAGTTGGATAAGTTGAGGATGAGTTGGATAAGTTGTACTGTAAGTTGGATGAGTTGGCTAAGTTGAGGATAAGTTCGATGAGTTGGGTAAACTGTACTGTAAGTTGGATGAGTTGGCTAAGTTGTACTGTAAGTTTGATGAGTTGGATAAGTTGTACTGTAAGTTCGATGAGTTGGCTAAGTTGAGGATGAGTTCGATGAGTTGGATAAGTTGGACGGTAAGTTGGATGAGTTGGATAAGTTGTGGATGAGCTCGATGAGTTGGATAAGTTGTACTGTAAGTTGGATGAGTTGGATAAGTTGAGGATGAGTTCGATGAGTTGGCTAAGTTGTACTGTAAGTTTGATGAGCTGGCTAAGTAGAGGATGAGTTCGATGAGTTGGATAAGTTGTACTGTAAGTTGGATGAGTTGACTAAGTTGGAATGTAAGTTCGATGAGTTGGATAAGTTGAGGATGAGTTCGATGAGTTGGATAAGTTGTACTGTAAGTTGGATAAGTTGGATAAGTTGAGGATGAGTTAGATGATTTGGCTAAGTTGTACTGTAAGTTTGATGAGTTGGCTAAGGTGAGGAAGAGTTCGATGAGTTGGATAAGTTGTACTGTAAGTTGGATTAGATGGCTTAGTTGGAATGTAAGTTCGATGAGTTGGATAAGTTGAGGATGAGTTCGATGAGTTGGATAAGTTGTACTGTAAGTTGGATGAGTTGGCTAAGTTGTACTGTAAGTTGGATGAGTTGGCTAAGTTGAGGATGAGTTCGATAAGTTGGGTAAGTTGTACTGTAAGTTCGATGAGTTAGATAAGTTGGAATGTAAGTTCGATGATTTGGATAAGTTGAGGATGAGTTGGAAAAGTTGGACGGTAAGTTGGATGAGTTGGATAAGTTGTACTGTAAGTTCGATGAGTTGGCTAAGCTGAGGATGATTTCGATGAGTTGGAAAAGTTGGACGGTAAGTTGGATGAGTTGGATAAGTTGAGGATGAGTTCGATGAGTTGGATAAGTTGTACTGTAAGTTGGATGAGTTGGATAAGTTTAGGATGAGTTCGATGAGTTGGATAAGTTGTACTGTAAGTTGGATGAGTTGGGTAAGTTGAGGATGAGTTCGATGAGTTGGATAAGTTGTACTGTAAGTTCGATGAGTTGGCTAAGTTGGAATGTAAGTTCGATGAGTTAGATAAGTTGAGGATGAGTTCGATGAGTTGGATAAGTTGTACTGTAAGTTGGATGAGTTGGCTAAGTTGTACTGTAAGTTCGATGAGATGGCTAAGTTGAGGATGAGTTCGATGAGTTGGATAAGTTGTACTGTAAGTTGGATGAGTTGGCTAAGCTGAGGATAAGTTCGATGAGTTGGGTAAGCTGTACTGTAAGTTGGATGAGTAGGCTAAGTTGTATTGTAAGTTCGATGAGTTGGCTAAGTTAAGGATGAGTTCGATGAGATTGATAAGTTGTTCTGTACGTTGGATGAGTTGGCTAAGTTGTACTGTAAGTTCGATGAGTTGGCTAAGTTGAGGATGAGTTCGATTAGTTGGATAAGTTGGACGGTTAGTTGGATGAGTTGGATAAGTTGAGGATGAGTTCGATGAGTTGGATAAGTTGTACTGTAAGTTGGATGCGTTGGATAAGTTGAGGATGAGTTCGATGAGTTGGCTAAGTTGTACTGTAAGTTTGATGAGTTGGCTAAGTTGAGGATGAGTTCGATGAGTTGGATAAGTTGTACTGTAAGTTGAATGAGTTGGCTAAGTTGGAATGTAAGTTCGATGAGTTGGATAAGTTGAGGATGAGTAAGATGAGTTGGATAAGTTGTACTGTAAGTTGGATGAGTTGGATAAGTTGAGGATGAGTTCGATGAGTTGGCTAAGTTGTACTGTAAGTTTGATGAGTTGGCTAAGTTGAGGACGAGTTCGATGAGTTGGATAAGTTTTACTGTAAGTTGGATGAGTTGGCTAAGTTGGAATGTAAGTTCGATGAGCTGGATAAGTTGAGGATGAGTTCGATGAGTTGGATAAGTTGTACTGTAAAGAGGATGAGTTGGCTAAGTTGTACTGTAAGTTGGATGAGTTGGCTAAGTTGGAATGTAAGTTCGATGAGTTGGATAAGTTGAGGATGAGTTCGATGAGTTGGATAAGTTGTACTGTAAGTTGGATGAGTTGGATAAGTTGAGGATGAGTTCGATGAGTTGGCTAAGTTGTACTGTAAGTTTGATGAGTTTGCTAAGTTGAGGATGAGTTCGATGAGTTGGATAAGTTGTACTGTTAGTTGGATGAGTTGGCTAAGTTGGAATGTAAGTTCGATGATTTGGATAAGTTGAGGATGAGTTCGATGAGTTGGCTAAATTGTACTGTAAGTTCGATGAGTTGGCTAAGTTGAGGATGAGTTCGATAAGTTGGGTATGTTGGAATGTAAGTTCGATGAGTTGGCTAAGTTGGAATGTAAGTTCGATGAGTTGGACGAACTTACAGTACAACTTACCCAACTTATCGAACTCATCCTCAACTTAGCCAACTCATCAAACTTACAGTACAACTTAGCCAACTCATCGAACTCATCCTCAACTAATCCAACTCATCCAACTTACAGTACAACTTATCCAACTCATCGAACTCATCCTCAACTTATCCAACTCATCAACTTACCGTCCAACTTATCCAATTCATCAAACTCATCCTCAACTTAGCCAACTCATCGAACTTACAGTACAACTTAGCCAACTCATCCAACTTACAGTACAACTTATCAAACTCATCGAACTCATCCTTAACTTAGCCAACTCATCGAACTTACAGTACAACTTATCCAACTCATCCAACTTACCGTCCAACTTATCCAACTCATCGAACTCATCCTCAACTTATCCAACTCATCGAACTTACATTCCAACTTATCTAACTCATCGAACTTACAGTACAACTTACCCAACTTATCGAACTCATCCTCAGCTTAGCCAACTCATCGAACTTACAGTACAACTTAGCCAACTCATCCAACTTACAGTACAACTTATCCAACTCATTGAACTCATCCTCAACTTATCCAACTCATCGAACTTTCATTCCAACATAGCCAACTCATCCACATTACAGTACAACTTATCCAACTCATCGAACTCGTCCTCAACTTAGCCAACTCATCAAACTTACAGTACAACTTAGCCAACTCATCGAACTCATCCTCAACTTATCCAACTCATCCAAATTACAGTACAACTTATCCAACTCATCGAACTCATCCTCAATTTATCCAACTCATCGAACTTACATTCCAACTTAGCCAACTCATCCAACTTACAGTACAACTTATCCAACTGATCGAACTCATCCCCAACTTATCCAACTCATCCAACTTACAGTACAACTTATCCAACTCATCGAACTCATCCTCAACTTATCCAACTCATCCAACTTACAGTACAGCTTATCCAACTCATCGAACCTATTCTCAACTTATCCAACTCATCCAACTTACCGTCCAACTTATCCAACTCATCGAACTCATCGTCAACTTAGCCAACTCATGGAACTTACAGTACAACTTATCCAACTCATCGAACTCATCCTCAACTTAGCCAACTCATCCAACTTACAGTACAACTTACCCAACTTATCGAACTCATCCTCAACTTAGCCAACTCATCAAGCTTACAGTACAACTTAGCCAACTCATCCAACTTACAGTACAACTTATCCAACTCATCCTCAACTTATCCAACTCATCGAACTTACATTCCAACTAAGCCAACTCACCCAACTTACAGTACAACTTATCCAACTCATCGAACTCATCCTCAACTTAGCCAACTCATCGAACATACAGTACAACTTATCCAACTCATCGAACTTACATTCCAACTTAGCCAACTCATCGAACTTACATTCCAACTTACCCAACTTATCGAACTCACTCTCAACTTAGCCAACTCATCGAACTTACAGTACAACTTATCCAACTCATCGAACTTACATTCATACTTAGCCAACTCATCGAACTAACATTCCAACTTACCGAATTTATCGAACTCATCCTCAACTTAGCCAACTCATCGAACTTACAGTACAACTTAGCCAACTCATCCAACTTACAGTACAACTTACCCAACTTATCGAACTCATCCTCACTTTAGCCAACTCATCAAGCTTACAGTACAACTTAGCCAACTCATCCAACTTACAGTACAACTTATCCAACTCATCCTCAACTTATCCAACTCATCGATCTTACATTCCAACTAAGCCAACTCACCCAACTTACAGTACAACTTAGCCAACTCATCGAACTCAACCTCAACTTAGCCAACTCATCGAACTTACAGTACAACTTATCCAACTCATCGAACTTACATTCCAACTTAGCCAACTCATCAAACTTACATTCCAACTTACCCAACTTATCGAACTCATTCTCAACTTAGCCAACTCATCAAACTTACAGTACAACTTAGCCAACTCATCCAACTTACAGTACAACTTGTCCAACTCATCGAACTCATCCTCAACTTATCCAACTCATCCAACTTAACGTCCAACTTATCCAACTCATCGAACTCATCCTCAACTTAGCCAACTCATCGAACTTACAGTACAACTTATTCAACTCATCGAACTTACAGTACAACTTATCCAACTCATCGAACTTACATTCCAACTTAGCCAACTCATCGAACTAACATTCCAACTTACCGAACTTATCGAACTCATCCTCAATTTAGCCAGCTCATCGAATTTACAGTACAACTTAGCCAACTCATCCAACTTACAGTACAACTTATCCAACTCATCGAACTCATCCTCAACTTATCCAACTCATCCAACTTAACGTCCAACTTATCCAACTCATCGAACTCATCCTCAACTTAGCCAACTCATCGAACTTACAGTACAACTTATCCAACTCATCAAACTTACAGTACAACTTAGCCAACTCATCCAACTTACAGTACAACTTACCCAACTCATCGAACTTACAGTACAACTTAGCCAACTCATCCAACTTACAGTACAACTTATCCAACTCATCCAACTTACAGTACAACTTATCCAACTCATCGAACTTACATTCCAACTTAGCCAACTCATCGAACTTACAGTACAACTTACCCAATTTATCGAACTCATCCTCAAATTAGCCAACTCATCGAACTTACAGTACAACTAAGCCAACTCATTCAACTTACAGTACAACTTATCCAACTCATCGAACTCATCCTCAACTTAGCCATCTCATCGAACTTACAGTCCAACTTATCCAACTCATCCAACTTACAGTACAACTTACCCAACTCATCGAACTCATCCTCAACTTATCCAACTCATCCAACTTAACGTCCAACTCATCGAACTCATCGAACTCATCCTCAACTTAGCCAACTCATCGACCTTACAGTACAACTTATCCAACTCATCAAACTTACAGTACAACTTAGCCAACTCATCCAACTTACAGTACAGCTAACCCAACTCATCGAACTTATCCTCAACTTAGCCATCTCATTCAACTTACAGTACAACTTATCCAACTCATCCTCAACTTATCCAACTCATCGAACTTACATTCCAACTTAGCCAACTCATCCAACTTACAGTACAACTTATCCAACTCATCGAACTCATCCTCAACTTAGCCAACTCATCGAACTTACAGTACAACTTATCCAACTCATCGAACTTACATTCCAACTTAGCCAACTTATCGAACTTACATTCCAACTTATCTAACTCATCGAACTTACAGTCCAACTTACCCAACTTATCGAACTTATCCTCAACTTAGCCAACTCATCGAACTTACAGTACAACTTAGCCAACTCATCCAACTTACAGTACAACTTACCCAACTTATCGAACTCATCCTCAACTTAGCCAACTCATCGAACTTACAGTACAACTTAGCCAACTCATCCAACTTACAGTACAACTTAGCCAACTCATCCAACTTACAGTACAACTTATCCAACTCATCAACTTAGCCAACTCATCCAACTTACAGTACAACTTACCCAACTTATCTAACTCATCCTCAACTAACCAACTCATCGAGCTTACAGTACAACTTAGCCAACTCATCCAACTTACAGTACAACTAACCCAACTTATCGAACTCATCCTCAACTTAGCCAACTCATCGAACTTACAGTACAACTTAGCCAACTCATCCAACTTACAGCACAACTTAGCCAACTCATCCAACTTACAGTACAACTAATCCAACTCATCGAACTCATCCTCAACTTAGCCAACTCATCCAACTTACAGTACAACTTACCCAACTTATCGAACTTATCCCCAACTTAGCCAACTCATCAAGCTTACAGTACAACTTAGCCAACTCATCCAACTTACAGTACAACTTATCCAACTCATCTTCAACTTATCCAACTCATCGAACTTACATTCAAACTTAGCCAACTCATCCAACTTACAGTACAACTTAGCCAACTCATCGAACTCATCCTCAACTTAGCCAACTCATCGAACTTACAGTACAACTTATCCAACTCATCGACCTTACATTCCAACTTAGCCAACTCATCGAACTTACATTCCAACTTACCAAACTTATCGAACTCATCCTCAACTTAGCCAACTCATCGAACTGACAGTACAACTTAACCAACTCATCCAACTTACAGTTCAACTTATCCAGCTCATCGAAATCATCCTCAACTTAGCCAACTCATCTAACTTACAGTCCAACTTATCCAACTCATCCAACTTACAGTACAACTTATCCAACTCATCGAACTCATCCTCAACTTATCCAACTCATCCAACTTACCGTCCAACTTATCCAACTCATCGCACTCATCCTCAACTTAGCCAACTCATCGAACTCAAAGTACAACTTAGCCAACTCATCCAACTTACAGTACAACTTATCCAACTCATCGAACTCATCCTCAACTTAGCCAACTCATCCAACTTACAGTACAACTTACCCAACTTATCGAACTCATCCTCAACTAAGCCAACTCATTAAGCTTACAGTACAACAAAGCCAACTCACCCAACTTACAGTACAACTTAGCCAACTCATCGAACTCATCCTCAACTTAGCCAACTCATCGAACTTACAGTACAACTTATCCAACTCATCGAACTTACATTCCAACTTAGCCAACTCATCGAACTTACATTCCAACTTACCCAACTTATCGAACTCATCCTCAACTTAGCCAACTCATCGAACTTACAGTACAACTTAGCCAACTCATCCAACTTACAGTACAACTTATCCAACTCATCGAACTCATCCTCAACTTATCCAACTCATCCAACTTAACGTCCAACTTATCCAACTCATCGAACTCATCCTCAACTTAGCCAACTCATCGAACTTACAGTACAACTTATCCAACTCATCGAACTTACAGTACAACTTATCTAACTCATCGAACTTACATTCCAACTTAGCCAACTCATCGAACTTACATTCCAACTTACCGAACTTATCGAACTCATCCTCAACTAAGCCAACTCATCGAACTTACAGTACAACTTAGCCAACTCATCCAACTTACAGTACAACTTATCCAACTCATCGACCTCATCCTCAACTTATCGTACTCATCCAACTTAACGTCCAACTTATCCAACTCATCGAACTCATCCTGAACTTAGCCAACTTATCGAACTTACAGTACAACTTATCCAACTCATCAAACTTACAGTACAACTTAGCCAACTCATCGAACTTACAGTACAACTTACCCAACTCATCGAACTTACAGTACAACTTAGCCAACTCATCCAACTTACAGTACAACTTATCCAACTCATCCAACTTACAGTACAACTTATCCAACTCATCGAACTTACATTCCAACTTAGCCAACTCATCGAACTTACAGTACAACTTACCCAACTTATCGAACTCATCCTCAACTTAGCCAACTCATCGAACTTACAGTACAACTTAGCCAACTCATCCAACTTACAGTACAACTTATCCAACTCACCGAACTCATCCTCAACTTAGCCAACTCATCGAACTTACAGTCCAACTTATTCAACTCATCCAACTTACAGTACAACTTACCCATCTCATCGAACTCATCCTCAACTTATCCAACTCATCCAACTTACCGTCCAACTTATCGAACTCATCGAACTCATCCTCAACTTAGCCAACTCATCGAACTTACAGTACAACTTATCCAACTCATCAAACTTACAGTACAACTTAGCCAACTCATCCAACTTACAGTACAGCTTACCCAACTCATCGAACTTATCCTCAACTTAGCCAACTCATCCATTTTACAGTACAACTTACCCAACTCATCCTCAACTTATCCAACTCATCGAACTTACATTCCAACTAAGCCAACTCATCCAACTTACAGTACAACTTATCCAACCCATCGAACTCATCCTCAACTTAGCAAACTCATCGAACTTACAGTACAACTTATCCAACTCATCGAACTTACATTCCAACTTAGCCAACTTATCGAACTTACATTCCAACTTATCTAACTCATCGAATTACAGTCCAACTTACCCAACTTATCGAACTTATCCTCAACTTTGCCAACTCATCTAA
Organism: Loripinus fragilis; assembly: GCA_964019695.1. NCBI lineage: Eukaryota > Metazoa > Mollusca > Bivalvia > Lucinida > Lucinidae > Loripinus > Loripinus fragilis. Next base: position 50,270,582 of record OZ026531.1, read on the forward strand.
CTTACAGTACAACTTATCCAACTCATTGAACTCATCCTCAACTTATCCAACTCATCGAACTTACAGTACAACTTAGCCAACTCATCCAACTTACAGTACAACTTATCCAACTCATCGAACTCGTCCTCAACTTAGCCAACTCATCAAACTTACAGTACAACTTAGCAAACTCATCGAACTCATCCTCAACTTATCCAACTCATCCAACTTACAGTACAACTTATCCAACTCATCGAACTCATCCTCAACTTATCCAACTCATCGAACTTACATTCCAACTTAGCCAACTCATCCAACTTACAGTACACCTTATCCAACTCATCGAACTCATCCTCAACTTATCCAACTCATCCAACTTACAGTACAACTTATCCAACTCATCGAACTCATCCTCAACTTATCCAACTCATCCAACTTACAGTACAACTTATCCAACTCATCGAACCTATCCTCAACTTATCCAACTCATCCAACTTACCGTCCAACTTATCCAACTCATCGAACTCATCCTCAACTTAGCCAACTCATGGAACTTACAGTACAACTTATCCAACTCATCAAACTTACAGTACAACTTAGCCAATTCATCCAACTTACAGTACAGCTTACCTTACTCATCGAACTTATCCTCAACTTAGCCAACTCATCGAACTTACAGTACAACTTATCCAACTCATCCTCAACTTATCCAACTCATCGAACTTACATTCCAACTTAGCCAACTCATCCAACTTACAGTACAACTTATCCAACTCATCGAACTCATCCTCCACTTAGCCAACTCATCGAACTTACAGTACAACTTATCCAACTCAGCGAACTTACATTCCAACTTAGCCAACTTATCGAACTCATCGAACTGACAGTACAACTTAACCAACTCATCCAACTTACAGTTCAACTTATCCAGCTCATCGAAATCATCCTCAACTTAGCCAACTCATCTAACTTACAGTCCAACTTATCCAACTCATCCAACTTACAGTACAACTTATCCAACTCATCGAACTCATCCTCAACTTATCCAACTCATCCAACTTACCGTCCAACTTATCCAACTCATCGCACTCATCCTCAACTTAGCCAACTCATCGAACTCACAGTACAACTTAGCCAACTCATCCAACTTACAGTACAACTTATCCAACTCATCGAACTCATCCTCAACTTAGCCAACTCATCCAACTTACAGTACAACTTAGCCAACTCATCGAACTCATCCTCAACTTAGCCAACTCATCGAACTTACAGTACAACTTATCCAACTCATCGAACTTACATTCCAACTTAGCCAACTCATCGAACTTACATTCCAACTTACCCAACTTATCGAACTCATCCTCAACTTAGCCAACTCATCGAACTTACAGTACAACTTAGCCAACTCATCCAACTTACAGTACAACTTATCCAACTCATCGAACTCATCCTCAACTTATCCAACTCATCCAACTTAACGTCCAACTTATCCAACTCATCGAACTCATCCTCAACTTAGCCAACTCATCGAACTTACAGTACAACTTATCCAACTCATCGAACTTACAGTACAACTTATCTAACTCATCGAACTTACATTCCAACTTAGCCAACTCATCGAACTTACATTCCAACTTACCGAACTTATCGAACTCATCCTCAACTAAGCCAACTCATCGAACTTACAGTACAACTTAGCCAACTCATCCAACTTACAGTACAACTTATCCAACTCATCGACCTCATCCTCAACTTATCGTACTCATCCAACTTAACGTCCAACTTATCCAACTCATCGAACTCATCCTGAACTTAGCCAACTTATCGAACTTACAGTACAACTTATCCAACTCATCAAACTTACAGTACAACTTAGCCAACTCATCGAACTTACAGTACAACTTACCCAACTCATCGAACTTACAGTACAACTTAGCCAACTCATCCAACTTACAGTACAACTTATCCAACTCATCCAACTTACAGTACAACTTATCCAACTCATCGAACTTACATTCCAACTTAGCCAACTCATCGAACTTACAGTACAACTTACCCAACTTATCGAACTCATCCTCAACTTAGCCAACTCTTCGAACTTACAGTACAACTTAGCCAACTCATCCAACTTACAGTACAACTTATCCAACTCACCGAACTCATCCTCAACTTAGCCAACTCATCGAACTTACAGTCCAACTTATTCAACTCATCCAACTTACAGTACAACTTACCCATCTCATCGAACTCATCCTCAACTTATCCAACTCATCCAACTTACTGTCCAACTTATCGAACTCATCGAACTCATCCTCAACTTAGCCAACTCATCGAACTTACAGTACAACTTATCCAACTCATCAAACTTACAGTACAACTTAGCCAACTCATCCAACTTACAGTACAGCTTACCCAACTCATCGAACTTATCCTCAACTTAGCCAACTCATCCATTTTACAGTACAACTTACCCAACTCATCCTCAACTTATCCAACTCATCGAACTTACATTCCAACTAAGCCAACTCATCCAACTTACAGTACAACTTATCCAACCCATCGAACTCATCCTCAACTTAGCAAACTCATCGAACTTACAGTACAACTTATCCAACTCATCGAACTTACATTCCAACTTAGCCAACTTATCGAACTTACATTCCAACTTATCTAACTCATCGAATTACAGTCCAACTTACCCAACTTATCGAACTTATCCTCAACTTTGCCAACTCATCTAACTTACAGTACAACTTATCCAACTCATTGAACTCATCCTCAACTTATCCAACTCATCGAACTTACAGTACAACTTAGCCAACTCATCCAACTTACAGTACAACTTATCCAACTCATCGAACTCGTCCTCAACTTAGCCAACTCATCAAACTTACAGTACAACTTAGCAAACTCATCGAACTCATCCTCAACTTATCCAACTCATCCAACTTACAGTACAACTTATCCAACTCATCGAACTCATCCTCAACTTATCCAACTCATCGAACTTACATTCCAACTTAGCCAACTCATCCAACTTACAGTACACCTTATCCAACTCATCGAACTCATCCTCAACTTATCCAACTCATCCAACTTACAGTACAACTTATCCAACTCATCGAACTCATCCTCAACTTATCCAACTCATCCAACTTACAGTACAACTTATCCAACTCATCGAACCTATCCTCAACTTATCCAACTCATCCAACTTACCGTCCAACTTATCCAACTCATCGAACTCATCCTCAACTTAGCCAACTCATGGAACTTACAGTACAACTTATCCAACTCATCAAACTTACAGTACAACTTAGCCAATTCATCCAACTTACAGTACAGCTTACCTTACTCATCGAACTTATCCTCAACTTAGCCAACTCATCGAACTTACAGTACAACTTATCCAACTCATCCTCAACTTATCCAACTCATCGAACTTACATTCCAACTTAGCCAACTCATCCAACTTACAGTACAACTTATCCAACTCATCGAACTCATCCTCCACTTAGCCAACTCATCGAACTTACAGTACAACTTATCCAACTCAGCGAACTTACATTCCAACTTAGCCAACTTATCGAACTCATCGAACTTACAGTCCAACTTACCCAACTTATCGAACTCATCCTCAACTTAGCCAACTCATCGAACTTACAGTACAACTTATCCAACTCATCAAACTAACATTCCAACTTAGCCAACTCATCCAACTTACAGTACAACTTAGCCAACTTATCGAACTCATCCTCAACTTAGCCAACTCATCGAACTTTCAGTACAACTTATCCAACTCATCGAACTCGTCCTCAACTTAGCCAACTCATCAAACTTACAGTACAACTTAGCCAACTCATCGAACTCATCCTCAACTTATCCAACTCATCCAACTTACAGTACAACTTATCCAACTCATCGAACTCATCCTCAACTTATCCAACTCATCGAACTAACATTCCAACTTAGCCAACTCATCCAAATTACAGTACAACTTATCCAACTCATCGAACTCATCCTCAAGTTATCCAACTCATCCAACTTACAGTACAACTTATCCAACTCATCGAACTCATCCTCAACTTATCCAACTCATCCAACTTACAGTACAACTTATCCAACTCATCGAACTCATCCTCAACTTAGCCAACTCATGGAACTTACAGTACAACTTATCCAACTCATCAAACTTACAGTACAACTTAGCCAATTCATCCAACTTACAGTACAGCTTACCCAACTCATCGAACTTATCCTCAACTTAGCCAACTCATCGAACTTACAGTACAACTTATCCAACTCATCCTCAACTTATCCAACTCATCGAACTTATATTCCAACTTAGCCAACTCATCCAACTTACAGTACAACTTATCCAACTCATCGAACTCATCCTCCACTTAGCCAACTCATCGAACTTACAGTCCAACTTATCTAACTCATCGAACTTACAGTCCAACTTACCCAACTTATCGAACTCATCCTCAACTTAGCCAACTCATCGAACTTACAGTACAACTTATCCAACTCATCAAACTTACATTCCAACTTAGCAAACTCATCCAACTTACAGTACAACTTAGCCAACTCATCGAACTTATCCTCAACTTAGCCAACTCATCGAACTTACAGTACAACTTATCCAACTCATCCTCAACTTATCCAACTCATCGAACTTACATTCCAACTTAGCCAACTCATCCAACTTACAGTACAACTTATCCAACTCATCGAACTCATCCTCCACTTAGCCAACTCATCGAACTTACAGTACAACTTATCCAACTCATCGAACTTACATTCCAACTTAGCCAACTTATCGAACTTACAGTCCAACTTATCTAACTCATCGAACTTACAGTCCAACTTACCCAACTTATCGAACTCATCCTCAACTTAGCCAACTCATCGAACTTACAGTACAACTTATCCAACTCATCAAACTAACATTCCAACTTAGCCAACGCATCCAACTTACAGTACAACTTAGCCAACTTATCGAACTCATCCTCAACTTAGCCAACTCATCGAACTTTCAGTACAACTTATCCAACTCATCGAACTCGTCCTCAACTTAGCCAACTCATCAAACTTACAGTACAACTTAGCCAACTCATCGAACTCATCCTCAACTTATCCAACTCATCCAACTTACAGTACAACTTATCCAACTCATCGAACTCATCCTCAACTTATCCAACTCATCGAACTTACATTCCAACTTAGCCAACTCATCCAACTTACAGTACAACTTATCCAACTCATCGAACTCATCCTCAACTTATCCAACTCATCCAACTTACAGTACAACTTATCCAACTCATCGAACTCATCCTCAACTTATCCAACTCATCCAACTTACAGTACAACTTATCCAACTCATCGAACTCATCCTCAACTTAGCCAACTCATGGAACTTACAGTACAACTTATCCAACTCATCCAACTTACCGTCCAACTTATCCAACTCATCGAACTCATCCTCAACTTAGCCAACTCATCGAACTTACAGTACAACTTAGCCAACTCATCCAACTTACAGAAAAACTTACCCAACTCATCGAACTTATCCTCAACTTAGCCAACTCATCGAACTTACAGTACAACTTAGCCAACTCATCCAACTTACAGTACAACTTATCCAACTCATCGAACTCATCCTCAACTTATCCAACTCATCGAACTTACATTCCAACTTAGCCAACTCATCGAACTTACAGTACAACTTATCCAACTCATCGAACTCATCCTCCACTTAGCCAACTCATCGAACCCAACTCATCCAACTTATCCAACTCATCGAACTCATCCTCAACTTATCCAACTCATCGAACTTACAGTCCAACTTACAGTTCAACTTATCCAACTCATCGAACTCATCCTCAACTTATCCAACTCATCGAACTTACAGTCCAACTTAGCGAACTCATCCTCAACTTATCCAACTCATCCAACTTACCCAACTCATCAAACAGCTCAACTCATCCAACTCATCGAACTCGCTCTCAACTTATCCAACTCATCGAACTCATCGAACTCATCCAACTTATCGAACTTATCTTTCAACTTATCGAACTCAGCTTGCTTAGCTTACTCAACTCATCGAACTTAGCTTGCATCTTGCTGCATATAATGGTCCAATGTTGTACTCATGACCAACTCATCCTAACATATGCGCAGCTATTATAACTTACCGAACTTAGCTCAGCCATTGAAGCATCTGGACACATATCACCAACTCATCCTAACATATGCGCAGCTATTATAACTTACCGAACTAAGCTCAGCCATTGAAGCATCTGGATACATATCATTGTATAAAGACCCAACTTACCGAACTCATCGGCTATAATGGACAGCTATGGCAACTTACTCAACTTAGAACTTAGAATATAGGGACCTATCATATGTATGTTTGTTGTAGTATATATATATATATATATATATATATATATATATATATATATATATATATATATATATATATATATATATATATATATATATATATATATATATATATATATATATATATATATATATATATATATATATATATATATATATATATACTTTATAAATATAGTGACCGCTGACTTATAGTTCAACTTATCCAACTCAACTTAGGTAAGTTAAGTAGCATAAGTTGTAAGCTGAGCTGGATGAGTTGAGTAAGCTGAGCTGAGTGGTATAGGTATCTTGTCCGGAAAAAGTGGCGAAAATTGCTTATTTTGCTCAGCTTGATGAGTTGAGTAAGCTGAGCTGAGTTGTAAGTCATATGAAAGAAATAAAAGGGGTGGAGGGAGGGTAGACACACAGTGTATCATAATATATATATGTAGCTATTGTAACTCATCAAACTTAGCTCAGGGCTCTCTTGTAACATTGCCGTTGTTCAAAGGCCTAACTTACCGAACTCATCTGTTATAATGGACAGCTATGGCAACTTACTTAACTTAGAACTTAAAATCGGGACCTTCCATATGTATGTGATATCTCAATAGAATATATGTACAGTCTAATCATTTCAGTCATTTTTGTCCCGAAATTATTTGGTCTATAGAAATACATGGGGACTCCTGTGGGCTACGTACTTCATACTCCGTGTCCCGAAATTTACTGTCTACGTTTAATAGATGAATATTGTGAAAATTATGCTTAGATACTTTGTGTCATAGTATATTGCATAGGCATGTGCCTGAGACAGAATTCGGGACAGGGAGTATGAAGTACCTGCCCATTTCTTGCAGCAATCTGATTTGATAGCGTTTCCCTTTAAACAGAAAATATCACACCGCCAAATCTAAACATCATCTTGAAATCAACAACATCTATAATCTGACCAAGTTATTGAAAGCTCCCAGGTAAATAATTTGCGAGATACCTTGATTACAAATTTTCAATGGTAAAGTTTGCAAAGGGCAATAGCTAAAACAAAAGGGCCCTGGATCGCTCATCTGAGTGCATGCTAATAAGAGGATGGTGTATTGGCCTGTGGCTAAGGAGATATGATATGATTTATAGATATTTCTACATGTATTTTAGCTCTGGTAGCCATGTTATTCAGCCAAGCTGAACCTTCTGATCAATTTTGGTAGAGAGCATCATGAGGACCATTAATATTCTGTGAATTTATTTTGATTTTGGACCAATGGTTCGGGAGATTTCATTTGAAGATATTTCTAGAGCTCTGCAAACCTCTTGTTGGGCGGGGAATACCATTTGTGCAGTTTTGGTAGTGGACATCACGAAGAACATTTCTGTGAAATTATTTTAAATTTGCACCAGTGGTTAAGGAGAAGATGCCATGTAAAGACAGTTCTCATCTTAAGCTCTGGTGACCCCTGTATTAAGTTGAGCGAAACTGTTTATGCAATTTTGGCAGAAGAGCATCATGAGGAACAACTCTGTGCAATTATTTTGAATTTGGACCGGTGGTTCAGAAGGAGATGTCGTTTCAAGATATATCTTATCTGGAGCTCTTGCAGCCCTTTTGTTCATTGGAGCGGAACCATTTGTGCAATTTTGGTAAAGGGCATTATGAGAAACAATTTTGTGAAATTATTTTGAATTTTGACCAGTGGTTCAGGAGGAAATGTCATTAAAAGACATTTATTATCTAGAGCTCTGGCAGCCCCTGTTTTCAGTGGAGCTGAACCATTTGTGCAATTTTGGTAGAAGGCATCGTGAGGAACAATTCTGTGAAAACAAATTAATTTGGACCAGTGGTTTAGGAGGAGATGTCGTCAATGATATTTCTTATCTGGAGCTCTGGTGACCTTTTGTTCAGCAGAGTGGAACCATTTGTGCAATTTTGGTTGAGGGTATAATGAGAAACAATTATGTGAAATTATTTTGAATTTGGACCAGTGGCTAAGGAGGAAATGTCATTATTTACATTTATTATCTAGAGCTGTGGCAGCGCCTGTGATCGGTGGAGTGTAACCATTTGTGCAATTTTGGTAGTAGACATCATGGGGAACAATTCTGTGAAAAAATTTTGAATTTGGAAAAGTGGTTCAGGAGGAGATGTCGTTTATAGACATTTCTGATCTGGAGATCTAGCAGCCCTTTCGTTCAGCGGAGCGAATCCATTTTTGCTATTTTGGTAGAGGATATTATGAGAAACAATTCTGTGAAATTATTTTGAATTTGGACCAGTGGTTCAGAAGGAAATGTCATTGAAAGACATTTATTATCTAGAGCTCTGGCAGCCCCTGTTTTCAGTGGAGCGGAACCATTTGTGCAATTTTGGTAGAAGGCATCGTGAGGAACAATTCTGTGAAAACAAATTAATTTGGACCAGTGGTTTAGGAGGATTTGTTTGTTTGTTTCGTTGCTTTACGTCCCAAGTCAACAGCTATGGTCATTGTGGGACGGTCAGTTCACCTAACCACACTTTTTCCTGGGCAGGCTTGAACAAGCGGTTAACCAGTAATTCGTGCACATACTTTCGCTTGTAACTGACAACAACCCTTCTTGAATGAATCAGCGGAAGGGAGGAGAATGACTGTAGAAATCATTTCATGATCAATCTCCACGAAAGTATGGGACCGGACCGGGATCGAACTCGCGACCCCTGGGTCTGCAGTCAGACACGCATCTGCAGCCAGACACGTTACCGACTGCGCTACGCCGCCTGGCTGGTTTAGAAGGAGATGTCGTCAATGATATTTCTTATCTGGAGCTCTGGTGACCTTTGTTCAGCGGAGTGGAACCATTTGTGCAATTTTGGTTGAGGGTATTATGAGAAACAATTATGTGAAATTATTTTGAATTTGGACCAGTGGCTAAGGAGGAAATGTCATTATTTACATTTATTATCTAGAGCTGTGGCAGCGCCTGTGATCGGTGGAGAGGAACCATTTGTGCAATTTTGGTAGTAGACATCATGGGGAACAATTCTGTGAAATAATTTTGAATTTGGAAAAGTGGTTCAGGAGGAGATGTCGTTTATAGACATTTCTTATCTGGAGATCTAGCAGCCCTTTCGTTCAGCGGAGCGAATCCATTTTTGCTATTTTGGTAGAGGATATTATGAGGAACAATTCTGTGAAATTATTTTGAATTTGGACCAGTGGTTCAGAAGGAAATGCCATTGAAAGATATTCATAATCTGGAGCTCTGGTAGCCCTTTTATTCAGCGGAGCAAACCATTTGTGCAATATTGGTAGAGGGTATTATGAGAAACAATTCTGTGAAATTATTTTTAATATAGACCAGTGTTTAAGGAGGAAATGTCATTAAAAGACATTTATTATCTAGAGCTCTGGCAGCCCCTGTGTTCGGTGGAGCGTAACCATTTGTGCAATTTTGGTAGTAGACATCATGAGAAACAATTTTATAAAATTATTTTGAATTTAGACAAATGCTTTCCTTTAAGAGAAGTTCCCATTTTGAAACGGGATATAATTGAAGAGACTCGCTGCTTGATCTAGTGGCTTCCCTTTGTTGTGCGTACATTTTACAGCGTTCTGGCTACGCCATTGGTCTTATATTTCTGTGATTTCTAGACACCTATGTGTCAGAAGGAAACGATGACGTCTTTCAAGTGGTGCTTACGAGTGCATAAAAGCCGTCATTTCGCAGGTCTGATAGAAGAGACCCAGAATTAAGACATTAAATGTTTAAAAATGTACAACCACTTGAGATATACGAAATATGAAATCTAACACTTAACGTCACTGCTTATACGCACCCAAAACGTATGTTTAATATGGGGAAAGTGTTAATAATCACTTTTGGGGATTATATATTTTATGTCTACCTCCCTATTGTTCAAATTTTCGATACTTCGAAATATATCCTCTAGTCCCAATGACTTCGAATTACGAGATTTTACTGTACATAAAATCGCAGCTCGGACAGTAATAATCAGAACAAATGTACATGGACAAACTCGAGAAGTGCAAACAGCAAGCAAACAATATGCAAGAATACATACAACAACTGCCATTTTTTTTTTTTTTTTTTTTTTTTTTTTTTTTGCTTTTTGCTTTTTTTTTTTTTTTTTTTTTTTTTTTTTTTTGAAAAAGTAATCCAAATGAGTGACTGCAGGAGCGGACTTGATTACTCTGGCAGAACAGAAATCAAATGCGCTGGAGTACTCCATCTTCCGAGGTGGTGCAGACAGAACAGTCACGTGACCTGTTCCAAAATAAGATGGCGGAGCACTGCCTACACTGTACTGAGATATTTTTCTGTCTTTCCCCATAGGTTCTGATAATTATTCATATTGAAAAAGTTTGGTCATTGGTAAAAGGGATTGAAAGCACATGTATTTTGTCATTCTTTTTTTCTTCTTCTTGGAAATCGGATCGTGTTATTTTTCACGATTCAAACAGTAATCACTTGATTTACTCCGGAGTACTCCAAAGCGCCCATTTTTGCTTGTTTTAGATGGCTGTTCTGGCGTACTCCGCATACTCTAAAATTGCTAAATCAAGTCCACCCCAGGTTCCCGCAACATGATTACGGAATGAAGGAAAACACTGAAACAAGTCCTTATTAACTTTCAAAGTTAGAATTGCTTGTCCGTGGGCGAGCCGACTGACTAACTTAATATAGGTTAGAAAATTACTCACGGTGACAAACCAGTGACGTATATTTCACTGGTATTCAGTTTCTGACTATCTAAAATAGGTCACTGGACGAACGTTTAACACATACGTACATGTAAGTGTTAACACGTTATAATGAAATTCTTAGGTCATCAGAAAATGGCTCATTAATGGTACCAAAAACCAGGACGTCTTTTTACACGGGCTCATTTACAGTTTCAGCCCCTAAGCTATGGAACACTTTCCCTACATCAGTTAAACAAGCAAATTCCTTGAATACATTTAAAAGAGCTATGATAGAATTTATTTCATTTTAGAGACTGCAATTTTACTTATGAACACACTATTTTTATATACCCATCTGAACACATCGGATGTACAATGTAGACAACAAATGTGCCACCTGACGTAAGACTGTGTGATACTTTTAATTTGTCTGAAACTGCATTGTTATCTTTTTTTTAGCAATGCCATGCATGCTTGTATATATGTATATATTACCGTTCGTTTATTTCCATGTTTAATATATCAGTTATATGTTCAGAGGGCCATATGGTAGACTGGCCGTCGAGCTAAATATGTCACCCTCTTGAAATATTGTATAAATAAATAAATAAAATAAATAAATAAATAAATTATGTGTCAGAACATTTCACAAATTGCACTACGTCGGAAGTTTGGAGTGTATTGTATGAATTTATATAATATTTCAATAAAATATTGTTTAAACCAAAGTTTGGGGTGTACTATCATATGCTAAAGCAATTCATGGCCCATAAATAGCCTGTCCTTCGTGAATATTCATACAAAGCTCCACCCACTATGAATAATTCTATAAATAAACTTTCGTGTTTGTACATAGAACAAATTACTTGTCAGGTCCACTTGTGTATGGTCATATCCAATCATATTTCCATAAAGCCCCATTCTCACTGTGCCGGTGTAGCCACGGTTCATCCCGATGCAGGACAGCCGGTATACCGTGATGCACCGGGACACATTTCATAAAAAATAAATTGCGTTCTCACTGTGCCGACGTTACCCCGGTATAGCCCCGGTTCTCAAGAAAGCAAGACGCCGGTTGATCCCCGGTTCACCACGGAGCATTTACGGTGCAGCACGGTGGAGCCACGGTTCGTGCCGGTATACCCCGGTGTTACCCAGGTCGTTTACGGTGATGTCCCGGTAACTGCCGGTTGCGCCACGGTTACATGCCGGTAGGGCCACGGTTGCGTCCCGGTGCTACTCTACACTATAAAACCAGGATAAAAACGTGGAGTAACATCAGTTTTCTTCTGTCTCTATCGCATAACAGTTATGACACAAATTGGACTGCACAGCCATAGGGAGCACAGTGGCTCAGTGGTAGAGTGCTTGACTTGAGACCGAAGGGCCGCGGGTTCGAGCCTCACCGGCGTCACTGCGTTGTGTCCTTGAGCAAGAACATTAATCCTAGCTTAGTACTGGTTCAACCCAGGAAGACCCGTCCCTATATAACTGAAAGATTGTTGATGGGACGTAAAGAATCAAAGCAAACAAACAAACTGCACAGCCATATACGAGTTACTAGAGGAGTCATGATCTGTGTAGCGAAAGCAAAATTGCCAAGTAACCTCGCAGCTCATTTGCATGACAATTAAGCAGAAGCAGACCTGTTTTCTTACGACGAGGTTTAAATGTTGTTGATCTGGGTCCAGAATTACAATGCCTCCTTAAAGTTAAGGAAGACTTAATTTAAGTCTTGATACTTCAACATGTACATTAAATGCTTAATAAATCGCCAAGACCGATGCAGTACTCATGGTCAAAGATATCGGCGTACTTCGAATCGAACTAAAGTTCCTACTATAGTTCTTACGTAATAGATGCGCACGCACGTTTACACCCGAACGACTAAAGTTGGAACTTTTAAAACAAAAATAATAGCCATGTTATTAACTGCACATCGCTTTCTAATAATCAATTTACGAATACGTAGGACCAAAAACTATGTTCAGCTAAGTTTATCATTTTGAGGCTACTGACCGATCTTGAACCCATCGTGCTAGATCATGAACCCATCGTTAGATATGTCTAGAGTAGGAAACCAGCCTATCTACTAGTGTAACGGTGCTCCGACCATCTCCAGTAGGTTCGTGACGTCACCCTAGTAGCGACTATAGGTGTTCGAATCAAACTTGAGTTACTATAGTAGGGACTATAGTTCGATTCGAAGTACGCCATCATTGTGATCTAAAGAAAAAATGAAACTATTTTGGTTTTAATCAGTTTGGAAACGTTATTTTTCGCATCCTGGAAATTCAATACTAAACTTAAGTACTCCTTAACTTTAAGGATACATTGTAATTCTAGGCCCAGATTGTCTTGCTTTTTCGAAAAATATATAAACACTTTGAGCGGGGCATGTGATTTCCAACAATGTGATATTTTGAGAAGTGTAGACTCAGACAAGCCTGTGCAGTCCCCAATTAAGCTGTAAAGTTGTTCGGTCAGTAGCTTAACAGTCATAGAATAATCAAGCGACTAGCAAAGGCTCTGATCAGACTGCGCCTAGACGCAGACTGATCTTTGGCTTTGCTAATGGCAACTACCACATTGTTGGAGATCTCATGTCGTAGCTCATATATGCTTGACTCTTCAGTAACTATAAGTGCATTTATTCATAAGCTTTGTAAATGAGCACATTTATACTGCTGACAATTTAACCAACTTGTGACGAATGGACTTTCCCATCCTTATCATTTGGATGAATCCACTTTCATTTTAGGTGCAGCAGGAGTGACTTTTTATTTTTATTTTGCATTTTATTACATATACATAGGCAGTGGAACCGCACGGTTTATCACGGTGGAGACACGGATGTTCCCGGATTACGCCGGTATCGCCCCGACGCCGTCCCGGTGGAGACACGGTTGCTCCCGGCGTCTTCCCGGTTTATCACGGTATTTGACAGCCTTCCCGGTTACTCCCGGTGAGTCCCGGTTGTTTTAAACATTTTAAAACAACCGGGGACATGAGCCGGTTTAACACGGTTCAACACGGTTCATCCCGGATCTCCAAGGTTGTCCACGGTGCCGCCACGGTTGTGACACGGTTCATCACGGTTCATCCCGGATCATCAAACCGGGGTGAACCGGCACCTTAAACCGGGACAGTGAGAACGGGGCTTAAGCAAACAGAGTCGGTCCTGATCAGGCAGCTCTTACAAAAGCTGCCTGATCTGGTTTTGCTTTGTTTGCAAAAGTATTAAAAGGCGTCTCTATGAGGACCTTTTTAGGGGGGGGGGGGGGGGGTTCAAAATCTTGAATTTCAATATGTGAGGGTCAGAAATATGACTATTTTTATTTATTTTATTTATTTATTTATCTATTTATTTTTTTTTTGGGGGGGGGGGGTATGAATTTGTGGGGGGGTGGGGTCGTCACAAAACTGGACTGGTTTTAGGGGTGACTGATGTGTACTTTAGGGTCTTTTCTTGAGTTAAATGTACAGAATAGGATAAATTTGGGGTATGCCTGATATTACAGATAATTTTGGGGGGTAAACAGTAGATGCCGGGTCCAAGCCTACGTATGAAGTCAAAAATGAGAGAACCCCCCCCCCCCCTCCAGGGGTTAGGAGTCAATGAGTAGCCTTTGATTTTGTGGCGATTCCTTAGCATTGACAAGTACTGAGCCGGTCGGTTTTATCAGTTTTAACAAGTTCTCACAACGATAGTTACGACCCTTCTCCTACATTGTAAACATGCAGAATATAGCTTATAAACCTGGCAAAATATATACAATATGAATACAAGTTATGAACAAAACGGGATCATAGTGATATAAATTAGAGATAATAAATAAATAAAAAAAATATATATAAAAATTATAAAAATACAGAAATAATAAAAATAAAAATAAAAAATATCATAAATGAGGAATAAAAAAAATAAACAAATAAAGTACAAAATAAATAAAGAAACAAAGTATAAGACTGCTAATATAAACCCTGAAGCTTGAGATAAGATTTTAAGTCAGGTCACCGAGTACTCGTATTTATGTACACGTGTTTAAGGATTTGTTTTGAAATGAAGTTCAAAGAAAGAGCCGAAGAGGTTCAAAGGCGTTTTGAGGCATGACAAAATCTGTGGATAGCCCTGAACAAGACAATGTTGTTTCAGTATTCCAGTTTTCCGTTTCCGACGAGAAACAAATTGATGGTTAGGGGTTGAAAAACTCTAACTGTATCGTTGAAAACTTGTCTTTCATCAAAATAGTTTATAAAATGAAAGAAGTAATGTGTGGCATCCTCTATCACACCACACAAATCACATAGGGAGTTATCACGAATATAATTTCTGAAAAGATCATTGTTAAGATTGCTACAATTATTTCTAAGTCGTGCATGTATTACATAGGTATAATCTATTTCCCATAAAAATAGGGAGGTTTTATTCCCCGGAACACCCGAATGCTCACAGGCGATGGTTATGTATATTGGTTGCCTATTTGGCAGGAGACGGGGCCAAGGCTAAGAGCCTCATCCGACAGACTGTGGGTGCCGGGGATCGAACTAGGGACCTCTGAGTGTTTTTCAACTACACCTCTGCGGCCCTTAATAAGATGTCAGTGACAAAAATCCATCCGCGTTCAATAGAATTGACTAGCAAATTGACTTGTCTAATTATTTTTTTTCTTCAGAAATTGGAGGTCTTCACATAGATATAATCAGGCACCGAGGATAAAAAATGTTTCATGCTCAACTTAACCGAGCACGAAATTTCAACTTCTTATAAAAACTAAAATACTGACAAATAAAGAAGTTTCTTGCTTTAAGTCTCTCGAATGTTGTATTTATCATGCTAGTAAATGTTAAAATGCCAACAATTGTTGCCGTTTTAACATTTATGAGCAGGATTTAAATTTCGTGCTCAGATGAGTTGAGCCGGAAAAACAAGAGTGCATGGTTGAAAAGCAAATGCCAAAGTTTACGTTGTGAGTACTCAAAAGAACAGCCTTAGTGCTTGGGGTGGTTCTTTAGTAGAGCACCTAAAACTAAATGTGTAAACTGGTGGAGAAGAGAATTTACAGTTTACTCCGCCCCTTCCTGTTGTTTACAACCAATCAGTTTGCACAGAAATTTAAGTTTTTGGCCAACTGAATCACATATTTTGTCAACATTTGTTATATCTATTAAGTACATCATTGAGTAAATCCGTGAAGTGGTCAATTCGACCATTTCAAAAGGCGCAGTCATGAAAATGGAGGAGAAAACTATAAGTAGGTCATAGATCATATATTACAATCATAAATAAATCATATTATTCATAAATCAATATTAAATAAATCATAAAGAAATAAAGTCGTTCACTCGCTGCGCTCGTTCCTTATATACCTGACCTATACATAATGAGCAAGACAAATTCGTCGAAATATCCCCCGACGAAGGGTTATTTAGAGAAACGTGTAAATCACAAAACATAACTGATCCCATTTGTGAAACCCTAAAGTTCGCCTTGTGTATCATTCAAATAATAAAATTTGACCTTTTGGCCTCACCCTAGGGGTCAAGGGTGTGTGTAAGAACAGAACATGTGCTTCCCTTTAGTTTGATATGCAACATGACTACTTTCAGAAAAAAAAATGTTTTGACCCCATCCTGGGGTCAAGGGTGTGTCTGTGCGCAAAATATTTGCTACCATGTTGCTGCATGTGTCGTTCTCATTCATGATCACATTCCGAAAACGTTTAATTTTGGCCTCCGTCCCTACCCCGTTTGTCCACCCCAGGGGATCGGACCCAGGCCCTTAAACTAAAATTCCGTTTCTATAGCTCCTCTGCCTGCATGCAAATTTTCGGTTTAAACTTTTTACAACTGACTTAGCTTTTGCGAAATTAAAACATTTGATCTTTGACCCCACCTAAGGGGTCAAAGGGGTGGGATAACATTTTTGGCACTTCCATGCTTATCTACAGGTTCCTGGGCAATCATGGTCTATAGCGAGAAGTTGTGAGATATAATAGTTTGGGGTAAATGTGAAGTTCATTATACAAAAAAGCTAACAAAATTTTTGCAAATATACTGCCATATATATTAAGGAGAGGGCAATAACTCAAGTGTTAAGGTGTCCGTTTTTACGAAACTTATAGGATATCGACTGTCCATGGTACTTAACATTAATACCAAGAATGCATCAAATCTGACATCTGGTTCCGGATGGACGCATCTTTTTCAAGGGTCAGATGCCAGTTTACTCTATTGTTGAAAGATTCAAATCCCAGTTGTTGTTGTTGTTGTTGTTGTTGTTGTTGTTGTTGTTGTTGTCATTGCTTTTTGGGGATTTTTTATTATTATTTTTATAGACAAACCGCCCGCTGCATAACAACGGTGGCGCTTTAAGGATTAACGGAGATTCCCGCGATGCCCGCTTTAATGCTATTTTTAGCTTCGAAAGACTAGCGGATCAATAGAATCTTTCGCTGTGACGTAGGACCATCGATTATCTCAAAGCAACTCAACGTACAAGAACAGCAGCTATGACGACACTGCGAACGGATTTTTTTCTTTCCATATATGTGTCTTTCTTACCATGAAAAAATGTGGATTTCGCTCATTACTGGTTCTCGTCTCAAATTCCTATAAATTGTTAATTCTTACACAAAAACCGTGATTATTTTAGTCCGTCTCATTACGTAAATTGACGACTTTTCACGAGGCGATGCCGCATTTAAGTCGAACTCCCAATTTGACTTTAACAACAAGTATTCCTAATTTTGTCGCGAAGGTTTTGGAATGCGTCATCAATGCCTTAAATGGTAACAGACAGACGTTTTGGTCGGGAGTTTTCATTCGAAGTGGCACGTCGCCATTGTACCGTCTTAATCACGCTAATCCTTACATGGCCATAAAAGCCGTGGGTGGTAGGGAGCGTGGGTAATTTGGTGGCTCTTTTGATTAGATGTGGTGCCAGCTCTAAATATAACAGGGCGACAATCGCTTTGCTCAATCTTAGCATTTCGGTGAGCTGTCAATTAATTGAATTACTGTGAGGACATGCCGTCTGGCTGCTAAAAACCTATCCCAGTTGAATATATACATCATGTACATGAGCTCTGAAAATGGGGTCGGGCCCATCCTTGCGCTTAAATGTTCAACATATTTCTTTATATGTGAAGATACGTGTATGCACTAGCATAATAACACTGGCATACTAGCCAAAAGCTAGATTTTTTTCTTCTTCTTCAAAACTTAAAACAGCATCCCGAATTAGGGAATAGTCTATAAGAAGAAATTTGTTATACAATGTTATACAGTAAACGTCGCTTCTTACAGAACATCAAATAAATGCGATATTAGTGTAGGGGCGGATCCAGAGGGGGCGGACTGGAGGTCCGAATTCCCTCTTGAAAATCACAAGATGCTATATGTTTCCTTACAAATATTGGTACGGACCCCTCGAGAAGCAATTGCCCCCCCCCCCCCCCTCGGGTCCAATTGCTTCTCGAAAGGGGCCCATATGCTTCTCGAGGGAGGTCCGTACAGCCCTCTGTTGAAAAGACTCAAACCGCCGCTGCGTTTTTTCTGTCATAAAAATAATACGGTCAAAATTTGCACTTAGTTGGTCTTCGCCATCATATTTAAGTCATGTTTTTAGCAAAGGACAACGTAAGTTTGTGACAGACAGGCAGGCAGACTGATACCTAGGAAGACTGGTAAGGCGCTCTAACCAACTGAGCTAACCGGGTACGAACCACAGCTGGATGCCATTTACAATACAAGTATGGCAGTTGCGGATTTAACTAAAGAGCTAACCTTAGATAGTCTACGCACTGGATCTTAGACAATTAGCCGGCTGAGCTTTTTGCACGTGTCATGTTCCGACCATATTCAAGTTTTTTTTTTCATGATTCCGACTAACACGTTGTATATTTGAGTAAGTAATACGATTAAGAACAGAACAGACCATTGGCCATGGATGTCATATACAACAGTGACGCCTTTAACAAGATCAGCTTTCATAAGCAAATGGTCCTTATCCATTACGATCAAGCCGCAGACTACCGCGTGCACGTGCATCTCTATGGCGTCGTACAGAACAAATGAATACAAATGCTATATTTTAGATTGAAGAACGGTGAAGATATGGGTCGGACCTGCGCAGGTCCGATCTGTAAATTCAGCGTTCGCACATAGCATATTCATGGTTCTTGTTTTATTGTCATAATCTCGATCCGTGTCATGCTATACCTTGTCACGCCCTATAGTTATTGATACATCTAGGAGCGAGCGAGTTCGATTAACAACTAGATACCATTTGTTACGATAGTTAAGGTGTACAGCCGCGTGAAATGTGTATGCAATAGATCATTGTACATTTCCTGCAAGTGCAAAGCATGCAGAGATAAATTTTCCTTTCTAAATGAGAAGCTTGCCTAGTTCAATGCTTTCATATGTAAAAACCAAAAAGTCACAAAACACTCCTTATTCTTGCATTAGAATAGAAAAAAACGGGCATTTATTTAATTGTATATGCTATTTTTACAGATGGCATCTTTTGAGTTTTTGTTTGATTTGATTCTTTACGTCACATCATTAATCTTTCAGTTATGTTGTGACGGGTCTTCCTGGATTGACCCAGTACTAGGATTAATGTGTCTTGCTCAATGACACAACACAGTGACGACGGTGAGGTTCTAATCCACGGCCACTAGGTCACTTGGCCTATCTAGAACTGAAGCAAGAGGTCAAGGTCACAGTGACCCGGAAGTAGTAACTGACATATCGCGACCAAACATGTATCCACATTCCAAGGGGGTACGTGCATTAAGGGGCTTATTGGCCCCCTCTGGAGCCCAATCTGAAAATTGCTTTTCACTAATTTCTTCTGATTGCTTTATTAGAAGAATGACTCAAGTGTAAAATGCTGCCATTTATTTAAATTTTAATGGCTGTTAAAGGTAACAAAAATGGACCACAAAATAGGCTTAAAATAGAGAAATCGCCATTTTTGACCAATTTTAAGGCTTTTGGAGACAGATGTTTTAAGAATTAGATATTAACACAGCTACCAGAATCACCTTTAAATATGGTGTGTGCCGCGATAATTCTAGTCATCTGTATTTGCTTGTGCTCTATGTAAATTGGTCTGTCAATGTTTCAAATTTGCTCCAATATAGCCAATTTCCTGTTTTAAGCCTATTTTGGCGGCCATTTTTGTTACCATATCAACAGCAAAAGCCAAATTAATACCAGTTATTTACACTTTGGCTATTGTTCTAATAAACTAATGGGAAGGAAATGCTGAAAAGCAGTTCTTATTTTTAGCCTCGAGGGGGGGGGGGGGATAGCATCTTAATGCACGTCCCTCTGTGGGAGTTCTATGTCATATAATATAGGAAATATGCTCCGTACACGATAATTAAAGCCCCCCCCCCCCCCAAAAAAAAAAAAAAAAAAGCAATACGTTATAATCTCCAAGATCAAGATGCATCCACACACGAAATTTGAGTTTGCTTACTCAAAACATGTAGGAGATATGTTGTGGATACGATTTTCAAGAACTTAGGCTAGAGGTCAAGCCCCACTGTACCATCAAACAACATGCAACATTCCAAGACCCTAATCTGTATTCTCAAATCAAGTTTTGGATTTCTATGTAATGCATAGTATAGGAGATATGCTCTGTACATGATTTGATTTGAACTGAGGTCAAAGTCAAGGTCACAAAATAGTACGCTACAATCAAGATCATCAAAGTACGTTCACACATCAAAATCTAGATTCCATGTATATAGGAGAATTTCTCAGGGCACAATTATTCTAGAACTATGGCCAGAGGTCAATGCCACATTCAATGTGATGCTTTAATGGTACGCAACACTTTGCAATCCCATGTAGCTTCCTCATTCCGAATTTGGGATTCATACCTTAAATAATATAAAAAGTATGCTTCAGACACGCTGTGAATACTCAGACACTTAGTATGGACAGTTAGATTATTAAGTACTATGTATGTCTCCCTTTGGAAATATAAAAATTCTCTCATGTCCGTCATAAGGCAGTGCCTCAATTCATGTTAACTTCTTTATACTGTTAAGGACGATGACTAAGTTTAGGCTCCCTTGCACGTTTTGTCAATCGAGAACGTTTTGACTTGGAGACATTAAATCATTCTGGGCAGACTTGATTTGAACGATGACTAAGTTGAGACTCCCTTGCACGTTTTGTCAATCGAGAACGTTTTGACTTGGGGACATTAAATCATTCTGGGCAGACTTGATTTAGCTGTTTCCTTTACTCCTTCCACTCCAAACAGGCAGAACAGAAATCAAATGTGCTGTCCCAACATCTGTGATGGCGTACGCCGGAGTACTCGGTCTTCCGAGGTGGTGTAGACAGAACAGTCACGTGACATGTTCTAAAACAAGATGGCGGAGCACAGCCAGCATGTGTGGATATATTTGCATCGCTTGATTTATTCCTGAGTACTCCAAAGTCCCCAGTTTTACTTGTTTATGTGGCTGTTCTGGCATATTCTGAGTACTCTAAAATTGCTAATAGCTAGGCGGCTAAGAGCCGAATTTTGACCTGATTGTGCTATTCCGGATACAAGCATGAAATTTGGCACAAATGTAGACCATGACTGACTAAGCAGAATAGGATATAGAACCACATAGGAAATGCGTACTGCACATGCGCAAAGCATTTTCTGATTTTAGGCTGTTACCATAGAGCTTTTATACAGTTTGACTTTAAAGAAGGGGTCATGTTGCCTGTAAAATAATAAAATGTGGCAGAACTGATGTTCTTGACCTTGTGGTATATGACTGTCTTCAAGGTTGCAGAAGCAGACAAAGCAGCTCTCCAGTGTACGACCCTTTGTGTCTGTGATAACAACTTTGAATATTACATTTCTTTAAATTGATGATTGTTTTTAAAATTGGTAATGTTAAATAACGGAAAATCCTTTGAGAAGACTGTCATATCAGCTTACATACAGATTATGTCACATATTGCCAGGTCTCGTGGTCAAATCTCACTTTGAAAATGTATACGTTTGTATATAAGATCAACGTGATCTTGTCATCTTGGCCCAGGTGCCAAGTAACCAAAAATAAACGCATAACAATGCATGGACATTAATAACACTCTTCAGTAAACTTCATAACATGAGTTACAGTCGAAGTTAAATTAGAGTTTGTAGTCACTTAAGAACATGATGCGTAAACCATGCATGTACCCAGCATAACAAAAGAAATTCATTCATGTCAACTGCTGCGTTAGAGAACCACTGTACTCGAACAGCATGGCCATCCCTGGTTGGCTGCTGTCGACGAGGACACACAATACACCGTTTAAGCGTACCTTGCTGTTAGAAAGGTTAATATTTTTGTTAATATTTACTTTTGAGCATATTCTGTGCTTATTATTTCACTTATATATCTGCTTAACAAAGGTTTTATGTGAGTTAAGCGTTAGTCGATACAGCACCTGATTATGCCAAAAAGGTGATATTTTTCCTGAAAAAAGGACAAGAGGTATTTTTGTTTATGTTCTGAAATATATGCTTACTTAAGTTAGTTTAGATAAAATGCAAAATATTGGTACTTTAATGCGCAAAAGTTCAAAATCTGAGGGCGGAGCATTTTGAAAGTTATTCAAGTGAAAATTGTTTAAGCCCTCCAGTCAAATACTTTTACTAACCGTTCCAAGGCGGTACTTCTTTGGTGGATCATTTGTGTTATTTCTGTATTGTGTTTGTCATGCTTTTGTGTCTGCTCATTGCTGTCTTGTGGTCACCTGCTGGGAAAGGGCTGACCTCTTGGCTCTTGTCTGTGGTGTTAAATTATGTGGTTGATACTTTCCCAATTGGTATCTTGGGTCAGGTGTGGTACTTGATTGTATCTATTCCTGATCTTTGCCCCCTTTCTTACTTTCATACTGTTCACATAGTAGTACATATATCAGCTTTTCTAGTCCAGTGACCGGGTCATAGATTGCATACAAAAATTGATTATATATTTAGACCCTCCACTGCTAGTACAATGCCCTTGACTACTTAAATTTTGCGTACAGCTACAAAATGGTTTGCAACGTCACAAAAAATAAAACATTCTATTCATTCACTTATTTGTATTCCTCATTATGTGATGCCATTAAATCATAGCTAATGACTAAAATAGTGTCTCATTAATCTGTGAACACATTTCGTACACATAAAAATCCCACTGGCTATCCAGAAATTGGCTGGTACTTAGCTTGTTATAGAATTTAGAGGCTCCAATTATCCCAGAATGGACTACAATACCTAAGTGATAATTGCAACTGAAAACACCATCATGAAAATTAAAAGCTGTAAAGAACTAGCTCATAGAATGGATCACAGTAAACCAAAGTAATATAGTGTGTGTCCTCAATAACTGTAACCGACCCGGGATGACTGCACTGTTCTATTACAGTGGCTCCCTAGCATGAATGCATGCGCAGCAAAAATTATTGGATAAATGATTGTACAGAAAAATATTTATTTCCCAGTCAAAAGATATAAGTATTCCATTTATTCAATGGTTTCTGCCGTTTGAACATCATTAAAGGAGATAACTGGAAGTATAAGTTAGTTTGCACATGCGTAATTATGGAAACTATTTTAAAATATATTTGTTGATGTCTTTTAGGACATCTAGAGATATAAAGGGTCGATATTTACCATGTTAAGCCCAAATATTGGTCTGTGTAGTCAAGTGAGACCAAATTTTCTATAACTGAAGTGAATTTTGCCTTGCGCATGCGCAGAGGAAATTTTTCGAAGTGGTTCTATATCTAATAATCATCAGCTCACCAACCTTAACAAGTGTGGAAAGTTTCATGCTTGTATCTGGAATAGCACAATCTTGGCTCTTAGTCGCCTAGCTATAAATCGAGTCCACCCCCTGTTAAAAGTCTATGCTCGGCGTCATCGTTAATTCATATGGTTAAAAGTCTACGCCCGACGTTATACTAAAAGTAATTCTCGTGGATCGATATTGACGACCCATTCCCACAAGTCCGCGGCTAGTTTATATAAATAAACCAAAATGGCTGAGGGTATCACTATTCCAAATCAAATGCTTGTGGCGTAAGAGACAGAGGGAGAGAGAAAAGAAGGATAGACCAAGGCTTTGCCTGACCCTGCAGGTCATTTAATTTAAAAAGGACAAGTTCTTCTTGCACAGACGGTGCTAGAGTAAATGTGCCCTCATTTCAAGAATTCAACTATTTTCTTCAATATGAAATAGTCCACAGACTGAGAGACGTTATCCATTTGTACTTTTGTTTGTTTGAAGATGTTACTGGCTGTTGTGATTTAACACGAATAAGCTTCAAGTGCTTTGCTTCAATGGGACTCCTCGTTTCTTCTACTTAATAACATGAAGACAAACACTGCCAGCAGCTAAATCGTAGAAAATCAGCATTGTGCATGCAATTGCCATATGAAATGCGCACTATTCTGTACACCTTATTATCTGCGACACGGCATTGAAATTTTCAGCGATTATTCATTACTACTGGACGTCACTGTTCTAATTTGGAAATAGAAAAAAATGCAAAGCGCCATCAAAAAATGATTTTTTTAAGTTTCACATTCAAACTGGAAGTCGCAGCAGCAGTGTTAAGTTTGCCATCACAAAACGGACGAATCAAGTTCTTTTCTGTTTGGCCTATCATGCATTCAACAATTTTAGCACGTGCTAATGATGAATTTCAAAAATCTCGAAAAATGTGATATTTTAAAAATGCGTAAAACTCTACTTTAATCAAATCTCAAGAGTTTTCTGTTTGTTGAAGACGGCTAGACCAGTATATAACCAACTGCATTTTAATTTCATAAAAAAAGTTCACTAAAACCTATTTATCTTCAAAAAAAGCTGATTTTTGCATTTTCGCCTAAAAACTGTGCATTGACAGACAACTTTCTCTGAAAGACCGCTAAATTTTTGCCCATTGAACTGCGCATATTTAGGCAAAAATTCATTTCAATGTTATAAGCGCATGGTCAGAAATATGAGTTTTAAAACTGACCAATTAGAAATAAGTGTATGTATATCTATCCTACTTAAGTATCTTGAGCAGTGACATTTTTCACTAGTGATAAAAATATTTCCTGTCTGCCTGTGTATAACTACGCAATTATTTTTCTTTAATGTCGTCTGTCTCTTTTTTCTAGGAAACACTATAAAAGGTATAAAATATAGAGAATAATACATGTATTACCATGGTATAAATAACCTGTCACTCATGCTTGCCTGAATCCGCGTAAACAACTTGTTCTGGCGAACTCGTTGTCTATTCGCAAGCCTTTTTTGGCATATTTTTCAAATCATGGAAACAAAATGTATATTAATCTCTACTTAATAAACACAGGTTATGCTTTGTTTTGTATTGGCTATAGAATACAGTATAGCTATAAATCATGTGTAAAACGGTCACTTAAAAATAGACAAAACAAAGATCTTAACAACAAATGATTGCTTAATGGAGGTCGATAGTATTGCAGAATGCTCCCCTTGAAGCAGTCTGCTATACTCTTGACCTGCATTAAGTTGGTTTTGAAAACCAACTTCGCCCTTTTTGAGAGTGGCCGTTTTACATAGGTTTTACTATATATACGAGAGAGTGGAGCTCATATGTTTCATAACCAATACAGCAAAACCTGTGTAAAACGGCCACTCAAAAAAGCCAAAACAATGATCTTAATGACAAATGATATCTTAATAAAGGTCGAAAGTATTGCAGAATGCTCCCAAATCAATTTTTTGTCTTTTTGAGAGTGGCCGTATTACACAGGTTTAACCAATACAAAACATAGTATAACCTATTAAGCCCTGACCCAGCTGTGCCATCTTACGTATCACGTTGTTGTGCCCAGGGACATTGGCTTGCGTGATTGCGTGTTCGTGGCTCTAATCCAGAAAACCTGCTGATAACTGGAAACTGATAGTCACGTTGTACATGACTTAGAAAAATGATGCTGTTCTATATATTCTATAGGTTTAATGAGATTAGTTTATTCTGAAAATGATACAAATAGTAAACTCGACATATTTATTCATTAATAAGTTCAGATTAGGATGTCAAGTACATGTTGTTGTTTTTTTATAGAACACCAGTTTATTTCCGTTGGAAATAAACTAGTGTTCTATAAAAAAAAACATGTCAACGATGAAACATGGTATCATTATGCCTTCATTTCATAACATGTGAAAGTATATATATTTGGATTTATCAGTATAGGTTATAGATCATATATTGCAATTATAAAGGAATTAAGTGGGAATGAGCGCAGCGAGTGAACCACTTTTAATTTCTCTATAATTGTAATATATGATTTATGACCTACTTAAAATTTTCTTCACATTTCCTTTGGAAATGGTCGCATTGACCACTTAAAGGATTTACTTCAAGCTATTACTTAATAGATATTACAAATATTGGCAAAATACGTGATTAAGTTGGCCAAAAAATGATTTTTATGCAATCTGATTGGTTGTGAAGGACAGGAAGGGGCAGAGTAAACTATAAAATACAGTAGAACTTCAATGGCTCGAACTCTGTTGGCTCATTCGATCTAACATCATGTTCCCTGAAGTACATTTATGCATAATCCACCCTGGATGGCTGGAACAATCCTTTGCCAGAACTAATTTTCATGGTCCCAAGCTTGTTCGGGCCAATGAAGTTCTATTAAAATCCGCGCAGACCCTGGTCAGATATTATCATAAGGATTATCAACCATTTTCCCGCCAATCAAGACTTTCGTCGTCTGCGCTTTTGTCTGCTTATGTTTTTAGCTAGCCTATATTGCCAAAAATATGGACCCAGACATGCGTGGATCCAGAGGGGGGGCAGAGTGTCCGGACCCTCCCCCCCCCCCCCTGAAAAATCACAAAAGTATAAGGTTTCTTAGCAATACTGATACGGATCCCCCTGAAAAATCATAACACTATCAAGCCAGCATTCAATGTTGGGCCATCATTGGCACGCCAGCGAAACGCCATTCAAAGGGCTATTCGCTGGCGGGCCCATAATGGTCCACTTATAGTTGTATTTGGATCCTCCCTTTCTTCATCAACTAAAAAACGTTGTCAAAGTTGAACAACCTCAGACAAAACTTTCTGGATCCGCGCATGCCAGATCAGACCGAATATATGCAGCAGACGTAAAAAAACAGCTGACAATTTTCAGGCGGGATAAGAGTAAGTTCATAGTGTTTGCTTCCATGATAAAATATAGCCTGAAGTGAACTTGGATATATGCAGCAGACGTATATTATACAGACGACAATTTTCAAGCCAAAACATATTAGCGGGATAATGGTTCATTTCATAGTGTTTGCTCCCATTGAAGTGCACTTGGATATATGCAGCAGACGTAAAAAACCGACGGCAGTTAAAGCTGTGTTTTCAGACCCCGACCGCAAATTGAGTGCGCATCAATATTGTGTCACAATGATACAGTAAATAGAGGATGGCTGAAATCATTCAAGTATTTCAAGGGATAGCATGCGGAAACACAATTTTGGTCAAAATTTAAAATTACAAAGTGCTGTGGTGACCTTGAACATAAGGTAAAGGTCACCAAAATCTAATTAACTGCTTTTCGTTTCCAAACAATGAATCTATGCAAGTTTGGTAGAAATCCACCCACTTGTTCAGTAGCTAAGCTCAGTCTGTTTTATAGTCTTTAAACAATGGTGTTTGTGAAAATAAGGTCAAGGTCATCAAAATCGTATGAACTCTTCATTTTGCTACAGTGATACAATTCATAACGTTTAGCAAGAATCCAACGTGCATTTCAAGAGATATCATACAGAACCCCTATTTTGGTCAAACATTTGGCATTTCAAAATGCTGATGTGACCTTAAAATTAGGTCAAGCTCACTAAAACCTAATAAACTCTTTTTAACTTGCTTCCAAACAATGTATCTATGCAAGTTTGGTGGAAATCCACCGACAGGTTCATAAGCGGCTGGTTTACACAGTCATTCTAGGCTGGAGATTTTGAAAATTCGACCAAGTTCACCTTAATCTAATCAACTCTCTCTCTCCCCCCCCCCCCCCCCCCAAGGTGACATAAATGAACAGACGACAATTTTCAGGCCAAAAATATATTAGCGGGATAGTGTTTTTTTCTTTGATAAAATATAGTCTGAAGTGCACTTGAATATATGCAGCAGCTGTAGAAAAGTCCAGTATCAGGCCAAAATATATATTAGCGGGGAAATGGGATAACCTCCAGCCTGATGTGCAGATGACAATTTTCAGGCCAGAAACATATTTGCTTCCATGATAAAATCTAGTCTGAAGTGCTCTTGATTATATGAAGCAGACGTATAACTGGCGACAATTTCCAGGCTAAAACATATTAGCGGGATAGTGTTTGCTTCCATGATAAAATATAATCCGAATTGCACTTGTATAAACGCAGCAGATGTAAAAAAAACTGATGTCAATTATCAGGCCAAAATATATAAGCGGGGATAAGGATAACTTCCAGTGTGAAATGCACTTGAATATATGTACCTACTACGCAGACGTATTGCCACGTGCGTAACTGCGTAATTAGAGCTACGCCAATAACTGTCACAGCACAGCAAGTAAGGCTCGAACCAGCAACTCCCTCGATCTAAAGTCGAGCACTCTACCATTGAAACCCTGCGCTCATCGACTTTACAAGGAGACGTTATTTTTTGTCAAGTTGATTCGCTTGAGTTCTAATCATTTGCAAAAAGAAACGGACACATAAGACACGTTTGCTCATCCTTGAAACATACAATGGCCATGATTTTGATAGACAAAAAATAGCAAAAACTACCAAGATAATATGTAGTAATTTGTCAAGGTAATTCGGAACATCAAATTAATATGTTAAGCGGTCATGTTTACAAAACAAAACAGTGAATCATCTCGGCAAAATGGCGGAACAGCAAGACGGCAACCAATCAGTAGACGGCGCGAGAGTGACTGAGCCTCTGATTGGATAGCAGGTAGTCACGTGTTTATACCTGGTGGCTTCTCTCAATGAATAATTATCTAGGCCATATTAAGATATATCCATCACTAATGTGACAGGTCTATTAATACTACGCCAAATGCATATTAATGAACGTGAGTCATTGTGAAAGACCCCAATTAGCAAAAAACAATTACAAGCGAGATAAAAATAGTCGGACTATTTGTTTGTTCTCAAATGTATTTCCAGTTTTATTCACTCTCTGCGAATTTGCCATTGACTAATGCATCATCCATTCGTTTTTAACCCGATTTGAGTTTCATGTTGCGTTTAATTGTTTTTAGTACACGCTATATTGTTTGAAAGGCAGTAATAAAACAATAGCATGACCTTGCCTGTCAAATCGCGGATGAATATGACAATAAAATTATATTTAGACAGCATTTTGATTAGTTACTTATAATAAACTGAAGAGAGTTCAATTTTGTAACGATGTATTTGATTGGTCGGAGTGTGAGTCATCATGGTGTTTTCTATACAGTTTATTGTTTAATATGTAAAATAATTAATCTGTAGGTGTAAGTAGACCAAATGTGTTACTATAATTAATGATGGTTGAATGAGACTTCCTAAATTCAGATAAATAAAAAAATTGAGAGTAAAGTTTATAATATTGTCTTATTGATCAGGTTTAAACATTTGTTTGGCGTGCTCAAAAGAACCGTCTCATAGAGACGGTTCTTTTGTGAGCCCAAAACATATGTTTTGGTTGAGAAATAAGAAAAATAATTTTCAATTTCGCATTCTTATCTGGAGACTACTAAAGCGACGTGTGGGACGTATCATCAATGAATAAATGACAGTGACGAGCGTTCAAACTGCTCATCAAGTACTGCCAAACTTTATGCATTTAAATTTTAGCAACATTAAGTGTTTTTGTTTTGCGGTATTATATTTGAATGGCATGTTATTCATTATATGTTGTTATTGCACATTTTTAATGATAGTTCAATGTAAGTAAGGGTGCAAAGATTAGGAATCGATACAATCAAGTACCACACCTGACCCAGGATACCAATGGGAAAGTGACAAAAACACAGTTATACACCACAAACGAGAGCCAAGAGGTCAGCCCTTTCCCAGCAGGTGACCACAAAGCACATATAAACAGACGCGCGCAAAGACATAGCAAACACAACACAGAACAAAAAACATCCAAGATCCACAAAAGAAGTACCGCCTTGGAACGGTGCATCATCTTCTAAAACATATAAATCAAGATAAAACAACAAAGATAAGGACTCAACAGTACCGGAGCAAAAGAAATCCAACAGGTAAACCCCGGTGGTCCCGACAAACAGCCAAAGCATCAGGCCCCTACCATCTCATCAATAGATAAGTCTTTAAGTTGGAACCATCAATGTGCATTGTCTCTCACTGTGCACAACGTGCCAGTGCATGCTGGTGCATTAAAAAATATTGTAGGGTTGAAGTGGCTGTATTCATAGATTATCTTCCCGTACAGACGCACAAATTACAATAAATTAAATGTAGTTCAAATCACACTTAGATAGTATGTGTTTGTAGGTGAAAACCCATCTTAAACTTGTTGTGTTTTAACAAACAGTACAAGACAAGGGTGTTCAAATTAGCATTTGACGCATGTAGAATTTAAACTTTTAAGCATCCATTAGGTTTTTTGCAGTATTATATTGGATGGTATACTATTCCCTATATGGGGTTGTGGGTTAAAATTACAACTTAAACTGATTTTGGTACAGGTGAAGTGAAGCCGGGAGCTGACCATTGTGTCGTTAGGTAACACAGGTAATTGCATGTATATATTTTGTTAATTTGAACCAGCCAATAGATGAGCTCGGTACCTGAACAGCTTGCAGTGATTGGTTAATTTAGTCGACAGAAAATCAATAATGACCCGATACTGAGCTGCTTGCAGTGTTTGGTTAATTTAGTTTACAGAAAATCAATAATGACCCGAGTTTCATTATAGTATTCACTGGAAACCGCCATTCACTGGTCAACCGTAACGACAGTACCTGAGCATATTTTGAGACATTTCGTGAATGAGTCAATCAGACTCTATTAAAATCGTTTGTAAAATGCTGCCTGATCAGCGTCATTGCTCCTGCCCATCCTCCTCGGTCCGTTGCTTTTTTGCTGCTCATTATACATTAAACCAGGTGTCGCAGGTTCGATCCCCAGCTTCTCCAGAACCACTTTCGGTTGAGCCTTCGGGTGCTCCCGTCATAAAATACATACACAAACCATAAACCCTCCTGGCGTAGTAATGGTTACTACCCATACAAATGCCACAATTTTTTTTCTTTTTATAAATTATTATTATAAATTTTGCATCCATAATTTCAAGATTCAGTCTCATATTTGGTGGGCGCACACCACGAAAAAAGTAAGTGAGTATGATCAAGAAATACCACAATCACAAACTGCAGACAAACCCATGGCACCGCGAGGAAGAGCAACACAACAATCACGAGACACCAGGAAGCAAAGCAACCAGCTCTCTCTTCCCCATCAAGATGATTGCAAAACTAGAATAGACATAAAGTAACGTACAACAATACATAGAACTATTACAGACTCCCACAATGGAAGTAACAACAAACAACAAGCCAACAACAACAGCCTTAGAACATTCAGCAGCCTAAGCCGTCGGGGGGGGGGGGGGGGGGGGAGGGGCTTAAATGCATTGTACTGGAACCAAATCTTCGCCCTAGATTCGGCTGTTGTTGAAGAACAAGAACTGTTCAGCTCGCATGGAAGCCTTCTATCTATTGCAATGTATCATCATGGAGAAACACTAATCAAATTAACACACTATGATGAGACAAAGAAAATGGCTCACGATTCACAGATAGTCAGAACTAAAGAAACCCTCAAGTTGAGCCACGGGATAAGCATCAGACACCAACCCACCGATTAAAGCTTTACGTCCGAGCCGTCATAGAGTCTGAGGCCTGAGGCCTGACCCTCCGTCGTGCAAGAAAGGATTCCAATAAACGAAACTCGGTGAGAGATCACTCTGATAAGAATATCGTTTGCTTTAAGGAGACATTACCGCAGGAAATGTACAAAATATAAAAATATAAGCGAGTGAGAACGATCAAGAAATGCCATAATCACACACTGCAGACCAACCCATGCCACCGTGAGGAAGAGCCACAGAAAACTAACAGTCACAAGACACCAGGAAGACAATTAAATCAAAGCATCCAGTTCTCTCTTCCTCATCAAGATGATAGCAAAAATAGAAAGGACACTAGGTACTTAATAGCAAACCAAAGACCAAACACAGAACCCCTACAAACAATGGGAGCAGAAATAAAAAGGAACCAACAACAGTAGAACCACCGCCTTAGAACGGACAGCAGTCGAATCCACTGGGTGGGGTGTTAAATGCATAAACTGGTACCAAATCTTCGCCCTATATTATAATGTTGTAAAATTACAAAAAAATGTTTAGCTCGCATGAAGGCTTCCTTATTTATGCAATGTATCGCAATCTAATAAATAAACACACTAAGACGAAACAAAGTAAAAGGCTTACGACTCGCAGATAGCCAGAACCAAAGAAAGATTTAAGTGGAACCACGGTGGGCCCAGCCAAAGGCAATCATCATGCACCAACCCACGGATAAAAGCTTTACGCTAGAGCTGTCATTGATCCATCGTCGTACAGTTAAAGAGGAAAGCACAGCAATAAGCCGTGATTGGGTGCAGACTCTCGCACGATATCCATATTATCCATTTTTTTATAATGTGTGATTATCTTTTTGAATCAATAGCTATAATCAGACTTTCCAGCTGTCATTTTGAATTTATTTACTAAATCAACATAAAATACTGGCTCCGATATGTCCTGTTGCAGAAGAGTTTTTTAACCAATATTGTACATACACATTCTTGTAATAGTAATTGATCTGGCGTACTGTATCACATCGAGTGGATGAGGTCATACCATCGGATCACCCGAGACGCGAAGCGTCGAGGGTGATCCAATGGCACGGCCTCATCCACGAGACGTGATACTGTACACCAGATCAAGTTACTTTTATAATAATATGTTTATTATATACCCTTTTTATACCCGCTTTTTCGTTAGAAAAATAGGGTATATTAATTTTGAACCAAAGTCCGTCCGTGCGTCTGTCTGTCTGTCTGTCCGTCCGTCACGTTTCCTGTAATTGTATCTTCTCCTAAACCGATGGACATGGCAACTTCAAACTTTGTAGATGGATAGATCACATGATGTAGGGGTACTGGGTGACATTTTGTGTGACCTTGACCCCAAGGTCAAAGGTCAAATAATGTTTTTTCTTGTAAATGCATCTCCTCATAAACTTTCAGAAGTAGCAACTTCGAAGTTTGCCTGTGCATAGGTCACATGATGTCGAGGGTACTGGGTGACGTTTCGTATGACCTTGACCCCAAGGTCAAAGGTCAAATAATGTATTTTCTTGTAGACGCATCACCTCATAAATTTTTGGAAGTAGCAGCTTCAAATTTTGCCTGTGCATAGGTCACATGATGTCGAGGGTACAAGGCAACACTTCATGTGACCTTGACCTTGGGTAAAATAATGTTTTTTCTTGTAATTCTATCTTCTCCTGAACCATTGGACATAGCAACTTCAAAGTTCGCAGATGCATAGGTCACATGATGCGGATGGTACTGGGCAACATTTTGTGTGACCTTGACCCCAAGGTCAATGTCATATAATGTACTTTCTTGTAATTCCATCTACCCCTAAACTGTTGGACGTAGCATTCTCTAATTTTGCAGATGCATAGGTCATGATTTGGAGGGTACTGGACAACATTTTGTGTGACCTTAACCACTAGGTCAAGGTCATATGATGTATTTTCTTGTAAATGCATCTCCTTCTGAACCATTGGACATAGCAACTTCAAACTTCACAGGTGCATAGGTCACATTATGTAGAAGGTACTTAGCTACATGTTGTGTGACCTTGGCCCCAAGGTAAAGGTTATAGGTAAAAAAGCGGGTATTTGCGATGGTGTACCATCGACTGCTGCTCTATTCTGACATTATTTTGATTTTATAAATTGTTTGGTCTTTAATCCAGAAAAATTGCGGGAACGTTTGCCATTACGTTTTGTCACGTCATATTCACGGCATATACTATGACGTTACATAATCATGTTTCCCGTCTCTGGTTCCATGCTTGAAAGTTACTTTACGTAACGTCGCTGCAAAAGCAGGTTGCCGACGTTAGCCTCGTTTTAAAGGATGGTGATATGGATTCAGAATACCTCAGTTTGTTGATCCGGCTTTCTGTATCAGATGGCCAGAAAACAGACAGTTCTAAAGTCGTATCATTTATAGGTATATATAATGATAAACTTTAAAATCTGTGCAGTTTTACTCCCGGTGGCTTAGGCTGCTGCCCGTTCTAAGGCGGTGGTTTTATTGTTGTTGATTCATTGTTAATTACTGCACCCATTGAGTGAGGGGGTTCTGTATTTTGTCCCTGTTTTGTTATTCAGTACTTTGTGACCTTCTAGTTTTGTAATCTGCTTGATGGAGAAGAGAGAGCTGGTTGCTTTACATTAATTGTCTTCCTAATGTCTTGTGACTGTTAGTGTTCTGTGATTCTTCCTCACGGTGCCGTGGGTTGGTCTGCAGTGTGCGATTGCGTTATTTCCTAATCATACTCACATACTTTTTTCTATATTTTGCACATTTCCTGTGTAAATGTCACTTTTTTATTTTTGTACATTTCTACGATTCGCAAGAACGCAATTGAACTTCATTAAGTTCCATATACAATGACAACCCTGCCGAATAATGCGAATGTGTCTTACTATAATTAATGTTCTTTCTTGTCTGTTCATTGCAGCCTTGTGGTCACCTGCTGGGAAATGGCTAACCTCTTGGCTCTCTTGTGTCTGATGTTTTATTGTGTTTTTGTCACTTTCCCGTGTTGTGTCCTGGGTCAGGTGTGGTACTTGATTTTATCGATTTCTGATCTTTGCCTCCTTACTTACTTACATTGTATCTGCACAATTTGAAGAACTCCCAGGAGGGACTTTCTCCCAGAAAGTGAAGCTTTAATCTTTCTCCAGTGCCTTTAATATTGTTTTTCTGACCTCCATTTTATTTTAGTTATTCTCTACAAATTGTGCTCCCTCCTGCAATATTGCCCTCTCGAGCTCCCACAAAGGGGTTCTTTTCCTCCAGCTTATCAAAACCCACGGGAGCACAATGAATAATGACAACTGACCTTGTAAGGTGAAATTCTGCTAATTTGTCGCATCAGTCAAGTTGCATCCATTTTGATAATTGACATGCAAATGTGGCCAATCAGCGTAGTCAGAAAAGATTCATTTGAGTGACGTCAGAAACAATGGCCAATCATATGGCTCGCGTGGCGGTCTCTGTGGTGAACATGCGTTTTTGATATATTCATCATTTTATCCACGGAGCATAATTGTGGTTTACAAATGACAATTAGTGATATAATACCTAATGCATCCTGCACATAGATTTTAAAGGTTTCCAGCCGCAAGTTATGTACAAAATAAATACCCGCGGAATTCTGCAGTGCTTTCATGGTTTGTACATTTCCAACGAGTGTTTAACGTTGGCGTAGCTCCCATTATGCAGTATACCCACGTGCGTAACAAAAATAGTAATACTCTGAAAGAGAGCTAACCTAATGTGGTAAATGCGATTTTCCATTACTTTAGGAACTGCTCTTAAAGGATAAAATTCGCTCCCTCTTGGAGCAAATTCTTTCCCATGTTCCCATTTTGAAAAAGGGACGTAATTGTAGAGAAACATTGCTTGATACAGTAGTCTCCCTTTGATGTGCGTTCTTGCTACGTCATTGTCTAATATATCTAAATAAAACTATCACATGCATTTTAACAATTTTTAAATGCATCAGGTCAGCAATTTTAAGGATTAGCTTGAGTGTCAGGGCTACCTTATAGTAGTATCATTACCCAGGGTCAGGTCACACAGGGGAAATTAGCATTACTCAAGATCAGGTCATACAGGGAGAATTGGCATACTCAGGGTAATGTCACACAGGGAGTATTAGCATTACTCCAGATCAGGTCACACACGGAGTATTAGCATTATTCAGGCTTAGGTCACACAGGAACAAATAGCATTACTTGGGATCAGATTACACAGGGAGAATTAGCATTACACAGGGCCCAGCAAACACAGGGAGAAATAGCATTAGCCAGGGTCAGGTAACACAAAGAGTATAAGCATTACTCGAAATAAGGTAACACAAAGAGTATTAGCATTACTCCGGATCAGGTCACGCAGGGAGTATAAGCATTATTCAGGCTTAGGTCACACAGGGTATTAACATTATTCGGGATCAGGTCACACAGGGAGAAATAGCATTGCCCAAGGTCAGGCCACACAGGAAGTATAAGCATTACTCAACATAAGGTAACACAAAGAGTATTAGCATTACTCCAGATCAGGTCAAACACGGAGTACATGTATTAGCATTACCCAGGATCAGGTAACACAGGGAGTATAAGCATTACTCAGGATCAGGTTACACAGGGAGTATTAGCATTATTTAGGCTAAGGTCACACAGGAACTATTAGCATTACTCAGGATCAGGTCACACAGGGAGTATTAACATTACTCAATATCAGGTCACACAGTGAGTATTAGCATAACTCAGGATCAGGTCACACAGGGAGTATTAGCATTATCAGGCTTAGGTCACACAGGGAGTATTAGCATTAAACGGAATCGGGTTCCACAGGGAGAAATAGCATTACGCAGGGTCATGTCACACAAACAGTATTTTAGCATTACTCGGGATCAGGTCACACAGGGAGAATTAACATTACCCAGAATCAAGTCACACAGGGAGTTTAAGATTTACTCAAGATCAGGCCATACAGGAAGTATTGGCATTGCTCAAGATCAGGTCACACAGGGAGTATGAGCATTACTCAAGATCAGATCACACAGGGAGTATTAGCAAAACTAAGAAACCGGTCACACAAGGAGTTTAAGCATTTATCAAGATCAGATCACACAGTAAGAATAAGCATAACTCAGGATCAGGTCGCATAGTAAGAATAAGCATAAGTCATGATCAGGTTGCATAGTAAGAATAAGCATTGGTCAGGATCAGGTCACATAGGGACGATAAGCATAACTCAGGATCATGTCACATATTGATTATTAAAATAAATCGTGGTCACGCCACAAAAGGGAGTATTAGCATAAATTGGGATCAGGTCACATAGGGAGTATTAGCATTACTTAGAAACAACTTTAGTGTCACAGTCACACGGGGCATTGCATTGCTCTTGGTCAACTTCAATATCAGGGTCACACAGGGAGTATTAGCATAACTCTTGGACGATTCAATGTCGGGGTCAACGGGGAGTATTAGTATTACTCTGGGTCAAATTCAATGTCAGGGTCACACAGAGAGTATTTGAATTACTCTGGGTTATCCTCAATGTCAGGGTCACACATGGAGTACTAGCATTACTCTGGGTCGAATTCAATGTCAGGGTCACACAGAGAGTATTAGAATTACTCTGGGTTATCCTCAATGTCAGGGTCACACATGGAGTACTAGCATTACTCTAAGTCAAATTCAATGTCAGGGTCACACAGAGAGTATTAGAATTACTCTGGGTTATCCTCAATGTCAGGGTCACAACTGGAGTACTAGCATTACTCTAGGTCAAATTCAATGTCAGGGTCACACAGAGAGTATTAGAATTACTCTGGGTTATCCTCAATGTCAGGGTCACACATGGAGTACTAGCATTACTCTAGGTCAAATTCAATGTTGGGGTCAAACAGAGATTATAAGCATTACTCTGGGTCAACTTTATTGTCAAGGTCACACAGGGAGTATTAGCATTACTCTGGGTCAAGTCAATGTCAGGGTCACACTGGAAGTATTAGAACTACTCTGGGTTATCTTCCATGTCAGGGTAACACAGGGAGTATTAGCATTAATTTTGGTCAACTTCAATGTTGGGGTAAAACAGGGAGTATTAGCATTACTCTGGATCAAATTCAATGTTGGGGTCAAACAGGGAGTATTAGCATTACTTTGGGTCAAATTCATTGTCAAGGTCACACAGGGAGTATTAGCATTACTCTGGGTCACCTTCAGTGTCAGGGTCAAACTGGGAGTATTAGCATTACTCTGGGTCAACTTCAGTGTCGGGGTCAAACTGGGAGTATTAGCATTACTCTGGGTCAACTTCAGTGTTGGGGTCAAACTGGGAGTATTAGAATTACTCTGGGTCAACTACAGGGTCAGGGTCACACAGGGAGTATAAGCCTATCTCGGTCAACTTTACTGTCACAATCAACCAGAGAGTATAGCATTACTCTGGGTCAACTTCAGTATCAGGATCAACCAGACAGTATTAGCATTACTCTGTGTCAACTGCAGAGTCAGGTCACACAGGGTGTAATAGCATTATTCTGGGTCAACTGCAGTATCAGGATCCACCTGGGAGTATTATCATTACTCTTGGTTCACTTCAGTGTCAGAGTCACACGGGGAGTATTAGAGTTACTCTGGGTCAGCTCCAGTGTCAGGGTCACACAGAGAGTACACGCATTACTCTGGGTCAACTTCAGTATCAGGGACACACCAGGAGTATAGCATTACTCTGGGTCAACTTCAATGTCTGTGTCACGCAGGTAATATTAGCATTACTCTGGGTCAACTTCAATGTCAGGGTCACACAGAGAGTATACGCATTACTCTGGGTCAACTTCAGTATCAGGGACACACCAGGAGTATAGCATTACTCTGGGTCAACTTCAATGTCTGTGTCACGCAGGTAGTATCAGCATTACTCTGGGTCAACTTCAATGTCGGGGTCAAACAGGGAATATTAGCGTTACTCTGGGTCAACTTTGGTGTCAGGGTCACACAGGGAGTATTGGCACTACTCTGGGTCAACTTCGGTATCAGGGTCATACAGGGAGTATTAGAATTACTCAGGGTCAACTTTGGTGTCTGGGCACACAGGGGGTATTAGCACTACTCTGGGTCAAGTCAGTATCAGGGTCATACAGGGAGTACTAGCATAACTCTGTGTCAACTTCAGAGTCAGGGTCACACAGGGAGTATTAGCCTTACTCTGGGTCAACTTTGGTGTCAGGGTCACACAGAGAGTATAAGCACTACTCCTGGTCAACTTCAGTTTCAGGGTCATACAGGGAGGGTTAGCATAACTCTGGGTCAACTTCAGTGTCAGGGTCACACAGGGAATATAAGCGTTAGTCTGGGTCAACTTTGGTGTCAGGGTCACACAGTGAAGTATAAGCATTATTCTGGGTCAACTTTAGTGTCAGGATAACACTGGGAGTAAAAGCAATGCACTAATGTCTCATGTCAATGTCACACAGGAAGTATGAGCATTACTCTGAGTCAACTTTAGTGTCGGTGTCACACAGGAAGTATGAGCATTACTCTGAGTCAACTTTAGTGTCAGTGTCACACAGGGAATATAAGCATTACTCTGAGTCAACTTTAGTGTCAGTGTCACACAGGGAGTATTAGCATTACTCTGAGTCAACTTTAATGTCAGT
The DNA here is from genome assembly GCA_964019695.1 of Loripinus fragilis. Classification (NCBI taxonomy): domain Eukaryota; kingdom Metazoa; phylum Mollusca; class Bivalvia; order Lucinida; family Lucinidae; genus Loripinus; species Loripinus fragilis. The sequence goes on from OZ026531.1 coordinate 50,310,213, forward strand.
GTCACACAGAGAGTACACGCATTACTCTGGGTCAACTTTAGTGTCAGTGTCACACAGGGAGTATAAGCATTACTCTGAGTCAACTTTAGTGTCAGTGCCACACAGAGAGTACACGCATTACTCTGAAACAACTTTAGTGTCAGTGTCACACAGGAAGTATTAGCATTACTCTGAGTCAACTTTAGTGTCAGTGTCACACAGGGAGTATTAGCATTACTCTGAGTCAACTTTAGTGTCAGTGTCACACAGGAAGTATTAGCATTACCCTGAGTCAACTTTAATGTCAGTGTCACACAGGGAGTACACGCATTAATCTGGGTCAACTTTCTTGTCAGTGTCACACAGGGAGTACACGCATTACTCTGGGTCAACTTTCTTGTCAGTGTCACACAGGGAGTACACGCATTACTCTGGGTCAACTAATGTGTCAGTGTCATACAGGGAGTACACGCATTACTCTGAGTCAACTTTAGTGTACGTGTCACACAGGGAGTACACGCATTACTCTGGGTCAACTTTAGTGTCAGTGTCACACAGGGAGTATTAGCATCACTCTGAGTCAACTTTAGTGTCAGTGTCACACAGGAAGTATTAGCATTACTCTGAGTCATGTTTAATGTCAGTGTCACACAGGGAGTACACGCATTACTCTGGGTCAACTTTAGTGTCAGTGTCACACAGGGAGTACACGCATCACTCTGGGTCAACTTTAGTGTACGTGTCACACAGGGAGTACACGCATTACTCTGGGTCAACTTTAGTGTCAGTGTCACACAGGGAGTATTAGCATTACTCTGAGTCAACTTTAGTGTCAGTGTCACACAGGAAGTATTAGCATTACTCTGAGTCAACTTTAGTGTCAGTGTCACACAGGGAGTATTAGCATTACTCTGAGTCAACTTTAGTGTCAGGGCCACAAAGGGAGTTTTAGCATTACTCTGGGTCAACTTTAGAGTCAGTGTCACACAGGGAGTACACGCATTACTCTGGGTCAACTTTAGTGTCAGTGTCACACAGAGAGTACACGCATTACTCTGAGTCAACTTTAGTGTCAGGGCCACACAGGGAGTATTAGCATTACCCTGAGTCAACTTTAGTGTCAGTATCACGCAGGGAGTATTAGCATTACGCTGAGTTAACTTTAGTGTCAGTGTCACACAGGGAGTATTAGCATTACTCTGAGTCAACTTTAGTGTCAGTGTCACACAGGGAGTGTTAGCATTACTCTGGGTCAACTTTAGTGTCAGTGTCACACAGGGAGTATTAGCATTACTCTGAGTCAACTTTAGTGTCAGTGTCACACAGGAAGTATTAGCATTACTCTGAGTCAACTTTAGTGTCAGGGCCACACAGAGAGTATTAGCATTACCCTGAGTCAACTTTAGTGTCAGTGTCACACAGGAAGTATTAGCATTACTCTGAGTCAACTTTAGTGTCAGTGTCACACAGGGAGTATTAGCATTACTCTGAGTCAACTTTAGTGTCAGTGTCACACAGGAAGTATTAGCATTACCCTGAGTCAACTTTAATGTCAGTGTCACACAGGGAGTACACGCATTAATCTGGGTCAACTTTAGTGTCAGTGTCACACAGGGAGTACACGCATTACTCTGGGTCAACTTTAGTGTCAGTGTCACACAGAGAGTACACGCATTACTCTGAGTCAACTTTAGTGTCAGGGCCACACAGGGAGTATTAGCATTACCCTGAGTCAACTTTAGTGTCAGTGTCACACAGGGAGTATTAGCATTACGCTGAGTCCACTTTCGTGTCAGTGTCACACAGGGAGTATTAGCATTACTCTGAGTCAACTTTAGTGTCAGTGTCACACAGGGAGTATTAGCATTACTCTGGGTCAACTTTAGTGTAAGTGTCACACAGGGAGTATTAGCATTACTCTGAGTCAACTTTAGTGTCAGTGTCACACAGGGAGTATTAGCATTACTCTGAGTCAACTTTAGTGTCAGTGTCACACAGAGAGTACACGCATTACTCTGGGTCAACTTTAGTGTCAGGGCCACACAGGGAGTAATAGCATTACTGTGAGTCAACTTTAGTGTCAGTGTCACACAGGGAGTATTAGCATTACTCTGGGTCAACTTTAGTGTCAGTGTCACACAGGAAGTATTAGCATTACTCTGAGTCAACTTTAATGTCAGTGTCACACAGAGAGTATTAGCATTACCCTGAGTCAACTTTAGTGTCAGTGTCACACAGGGAGTATTAGCATTACTCTGAGTCCACTTTAATGTCAGTGTCACACAGGGAGTAAACGCATTACTCTGAGTCAACTTTAGTGTCAGGGCCACACAGGGATTATTAGCATTACCCTGAGTCAACTTTAGTGTCAGTGTCACACAGGGAGTATTAGCATTACGCTGAGTCCACTTTAGTGTCAGTGTCACACAGGGAGTATTAGCATTACTCTGAGTCAACTTTAGTGTCAGTGTCACACAGGGAGTATTAGCATTACTCTGGGTCAACTTTAGTGTAAGTGTCACACAGGGAGTATTAGCATTACTCTGAGTCAACTTTAGTGTCAGTGTCACACAGGGAGTATTAGCATTACTCTGAGTCAACTTTAGTGTCAGTGTCACACAGAGAGTACACGCATTACTCTGGGTCAACTTTAGTGTCAGGGCCACACAGGGAGTATTAGCATTACTGTGAGTCAACTTTAGTGTCAGTGTCACACAGGGAGTATTAGCATTACTCTGGGTCAACTTTAGTGTCAGTGTCACACAGGGAGTATTAGCATTACTCTGAGTCAACTTTAGTGTCAGTGTCACACAGGGAGTATTAGCATTACTCTGAGTCAACTTTAGTGTCAGTGTCACACAGAGAGTACACGCATTACTCTGGGTCAACTTTAGTGTCAGGGCCACACAGGGAGTATTAGCATTACTGTGAGTCAACTTTAGTGTCAGTGTCACACAAGGAGTATTAGCATTACCCTGAGTCAACTTTAGTGTCAGTGTCACACAGGGAGTATTAGCATTACGCTGAGTCCACTTTAGTGTCAGTGTCACACAGGGAGTATTAGCATTACTCTGAGTCAACTTTAGTGTCAGTGTCACACAGGGAGTATTAGCATTACTCTGGGTCAACTTTAGTGTCAGTGTCACACAGGAAGTATTAGCATTACTCTGAGTCATGTTTAATGTCAGTGTCACACAGGGAGTACACGCATTACTCTGGGTCAACTTTAGTGTCAGTGTCACACAGGGAGTACACGCATCACTCTGGGTCAACTTTAGTGTACGTGTCACACAGGGAGTACACGCATTACTCTGGGTCAACTTTAGTGTCAGTGTCACACAGGGAGTATTAGCATTACTCTGAGTCAACTTTAGTGTCAGTGTCACACAGGGAGTATTAGCATTACTCTGGGTCAACTTTAGTGTCAGTGTCACACAGGGAGTAATAGCATTACTCTGAGTCAACTTTAGTGTCAGTGTCACACAGGGAGTATTAGCATTACTCTGAGTCAGCTTTAGTGTCAGTGTCACACAGAGAGTACACGCATTACTCTGAGTCAACTTTAATGTCAGTGTCACACAGGGAGTATAAGTATTACTCTAGGTCAACTTTAGTGTCAGTGCCACACAGGGGCTCTAAGCATTACTCCGGGTCAACATTAGTGTAAGTGCCACACATGGAGTATTAGTATTACTCTGGGTGAACGTGGATGTCAGGGACACACCAGGAGCATTAGCATTACTCTTGGTCAACTTCAGTGTCAGGGACACAACAGGAGTATTAGCATTACTCTCGGTCAACTCCGGTGTCAGGGTCACACCAGGAGTACTAGCATTACTTACGATCAACTTCAGTGCTGGGGATAATTAGGGATAAGAATCATTACTCAGGGACAACTTCAATCCCAGGTTCACATAGGGAGTACTAGTATTACTCTGGGTTAACTGCAGTGTCAGTGTCACACAGGGAGTATCAGCATTACGCTGGGTTACTGCAGTGTCGGGGTATCACAGGTAGTGTTAGAATTACTGTGTGTTAACTTCAGTGTCAGGGTCACACAGGAAGCATTAGTATTACTCTGAGTAAATTGCAGTATAAGGGTCACACAGGGAGTGTAAGCACTAATTAGGGTCAACTTCATTGTTTGGGTCACACAGGGAGTGTTAGTATTACTCTGAGAGTATTAGCATTATTATGTGTAAACTCAGTGTCAGTGTAACACAGAGATTGATAGCTTTACTCTAGATCATCTTCAGTATCAGGGTCGCATAGGGAGTGTTAGCATTACTCTAGGTTTACTGCAGTGTCAGGTCACACAGGGAATGTAAGTATTACTCCGTACCAGTTTAGTGACATGGTCACACATGGGGTGTAAGCATTACGCTGGGTCAACTTCAGTGTCAGTGTCACACAGAGGGTGTAAGCATTACTCTGGTTTGACTTCAGTGACATGGTTAAACAGGGGGTGTAAGCATTACGCTGTGACAAGTTCAGTGACAATGTCACACAGGGGGTGTAAGCATTATTCTGGGTTTACTGCAGTGCAAGGTCGCATATGGAACGTACGCATTACGCTGTGTTAACTTCAGTGACATGGTCACACAGGCGGTGTAAGCATTACGCTGGGTCAAACTTCAGTGTCAGGGTCACACAGGGGGTGTTAGCATTACTCTGGGTTTACTGCAGTGTAAGGTCACACAGGGAATGTAAGTATTACTCCGTACCAGTTTAGTGACATGGTCACACATGGGGTGTAAGCATTACGCTGGGTCAACTTCAGTGTCAGTGTCACACAGAGGGTGTAAGCATTACTCTGGTTTGACTTCAGTGACATGGTTAAACAGGGGGTGTAAGCATTACGCTGTGACAAGTTCAGTGACAATGTCACACAGGGGGTGTAAGCATTATTCTGGGTTTACTGCAGTGCAAGGTCGCATATGGAACGTACGCATTATGCTGTGTCAACTTCAGTGACATGGTCACACAGGCGGTGTAAGCATTACGCTGGGTCAAACTTCAGTGTCAGGGTCACACAGGGGGTGTTAGCATTACTCTGGGTTTACTGCAGTGTAAGGTCACACAGGGATGTCGGTTTGAGCATCACTCTGGGTTAACTGCAATACAAGGTCACACAGGAAATGTAAGCATTACTCTGTGTCAACTTCAGTGACATTGTCACACAGGGTGTGTTAGCATTACTCTTGATTACTGCAGTGTAAGGTCACACAGGTGGTGATAGCATTTTTCTGGGTTAACTGCAGTGTAAGGTCGCACAGGGAATGTAAGCATTGCTCTGGGTCAACTACAAGGACAAGTTCGCACAGTGGGTGTTAATATTACTCTTGGTTTACCACAGTGAAAGGTTACACAGAGGGTGTAAGCATTACTCTGTGCCAACTTCGGTGGCATAGTCACACAGGGGGTGTAAGCAGTACTCTGGGTCAACTTCAGTTCAGTGTTAGGGTCACACAGGGGGTATAAGCATTACTCTGGGTCAACTTCAGTGCTAGGGTCACACCGGGGGTGTAAGCATTACTCTGGGTCAACTTCAGTGTTAGGGTCACACAGGGGGAGTAAGCATTACTCTGGGCCAACTTCAGTGTTAGGGTCACACAGGGGTGTTAGCATTACTCTGTGTCAACTTCAGTGACATGGTCAAATAGGGGGTGTCAGCATTACTCTCGGTCATCTTCAGTGGCATGGTCACAAAGGGGGTGTAAGCATTACTCTGGGCCAACTTCAGTGTCAGAGTCATACAGAGAGTGGTGGCATTATTCTGGGTTAATTTCAGTGTTATGGTCTTACTGGGAGTTTTACATTTCTCTGGGTTAACTGCAGTGTCAAGGTCACATAGTGACCATTACGTTACTCTTGGTTAACTACAGTGTCAGTGTCACACAGGGAGTGTTAGCATTACTCTGAACTAATGTTAGTGTCAGCGTCACACAGGGAGAGTTAGCATTGCTCTATGTTAACTGCTGTGTCAGGGTCACACAGGAAAAGTAAGCAATACTCTATGTCAACTTCAGTAGTGGTGTTATCATTACTTTTGGTCGGCTTCAGTGTCAGGGTCACATAGGGTGTGTTAGCATTACTCTGGATCAATTTCAATGTCAGTGCCACACTGTGAGAGTTAGCATTGCTCTATGTTAACTGCAGTGTCAAAGTCACACAGGAAAAGTAAGCAATACTCTGTGTCAACTTCAGTGGTTGTGTAATCATTACTTTTGGTCGGCTTCAGTGTCCGGGTTATACAGGGAGAGCTAGCATTACTCTCTGGTTTACTTCAGTAACAGGGTCACAAAGGGTGTGTAAGCATATTCTTGGTTAACTGCAGTGTCAGGGTCGCACAGGGAGTGTTAGCATTATTCTTGGTTAACTACAGTGTCAGAGTCACTCAGTCAGTATAAGCATTACTCTGTGATAACTGCAGTGTCGGGGTCACACAGTGAGCATCATAATTGACATTACTCTTGGTAAATTGCAGTGTCAGGGCCACACATGGTAAATTAGCATTACTCTGGGTCAACTGCAGTGCCAGGGTCTCACAGGGAGTATTAGCATTATTTGGGTTTAACTGTATCAGTATCATGGTCACACAGGGAATGCTAGCAATACTCGGGCAATTAACATTAGTCTCGATTAGTTGCAGTGTAAGGGTCACACATGGAGTATCAGCATTACTTTAGGTTAACTGTAGTGTCATGGTCACACAGGGGAGTATTAATTAACATTAATCAGGGCTAACTGCAGTGTAAGGGTCACACCGGGAATGTAATCTTTACTGTGTGCCAATTTCAGTGACATGGTCACTTAGGGGGTGTAAGCATTACGCTGGGTCAAACTTCAGTGTCAGGGTCACACAGGGGGTGTTAGCATTACTCGGGTTTACTGCAGTGTAAGGTCACACAGGGATGTCGGTTTGAGCATCACTCTGGGTTAACTGCAATACAAGGTCACACAGGAAATGTAAGCATTACTCTGTGTCAACTTCAGTGACATTGTCACACAGGGTGTGTTAGCATTACTCTTGATTACTGCAGTGTAAGGTCACACAGGTGGTGATAGCATTTTTCTGGGTTAACTGCAGTGTAAGGTCGCACAGGGAATGTAAGCATTGCTCTGGGTCAACTACAAGGACAAGTTCGCACAGTGGGTGTTAATATTACTCTTGGTTTACCACAGTGAAAGGTTACACAGAGGGTGTAAGCATTACTCTGTGCCAACTTCGGTGGCATAGTCACACAGGGGAGTAAGCAGTACTCTGGGTCAACTTCAGTTCAGTGTTAGGGTCACACAGGGGGTATAAGCATTACTCTGGGTCAACTTCAGTGCTAGGGTCACACCGGGGATGTAAGCATTACTCTGGGTCAACTTCAGTGTTAGGGTCACACAGGGGGTGTAAGCATTACTCTGGGCCAACTTCAGAGTTAGGGTCACACAGGGGTGTTAGCATTACTCTGTGTCAACTTCAGTGATATGGTCAAATAGGGGGTGTCAGCATTACTCTCGTTCAACTTCAGTGGCATGGTCACAAAGGGGGTGTAAGCATTACTCTGGGCCAACTTCAGTGTCAAAGTCATACAGAGAGTGGTGGCATTATTCTGGGTTAATTTCAGTGTTATGGGCTTACTGGGAGTTTTACATTACTCTGGGTTAACTGCAGTGTCAAGGTCACACAGCGACCATTACGTTACTCTTGGTTAACTACAGTGTCAGTGTCACACAGGGAGTGTTAGCATTACTCTGAACTAATTTTAGTGTCAGCGTCACACAGGGAGAGTTAGCATTGCTCTATGTTAACTGCTGTGTCAGGGTCACACAGGAAAAGTAAGCAATACTCTATGTCAACTTCAGTAGTGGTGTAATCATTACTTTTGGTCGGCTTCAGTGTCAGGGTCACATGGGGTGTGTTAGCATTACTCTGGATCAATTTCAATGTCAGTGCCACACTGGGAGAGTTAGCATTGCTCTTTGTTAACTGCAGTGTCAAGGTCACACAGGAAAAGTAAGCAATACTCTGTGTCAACTTCAGTGGTTGTGTAATCATTACTTTTGGTCGGCTTCAGTGTCCGGGTTATACAGGGAGAGCTAGCATTACTCTTTAGTTTACTTCAGTATCAGGGTCACAAAGGGTGTGTAAGCATAATCTTGGTTAACTGCAGTGTCAGGGTCGCACAGGGAGTGTAAGCATTATTCTTGGTTAACTACAGTGTCAGAGTCACTCAGTCAGTATAAGCATTACTCTGTGTTAACTGCAGTGTCGGGGTCACACAGTGAGTATCATAATTGACATTACTCTTGATTAATTGCAGTGTCAGGGCCACACATGGTAAATTAGCATTACGCTGGGTCAACTGCAGTGCCAGGGTCTCACAGGGAGTATTAGCATTATTTGGGTTTAACTGTATCAGTATCATGGTCACACAGGGAATGCTAGCAATACTCGGGGCAATTAACATTAGTCTCGATTAGTTGCAGTGTCATGGTCACACAGGGAGTATCAGCATTACTTTAGGTTAACTGTAGTGTCATGGTCACACAGGGGAGTATTAGTTAACATTAATCAGGGCTAACTGCAGTATAAGGGTCACACCGGGAATGTAATCATTACTGTGTGCCAATTTCAGTGACATGGTAACATAGGGGGTGTTAGCATTACTCTGGGTCAACTTTAGTGTCAGAGTCAAGCAAAGAGTGTTGGCATTACTCTGGATTAATTTCAGTAACAGGGTCTTACAGGGAGTGTTAACATTACCCTGGGTTAATTGCAGCGTAAGGAGCGCATAGGGAGTGTTAGCATTACTCTGGGTTAACTGCAGTACCAGGGTCACACAGGAAGCATTAGCATTGCGCTGGGTAAACTGCAGTGTCAGGGTCACAAAGGGGGTGAAAGCATTACTCTGGATTAACTGCAGTGTCAGGGTCACACATGGAACACTAGCATTACTCATTATTAAATGTAAAATCAGGGTCACACAGGGGTCATTAGCATTACTGTTGGTTAACTACAGTGTCGGGTTCGCACAGGGAGTGTAAGCATTATTCTTGGTTAACTACAGTGTCCGGATCACACAGTGAGAATTAACAATACTCTCAGTTAACTGCATTGTCATGGTCAGACATGGAGGATCAGCATTACTCTGGGTTAACTGCAGTGCCATGGTCTTACAGGGAGTATTAACATTATTTGGGGTTGACTGCAGTATCATGGTCACACAGGAATGTCAGCAATACTCTGGGATAACTGCAGTGTCATGGTCGCACAGGGGAGTGCAAGCGTTACTCTGGTCTAGCTGCAGCGGCAGGATCACACGTGTAAGTATTCGTATTACTCATGGTCAACTTCAGTACGAACCAGGGTCACACAAGAGAGTATCAGCATTACTCATGGTCATTTTCAGTGTCAGGGTCACACAGGGTAGTTTTATAGAATTACTTATGGTCATTTTCAGTGTCAGGGTCACACAGGGTAGTTTTATAGAATTACTTATGGTCAATTTCAGTGTCAGGGTCACATATGGAGTATAAGCATTACTGAAGGTCAACTTCAGTGTCAGGGTCACACAGGGAGTATTAGCATTACGCTGATTCAACTTTAGTGTCAGGGTCACACAGGGAATATTACCATTACTCATGGTCAACTTGAGTGTCAGGGTCACAAAGGGAGTATTAGCATTACTCAAGATCAGTTTCAGTAATTACTCCAAACTCAGTAATATTTATGATATAAGGGAGGCAACAGTCTGTAAAGCTTTTATAAATGCCCTGTAGAGTTATTGCTATGTAGATGAGAGGTTCAGATAAAATGGGGTTTTCTCAGGCACGTGGAGAGATGACATTATGAAAAGCAGTATTTAAAAAGATCGTTTAAAGGAAAGGCTGAGCGAATTGGAGTCAATACAATGACGCGATGCGTATACTTAACCTAAACAAATAAAAGCAATTATTGCGCCTTTGAGTGTCATTTCCATGTTTTACATCAAATATCTCACAAGTGCACATGCATGCTGGTGCAATAAGGCAGTTGTCGTATTGTAGTACGTATGTACGGGAGATAATCCACGAGCTAAAGCGTGGATTATCCTCCCGTACATACGCACAAACCTTACAATAACTTACACATATGTCGTTTTTCACAAAATAACTTACGAAGGGGGAACCAAACAATTTAACTACAGAGTTGGTACCAATATGGTAAATATACGTAAAATAAACATCTTGCATTCTTAGTATGTTTATGTTATTGTTATCGTCTGCTGACTTTTTTTCAAAATTAACTTTTTTTTCTCAAAAAAAAATCTTTCAGAAACACAAAAGAGTGTTAAGCTGTTTGAATCAAGTCGTTTCTTTTCGGGTCTAGCTTCTTTTTTATTATAAATGTTGTTGCTGCTGCTGCTGCTGCTGCTGCTGCTGCTGCTGCTGCTGCTGCTGCTGCTGCTGCTGCTGCTGCTGCTGCTGCTGCTGCTGCTGCTGTTGTTGTTGTTGTTGTTGTTGTTGTTGTTGTTGTTGTTGTTGTTGTTGTTGTTGTTGTTGTTGTTGTTGTTGTTGTTGTTGTTGTTGTTCTCTTGTACTATTAGCGATATTCTTGTTATAATCATGTTCATGATGATGCCCAGCCTAATCAGAGTCCTCGGATACGTCTTCGTTGGGTTCACATGCCTTTTGTTGGCCTTATTTTTTCCGCATGCAAAATGATCATTTCTATTTTATGCTATTGTTGTCGTCTGCACTGTGTGTATGGGTGTGTGTGCGTGCGTGCGTGCGTGCAGTTTTTTTTTTTTTCAAAATCAACATTAAAAATCTTTCATAAATACAATCAGGATCCAGATCAGGGCCGACCCCACTCCACTAATAAAGGCTGGGTAATCCGCACAATATAAGGGAGGCAACTATATATTGTTTTAATATTAGTTGATTCACAGATTCACTTCCCTTGCAGCATTTTACTTTTCCGGTGTGTTTGGAAACGGCGGAAAATAACGAGCACCAACTGTTTGGGTATATGTACGCTAGCTAAAAAAGAACGATGCGGGATGCAACAATTTCGTGGCGAAACAAGGCAGTATGTCACGAGCCAAAAAATGCAAACCTCAAATCTTATAATGCATGGTGTGATATTTGTTTGTTACATAATGCTTGAATTGAATTGTTGGTAAACCTAATTTTAGTGATCAATTAAACAGCGTTATAAAAAAAGTTGGACATAACTTGGATATCACGCGACAGTCTGCAAGCCTGATTGTAAACCCAATCATGGTTTATAGCGTGTGTTCTCTATGTTTTGTTGTGCGTTGCTTTGTTTCCATTCTAGTGTTGCAATCATCTCGGTGGGGAAGAGAAAGCTGATTGTTTTGCTTTGTTTGTCTTCTTGGTGTGTGGCTCTTCCTCACGATGCCACGGGTTTGTCTGCAGTTTGTGATTTTGGTATTTCCTAATTATACTCACTTACTATTTTTGAAGACGACGAAAAATCCCATTCTGTGACAAACACGAATTCTGAAAACAAATTAAGCATGACAGACACGAATTCTGAAAACAAATTTAGCATCAGAATCATCCAATTTTCAAAGAATGTGGCAACTAACGATCGATCCCAACCTGTATCAACCTAAATAGATAGTGACAGATCCAGAGGGAATTCAGGGGGAATCACTCGAACCCCACTCCAGCCCTGAGTTTTTTAAATATCCAATGAAAATGAAATATTTTTTCTCTAAAACTGACACTAAAAATATTAACCCCGAAAGTCAATGTGAAAAAAATCTTTAAAAAGCGAGTTTACAACTGTCAGCCTAAATGTCTTATTACACAGTCACTTCCCATGTCTTACTATTCTTACTTAATACCACAAGGTCCAACTTCGGCTCTGAGTAGTTCCAGAAAAAATGTTAAACAACGTGTATATTTTCAAATTCTGCAAAATGCAGAAATTAATTGGCTCTTCCTCACGATGCCACAGGTATTTCCTGATCATACTCACGCAGTTTGTGATTGTGGTATTTCCTAATTATACTCACTTACTATTTTTGAAGACGACGAAAAATCCCATTCTGTGACAAACACGAATTCTGAAAACAAATTAAGCATGACAGACACGAATTCTGAAAACAAATTTAGCATCAGAATCATCCAATTTTCAAAGAATGTGGCAACTAACGATCGATCCCAACCTGTATCAACCTAAATAGATAGTGACAGATCCAGGGAATTCAGGGGGAATCACTCGAACCCCACTCCAGCCCTGAGTTTTTTAAATATCCAATGAAAATGAAATATTTTTTCTCTAAAACTGACACTAAAAATATTAACCCCGAAAGTCAATGTGAAAAAAATCTTTAAAAAGCGAGTTTACAACTGTCAGCCTAAATGTCTTATTACACAGTCACTTCCAATGTCTTACTATTCTTACTTAATACCACAAGGTCCAACTTCGGCTCTGAGTAGTTCCAGAAAAAATGTTAAACAACGTGTATATTTTCAAATTCTGCAAAATGCAGAAATTAATTGGCTCTTCCTCACGATGCCACAGGTATTTCCTGATCATACTCACTTACTATTTTTGGTCACCTGCTGGGAAAAGACAGACCTCTTGACTCTCTTGTGTGTGATGTTTTTTTTGAGTTTTTGTCATGTGGTGTCCTGGGTCAGGTGTGATACTTGATTGTATCGTTTCCTGGTCTTTGCCTTCTTATTTACTTTGAAGCGAGTTTGGTAAGACAGGGATGGAGTGAGTCCACATTGGGGTATGGAATTGTAATTTCATGTCATTAAGGTATTGCTTATATTAAGCCTTTTTTACTGTTTGTCACATTTTTCCCAAATGCTAATCTGGATAAACTAGCTTAAACCAGGGGCTTTCCACACATGCTTAGACCAGGATCCTTCTACAAAGGGTTAGAAATCTTTACCATATGTTCAAAAACGCCCGTTTCATGTTTCATGTTTACTCACGCAAAATATACAAAAATTATCATTAATGTCGAATGTTACTTTATAACAGTATTCAATTTAGTTTAAACTTTTAACATCATTGTAGCTTGGAATGTTTAATTTTATATTGTATTGCTCACAGAAACGTTCAGTACAATTATTAGGAGAATTGTACTGTGAATTTTGTTGAAAATTGCATGGTTTTGAGACTGAAATGCTGCACAATATATTGGAAATTTATTTCATCAAATGATTATTCATCCTTTTTATTCTGAAAAAATCTCTCATATTATTAAAGTAACTACTTTCACCACTGTCTGTATATATGCCACTTTACCTACAAGATATTTCAGCTTATCAGCAAAATCAATACAGTGTTTCGTAACCCTGTGTAGAAAGGCTCTGCTTAGACGCAGGGAAATATGCAATGCCTATGTATTTCATTGTTGAAAGTTTTAGTATAACACTTATATTTACAGTTACTGTTATAGTAAGCCATTGATTCTCTGGTGTCTGTATGGAAACAAATACAATCGTTAAATGTTTTGCTCTGTCGCACAAAGCTGTAGAAACTGAAACTGGAACTTTTGAAAATAGTAGGATGGTAACTAGACTGATATTCAGTCTCCAATGTCAGTTTCATTTTACTTCACATATCAGTGTTTACTCAGCCCCTTCCTGTGCTTCACAACCAATCAGTTTGCACAGAAATTTAAATTTTTGGCCAACTTAATCACATATTTTGTCAATATGTGTAAAATCTATTAAGTAACTCATTAAGTAAATCTGTGAAGTGGTCAATGCGACCATTTTCAAAGGAGCAAAGGGAAAACTATAAGTAGGTTATAGATCGTATATTACAATTATAAAGATATTAAGTGGTCTACTCGCTGCGCTCGTTCCAACTTAATTTCTTTATAATTGCAATATATTATCTATAACCTGTACATGTAGTACGAGATCATGGACAGTCCTCTCTAATAGCACAAGAGAACTTGAGTACTTGAAGTAAAATATATTTCATAAATATTAACTACAAACAATATAAGAAGGAGACTTGCATAAGTCTAGATGGTAACTTAAAATTTGAAAGCATTTAGCAGGTATGGAATAATGTATTGCTTACATCTATCCAATGATATCTACACAGTCTGATCAGTGCTTATTTTTGGTTCCCACATACAAAATTACGATATTCTAGTCAGGCTTTGTAACGGGTTGGTCTGCAGTTTGTGGTATTTCCTGATCATACTCACTTACTATTTTTGAAGCTGAGCAGGTTGGTTTCAGCCTTAACTGGTCGCAAATCCTGAACAAAAGTTTTCTCATCACGAGACTTATATAAAAGTGAACCTGCACATTTAATGGTCTCCAAGCACGTGGTTGTCTCTTCTTACAACCAAAAACTACCATTGCCATTCACAAATGGTGTTTTTGTCTTGTTGATGTTTATTATTATTATTATTATTATTATTATTATTATTATTATTATTATTATTATTATTATTATTTGTTGTTGTTGTTGTTTTTTCACCTCGCAATACAATACGTTAATGTCCTTCTTTTTTCTTTGGCTATCTTGTCTGTCCTTGTCGCCTTAGACCTCTGAAAGGACTGGCCTCTTGGCTCTCTTGTGTTGATCTGTGTTAACAGTTTTGTTACTTTCCAAATTGTTGTTCCAGGTTCAATTTAATTCAATTTCATTCAGGTATATGATCAGACATAAACATATAATATTACATAGCACATGACATACATACAGATAAAATTCACATAGGATATACAAGTGTTTATAAACTTTGATAAATCTACATAAAAATTGATATACTTAAATATATTACATAACATTTAAATATTTCTGATCTCATATTTCTAGGATAATCCATGAAAGTCAATTTAATAGCTTATTTTCAATGGGGTCCTGTAGATAAACAATAAAATTTGTTAGTTTAAATATGAAAAGATGTATTAAATAAATGCATTATTAGATATAACAAAAATATATCATTAGGTGCAGTATCCTTAAAATTCTGATCATTATGCCCAAATTATTACAGATACAAGTTCTTATAATAAAACAATTTATGATAAAATAGATAAAATATCTGTTTTTAAGTAGCTAAAAAAAGACTGCTTCGTTAGACTGACCGGCAGTTAAGAGATGCCTTTACAGCAGTTTTATAAGTTGATTTGCTTTGTTTGTAATTGATTTGATGTCATCTGGCAAATTGTTCCAGTCTAAAATTGCTTTGTAGTAAAAAGTATGTGAATCACAACCTTTAATAGAAGGTACTATAAAAATTATATAAACTATCCCTCGTTCTATGTGGGTGGCTATCTGCTACTTCAAAAAATGTTGATTATGGTACTGAGGAGCAAGCTCATGGAATACACTAACCCTCAATTGCCCACTGTATCATATATGCTACATGTGTCTTTTTGGTGTCATGACAAGGATATTGACTTGGTCACCTGCTGGGAAAGGGCTGACCTCTTGGCTCTTGTTAGTAATGTTTATTATATTTTTGTTGCTTTCCCATATGGTATCCTGGGTCAGGTGTAGTACTTGATTGCATCGTTTTCTGATCTTTGATGTCTTTCTTACTAAAATGGGTTTTATCAGTCACCAAAGGTCACCAAGGTTCAAAAATAAAAATGTATCATATATGATACATCGGACAATAAAAATTGAGATATTTACTTCACCTTTTTGGATGTCCTGATATACATAAGCCAATAAATTATTTTTCATACACTTAGTTTCAATCCATATACTTTTCCTAAGAAAAAGTATATGACTGACGATGTTTTTCATCATTGTTATATGAATGGTCCTGTTTTCTGACACTCCTGTTTGAAAATACTCAAATACCTCCCCCCCCCCCCAGGTAAGAACATGGTGTGGTCAAGTGACCACACTCCCACGCTGAATTGATCCAACGTTGGCAGTGTGACAACCTCGGACCCAGTATATTTTGGGTCCAGGGTAACAACAGAACAATGAACTTGGAATGAGTACTTATAATAATTCGCTATCTATCTTGTGATACTGGCATGATCGAATTCTATCATTTAGTGTAGGCCGCTGTGTAATCTCATGTGCATTTTTGGGTAAAAGTGTCTAACATACATTTTCTTGTAGAAAAATGTATCCTGTGTAAGAAAAAAATGTTTCCAATTTTTTCTTGCCGTTTTCACGTCATGGTGACGTCAAAAATTGATGTACCCATTTTTTTTAGCTTATTTAGGGCTTGAAAATTGAGTACATGTACTATGAATTCCAGCTGGCGCAAACATGTACTGTTTGATCAGTTATAGTAATATTACTGGCGATATATTGTATTTGGAGCATAGACTCTGACTCAAGTTTTAAAGAGGTTAGTTTAACTTCAAAATGATGTCAATAAAGGATAAAAAATGACGTCAGCATCAAAATGAAAAGTCAGTTATAGTGAAAGCTCAAATGACATTAGATCACAATATGCTAATAGACCCCCTATTCCACTACTGGAATATTGTACACTATGCTTTTCTGAAACTACATGATATAAGATACAAAATGACATATGTTAGCTCTCTGGTCTGTAACAGCCATGTTAACAACGTTACCCTATTGTAATTTCAAATCCTAATGTGCAAATACCAAGTTATATCTAATTCTTATTTTATCGACATGCTGATTGCCTTAAAAGCGTTTATCAAAAAGCAGCAAGCAGCAAGTATATGTTTAAACAATACACCTCTATGATATGACAGCTATATGTGTTACTTACTACAAATGTATTACTACTTAATGTAGTACAATCACTAGGCAATGGGCTGCCAAAATACCCATGAAGAGGTTAAGTACACTTCATTTTTCTAAAACCAAAATATTTAACACATGAAATGATATATAAAACAAAGACGATTTCTTCACTGACTACACCTCATTTTAGATGACACAATAATATTAAGCATGAAGTAGCTTTACGTTAGTAAAATTTATCACACATTGTGTAAGCCAACTATTGATTACACCAACTATATTGATAAAGGCAAAAACTTACTCAGAATTCGTGAAAATTGTAAGTTATTTCAGACTAAGGTCTAAATCGAGACCTTTATCCTTGTCTTTTGAAACAATTAACTGAAGTGTTTTGGAAACTTAATGACTATTTCCCCACATACGAGCATGACATACACCAAGCCTGTTCCTATGGTTATAACTGATTTATATATGAAGGGTGTCTAGTTTGGTGAGGTAAGACTACCTTTTATGTTGGTAAAATGCATAACAAGATAATTTTAAGGAGAGTATTACACTTATGTTCTATTCTGTCTGGTTCTAAAATTTGTGTGAAGCAGTGAACAGACAGCATTTGTTCTAATGTACATTTGAAAGAAAAGGGTTTATCAACCACAAAAACTCCCTGGCATTGTAAGTATAACATATATATTGTAGCCAATGCTGTATTAATGTACCCAAATATAGCATTGGTTAATTTGTTTTGCATTAGTCTATTAATTAGATTTAGTCTTGAAGTTGAATTTTGTTTCAGGTAATATCATTTTGATATGAACATTACGACTGATACAAAAATCAAATGTTAACATTACGATTGATACAAAATATATTCAACTACTTCTTTGCATATTTCAAATCAAACAAAACATATTCACAGTAGTAATGGATAGAATAATTCAAAGGATTTAGCCCATTTGATTTAGGTACTTTGCAAGTGAGTCTATCATTGGCGACAGTCTTGATACTGAGTAGAGTGTCCTCTTAATGTTGATATTAGCTAGAACAGTTAACATTTTACGTGCTTCTTTTAAATCTATATATTGGTGAGTTTACAACTTTTTCAAATGTTTAATACACATAACTCTTTATTATTCCATTTACCATGTTTACAATGTTCCTGTAATATTTTGTCAAAGTCACAGTCTGTTCAGGTATGTACGCAAGTATTGCTAAAACTAAGTGAGATCATATACTTGCACTTTCCTATTAAATATTTTACTTTTCTATCCAGCATTCTAAAAGAACATTGTAAATCAATTTTACAATTACTTTAATGTCACCTGGTCAAATTTGGCCGAACATAATTTTTCCTGATAAAATGTGTATTTAAAATTGGTATTGAAGTAAAAACTGACATTTAACTAGTTTCCTTGAACATGGTCATATCTAATGTGATCATTGCCATATAGAGTAAAATTCACCACTATTTTCCCATTATTGGTTGAGCAAGTGATCAGAAGTACTAAGTTGATGTGATTGACAGTTTCGTTAATTGAATAAAGAACTCTAGGTTGATTATAAACTTGAATTAATTTAAAAGCTTCAGTAATGCCTCACCATCTATATACGCAACTAGATGCCAGGATACAAATTGATTTGGCGACAGTCTCTTTAAACAATAACTGATTGCAGGCAGTTATAATGCATACCTCTTAAAACATTTAGTAATTAGAAGGGTTACTATTTTATGTTAATTGAACCTAAATAAACATGAACACATGGAATCTAGCCTATATCATGCAACGTAACTGAATATGTATACCCGTAATTTGAACAACTGTAAACAGTTACATAAAGCAATTGATTTTACTGATTATAATTATTCAATTAAACTTAGATTTCTCCAGATAAATACTACAAAACAAATCTTTAAACTCACCATGATATATTAGCTTTTCGTGCTCAATTATATATCGTCTTTGACAACATTTTGGATAAACATGGGGCCTTATAATATACTTTATACAGCTTTATATGTTATTTTAACAAATTCGACAGAAAATGGGAATGTATCCTTCTAAGTACTGGTCTTGAGAGCTATCATTTTATTTGCTTATGAGTTTTAAAAAATATAATTTGGGGCAAATCATTTCTTGAAGATATTAAATGGACGAATTGATACTTTTTTCAGACAAACAGGAAACCGGATATCGATAACAAAAACAATTCATTTTACTATGCGAGCCAAACAATTGTTGTGCTTTAACAACAACATAATCTAGGACTAAGATTTGGGACTAGTAAAATGCATTTAAGCCCCCTCCTCCCCAACCGCAGTGGCTTAGGCAGCTGTCCGTTCTATGGTGGTGTTTCTGTAGTTGTTGATCCATTGCTTATTGTTGCTCCCATTGTTTGTGGGGGCTTTGTTTTTGGTCTTTGTTATGTTATTCAGTACTTTGTTTCCTTACAGTGTTGCATCACCTTGATGGGGAAAAGAGAGTTAGTTACTTTACTTTTATTGTGTTTCTGATGTCTTGTGACTCTTAGTGTTCTGTCGCTCTTCCTCACGGTACCATGTGTTGGTCTGCAGTGTGTGATTGTGGTATTTCCTATTCATACTTACTCGCTTTATTGAAATGATATCAAATACCATATAACGTATAATATAAGGAATTAAGCAAGTCATATACAGGCGTGAAAGCTGAAATATACGTTACATATTGCCACACAAATATCAAAAAGATAGTTAACACCAGAAACGATGTTGGTTACAGCATTTTACTATTGAATTTCAATATAATGCTCATATATGGTGTTTAAAGGTTTTTATAGCATTACATACAGTTTTAGAATGAAAATATTCTTACCTTATTTAACGTATGTAGGAAATGAAATGTTGTTGTACAATAAATGAATGTTTGGCCAATTTGAATATTCCGGTACTACCTTTACAACCTTATTTACATTATTTGTGTTTTAAAAAATTGAGGGGTAACGTAGCTAACATGCTGTAACAGCCAAACGTGCTAACTGTCAGAGAGTTAACATGTTTCAAAAGCTTAGTTAGAAACATAAATTTATGCTAACATTTGATTTTAATCGCAATGCACACACAATCTTTCCAGAATTATATTTCTGTGCACAATTTTTTTCCAGTTTCATACTGACACCAAATCGACGTCAATTTGACATAAAACTGAAGTCCACATTGAACCAATTTTCATTTTGGTCCTCCTATCGACGATTTCAACCACTTCAACGCAATAAACATCAATAAAATGCGATTAATTTAGTTGTATACAGCACTAGTAGATATAAGCTGTTTGATTCATGTGAAAATACGGTACGTCATTTTGTGACATCACTCTGACGTTAAAACTGCAAAAAAATGGAAACATTATTTTTCCATAAATGGAATATATTTCTCTAATTGAAAATCGATAGGAATCACTTTTACCCAAAAATGCAGCATGGAAGCCCAAATTACGACACAGCGGCCTACACTTATTACGCCAGGGGGTGCGAATTCTGGAGTTTTGGAGAAAAAATCTTTTGGCTGTGTTTTTGACTAAATAAGGAGTGCCCTAAACTTCTCAGTAGTCTGGAAATTGACCACCGAAGGAGAAAGACTAATTCCACCGTGGAATAGTTCGGGGAGATAATAGTTCTTCAGGGCATCATTGTATGCCTGGTATCTACAATATTGGGCACTGTGTGATGGTCTGGTAGTTTCCACAGATGTATGTATTTGACGCCTTGATACCTGATCTTAGTCTTCCTCTCTACTTTGCACATCTTGTATCGATATATATGCGAATAAGCTGTAGAGAGCACTGCCATCACTGCTCACAATACTAATAATTTGATGTAGCATGTGCCGGACCGTGTGGGCGTGACAATGACGACGCAGCTCATGTGACTCTGTTTTCATTTCCTTTTGTATATTACTGCGCGGTGTTTCGCAACAAGTCACCGAACGTTGAATCATAAGCAATATAAAATTCATTATCCTTAAGAAACTCACAACATTCATAAGTGTCTTTTCTGAGGATTAAGTAGCATACAGCAGTTATTGTTACTCAATCATAAAATCAGTGTTGTTATTTATTTTCAGGATTTATATTCTTTTGCGGATTAATATATTGTTTTAACCACTTGAGAGTGAAACGGGAAACGTAGACATTTTGTTGCAAAATATTGCTTCGTATTTACACTTATTTCGTGAAAGACAGGATAAACTGACTTTTCAAGATGGTTGAAGGGGGAATGAAATGTATCAAACTGCTCATATTTGGCTTTAATCTAATTTTTGTGGTGAGTATTCCGCCATTTCTGTCAACATCTCAATGCCCCCATAAAAGGGACCGTATGACACATTAGCTATAATTGGCAATTAACTCTTGTTTTTTTCATGGTTTTTTGTAGTTTGCTAAGAAAAGTTGAACATTTCTTTCAGGAATACCTTCAGTAGTGTCAAACAGTATGGATCCAGATTATGCCTGATATTTAGTCCGGGCCTGGTCTGGGTAAACCGGAGACACTAATGGGATGCCTAGGCCCGTGCTCAGGCTGGTCATCTGGTAAGCATTTGGGGTGCAATGTCCAAATAAGTATGTTGGAGCTGATGCCCTGGAAGCCTTTCCATACATTCATGAGAGAAAATCCCACGAAGTCGCACATTATTTTCTGTGCTCCAGGTAGCATCTGTACAGGTGTAAATAAAGGGTCCGTTTTCCTCAAGTACTGATATAGTTTTTGCCTGTACAGTACAACTTTACCTGTAGCTCCAACTTTACCTGTAGCTCGTAGGTTTCACCCATTTTGAATTGGAAGCCTCCTTGATATTTGAACTGAATTGTGAAATCTGCCAAAATTTATGCGTTTCAGAAATCCAGAATCAACCTGCTGGGCTTTGATTTTTTGCCTCAATACAAATTCTGCTTTGTCTTCTGCTGACTTTAATTCTTTCATGAACACTGTGTCAGAGTGTCAAACTGTTAGATCCAGATCTGGACCGACATCCTGTCTTGGTATCTATCTATCTTTTATCCTGCATCACCCTCTTGCGAGTATTAACCCTTAATGCGCCAATCGCAACAAAAGTTGTCTGCTTTTCTCGTCTGCTGAAATTTAAGAAGCCTCTGTGGCAAACAGTGTGAACCACAATCAGACTGCTCCTATATGTTCTGTGCCCAGGATGTTTGCTTCTATACTTAATTTGTCAGTAATGTTAGGCAATTATTTGCAGCAGCAGACAACTTCAGCAGACTACATTTTCAGGTGCATTTCTTTTCTTGGCTCTTTAAGGGTTAATATGCAGTTTGGGCTGTCAGTGCAGAATAAAAGTAGAAGGCTAATAAGTGAAATACTATAGTGATCCTGATCTGGGATCAAAATTGTAAAGGCTATCAGCAGATGACAAGTCACCCAAGCAAGGGGGGGGAGTTAATAAGTGAGGGGTTTTAGGGTAATCACAGGAGATTCCTCACAGGATGATTTGATTGCCTCAGAGGCTCTTGAGAAAGCTGGTTTTATTAAAATATTAAAGTCAGCTGATCAGGATCCAGCATGCCCACTCATATTTCTGTTTGGGGGTACATGTACCCCCTGGTGTTTCCATTTGGGGGTACATGTTCATTTTTGAGGGTACACATATTTTAGAGCTGTTTTTTCATAGTAAACGTATAGAGGCCATGAAATCAGATCATTTAGATGTGTTTAACAGTGATATCATTATGCTGTGAAAATGCTAATAAATGAGCCCTGCAAGTAACCACCCCACCCCCTGCAAAAAAAACTAAGTCCGAACCTGAGAAAAATTTGGGCATAGGTTCCCCTAGGGGCGTAAGCCCGGTTTCATTCACCCCCAACCACAATAACCCTAGCCTTTGAAAGTTTTGGGTAAAGACAGAATGAAGAAGAGTGGGAGGGGTGACGGAAAATGTAAACAAACGTATCCAGATCACCCTCTTCTTCAGAATGATAGATGATTTTTGAAAAATAGAATACAGTAAAATGTCACATACCTCTTAGATTGTGTTACTCCTATATTTAAATTAAAGTTCTGAAACGTGTCAAGCAATTTATCAAGTTTTCTTCTTCCACACATCTGTACTTTCAATTTTGCCTGTCCACTTAACATGGCATATCATATGTAAGCGTAATGCTGATTGGTTCAGTAGTAATAGACAACCAATCAATATTGACTTTACTAGAAGCGTGGTTGACTGTGGCCCGAGATTTGCTATATTATACTGAACAGTTTACTATCAATGCAAGATACCAGTCAGTGGTAAATCTGAGCCGATAATTCTAAAAAAACTGGACTTGTTTTCTTGAAAATTTCATGAGATTCACACACAACGTTCACTGGTTATGCGTGCACAAAAATTACTCTACGTTTTTGCACGTAGGTACCAAATGATAAGTGCGTGCATGACCGTTTCTGTGCGTGAATTACGTACTGCAGTACGTGAATGGGCATGCTGAGGATCCATACAGTGTTTTCATGAAATTCCACCACATGATGACAAGTGTAAACAACCCAGAAGAGTGTAATTAAAAAAAAAATCTCAACCTAAATAAATGTTGCAGGAACTTAAAACAACTGTCTAAATGGGATGGTTCTCTTGAGCACCAGAAACAAATATTTACTGCTGAAATCAGGATAATACAGTGTAGATTGAGATCAGCTGGCTTCTCAATCTGAAAATCAATTGGTCAAGGTCGATGTTACAGATATTTCAGGCCTCCAGATAAGAGTGCATAACTAAAAAATATTTTCTTATTTCTCACCCTAAACATATGTTGTGGGTACTCAAAAGAACCGATTCAATGCGACAGTTCTTTTGAGCACACAAAACCCATGTTTAAACTGATGGATAAGAAAATAGTTAGAATTTTACTCTGAAAAGTTTGCTTAACTCACCATATGTGTTGTGTAAAATTGTTAATTTTTCCTCCTCATAGATTTTATTATGTGGTTTGGGTGCTCAAAAGAACCGTCTCATTGAGACGGTTCTTTTGAGTACCCACAACCCCAGCCCACAACATACTACGGTGATTTTATTTGGGATATTGGGAAGCTACCTTTTCCTTCACATTTTGGAAAATATATCATAAAAAATTGGAAAATAAGTACTAAAATACATGAAATTGGGAAAATAAAGGCCATTTTTGGATTTGGAATGACTCCCATATAAGGTGTTAAAAATGGCGAAATAAAACCACTGATACAGTACAGCCATCGCGATGTTACTATCGAACGTGTTCTGTCGCGATGCGACGCGTAGCGCAAAAAAGATTAACCCCCACGCCAATCCCGCGCTAAACCCTCGCAATTCCCGCGCTAAACCCTCGCTATTCCCGCGCTGAAATCTCGCTCATGTCCGCGCCCGCGTCGCGACGTGCAGATACGACGTGGCCTCCCTCAGTCATTGATCGCGGTCACACACGATTACCTGTGTGTAGAAATAAATCACTAATCAGTCAGAATGATGAGTGTACAGGCGCTATTAAAAAAAATATTGTCAGGCTTGTTAAAACAGCAATTGAAGATTATTAAGTATTCTTCTTACCATGAAATAAATCCATTGTTGATCCACAATTATCTTATTTGTTATTAACACCTCTGACATCAACATCTCTCACCAATCTGTAGTCCAAGCGTAATTATCATTAAATAGTCGTTCACACTTTCATGTGTCTTGATTTTTTTCAGCACATTCAATTAATTTTTTCTAAAGAATAACATCAACATGTAATAGTTATACCATGGGTTGTCCGCCTGTACGTGGAGATAATCCACAAGCTTTAGCGAGTGGATTATCGTACGTACAGGTGGACAAACATGGTATAACTATTTTATACCACCTACATCAGTGTAGACCTTGCACATCACAAGATATTTCGTGCTTAAGTTGGTAAGGGTGGTATAAGCATAAATTTTCAATGTGTTCTGAAATAAATGCTAAAGACCTGATGACCATATGATGAAGGTTCAGCTCTCGTGTACATTGTGTACGTGTCAAAATGCACATGTTATCAAAAACAAAACTGGGCTGTGACGGTGAAATAGTGAACAACAATTACAAATAATCTTACCATGACATGACTTACAAATGAATCAACAATTATTTTTTTCCCAAAATTTTATTTTTTCAGTCCAAATAATCATGCTAGATTTCGCATTTGATGATAACATATTTCTACTTTCTTTCAAATGAAATATATTCTGCGAAATCATGTTGCAAGTTCTCATTAGAATCACCTTGGTAAGATGATTCTAACGGGTACACACAACGTGTTATGAAATTGCGCTTACCATAATTACAGTGTAGCCCTATTTGACTGACCAACAAAAGCACATATCATGTATACATTGTCTACGTGACAAAATGCACAAGTTTATCAAAACAAAATATGCATGCTCTGTCATTGTATCTCGCCAAGGTCTGCACTGACGCTATTATCGACAAATTTTGACAAAACGTCTATCCATGAAAAATAATGAAACATCACGTTTCCAGTTATTTTGTTGTTACAATGAAAACGAACGTTGTCTTTAGTAAGTTTGTTGGTAGATTTTTAATGGTCTGTAACGGTCCATTCTGGTTTTCTGCTGTGCTTTGGTAAAGAAACGTACGATTACCTTATTTACCTTCACATGTACATATTACGCAGCATACATTTACGTTGTGTTTTTACTACATGTATAAAAAGATTTGGCGGTTCGCACTTTATACCCTCCCAAAATAAGAACTCACTTTCGCTCGCTCAACACCTGCGAGAATGCGCAGTCCCTTCGCAGGCTGCATGCTGACTTCGACTTCTAGTTAAAGAGAAAGTCAGATATTACAGTCAGCCAAAATTGAAAAAGCGAGACATCTCGTATGATCAGATTTTAAGACTATATGCTTTGTTAAGAAGAGGAAAGCTTTAGGTTTGAACCCATAAAAAATTGATGGATTGGCTCAAAACATTGTGTCCGAGATCCAGTTTGCAGCCTCTGTTTCCACTAAATATTTGAAGCGCAAAATTTACTCAGTAATTAAGTCAAGACATAAAAAACTTTCACAAACCCATTTTAGCTCAGCTGAGAGCGCATTTTTATCGCATGCTGATTAATTTTTTCAAAATTAACTTTTTCGAAAAATTCTATAAGGTTTAACATCAGAGTGTCAAACAGTTTGGGTACAGCTCAAGCCCGACCTTTTGTCCGGCCTGGTCTGGTTCCAATCTGTTTGCAAAAGTTATCAATAGACGACACTAGTAGGCAAATCTGGGTTTTACTGCACAGGCATTTGCGCAATCTCGCAAGAGCCTTTTCTACTTGCATGCTTAGACTGACCGGGTTCGCTGTTGTTTTTAATATTGCATATGCCAGCAACCATGCTCCCTGGCGTAATGCTCAAGCAAGAGCGAGGCCAGTACAAAAAATAGAACCAAAGCTGAACAAGCAGTCTCGCCAGAGCCCTATTAAAAGCCCCTTGCAACTCACATTCATTCCATACACGTAGACACGCAATCGACGTTGGCTTTTATTGCATATGCGAGCAACAAAAGCTCAGACGACTCTGCGCATTTGCACAAATGCGCAGTCTCGCCAGGGCCTTTGCTATTCGCATTCAAAACATAAGTACATTTAGAAGACGTTGACGCGCAACCAACGTTGGTCTTTATTGCATGTGCGAGCAACAAAAACTCAAACGAGTCTGCGGTCTCGCTACATTCTAAACATTTAGAAGACACAGACACAAAGTCGACGTCGTTTTTTTCTGCAAAAGCTCAGACGTCTGCGGATTTGCGCAGGCTGGACAGAGAGCCATATAGCTACTCAGTACATTTAATAGACTTAGACACGCAATTGACGTTGGTCTTTATTGCATATGCGAGCAGCGGCAGCGCAGACGAGTGTGTGCATATGACGTGCAGTCTAGCCCGGACCTTTTCTACTTGTGTATGAAATAAAAGTACATTTAGGAATGCATGAAGACCAGAGACCAAACATGTATTCAAAATATGGGGCTCGACGCGAGAAAACCTGGTTTTGTTGCATGCGAACAACAAAGGCGCAGACCAGCCTGCGCATCTGATCAGCGTCATTGATATTCACTCTCTGGAAATTATAATAGCTTAATACACCTGCAACATTGAAACTTTCAAGATACTAGCCAGTCACTGTACAAAAATATGATAAAAAAATATTTTGATGATAATGCCCAAACCACATGCACATCTTCAGAGCATGAACAAAAACATCTGCAAAGTCCCGAAAGATCGGAATCGAATTGTAGGTGTTGCGCTCACAAAGTAACTTCTCATTGTATCTAGTGACGAAGTTCACAAGTTGAAAAAAGTGAAAAATAATGTCCAAACCCCATGCTCATCTTTAGACCATGAACACCTACAAAATTTCAAAACGATCGAACAAAAACTGTGAGGAGTTGCGCTCACAAAATACCTCCCTCATTGCGTCTACGGACAGATGGACGAACTCACTTTAATAGTCTCCTTCGACATAAAAACAATTGAAGAAATCTCCTTACCGTGAAATTATTTACTAATTATTCCACTTTAAAATATCCATGATTAGTTACATGTCTCATTAGACAAATTGACACCTGATGCAAGCTAAATGCACTCATTAACTCTTCACATGCCAGTGATGCCAGCTGATAACCTTATAGATTGTAGCAAACCCACTGAATCCAGATCAGGCCTGTCGGGAGTTCCTTAAGTAAATTTACAAAGATTCGACAGGCCACAAAAAAAAAACGTGCAAAATTATCCAAGCTAGCAAAAGGTACATGTAGCAGCACATGTGACGATATTTAAACCATAATTTTCCTTTTCTTACATACCTACACTAGTTTGAGAACTCGTTAGAATGGCACATCCAATGCGATTCTAGTAACGAATACCACCAACATGCGTGGATCCAGAGGGGGGGGGGGGGGGCAGGGGATCCGGACCCCCCTGGAAAATTACAAAAATATAGGGTTCCTTAGCAATACTGGCCCGGATCCCCTTAAAATCACAAAGCTACAAAGCCAGCATTCAATGTTGGGCCATCAACGGCCCGCTAGCGAAACGCCATTTAAATGGCGTTTCGCTGGCGGGCCTTTAATGGCCCGCTAATAATGGTATTTGAATCCTTCCTCCCCTCAAACTAAAAAACAAACAAACAAAAAAACAAATAAAAAAACGTTGTCAAAATTGGACCCCCTCTGGATCCGCGCATGACCAACATGCATTCAGAAAAAAACACTGGAGATCCACTGACATGTGATGTACCTCTCAGTTGACATCTGCACGTGAAAACGAAAGCTGCCAAATTTCGAGCTTCGACACGAACGAATGTTTTGAGTGTGATTCCAGTTCAAACATGTGTTTTGGGTGCTCAAAAGAACCGTCTCATCGGAACGGCGAGACGGTTCTTTTGAGTACCCAAGACAAATGTTTGTTAAGAAACCAAGTTATATGTCAATTACGCATTCTCATTATCTGGAGGTCTGATAATTTACAATGGAGATATTGCAATGGAGACAGCAGCGAACCGTTTGTCGTTGTACTTCGAAGCTCATTGTTTAAAATTCTGAAATATTTTTAGGCAATTCGTAGACGTGCTATGTTGTCGTTTGGTGTACTGGTCGAAGACTTGCTCGGGAAATTTATGTATATTTCGCAGTTCCGACGTTATGCGCAGCTATCTAGTGGGACTAGAGACATTTTGTTATTACCTCCCCTTCACACACGTCAACCTCAATGAGACGACGTACATCGAATATTTTAAACACCCTGTTTCAAGGTCAAAATAGAGCAGAAGTTTATTTCAGTCTGTGCATCTGCGCTGTCTGATGTGAACTACCGTTTGAAGATGTGCCGCATTTAGACGAATACTTGTTGTTTAAAAGTCGTGTAACGACGTCAAATCATTCTAATTTTGTTTTCCGTAAGACTTTAACTGAAAAAAATGCCTCTGAAAATGTAATCTGCTTCAGTCGTCTGCTGCATATGTTGACTAATGTAGGCCTAAGTATAGAGACAAACAGTGTGGACCCAATAGGCATAACAAGTGACATCTCCAAACACGTTGGACCCATATTCGGCCCGACGAAAAGTCGGGCATTTGGCCGACGAAAAGTCGGGCCCGATCTGGATCCAAGCTGTTTGTAACTTTTATGGAATTCCTAAAATCAGCAGATGACACTGTCCGTTATTCAATCACTGTATTTTGTCACGTATGTCATTTTATACACAAGGGCGATTTCGGCTTTGAAGTTTGAAGCCTTTGAAGTTTGAAGCCAACAAAGAATATTTCAACTTTTGACATCTAAGGTCATACCAAACTTATTTCTGCATGTTGTGGGCACTCATAAGTAAAGCCTCTCCAAGGCGATTCTATCGAGCATACTCAACAAGAGGAACTCGGAGGCTCATCGGATAGGCGGCAATCTAAAACGTTAATACGATCCACGAACGTAGATAAAATCGTTAGCAACAGATAGTTAGATTGCAATTTGTCGCTAGAATGGCGACAAATGGCAATCGAAAACACTGTTTCTAACGATTTTTGATAGGTGCTCATGCGCGGAGTCAGAGGGGGTCCAACTTTGACAACTAGAGGGGAGAAGAGACAATAAGCGGGCCACCATCGGGCCGATGTAGAACCAACATTGAATGCTGGCTTCGTACATTTGTAGCTTTTTGATTTTTCAGGGATCCGGACCAGTATTGCTTTGAAACCCTATCAAGGGGGGAGGGGCGGGGTCCAGACCCCATGTCGTCCCTCGATCTGTATCCGCCTATGGCGTTGGTCAATTGTTAAGAACGTTTTCGATTGCCGCCTATCCGGTGTTGGAGGGTACACACAATTTGGTCGTTGTATATGATCGTCAAATTGGAAAATTAGTGAAAACGTTAGTGAATCGAAATCACGGATTTAATTAGTAATTAAAAAAAAAAGCATTTCCAGGTAAGACACCAACATCTATCACATTAGGCAACGAAATGACGTACAACCGTTGATCCTGGAATTATCGTCGGGGTGGGGAGGTGTGGGGGGGGGGGGGTCAAGGTCAAACTGACAAAAAGGTTCTGACATTTTTATATGTATTTTAGTCCAACTCATAGCTATCAGATGGGTTCAAATGGTGTACTACAAGAGAACTACTGTTTCTAAGGTTACAGGGGGCGGGGTCCAATATTTTCCAGGAGATGTCCAATTCTACCAGGAGGAGGGGGGCAATTGCTAATTCCAACGGAAATCTATAGGACTCGTGATTTTCCAGTGTGGTCTGGACCCCCCCCCCCCATCACGGATCCGCGCAAAACCCTCTCCCCACGTCGGACAACGCATAATATAACATAATTGCAACAGATAAGGCTCAGATGAGCTGCGCACTCGCGCAATTGTACGGATATAGAATTTTGGCGGATATAAAAATTTTGGCGCACAACTCCAAAAAGGGGGATGTTTTGAAAATGTTAAGATTCCGCTAGTCACTGTAGCTGAACTGACTCGTTTTGTGAACTTCGAAGATAAGTTTTCTCACGTTTTTTGTTTCTAGTCCAAAGCATGTATTTTGGGTACTCAAAAGAACCGTCTCGATGAGACCGTTCTTTTGAGCGCCCAAAACACATGAACTAATGGATGCTGTATAAGGTAAGATACTCCAATTTTTAGGATTCGCATTCATTTTTTTATCTTCGGACATATCTAGCGAATTCGGCCTTTCAATGAACGATAATAACTGAATTTATAAGTCTCACTATAAGAATGCATATATAATAACAATCTATGAATTAAAAAACGGCTTTTAGTGATTTTAAAGAAAAGTTTGTTAACAGAATTAGAGAAAAATAAAAAAAGAAAATAAAGATTCTCAGAAAGGCAATAATTTTTTGGGGATAGGGTCTGTTATGGGTGGGTAGGTAGGAGCACGTCAAACCAACATTTTATTTAAGGTCGGCCTATTTAGATTGCTCCAGCGCTCGCTTCGCACAATCAATAAAACACCATTGTCTACTAAATGTTCTGACGAGACTGCGCATTCATTGCTCGCACATACAATAAACACACCGTCCACCTTCTTATAGTTATGTTTTGAATGTGAGGGGCTAAGGCTCTAACGAGACTGCGCATTTGCACAGACTCGCCTGAGCTTTTGTTGCTCGCACATGCAATGAGAAACTCACTTACGATTGCATGTCATGCACTTATGTTTCCTGCTGAGTAGCACAGCCTAGGCGAGGCATATGCACTCGATCAGTTCGCCTTATTTTTTTATTGACGTACGTATTTTAAAACGTATACCCAATTATGTAATCACCAGCATGCGCAGATTCAGAGTGGGGGATATCCGGACCCCTTGAAAAATCACAAAATATAGGGTTTCTATCAGCAATACTGGATCCCCAGAAACATCACAAATTTACCAAGTCAGCATTCAATGATGACACGCTTCAATGGTCAATGGCGTAGCCAGAACGCTGAAAAAGTTACGCACGTCAAATGGCGACTACTGTAACAAGCAATGATTCTCTACAATTAAAGAGCAGTTCCTTGGGTATGGAAAATCATTTTTACCACATTAGGTGAACTCCCTTGAGTGTTAATATTTTTTATTACGCACGAACGTTGATTGTGTAATGAGTGCTACGCCATTGATGGTATTTAGATCCTCTCCTGTCATCAACTAAAAAACGTTGTCAGACTTGC
This sequence comes from Loripinus fragilis, assembly GCA_964019695.1. Lineage (NCBI taxonomy): Eukaryota > Metazoa > Mollusca > Bivalvia > Lucinida > Lucinidae > Loripinus > Loripinus fragilis. Next base: position 50,341,574 of record OZ026531.1, read on the forward strand.
AAAACTTTCTGGATCCGCGAATGACCAGTGCGCTATTTGCGCTTCGTCACGTAGACAATCATATTTTATACACGCTGGCGCAGCAGCACATTTGCAAAAGAGCCCATTATTTGTGAGCTCGTGTCTACAAGGAGTTCACTGGGGGAGGGGGGGGGCTATCAGATGGTATGAAAAAAATACAAATTATGCGTTAGAAGATTAATTTTAAGTGATTAGGCTTTTATAAATGGACTATTAGTTAATTGCTTGAAGGTAAGATAAAAACTTTTATTTACATCCTTGCAGTCTGAGCGCAATTGTTTCCGATTTAAGTGAAAGGGTCATATCTAGACTTGCTATGGGCGAGCATAAGTAACTCAGCAGGCTGGTTTTATCATAACCGTTTTTTTTTTAATTTGATATTTCTTGTGAAGTTTAATCAATTCAACACCAATTTCTTTGTAATCCATTCTTCATTTAGTACCTAAAGCGATTCAATCGAAAAACATAAAAAGATATTAAGGGGAAAGTTAAGGAGAAGAAAGCAACTAAAACAACCAAATACATCCAGTGCAATTTTATTTCGTTGCTCGTTTTTTTGTACACACGGTTAATGTACATGTACGTACACACTTCAAAGTAGCTCATCAGTGAGGCGTGAACTTTTAACCTTTTCCGCGACAGAGCCATTCAGATAAACTTGCCCTGCGTCGCGACACACGCTATCTCGCGACGTGTCGCGGGTGCTACCCCACGACGTGCCCGCGCTGATCACTCGACGAGTCCGCGCTATCCCCTCGCTGAACCCGCGACAAAATGTCACGTGACCATCGCGATTTCATCGCGAATCAACTCGCTAGGTCGCATTTGATAGTAACATTGCGATACCTGTACTGTACATGTAAGTTTTGGTCTAGAAATGAGAAAATTCTAAGTTTTTAATTACACTCTTATCTTGGGACCCGTTATATTTGACAGGACAAAAATACAGGAGGATTAAAACATGACCTTTTTTCGTATTTAGAAAGCATTGAGTATGAATAATAAGATCCTTGTGGCTAAGTTTTTGAATATTTAAAAACTACCATAGTATCATATACATTCAACTGTATAAATAAAAACAAATTTCCATCCATGATTGAGTGCAGACCTAATAAATGCACACGCATAAGGCTCTTTTAGTGTGCACCCTGTATTCCTTAACAGTTTGCGTCTGATTTCAGTCATTTCATTTTTAATGGTTTCATTTTATGAATTAAAAACTGTGTGGACCCAAAAGAATCCAAACTGTGGCCCAGTGTTGTGTCCTTGAACAAGACTTCATCTCCAGTGCATAGTACAGAATTGATCCAGAAAAAACATCCCTACATGACTGAAAAATTGTTGACTAGGATGTAAAACCAGCTCAAATAAATCTATATATCCAGCTCAAACCATTCAATGATAGATCGGTTTGATACATTATTGGTACAAGTGTATGAATGATAAGTACAAGGTTGTGGAATAAGTTTATTCTTATTCCTCAACCAAAACCTTCAAAATTTTGTGCGCAAAGTTTTTGTTTAACTAGACCTACATGTATGCCATTTTATTGAGTTAGCATCACTTTAGTTCTGTAGGAATCAATTCATTGACACCAGGCCCCCGAGAAGCGGAAGTTGGTCTTTACATTGATTAATTTTGTTTTTACTTTCGTATATTTTCAGCTTGCTGGGATAGGTTTAATCGCCGTTGGTGCATATGTACAGATAAAGTTAAAAGACTATTTTGAGTTAATAGAAGGGTCATTCAGTTCGGCAGCAGCGTTATGTATAGCGGTAGGCGTTATCATCTTCTTCATCGCCGTCTTCGGCTGCTGCGGCGCTTACAAAGAGAACTATTGTTGCACAATGATCGTAAGTATTTGTTGACTTGTCGACATTATTTAACCCTTTCCTTCATGAATATTCATGCTAGGCTCCATCCACTATGAATAATTATATAAATAAACTTTCATGTTGGTACATAGAACAAGAAAATAATTTACTTGTCTGACAGGTCCACTTGTGTAGGATCAGATACATGTTCCAAGTATATCAATCCATGCTTCCATAAGCAAACAAAGTAGACCCAGATCAGGCAGCTCTTACAAGAGCTGCCTGATCTGGGTCTGCTCTGTTTGCAAAAGAGTTAAAAGGTGTCTCGAGCTGCCTGATCTGGTTATGCTCTGTTAGCAAAAGAGTTAAAAGGCCTTTCTATATGGTAAAGGATTAAGATATGCAAAATATTTTAAAATTACTGAAGTTACACGACATAGTGGAGTGTATTGGCTCAGTTGGTAGAGCATTAATTAGACTGGGGATTGAAAGATCGCCATAGGTGGATTCACTCTATTGTGTGCTTGAGCAAGACACTTTATCCACTTGCGGCTGCATAGTACTGGCTCAACCAAGATGACAGGAAATTGATTGTCCCATTATGACTGAAAAGTTGTTGAATGGGACGTAAAACATCAACCCAAAACTTACTTAGCCAAATAAAACAGGATTTTGGAAGCACTTTGGCAAATTTTAAAATTATATACAATTCTTGACCCTTATGCAGCAAACAGTATGAACCTGACCAAACTGCTCCCAAGATCTGGGTCCATATAGTTTGCAATAGAGGCATGGGTGAAAGTTTTCAGGATTATTCCTGAATTCAGGATTTTGAGGCTGACTTTCCATAGAAAGTCCGCCATAAAATCCTAAATGTAGCAGATTATAATAGCATCTATCATTTACTTTCACTTTCTCTTTACACAATAGACCATTTAAACTGATTTTTTTTTTAATTTTTTGATATTTTGTCAAGCATAAGTTCAGGATTTTCAAAATTTTTAACTTTAACCCACTGGCTTGAAAAGTACTTGAATATACAGGACTGTCTTGAAAAGTCCTTGAAAATGAATTTTGCCTTGAAAAGTACTGGAAAATCACTCAAAGGTCTTGAAAAGTCCTTGCATTCTTCTATTTTCTGTAGGAACTTAACACTGTTGATAGAGATCTAAACCAGTATAAATTTGTTGTGCCTTTATTTGGTGCAGCAAATGCTGCACCAAATAAAGGCACAACAATTTCACACTCATTTTCTAGTACTAATTTCTCCATTATCTCAGTCTAGCATTTTTGAAGTTTGATCAGTATTTTTCCTAAACTTTTAGTCTTTGAAAACAGTATAATAGTCTTGAGAAGTCCTTGAAAAGTCCTTGTATTTAAATCAAACTTTTCTGTATGAACCCTGTATAAACTTATTTAAAATTCTTTTCTTTCAGTTTGGTGTGCTGTTGACAGTAATATTCATACTTGAGATAGCGGCTGGTATCGCTGGTTTCGTTCTCCGAGGAAAGGTCGAGGGCTACGGAGAGGAATATATGGATAGAACGCTTAAAAACAAGAACAAAGTGTGGGATGAAGTTCAAAAAGATGTAAGTATAGACAATTCTCTGAGGTATTCTATCTTTCGATACTGACAGCAACTTGTCTCCAGGAAACCTTTGCAAACAGTTTGGACCCAGATCAGGACCGATGGAACTTCGGTCCTGATCTGGATCCTAACAGCCCAGGGTGGGTACTCTGATATTTTCATATATACATAGGCTCTGGTCATTTTTGGGTCCTAAATTTTGAATTTCAATATTTTCAGAAAAATTGATATTTTTTGGGGTATGAAAATTTTGTGGATATTTTTTGGGGTTATCACAAAATTGGACTACTTTTAGGGGTCATTTATATGCATTTTACAAAAAAGAGTACCCCCCCCCCCCCCCCCTGGGCCTAATCGTTTGACACTCTGATAGTGTTACTAAGGAATTTTTTGAAAAAGTCAGCAGTCAGAGGACAACAAAATCATGAAAAACTACCCAGTATACAAAGAGTTAAAGCCATTTAGTCTGTCCAAAATGAGCATTGTTTTGGGGGGTGGGAGGGAAGCAGTCGCCACAAAATATCAAAAGGGCCATGGGATTTGGTACTTATTGTAAAGCCACTCTTCAAATGTGCATGCAAAGCTATCTAGTGGGCTAGAGGTCTAAATTAAGACCTGAATATTCACCTGCTTCCCTGCTTTGTGTATGCTAGCTGTGAAGGCTCTGGACGAGACCTCACATTTGAAGTAGTGAAAGAAGGCATTTGCAGGTCTGGTACACAAAGGTTAAAAATCATTTTCATTTGTGCCAAATGAAGACATTTATTTGTTGTTGTTTTTTTTTTAAAAAAACATGGCCATCATGCAGGGATTTCCTACTTTTTGGGGACGGATGTTAGTCCGTTCCCCAATTTTAACAATAGCGTTTTGACCACACGTCGTAATTTGCTCTTGCACTGTTGAACACATCAATATGTTACCATTAATCCCAATTTTTCAGCATATTTGTTGCAAAGTATCAGGTTAAATGGTTGATTTAGAGGCAGAGTGGTAAACAGTTGATTCTGGATCAGTTACTTTCTGAGAAGCCGGCTGATATGGATCTACATTGTATTCAAAACAGGGCATTACCAAGCCGCATGATAAGGGATTAATACGATCCTAACAACGCCTATTAAGAAGCTTCCGCGTAAAAATAGTTCCAACTTGTTTCGTGTTTTTTATTGTCGTTGTTGTTTTTGTCTTTTTAAAAATAGGTCTAGATCTACAGTATTTGAGATTTATCTGCTCGATTTCAAAAAACCAATCATAAATATATGTAAATTATTATCGCGCAATAATAAAAATTTATATAATTAGCGACCACGTGAGCAGGGAACCAGTTGATACATATACAAGAATTGGCTTTTTAAAAAAGTTAGCGGTCGTTTAGCGATATGATTGTAAGTCGTCTTACGCACTACATACTTGTGTTTGAACCTCTCAAACTTGTCCAATTGCATTAATATTTGTTCGAAGTTTTGATTATAAATATCCCAGCTGTGATTTTATATTTAATTTTTACAATTTAATACATTTTCCCATTTGATGCACCCTGGAAAATGCAAAAGCCAAAAGGTAAATAAAATCTAAACCTGTTGACTGTACAATGTGCAGACTTCTCGGAGCCTTCGTTTCTAGCATAAATGTGAACCATATCACCATTTGAGTCAACACGACCTTTTGGTACTTAAGGCATTGTCCAGTGACGAAGACTCGGGCGACTCCGCGCAAACATGTGCAGACTCGCCTTCGCAGTCGCATTGTTGAGTGTCTCAGGCAAATGTGCAGACTCGTCATGCATTCGCTGCTCGTATTAGCGACAACCCAATCACCATTTGATCAAACATGCGACATTTTAATACTGTTGCAAAGGCTCAGACGAAACTGTCAGCGCAAATATGCAGACTCGCCAAAGCCGTAGTCACTTCACAATGCGATAAGTGTCAAAATCTCGTGCTCTCTCAAATGGCGATTTCGGTGTCATTTTTGCAAGCAGAAAATGCTCTAAAGAACAGGCTCACCTAATGATTCATCACAGTTCCAAAATATCATGTGGTGGCTCAAATGGAAATCTGTGTTCCAGAAGCGAAGGTTCTGGTGAGTCTGCACATTTGCACAGGCTCGCTTGAGCCTTCGTAACAGTATCAGAATCCCATGTGCATGCTCGATCGGCGGTGTGTGTGTCATTTATGCGAGCAGCGAGTTAAGGCTCTGGTGAATATTCACAAGGCTGCACAGGTTCACCTGAGCCTTTTGTCACTCGACAATCTAATAAGTACCAAACTCTCTTGCTGGCCCGAAATGCGCTTTCGCTGTCATATATGACTTCAGCGAATGCTCTGGTGAGTCTGCACATTTGCACAGGCTCAACTGAGCCTTCGTCACTGTACCAAAATTTTTTGCGTTGGCTCAAATGACGACTTGTGTCCTATTTATACGAGCAGCGAAGGCTCTGGCGAGTCTGCACCAGTAAATACAACAACGGGGTGCAACCATCGTTGCGTTATTTCAATGCTCACTTCAAGGTTATGAAAATCCTCAATAAAACTTTTATCAAGAAAATGTCATTTCATGGAGGTATAATGCTGCCTATGCTTTCATCAATATAGGCTGCTAACTGACTCAAGGGTCGTTGTCGACTTTTGAAAACTGGTACAATCTTGAAATGTAGTATGCGTCTTTCGAGTGTCAAAGGCACGTGTGTGTGTGTGTGTGTGTGTGTGTGTGTGTGTGTGTGTGTGTGTGTGTGTAGGGGTGGGAGGGGGGAGCACGAGAGAAACGACCCCTCTCGTTGGGGGATAGGGCCTCCCTAAAGAAATATTTCTAATTCAAAATGTCCGTAAAAGCGATTCTAATGCATTTTGAGGTCATATTTTTCTAGTGAAGCCAAGTTTATTTTTTACAAGCATTAGCTTTTTTTTTAAAAATGCATATAGCAGCTTTTTGAACCCTCACCATCAATGCATTAACACATATTTCGGCCCATCGGCGGTGGCGGTGGACAGTTTCTATTTCTCAACCAAAACATAGTTGCGGGTACTCAAAGAATTGTCTCAATAAGACGGTTCTTTAAAGCATCCAAACATATGTTTAAATCTCTACCAAGGCATATGTTGTGGATAATCAAAATGGAACTGTCTCATCTTTTGAGTACCCAAAGCAAATATTAAAACTGATGGACAAGAAAACATTCTCACTATTACGCTGGAATTGTTTGCTAATCTAGACCTATGATTCTATATCGAGAGAAGACTCAACAAATCAGGTTGCGCATCTACAACATTACTACGGGTTAACACGAAATCATGTTTGATTCGAAACAGCATAATTTTATATTATTTTTTTCTGTTTCTTCTCAGCTCACAGGGGTCGGCAATGATGATTTAAGACCACCAAATTCTAAGTTCAACACCCGTCAAAAATTGAGAAAATATTTTTCAAATGAACACAAAATAAGAGATGCACATCTTCAATGTGTGAACAATCATTATGCAAAGTTTGAATATAAAGGAATGAAAAGTGTTTGAGTTACAGATTACAAAGACCAGACACCATCTTAGCATTCTGGACAGAAAATATGTCTAAGAGCAACGCCCCTCAAAAATAAGAAACTTGATATTCATGAATTATGCACAAAATAGGAGGTGCACATCTTCTATATGTGAACAATCACTATGCAAAGTTTTAATAAAAATGAACGAAAACTTTTGGAGTTACAGATTACAAAAACTAGGCACCCTAAAAGTATTGCGGATGGATGGACAGACGGAAAGACGGACTCTCTAACAAATGGATTCTTGTTGGTTGCCAATAAAGCGTAAGTACCCAACAAATCCCAGAAAAGTTTAACGGAATAAACTTCATTTTGAGTTTATAATGCCTAGGTTACATTTGCTACGGTCGTCGTACGATTTATTTGTCTACGATTTTCTCTACGATTTTTTCGGCATCGTAGGCGGCTAAAAGCTACGACGTATGTGTTTACATTGCTTACGATCACCTTACGATTTCTTTCGGCGACAAACTAGATCAAAAGTTTACAGAGACCTTGCGGATATCGTACGACAACCACAAGGTTATCGTACAATCATCGTGTTATCTTCACGACCTCCCTATATAAATCGCACGATGCCTGTACGATGACCTTGCGGAAGTCGCAAGGAGTCGGTACGCTGACTGTGCAATTGTCGTGTAATTATGTGCATGGATTCAAACGGCTATCCATGTTCATTTTTGCATTCCATTTGAACTATGTTTCAAAGTCATGTGATCACAAATCGTGATGTGAAGAGGCTAGTGTTTTAGTTGAACATGGTCCCAAGGTATGAAACAGTGTGATACCTTTGTGTATATTTTAATGTCGATTTCTAAGTTCTGCAGTTTTCATAAAGTTTAAATCACAGAATATTGCAACCACTTTTTTATAGTCCACTTTTATAATTCGAAAAGTAGCACTTTAATTGAAAATATAAAGATGCTTTTATTGTATCAGCGTAGACTAAAACGCTTATTATGGTTTTATTCAGTTTAATCATTCAAAGGCACTCTACGGCCAGCAACACATAAAATCTGCGTCATAAGCAAAAATGAAGTCGTTGCATGCGAACAGCAAAGGTACTGATCAGAATGCACTTTCTTCCACTCGGCCTGGTCAGCACATTTGCCATTCGTTTTCAGTAAAATACATTTTGTAGAACATTTATTCATTCAAATTTCAATGTTCGAACTAGTCACATCTTCTCACTTCGAGATTTTATTCCTTGAAGTAATACTCAAATTCAAATCCCAGAGTAATAAATCACAAAAATATCTGGATTTTTTTTAATCTTATCTAATTAATTAAACCCCTTATCCGACCAGCATTTTATATACTGAAAATGAATATGCATTTCACGTTAGGTGCATATTTTGAATTGCTCTTCAGATAATTTTATCATGGAAACATACTCTATGGGCCCTGATTAGCATGCGCGGATCCAGAAAGTTATGTCAGAGGGGGTCCAACTCAACTTTTTTTACTTGATAAGGGCGAGAGGATCCAAATACCACTAAAAGCGGGGGTCATTATTGGCCCGCTAGCAAAACGTCATTTTAAATGGCGTTTCGCTGGCGGACCGATGCTGGCCCGTCATGTAATGCTGGCTTGGTACATGTTTAGCTTTGAGATTTTCTACGGGATCTGGACCAGTATTGATAAAAAAACTATATTTTTGTGATTTTCCGGGGGGGGGGGGGGGTCCGGACCCCCTGCCCCCCCCCCTCTGGATCCGCTCATGATTAGACTGCTTCCATCAGCAAACTGAACTGTGTCCATATTGAGTCACACTGAGTGGTGGTATAAGAAACATCACCTGAAGACATATATTGAAATGAAACAAACAGCTACTGATAACTCTCCGGGAAATTGTTGACACGTCGCAAGGCGAACGCACGATCATCGTGCCATCGCCTTAGGGTTACCGCAGGACGACCGTCCGATGTCCATACGATTTTATGGGCCCTGCAAAGGCATCGTACGGCGACCTTGCGGGCTCCTTACGACTATCGCAAGAGTGTACGATGCCCGTAAATCCGTACGATGATCGCAAGGTCTCCCTGTGGAGGCGGTACGGAAACGGTGATTTGGACATCGTACGGGCATCGTATACTCGTCGTAAGGCAAATGTAACCAAGGCATTAGCTCCCTTTATATGCAAATGAGGTTTATTCCGTAATTGATTTTGGAAATTTAAAGTACCAAGAAATTTCGGAAATTTAAAGTACCCAACGAGAGTCCATTCGTGAGTACGAACGGACAGAGTGGACCTACTACTAGACCTGCTTTCGCTGAGGCCACGCAGGTAATAATAATTATGAAACAAGTATTAGCCTAAAAAAAGCTGGCGGTCGTTTAACCTGATTATAATATGTATTCATGCACACTGCATGCTTCAATTTTTAACTTCTCGAGCCTGTCCATTTACAATGGTTCAAAGCTCTGAGATATAAACGTCAGAGCTGTAATTGTTTACCATTTAAAACGTGCTTCCATCGCGTATAGGTCTACTCTTTTTATGTGGCTGGATTTTAAGTACCCGGCTTATGCATGGCCATTTATAGTCTATCGTGAACAAGATATGTTATGATAATGGATCTAGCATGCGACACAATTATGGAACGTTATTTGACAACATTGGACAGCCCATTTTTACGATATTTTTTTCTAAAACTGAGGCCCGAAAGCAAGGTAACAGTGACACTGAATGATATTCGACACTCCCTGACCCCCAGGATGTGTCCACAAACCAAATTCGGGATTCCTATATCATATAATATAGGATTTATGCTCGTGACACGATTTTTCTAGATCTGAGGGCATATGTTAAGGTAGGGTACGCGACGCTCCGTGACCCCAAGATACATGAATTCACGAATTTTGGCATTCCTACTTCAAATAAAACAAGAGATATGATCCCGACATTATGTCAACACTGAAACACTGTCTCAGAACTGACAGCAGCAGAAACCACTTGGTGCCTAAATTAATTTTACTGGACAGATCTTCACTCTAGATGGATTCTGCTGAAGTCAAAAGCTGAGAAAGAATAGTATCTTAATTTGACCATATGTACATACAAATGGACGATGATACTAAAGTATGAGAGTAAGTCCTGTTCCTTCAGCAATTAAGTACCTATAGTCTTATATTGTAGATACGTATGCATAACCATTAATAGTCTATAGTAAAACTGTTTACCGTGTCCGTTATATGGCAGTACATCAATTCATATCTAATTCCGTGTGATGTAGATACAAATAAGAAATGACAATTTATATAGGAACCAAGTGGTTTCAAATTTTGATGCTGCCAGTTCTAAGGAAGTGGTTTTGATGTTGATTAATTGTTTATTGTTTCTTCTATTTTTTTTTCTTGTTCCTTGTTTGGCTTTTTTGTTGTAAGGTTTTAGTTAACCATTCTTGTTAGGTAAATCGCAGGTTGTACAAAAGGTATCAAACTAAAAATATCCCTATTTGAAGACTTGCACGCTTAAATACAGCCGTCCCCATCAGTACTCTCAGTGCTTTGATCTAAAGTTGGGGTCTGTTGAATTTGGGAAAAGAATTTAGGCCGTCAAATTGGGAAAACTAGGAACTGGACCGCCATTTTAAATAGATTAAAAACCATTTATAAGAAAATAGCAGTGTAAAGCTGTAACATATTTATTGTTTAAATTGTTCACCATAAAAATGTGAATGAAAACATGTTTTCATTCACATTTTTATGCAAATTTTCATGCTTCTGTAACTTTGGTATATTTAAATAAAATCAACTGAAGCCACATCCATCTCTCATTACTCATACATGTAAGTCCAGTTAAGCTATGATTTTGAGCTTAAAATTGTAATTATTTTCTTACCCAATTAATCATATGTTTTTGGTGCTCAAAAGAACTATCTCATCATTTGAGTATCCACAACATATGTTTGGTTGAGAATTAAGAAAAAAATTTATCTAGGGGCCTTATGTATACACATGTATAATATTGTTTACTTTACAGTTTAAATGCTGTGGTGTGAGAAACTACACTGACTGGACCTTCAATGGAACCCTGGAAGTTCCCGACTCATGTTGCAAAGTACCAGGATGTACACCACCTGTCGGCATCTACACAGACCCCTGCTTGACAAAGTTCTCTGAATGGCTTAAAGACAAAATATACATTGTTGGAGCTGTAGGAATTGCTTTGGCTTTTGTACAGGTAAGCATTTTATGATATTGCTATTAATTTGTAACCCATAGGGAGCACAGTGGCTCAGTTACCAATACATATGCAGCGCCCTAGATAAGCTTTTGGGTCAATTGGGTATTTACGCAACCTGGTTATCCTCAATTGCGTACTTGCAAAAACAATTGCGTATTTTCATATTTTTTACGCCACGTTTTTTTCTGTGATTACACCTTTTCTCATTGCATGAACCCGTCAGGAATGTGCTTGCATATGTATTCACTCCCATCGTCTGCCTTTCTGAAGTATCAAACTCGCGGATTTTATTGTACCTGAAGCAAATCTCATCCCCTTGTTGACATTTCGAGCGTGTATACTTTGCAAAGTTTCACTTTCATCAAAGTGTTTTTCCGCGAAATACTGGACTGGGCACCAATATTTTCATAAAACTGGAGTATATTGCGAGCTCGCTAGTGAAAATAAAATCAATACCCGACTGGCATTTGTTTATTAGCCGAATGGAAACAAAATGGACCAAATGGTACGCAATGACATCGCATGTAATTGCATACCGATCGTTAGAATTGCTTTTCGGTACGCACACATTTCATTTTAATTGCTTTTTTGAGGATTTTAATTGCGTATTTACGCAAATACGCTACTTATCTAGGGTGCTGCATATGGTAATTTTTTTTTTACTGTTTGCAATGTAAATTATTGAATTTACCAATACATATTGTGATGTAGGACGAGTACTAAGAAATTTTAAGAATTTTCCACCCCTGATGGTTTACAAGAAAATAGCTGCAGCATAATGAATAAATGGATAGACAAATGGACAAAGGCAATTATAATATTCATGACGCTTTATTAAAATACATGTAGTATGCAGTGCTCCAGATAAGAGGTAAAGGGTATTTCAGCATTGATTTTTTTGGAATTCAGCATTGGAAATTAAATTTAAGGGTAAAAATACCCTTTGCAGTTTGAGGTTTCAGTGCTGATATTAAATTTATATGGTGAAATATTTTATTCTTAGTAAGAAAAAACTAATTAATATACACCAAATGTATACATCGTGGCAGTTTTCCTAAACACACAACATGAATTTGATACAAGCAACTTTTCTTTAAAATATGTTGAGCAAACATTGGGTCTTTTTACAAGGCTTTGCATTTTCTGAAATTTGATATTATATACATGAAGTAAAATACTCATTAAATTAAAAAGTAGGGGGTGAAATACCCATTGGTCCAAATCCTTATCTAGACCACTGAGTAGTCAGTACAAAACAACAAAACAGAGGATGTGTGTAAATTGCAAATAAATACGGTAAATGTTCTAAAATTTCGAACACTAAAAAATAATTATTTTTTCCGTTGTTCGTAATTTTAGAAATTACGTTTCAGAAAAATTGCTAGTGTTCGTAATTTTAGAATGTGGTCTTTAGCATGAGCAAAAACGGTATATATGCATGTAAAAGGGTGGTAGAAACGTGTTGAAAACAGGGCGATATGATTCTGCGCTATCTACTCATTTTTCTTTTCAACCGCCGCTAAATTCTTGCGGACTGAGTCAGTAAAATGTCCAGCGCGTGCGGTAATTACCAAGTCGAGAGCCAGGCACGTGCATGTTATGTCACTAAATTTACTTACAAGTCATAAAAGTCCACTTATTTAACCTTGGACTACCGATGAATCGCTCACACTTTCGTCCTTCCGCGCTTTCGCTTGCTCTCCATCTGCGCAAATGCCGTTTATAATGTAATACAGTCACTCAAGGACATCTCGTCGATCAGAATTTTTTGCAAAGATAAACACGGAGTTAAAAAATGACGAAATTCACAAAGAACACACATCTCTCTCTCTCTCTCTCTCTCTCTCTCTCTCTCTCTCTCTACTTGTCGATCTGTCGACCTGAACGGATGTGCATGTACCAGTCTCTCTCTCTTCCTCTCTCTATTTACATTTGCAAAAACGGTTTGGATCCATCCAGATCAGACCGAATGGAATTCAGGAAAGAATGTTTCGTCAATTTAAAAATTTGTGCCTGCGATAGAAAGTATGCAAAGTGTCGTACAAAAGCCGATGCGCACGATAAAATGGGTTTTCAGTATATCTCAATAAGTGTATACATTGTCCGGTCCCATGCGCGGATCCAGAGGGGGGACAGAGGGTCCGGACCCCCCCCCCCTCCTGAAAAATCACGAAAATATAGAATTTCTTAGCATTACTGGACCGGATCCCCTGGAATTCTCAAAACTACCAAGCCAGCATTCAACGTTGGGCCATCATCTGCTATTTAAAGGCGTTTCGCTGGCGGGTTAGTGATATTTAGATCCTCTCTCCCTTAAAAAAAGAAGAAAAAACGTCAGAGTTCGGATCCAGATTGGGAGCGCAGTGGCTCAGTGGTAGAGTGCTTGACTCGAGACCGAAGGGCCGCGGGTTCGAGCCTCACCGGCGTCACTGTGTTGTGGTCCTTGAGCAAGACACATTTATCCTAGCTTAGTACTGGTTCAACCCAGGAAGAACCGTCCCTATATAACTGAAAGATTGTTGATGGGACGTAAAGAATCAAATCAAACAAATCAAACAAATCGGATCCAGATCAGATCCGAATGGAATTCAGGAAAGAATATTTCGTCAATTTAAACATTTGGGCATGCGATAGCAAGCATGCAAAGCATCAATACTGTCGAATATCCGACTTTGTCGTGCAAAAGCCGATGCGCACGAGAAGCATCTCCAAGTATCATTTTCAGCACCGATACATGATATTTTTCGAGATTACAAGAGATTCGTATGCAAGCGCTAGTCTCTCTCTCTCTCTCTCTCTCTCTCTCTCTCTCTCTCTCTCTCTCTCTCTCTCTCTCTCTCTCTCTCTACCACCTGCTTTCAAAGTTTGCAAATAGTGTGGATCCTCTTGCCAAGTCAAATCAGGGACCAACAGGATACCAAGAATTAATCATGTAAGTGAACGTCCGAATTTGCGTCCGATGCCTCAGAAGAATATAATTGAGCCGTGACATGAGATTTCCAACAATCAAAGCCTCAGATCAGCCTGCGCATATGCACAGTCTGATCAGAGCCTTTGCTAGTCGCTTGAATATTCTATGAGTGTTGAGCTACTGACTGAACACCGTTTGGAATTTGTAAGCTTAAAAGGAGGCTGCACGAGCTCGTCTGAGTCTACACTCGTCAAAATGCCACATTGTGTCGCGGCTCAATTTATGATATATTGGCTTCGAGCCGATGCGTACGATACGCTGGGCACATTCATATCTCAAAGAAAAGGAAAATTCAGACAAGTACCACAAATCTAGTTTTTCATGCATGCAGTGCGCCGTTTCATGCTCGAGTTCATTGAAATTGTTTTTGTTTTTTTCATGCAAACCCATGAAAAGGAGACACAGCTAGGCAATTATGTTTTGAGTGCTAAGTCCGCTTTCGTTCGTCAAATCCACCGCGTGCTACCCGAGTCTTAAAACAACAACAACACGTGGTCTGATAGTCGGCTTCTTTGATCTCAAACACATGTCCGCGAAACCATTACCCTGTCCCTTTGTCTTCGGCTGATACTATTAGCAGTGCCGGACCCCCCCCCCAAAGAGGCTGTGACAAACTAATTTAGCAGACAGTTTTGGCCCAGATCTGGCCCGACAAAATGTTTAATGTTTTGTTCTAGAAACAAAGGTGCTGATAAGACTGTGCGGTGCACAGGCTGATCTTCGCATGTAACAAAGTCGGGGTACATACATCTACAGATGTTTGGTAAATAAATCAAATTCCAGATGTCCGGCTTTACTGATTTTAAATTCACAGCCACGGTTTACATTCCCTCTATGTGTTTGTGGCCAGTTAAGGCGCTGGCGATTTTCCGCGGATGCGCAGGCTCGTCTGAGCCTTCGCTGCTCGCATAGCTGGCTTATTTCATGAAAATAAATATCAAATTCATCAAGATGCAGAATCGTGCCACAATCAATTTATTTCTTGGTACATGTATGTGCGTCTGTGCGTACATTATACCGGTAATGCCCTCGTAGGACCTTCCATGTGCTGTTTCATGAGGACAAACAGACTCAACAGTTTGTTAAAATGTTCCATTTTGAGGAATTTGATGTTTTTGATTGACTGGAATAGCCATTTTTAGAAAACCGCTGACAAGTATTTTAAAGTCAATGTACGTAGATGTCTAGAATTTTTATTTGGCTAGAGTCTTCATCCACTTTAAACTTTGTAAGTGAGCGAGACCCTGACGAGATTGTGCAAACACACATGCTCTCCTGAGCATTCGCTGATCACATCTGTCATAAGTACCAAGCTCATATGGAGCTCCACGCAAGTTGATTTGAGTCCGAGCTGTGTTTAAGAAAAGAGGACATGCATAGAATTAGAATGATAGAAGTGCCCTCCGTGTCGCACGCGGCTTGGAGGCTTTATTTTCCGCATTGGATGTCTCGGTGAGAAAAAAACATGCGACTTGCACGATTTTCTCGGCATTTTGCACGAAACCGAATGACCCATTGTGTTGCAAACGTCCACGGCAATCACTATACATCAACTTATTTCATTCTCTCTCGCCTAGTGATCGTTTCATTTTCCGCAACTCTCTCCCTCTCTTCGGGGCTGGTATTTTAGAGAAAAAAACGAGTACGAGTCACAGCACACTATGCGTGTGTCAACGTGCATAATTCACGTACAATTAGCTGAATCGCGTCCTTTGGTCAGTCATAAAATGATCTCAGCCATTTGGGTGGATACATATACTCAATAGGGTTAGTCAAAGCAGTTTCGGAATCGTTGCAGGAACTTGTCCGTGCATCAAGTTCGTCAATGCTGGTGACCTTGAATAATGTATAACGTCGCGCGCTGGCATGCGAAATAGAACGTCGCGTGCCAGATTACCAATCTTAGTAGAATGGAACATTCCAAATGTCGCTACCGCTCACGTGCTGTACGGTAGAAGTATACCGAACACAGATGGAACAAACAGATAAACGGGCATCGATTTCCGCCGAAAATAACGTGTGTTCGTAATTTTAGAAATTCACTTTTGCAAAAAAGGGCAGTGTTCGATTTTTTAGGATGTTTTAAAAATTATTTTCGGTGATAATTTTAGGTGTTCGTAATTTTAGAGTGTTCGAAATTTTAGAACGTTTACCGTAGTCATGTTTATGAATAGTTTAAGTCAGAGTAAACAAAGTACATGAAAGGTGAATGGTCTAAAATTTTAAACATGCCTGCCAAAATGGCATAGAGAAACAGTGAAGATCCAGATCAGACTGCATCTGAAGAAAATCATTCAAGAACTATCTGTCTTAGGGGAGCGCAGTGGCTCAGTGGTAAAGTGCTTGACTCGAGACAGAAGGGCCGCGGGTTCGAGCCTCATCGGCATCACTGTGTTGTGGTCCTTGAGCAAGACACATTTATCCTAGTTTAGTACTGGTTCAACCCAGGAAGACCCGTCCCTATATAACTGAAAGATTGTTGATGGGACGTAAAAGAATCAAATCAAACAAACAAAAAAGAACTGTTTGATCAGGGTCTTCATTGTTTGTTATTCTGACAAGCATTTTGTGAATTCCAGCCCTGATAAGGCTTAAATGAAATGTATGTGTGGTTCCTGTTGCCTACTTACCCCAATTTTTTTAACCCTACCCTAAACATTAAAATGGTCTTTGGAGAAAAAATACCTAAAATGGGCACTTTTTCAGATTTTGTCACTATTTTCTTTGTTAAATGTTATAACAAAATTTAATAATTTCCCTACCTACCTACCCTAAATTTTGTTGGTATGCAACAGGAACCACACATATATTTCATTTAGGACTAACCAACATTTTAGTTGAGAACAGGAGAAATTTGAGAACTTTTACCGTATATGCTATATTGATAATGAATATGTATTGATAAATCTTATATTTTTTCTCTTTCAGATAATTGGAATCTTATTCGCTTGTTGCTTAGCACGGGCCATCAAGAAGGAATACGAAGTTGTGTAATAGACAGGAATTCCTCAAATAAAGACCGAAGATCCGGATAGGCAAATAATTGAGTGCAAAATTGCGATTTATTTCTTATCTATCAGTCAAAACTAATGTTTTGGGTTCTCAAAAGAACCGTCTCAATGAGACGGTTCTTTTGAGTACCCACAAGATATGTTTTGGAAGATAAATAAGAAAATTGTTTCTGAGTTTGCCTCTGCTTATCTGGAGGTCTTTAAGACAGTAATGGGAGATATCAGGAGTGGGTTTGTTTACCTCTAATAATGTTTTGATGAGGAGTACTAAAAAGGATTTTTTTTTTAGATTTTTTATATAAATTTTATTTGGATTTTTTCATAGATCTCTAGATCCTTAGAAAAATTCTAAATGAAGTTTAATAAAAGAAAATCAAATTAAAGTTTAGAAAAAAATCCAAATAATTTAAGAATCAAAATATTATTTGGATTTTTTTCCCAAATTATAAATTTTTGTTATAACTAAGAAGTATTTGAAAAAAGTATAAGGCAAATTTTGCTAGATACTCTTTGGATTGTCCTCTGTGTGACTTCATATATTGTGCTTATAACAAGAATGTGAGGAAAAGTGTGCTTACAAAAAGAATGAAACCAAATATTTTATAGTGCTTACATCAGGAATTGATGATTATTATAGAATGTGCTTACAGCAAGTACAAACTAACTACAATTTTTCGAACTGTGCTTGCAAAATGCACAAATACATACACACAATTTGAATGTGCTGTGGTTGAGTATAATTTGCAGGTTTAAAAATATGCAAACATTAAAAAAAAGTGCAATTTCAGATTTAGGATAAATTTCAGTCAGCACAATTAACTAAAATTGTGGGCGTAAAATTGTAAATATTTTCTTATCCATCAGTTAAACATTTGTTTTGGGTTCTCAAAAGAATTCTCTTCAAGACAGCTCCTTTGAGTACTCACAACATATGTTATATTTGAGAAATAAAATGCACTCTAATCTAAGAGGTCTGATGACCACCCTGTCTCTTGACATTCAGCGATTAACTATACCTCATCATGCGGACCATTTCCATCAATGACTTTTTTCATTGGAGAAAATATTCTACGAGAAAATTTTTAATTTGTGCAAGCAAGTTAGCTTGTAGTGCTAGAACAGCTTTGTCATCAACAATGACGGATAGGGTATGTCACACATATACTCGGCATACCATATCAGTCATGGTTGTGACATGCGTCATATCGGGTAGGTCTGTAACCATGGTAACCATAGCAAAAAGTATTTTTTATCGACAAATAATTTTTCTCAAACTGTTCTGACTTAGAATATTGGGCTATTTTGAAACAAGTTATTAAAAAACTCAAGTGAGTGTAGTCTGTTGACTTAAAAAAATTTTGCATTACTTTTTCCCGTTTCAATAGAATATCACAAAAACATGGTTTAAAAAATCTAGAAGCATGTAAAGAAATTGGCTGAAATTCTTTTTCAACCAACAATTTTATGCATCTAGTATCATCTTTAAGTTTATAGAGGGTAAAATTTTAAAAAAGTATTCATGCAGATTGGATCCTTGCATTTTGCATAATCATTTTCTGTGAAACATGAAGCTCTACCTCGTGTTAACAAAAACTAATTATGTTAAGATTTATTAGAAAATGGCCAGAATTATCATATCATAGACTTATTTACACATTAAAAATTTATTTTGCAGTTTTTCATGGCATGCAGAGAGAAAAATCAAAATTGTCTCAAATTCAAATGGTTGGTTTTCTTGAAGGTCCAGATAAATTGAATCCAAAACCTTAAAAAAAGTTTTTTCTTTTTGAAAATGGTAATCTATTTTTACAACAGAATAAAAAATGTTCTACTCATTGAGTTTTCTTGAAAATCTTGGATAGTCTACTTGTCTAGGCTTATAAAATGAGTTTAGACTCAATTTACTGGTACAATAAGAAAGCATGCAAAAAGTGTTGTTGTTTTTTAAAAAGTTGTTCAAATTTTATCTGGACCTTCATTTTATGCGGTATCAATCAGAAAATAAAGATATATATTTTTATACACAGCAATTTTGATATATTAAATCTTTATTGATAAAAAAAATGGTGGTTTTAGCTAAATATTACTTGCATCCTTGACCAAATTTTTAAATGTCAGAGCTTTGATGCACAAAAAAATCTTTTAACATATGTTTGCAGTGTAATTTTTTCTGTCAGTTACAGTAATGTCTTAACTATTTTGCCAACTGGTGTCGTCTGCTGATAATGCTAAATAAAAATGAGTGTTTAGGGTAAATCGACCCTGGTGATTTTTTTCAGGTTTTCTGGAAAAAATATAATTTTATGCATTTTGAAAGGTGAGTTCGCCTTTCAAAATGCATAAAATTATATTTATTTTCAAAAATAAAAATAATTTTAAAAATATGTGTACCTACCTAACCTAAAATTTTCGGACCCATTACCCAAAACACTTTTATTTTTTTATTTTGCCTAATGTTTGCAAAATGGGGTCCGGCAGAAATTTTTTTGGCCAGATCTGGATCCAAGCAATTTGACACTGATCCTGGTATTCCTGAAAGAATTTTTGAAAAAGTTGATTTTGGAAAAAATCAGCAGACGGCAATAATCCTGAAAAAATTACCCAGCTTGCAAGAATTGACTCGTAGTCCACTGGACAAGAGTTTTGCACTTTGAAAAATCCAAAGTTTGAGTTATGGGGTTCCACGTTAGTTTTTTCCCAAAGTCTGCAGCCTCACTTTGAAAAACCATGATAATGCGGAGAAAAATATGCTTACATGTATTAGACTGCGTGTTAGCATATGTTGTAGACTTTTTTGTGCATTACAGCCCTGTTTAGATGTATATAAGATTTGTACATAAAGTAACAAAATGGCCTAAATGCTGATAGTGCTGTTGAATGTCCATTAAAACAATTAAACTAATTTGCTTAGGATGGATGCTGCTTATGAAAGGAAATTGTTTGATGGCTAAATGTTTTCAATGACTTTATTTTTTTCATTGTTTTTTTTCTTCAGAATTTCTTTATACAGTATAACCCCAGAGAACAACCTGTGTAAAACGGCCACTCTCAAAAAGACCAAAAACTGGTTTTCAAGACCAATTATAGCTTAATACAGATCAAAGAATTGCAGAATGCTCCAAGGGGAGCATTTTGCAATACTTTCGACCTGCATTGAGCTACCATTTGGCATTTAGATCTTTATTTTGTCTGTTAATGAGTGGACGTTTTACACAGGTTTTACTGGTTGTAAAGATCTAAAATGTTGAACACTTTTTTTTTTCTTACTGTTCAGAATTCAAATTTTTGTATAAGTGAGTCTAGGGCTCACAAAATTATTGATTAGCCGGACACCACTTTTGAAAGGAACTTGCTTGTTTACTTCATTGTTTTGAGATATTTTTCTTCTTATATCTTTAAATATTCAATAGTCATAATGTTCTAAAATGTTGAAAAAAATCTCTTACTGTTTTCGGCTAAAACATGTCTTTTAAGTCTTTGGCTCACAAAAATGCTTGCTATTCTAGTTGTCAGTGAAGACCCTGGTGTGAGTCCGATCAGGATTAGGGTCTGCACTGTTAACTGAGGCCTTTTTGTAGGTAACCCAGTGTTTCACAATTCACATTTTCTTTAGTTATAGTTTCATATTATTTAAAGGTCAAATTACTCGGGTGTTGCCAATTTCTTATCTAATTTCAGGTTCATGTATCTTGTTTTGTTTTGGTCTCAATTTTTGATACAAAAAAATTTAATATGTGACCTCAAATTATACCCATTATCAAATAATTTTTTTGATGTTATTTTTTCTGAGCTGGACCTCATTGTCTTACGTATTATTTTTTTCAAAGCCCTTTTTTTCAACTGTTTTTTTCTTCTTCTGATTTCTTATATATGTAATCATTTGATGTGGTTGTCACTGGAAGCATCTCAATGAGACGCTTCCAGTGAGTTCCCACAACAAATGATTTTATTTTGAAAATTAGAAAAAGTGGCGTTATTGTTACAAAACATGTATATAATATGAGCTCGTGTTAAAGGTCTTGTGAATCTTCAAAAATATTTTTGAAACTCTTCATGATTTAAATGACAGTGATGAGAACATCAAAATGTTGAAAACCGCATCAAAAAATTCTAACCAAGTCCAAAGTTATGCAAGTTTTAAAATTATGCAAATTAGCATATAAGCCCCGCCCACATTATTGTTTCAAGATGATTTTTTCAAAATGTCATATTGTATGTAGTGCTATTTCTAAGCAATTAAAAACAGCACAATAAAACTTTTATATGCAAATTTTGTATTTTATCACATTGAATCAATTTCAGCAAATAAAATATCGAATAATGTTAAAATGAATGAAATATATTAAATTTAATATTTCAAAAAGCTCAAATGACATCATATGAGCCTCTCGCATATTTTCATCTAATTAAATTTTGAAACCTTCATAACTTTGTAACTATTTTGAATTTTTTTATGGGGCTTTCAACATTCTGTTTCTCTCATTACTGGCTTTTTCAATCAATAGGAGTTTAAAAAAAGTTTTTTTGAAGGTTCACAAGACCTTTAAAGCCCTTGTCTTGCTGAAGAAAAGTAGTCCTTAAGAAAATAGTCCTGTTACCAATATCCAAACCAACCCAATGTAAGTCAGGCTGAAATGCAATTTTTCATGGAAATATCCTGATATAGCTTAGATGAAATAATGATTCAGTGCAAATTTCACGGAAATCAGATTGAAAATAACAAATTTATGGCCTTTTCTCTTTCAACGAAAAAAGTAAAAATAAAAAAATACATATGTACCAACCCTCTTCCAAATTAAATGCTGAAAATAGAAAAAAAGAAGACTTTTAATGCCTGGCCATGGATTGACAGGCAGAATGGGGGAAAAGTGAGGATTCTGATAAGCCAAATGGGATCTACACTATTTGCACAAAGCGCATAAATCAGGCGTTCAGCAGGACAAGGGTTAAATAATTTGTTACAATGCAACATTGAAATGCACATAAAATTTGAAATATACACAAATAATGCAGCCATATATGATTGTTTTTAACTGTTTAATAATACAAATCCATAACATCTTACCCAAACTTTTCTCCTATAATTTTTTTTCCAAAGTTTATTTTTGGAGGAATGGGAAATTTTTTAATGTGCTTGAAAGAAGCTTTATCAAGATTGTATTATCGTATAAAATTTAAATTCCTTAACATTTTTTTTGCATGCTTATTTCTTTTCTCTATTTTTAATCTCTTGTAAATGTACACATATTTTGCAGTGTGCTGTTTCACTCTTACAAGCGTCAAACAGTGACGTCACATCAACTATGATATGATGTTATGTGTTTACTGGCTTGTGTGTACACATATTTATGTTCATGTTTGAGTTTTCCTATAAACTTCAAACTCCTGTTAAGCCAAATTACCCTTATTTTTCAGATGCGTATGCTTAATCATGTAGTTTAGTGTGTGACTGCCTGACAGGCTGTATAGTTTGAATGCAATATGAGATTTACAAGAAATTTTAATGTTTTTATCATGGATTAGGAGAAATCTATTTTGTGAATCTCAAAAGAACCATCCCTGTGAGAAGATTCTTTTGAGATCCCACATTAAAGGTTTTTGATGAATAAACAGGGAGATAATGCAGAATTAGGCCAGAATTTTTTTATTAGTTGATTTACAATCCCTCCTACTGTAAATTTCCAGAAAGTAGGAAAAAAATAAAATTTAATTTCTAAACAAAAAAAATTATTTTATCCGCCGACTCTAAATATTATTTGTTCGTTGAAAAAAATAATACCCTTTTTGAGGTTCTGTCTGTATTTTTGAGAGTGACACTGTAAAAAGGGATTGTCCTGTCCAGATTTTTAGGAAAATGATAAAATATTTAAAAAAAAAACTAATACAGACTGTTGGATTGCCTTACTAGTTTAACTGTTTTTTCTGGATATTAAAAAAAAAAGCTCTGAAAATGACAAAAAAAAAAGAAAAAGCTCTGAAAATGACCTGGTCATTTTCACAGGTCATTTTCAGAGCTTTTTTTATTTTATTTTTTTTTCGTCCCCCCAACCCTAAATCTGAAAAAATTTTCCCGTAAATCAACTAATAAGAAAATTCTGGCCTTATGCTCTCTTATAAGATTCTGTTGAGGAATGAGCTAGAAATCATCCAAGTCTGGAACTGTGGTTGATTCTTTGAAAGAGTTTGTATGTGAAAGCCTGATAATCCCTGATATAGAAATTTACCCTTTTGTTCCATCCAATGGGATTCAATAACCTTCGGATGGTTCATGGAACATATCAAAGGGTGTCTCAGATTAGAAATCCCAAATTCAGATGAAAAGGGCCAGATAAAATTTCTAAGCATGAAGTTATGATTAATTTCATATCACTTCAGCAAAACGAAAGAATCATCACAACGTTCGCATCTGCAAAAGATTTTATAGGCACTCAACCTCAAAATACTATTGTTTTTACCTTCTAGATTGTACCCACAAAGTTTTTTGCTTGTTTTGGTGGTTATAATTGAGAAATAACCCTGCCTTACCAGCGCTGTCACTATATGTTGATGAATGCAAAACTGTTATCGGTTAGAATTGTACAAAGATATACAAATTATTGTGTAACATTCTTATCATATGGGCCCTGTCGCTAGAAAACCTGTCTTCGGGGTTTCCGTCAAAGCGAGTTTCAAACCAGTCTCCTCAGCTAAAGAGACTAGCTAGAAAATTGAAATTGCACCTGTAGCAAGGTTACATATATTACTATCCAAATAGTGAATAACAAAGGCTCTGATCAGACTGCTCAGATACGCAGGCTTGTCTGCGCCTGTGTTGTTAGCAAACCTCCGAAGACAGGTTGTTTCGCTTTGAGGCCCAAATTTTCTCATAGTTTTAAAATTTAAATAGTCATTTTTCATAGTGTTATAAAATCATAATCATAGTTTTGTAAAGGGGGTACTAGGATAAATGGCTCTTATGTATTTCTTGATATGTCTGAAGCAGGTGTGAAACAGGTATCCACGGTTCATTGAAGTTATATTGTAACACACTTGAATTATTAGCCATCTTTATTTGTTTCAGAAAATTCAAATAGAATTTGTTTCACATGTTGTATGCAATTTAATAGGAGCTTTAGATATTAATGGATACATGTCATGTGGTATTTGTTAGAATAATAATATAAAAATTCAGACCAATTTATTATAATTGGGTCTCTATGCGAGAAAACCTGTCTTCGGGGTTTCAGATACAAAGTGAGATTCAAACCAGCCTGCTCAGCTACAGAGACTAGCCAAATAATTGAAATTTTGCTAGTAGCAGCCAACTCTAGATAATGAAATTTTCCAATAAACGAATAACAAAGGTGCTGATCAGACTGTGCGAATGCGCAGGCTGATCTGTGTCTTTGTTGTTGTTAAAAACCTGGAAGACTGGTTTATCCAGGTCGAGGCCCATATATTAATGGGTGCATTTTCTTTGGTCTTTGTCATATTTTAATAAGTAAATCAAAATTTAGACCAATTCATTGTGCTCAAATTGCAACAAATTTTGTCACAAATGATCATTACTTCAAGCAAAACTTAACTACATGTAACTGCAAGATACTAAATGGTTAGGAGAAATACATAATGAGCTATATCCTGAAATCTTTTATAGACTGTTGTGTGTAGACTGGTACAATGTATAGTATTTTTGCCTCTATTTTCTGTAAAAACTTCTGCACTTCTATTTATACTATGTCATGAGAAAGGATATATGATTTACTTTAAAGAAAATACCTGGACCCAAATGATCAGGGCTCAAACTAGGGGAGATTTGGGTGAAATGATCTCCCTAATTTGGCTCACATCTCCCTATTTTCATCTAAGGGAGTAAGTAGCTGTTTCGATATTAATGATTACCTTTTTGGGGTAACTTGAATTTTCTTTTTGAAACTGGTCAATTCTGGTCAAAGATGATTCCTTTGACCAGAATTGACCAGTTTCATGGTCAATTGATCTTCTTACAGGTGATTGCGTATAAAGTATGGCCATTTTTTCACCAGCTTGAATAATACAATGGAATTGCTCAAAAGTGGTTCAACAGCTTTCCTACTCGTAATGTAATCAGTTAAGCAAATCTTTTTATTGGTCAGGGTAAGGTCAATTTTTCAGCTTATGATATACAGTTTCTCATGTTGTAGTCAATGTTATATTTTGATGTTAGATATTTCTTAAGATAAAAGTGAAAAATTCAATATTTGTTGTTTTGTTTAATGGGAAAATATACTTCAATTACATACCACTAAATTGGGGTCAGTTGATTGGATAGGGCAAGAGCATTGTAATATTTACCTTTGACTCCAAGATCATGTTTCCAAATCTTCATTGTCTTCTAAACACCAGTGGCAATCATTGGGCCAAATATGGACTTCCTCAATGATAAAAAAAAGTAATTGGATTGAGTTACGACAGACAAGGTAACAGGATGTCTAATTTGTCCTCAAAAAGTGCAGATATGAAATACTTTGTGCGCATACACTTTAGAACCTGTTTTAATGGTATATCAGTGACTTGTTGCAATTTATAATGTTTAAAATTAGCAGTTTAGAGAGTGGGCTAGAACCTCTTTGTTTGGGTCTTATTACAGTAATAAGCTATGATTTACTGTCCTCATCTTACCCTGAGTGGCCTAGATTACCTTACTGTAGGCATAAAAGATAAAGATTTTTAGGTATTTTTATCCATTAATTTTAACATCTATTTTGTGTGTTCAAAAGAACTCAGTCTGTCTCATTGAGACTGTTCTTTTGAGTACCCACAAAATATGTTTTGTTTTTAGAAATAAGAAAAATAAAAATAAGAAAAATAATTTTTGATTACACTCTTTATCCAGAGAACTGACTGCAGGTCATTGTTTAACCTTGGGAATATCACCTGATATGCTTGGGAGCTTATCAATAAGTAAACATGGGTCTTGGTGCAAGAAAACCTGTCTGGGGTTTCTGACTGCATTACATACTCAGCTACAGAGACTGGCTAGATTATTGAAATTTTGCTTGAAGCAAGTTTAGATGTTATTCTTTTCGAAAACTGAATAATATAGGCACTGATCAGTCTGCATGTGTGTGCAGACTGATCTGCACCTTTGTGTTCACAAAAGTAAGGTTCTTGCATTGCATTTGGATTTGCTGTACATGAACAGTAAATAGGATTGATTGATTGATTGGGGTAAGACTTAAAGTTCCAATCAACCATATCTCAGTCATGCCGAGACTCCTCCCGAGGGAGAGTGAGAGAGAAAAGTAGAATGGCCCCTACTTTGTCTCAATTGAAGTGAATTTCATCCCCGGGATATCATCCTGCCAATATGACCGGCCCATCTCTATGAAAGCTGCAGTGGTAGAATGTTGGACCGATAGTTTGAGATAATCCTTTACAGTAAAACCTGTCTTAAGCGGCCACTCAAAAAGAACCCCAAAATTGGTTTTCAATACTTATTATCGCTTAATGCAGGTCAAAAGTATTGCGGAATGCTCCTCTTAGAGTATTCTGCAATACTTTTGACCTTCATTAAGCTCCCATTTTCCATTAAAACCTTTGTTTTGTCTATTTTTGAGTGGCCATTTAAGACCGGTTTTACTGTAATTGAAAGAATTAAACTTCTTTGAATGCATGCGATAGCTCTTATTTGGTGTCACATTAGCGGGAAATGTACAAAATGTGAAACCTTTGAAAAAATGCATTGTTACACATTTATACACATATCAAAGGGTTGCAAACTACAAATACAATGTAGTCTAATAAATGCATTATGTACATCAAATTTCCAAGATTATAGCTAGTCTCTGTAGCTGTGCAGATAGATTTGAGTTATTTCCTAGTCATTGGCTTGGCTTGAAGACTGGTTTTCTTGGTGTGTTGCTCCACAAACATCCAAATGAGGCCCTCCCAGGGGTTTTGGGGGAAAGGGGTTTTTTTATCTCAGGGGAATAGGTGAACAAAGGCCAAATATTGAGTGATCGGGAACAAAGACAACATTGGTGAACAGGAATGGTAGGAAAACAAATTTTTGATTTTTGGGGAACAGGGGTACACACCTATTTATTTTAAGGAACAGGTACTCCCTCTGCCAGGGAGGGCCTCCCAAATGGACAGCAACACCATAAAACCTGTCGCAGGAGCATGTGACAGGTTTAATGTAAAATAATGTGTCAGTCTAGTCGGATGTTTTACCGATAAAGTGGTCAGTGCAGAATAATGAATGCCATAAGTGTCATTTGAAGGATACTCCCTCGCATATAATGTTGCTAAGATTTGTGTAAAACGCTGAGTAAGGTTGATATAGGAAAACATCTCCATTAGATATTAAAAAGTGTTAATTGGCAATGCCCAGTGAGGGTGTACTCTCAAATTTTCTTTATATGGAGCATCTACTGTTTACCCACCCCCCCCATCCCCCCCCCCCAAAAAAAAAAATATCAGGCATACACCAAAGATAAAAAATTTGCAACCCCAAAAATATTCCAATTCTGTACTTGACCTTTAGGACAAGCCCTGGAATGTATAGAAATGACCAAAAAAAGTAGTCCAGTATTGTGATGACCCCAAAAAATATCCACAATTTCACAAGGCCCCCAAAAAATCATTTTTAGAAAACCTCAAAAGGTATTGAAAATATTAATTTTGAACCCCAAAAACGGCCTGAGCCAACGTATATGTGAAAGATACCAGAGTACCCCCTCCCCTGAGGGCAAATGGGAAAACACTTATCCTCACCAGATGAATTATTCTTCCCTCCCCCCCCCCTCCCCCCCGAGACTGAGGATGTGCTATTATCCTCATATGACCTATGCTAAACACATTCACAACCAACCACCAAAGTAAATACTATGGTTTAGAGGCGAGGTCCCCAAGTGTAACACTGAGCCTCTGCGCTCCTGGGGCTTAGCTCCTCCTTTTGTGTGTGCTTCATTTGAGCTGCAACCTGAGATATCTTACAATGTGGTATGTGCGACCGGCTAAGCCTCAGATCAGTCTGCGCATATGCACAGTCTGATCAGAGCCTTTGCCAGTCGTTTGAATATTTTACGACTGATAAGCTACAGACTGAACACCATTTGGAGTTTCTAAGCTTAAAATTGGGCTGCACAGGCTCGTCTGAGTCTACACTTGTCAAATGCCACTTTGTTGGAAATCACGTATCACGGCTTAAATGTGTTCTTGTGTCTCTTCCTCAAAGTACCATTGGTTGGTCTTCTTGTCCATATATACTCCATACATGTGCAGGTCCTCTGACAGCCATGCAACTTACCTCCGAACATAACACTAGCAATATTATATATCTTGCATATTTCGTTAAAAAGCCCTCTCTTTACATGCCAATGTCCTGGCAAATGGTTTGGACCTAGCTCGAGCCCAACAAATTGATGGTATTCCTGAAAGGCGGCGAGTTAATGAAAGCCATCAGCTCCCATTACACAGTTACGCACGTGCTTAATAAAAATAGTAACATTCAAGGGAGGTCACGTAATGTGGTAAAAGTAATTTTCTTTTCTATATGGAACTGCTCATAAAGGAAATGGGAGCAAATTCTTTCCTTTAAGAGACGTTCCCATTTTGAAAAGGGGCGCAATTGAAGGGAATCACTGCTTGATCCAGTAGTCTCCCTTTGATGTGCGTAACTTGTTTTGCAGCAAGCGACGCATACATGTGTTGTGTGGGTTGAGAATACCGCAAAAATGATAAGATAGGAGTTGCGTTCAGCACAGTACAGTACAATAACTGTCACATGCTGAAGTTGTCATTTATTATCACATCAAAGTGGTAAATAAGATAAAAGTATGTACAAGGCTGTCGACTTTTCAGTCACCAGATTAAGATGCAGTCGGGGTCGAATATTGACGTCCGACACCAGTCTAATACGTCCGGTGGAGGTATTTAGAAATATGCTTGGCCGATTTTGGGGTGTTCAAAATTTTCACTCGATATATTTGGGGTATAATTATTAACCAAACTTGACTATTTTGGGGGCATTTCTTTAGTCATGTTTTAAGGTCAATGTGCAGAAGGGGTTTGCTGACCATTATGTTGCTCAGACCGAGCTATCCCTTCCCCGACCTCCCCCGCCTAACATTCCAAGGAACTGGATACGTCCTCTGTGTTCTCTTACATGTCCACGGGCAGTTCAGCACAATTCCAAGCTGTTGTGTACGAACGACATGTCTTGTCGACGCAGAGAGAGATCGAGGCTCAGTTAGTCTGGCCCCAGACCCCACCTTTAAAATTTTATTTCTTCTTATGAAGGGACACAAATCTTAGCTCTAAATATTTTACAGAATTAAGTTCCCTGGCTTAAAAGATAGTTACAGTTGAGATAGGATTTTGTTCTGTTTGTTTGATTTGATTCTTTATGTCCCATCAACAATCTTTCAGTTATGTAGGGACGGTCTTCCTGGGTTGAACCAGTGCTAAGCTAGGATTAATGTTTTTGCTCAAGGACACAACGCAGTGACGCTGGTGAGGCTCGAACCCGCGGCCCTTCGGTCTCGACTCAAGCACTCTACCACTGAGCCACTGCCATCCCGTTGAGCTTGGATTTAAAGATAGACAACTAAGAGACGTGTTAGGAAAAAACAAAAATAATATAAGGACAGGGGCCAGTCAAGGGCTCAGCGGTAGAGTGCTTGACTCGAGACCAAGGGGCCTCGCCGGAGGCACTGCGTTATGTCCTTGGACGACACACTTTCCTTTTTAGTACCTGTTCAACCCAGGAAAATCCGTCGCAACATAGCTGAAAAATGTTGACTGGGACGTAAAGAATCCACACAAACAAAATCATTGACGCAGAAGCAACAATGACAGTCCGTCTTAAAATGGACATTTCTCCACCTTCAACTTGCTTTTTGGATTTCTAAAACGCTTCACAAGCTGGGCAATTTTATGACGGCCAAATAGGCCTAATCTAGCTAGTCACGATAGCTCAGCGGAGTAGATTGAGCCTTTCAAAGTTGGAAATCCCGAAGACAGGTTTTAGTCTCGCGACGTTCCCCATATATTGGAACGGATCTAACCAACGTTAGATCCTCCACACAATCATTTTCTGCAGCAGATTATATTCACTACCTGTACATGTAACAGATTGCGTGGGTGCAAGAACCTCAGGGGGACACATTGTTATTTTGACCATGTTAAGCTAACATGACTTATGACTAATGTATTCATTATAGAATGTATATAGATTTCTTTTATATTTAAAGTCACGAGCTTCTGAAAGGTGGGACAAGGTAATTTTAAGGAACGGCGACAAATCAGCAGCGCAAAGGTTCTGGCTGATCAGCATTATTACGTCCAAAAAGAAAAGCTCAACTAAATGTAATCAGTGGCCTGCATCGTCACTGTTATATACAATGAGAGCTGTTGTCCGTAGCTGAGCTTGTTTGAAAACATCGAAAAAGATTTCTTGTGGCATGGGTCGAATTATTCTCTGCAAATAACAAGCCTATACAGTATTAACAATAGTCATTGCCAAAGACGCGTCGCGTTAAAGTGAAGTCCCTCCCCGAATGGTTTTAATCACACGGAAGGTCCTTGCCTTTTACATTCCCTTCTTGCTGGACTGGGCAAGGTTCTGAGACCAGGAAGGTCCTCTGTATTGCTGCACAAGGTAATGGTCATTCGTAGATCAGCGTTGAATTTGGGTAGGCCGTTTCGCGTAGGCTACTGTCACGTAGAAAACTTGTCGACGTTTGCGATTCCATGGATTCAGTACAGTGCATGCAAGGCACAAGCGACCTGTTCAACTAATTTTTCTGGATACATTCTTGAACAAAAATGGAGATCTTGATTAATTTGTAAATAAAAATCGTCTTAGTCGACACCAATATACCGTCCTTTTTGTGTGACAGCAGCAGATGAAGACTCGTCATTTTCGTAAACTAATATTCATGCGCATATTTCAATTTGGCAGAAAGATGTAAACACGATCATATGACGAATATTCTTGTTTCGCAAGAAAACCACCAATGTAGACACACCAGCCTGTGTACTCAACCCAACTTGTACGCAGCGGAGTATTGCACCTGGCCGTTTTTTGCAATTATTGTGGACCATAGGACTCAGATAGCTTGACAGCGAACGATGCGGAATTCAATCTGATTCCGTTTTTGTTTGCTCAAGGCAGACAAACAACTCCTTTTGTTTTGGTTTCACATCCTTGTTGGTCACATGCGTTTTCCTCGTTGATATGATGGGTCAAATCCGTGATTAGTACTCTAAGGATAAGTATTGGCCTACCGATGAACACATTCACGGTCCATTCAATACGTCCATATTTTGGCATGGTCTTCTTGCACTCATCTGATATAAAGGACCAAGATCAGCACAGGCTGATCGTTGACCTGGTATATACTAAATGGGGTTATTTTGTGTCTAGACTGATAGCGTAATCTTGAAAGGAAAATATATGACAGTGAAATATTTAAAGACTCTGAGGCTCTCCAAGGGGCACATGTTCCCTTGTTCCCCTGAAATAAATTGGCTTGTTCACCCCAAAATCGAAAATAAGTTTTGTATGTTCCGTGTTCCCCAATATTGTCTTTGTTCCCCTGTTTCACTCAAAATTTGGAATTTGTTCCTCTGAAATAAATGTCATTTCCCCTGTACCCAAAACCCACCGAGAGCTGTCGAATGTATTTTGTTTGTTTGATTTGATTCTTTACGTCCACTCAACAATCTTTCAGTTATGCGGGACGAGTCTTCCTGGGTTGAACCAGTACTAAGCTAGGATAAATGTGTCTTGCTCAAGGACCACAACGCAGTGACGCCGGTGAGGCTCGAACCCGCGGCCCTTCGGTCTCGAGTCAAGCACTCTACCACTGAGCCACTGCGCTCCTCTGTCGAATGTATGGGATATGGCGTGAAAACTTGCAACGTTCAACAACTTTTTGTTTTATAGTTTTAAATTAAAGAATTAACTTCAGACTGCCTACGCTTAAGCAAGTTTTGTTCAGAATAACAATTTTACAATATGCTTTATGAAGACTTTTTAGAAAGTTTACACTTGTCATAGACTTACTGCTGTTGCAGTTATACTTGTAAGTCCTGAGTTATCTTTCTTGAGTATTTCTTTCAAAGTAATTATAGTTAGGCTGGCATAACAAATATGTCTGACGGTTAGACTACTATGGGGAAAGTAGCTTTGTGTGTAGATCCGGTTTTATTTGGGAAACTTTAATGACTGCACCTGACGATAAATTGAGAAGCAAAATGACACTTTCTCCACAACAATGAATCATAATAAATATAGGCCCTATGCAATGTGAATATAGATTCCCCTCACAAAATATCAAATCAATTTTTATTAAGAAGGGGGTAGTTAAAAGGAAACACTAATCAAATGATAAATGAACGTTCAAAGAGAGAGTTTCGCTGCAAATTTGATCATAAATCTGTCTAGAAATAAATAAGTTATGGCATGATTGACTTAATAATAAAAATGAACCTTCTATAAGGTAAAACAATACAGTACATTTTCCTCAGTTCAGACCAGTGCAATTTTAATCCCTTCAAAGTACAGTACTTCATAGAATTTATAAAATGTCCTTGAAAATGTACATGCATAAAAACCGTATTGATTTAAGTAAAGATCGTCTAAACTAAATGCTTCCATTGTATTTTTGTGGGAACCCAAAAATGCATAAAAACACCAGGCACAAAATATTTGCACAAATTTGGCCTTATGGTCTTATTTTTTATGGCTGTGAAATGAAGCACCTCATGGATCTGGGGATGTTGATTAGAAAAGTTATGGCATTCGGTAATTTTCTACCTTGGCTTATCTTCAGAAAATTTAATATAATTTCCTGTTACACCAGGAAGCATGAATCGTGACACCCATTCTTGGAATGTTCTTAACCACTGTCCAGGTGAAACCAGAGAAGTTATTAAAATACATCGTAGATCCTGAGCCGCTGGCTCCAAGCCAGCTGATTAGGCCCACACTGTTTTGGCTGTTTTACCTCAGTATGCGATTATTAGAACCTAGCAACTGAAGTTGATCCCCAGCATTGACCTTGATCCTGAAACCTTCGCTATATAATGGCGTAGCTCCCACTACGCATTTACGCACGTGCGTGATAAAATTAGAAACATTCAAGGGAGGTCACCTAATGTGGTAAAAGTGATATCCATACCATAAGGAACTGCTCTAAGAGCAGTGACCCAGCTATTCCCATTTTGAAAAAGGATGCAAATGAAGAGAATCGCTGCTTGATCCTGTAGTATCCCTTTGATTCAGCGTTCTGGCTACACCATTGCTATACACTTTGTCTCATTGAGATGGCCATATGTTAACCATATTGGACTAGGGGATTTTAAATTCACAAAAAAAAACGTCGCAGATACATGGTCAAACTGAGGTTTGTGACCTTTGACCACAGCATTGGCATTGAAACCTTCATGTTATTTCATTGATATGGACCTGTGTGAAATATGCACAAAATCGGACCAGGGTTTCAAGATAGTTAGAAAGCACAAAAGCGTTACAGATCCACGGGCACGCTTAGGTGTGTGACCTTTGACCAAGCATTGGCCTTTGATACAGGGTAGCTGAAACCTTATATAGAAATGTTGTTTCATCGAGATAGACATATGTGTGAAATATTAACAAAAATTGACCAGGGATTTTCAAGCTATTAGGAGACACAGTCAATGCAGATGGACTGACACACTGAGGTATATATGACCTTTGACCCCTAAAACTGATCTTAAAGCGGGGTAACTGAAACCTTCACTATACATATTGTCTCATTGAGATGGACGTTTATTATAAGAAATATTTACAAAATTGGACCAGGGATTTGTCAAGATAACAGAAAACCACAAGATGGACAGACATACTGAGGTGACCTTTGACCCCCAGCATTGACCTTGGAGCAGGGTAACAAAAATCATCTTCGCTATACATGTTGTCATGACACAACATGTATAGTGAAGATGATTTTTGTTACCCTGCTTCAGATGGGCAAGTGTTAAATATTTACAAAATTGGACCAGGGGTTTTCAACAAATTAGGAAAGCACAAACACAATTGCAGACAGATGGACACACTGAGGTTTGACCTTTAACCCCCAGCATTGACCTTAAAGCAGAGCAGATGAAACCTTCACTATACATGTCTCATTGAGATGGACATAACATTTAAAATATTTACAAAATTGGACCAGGGGTTTTCAAGATATTAGGAGAGCACATACACACTGAGGTCTATAATCTTTGAACCCTAGGCTATTTTAAATTGATGGACAGACGCACTTGGGTCTATAATCTTTGAATCCTACAATTGACCTTAACCTTGAAGTGGGGTAGCTGAATATTTTGCTATAATACACGTACATGTTGTCTCATTGAAGTGGATGTATAAAAGAAATATTTACAAAATTTGGACAAGGTATTTTCAAGATCCAAAAGCACAACAAGAGGACCCTGGATTGCTCACCTGAGACCTGGCTCAAGAGGAGATGATCAATATTTAAAAAACACACTTATTTTTAGCTGTGGCATTAACATTTTGAAAAGAGGGCATTATGGGGAATATTTGTGTGAAATTATGAATTTGGACGATGTCATTTAAAGATATTTCTATAATAAGCTTTTGTTCTGAAGAGTGGAACAGTTTGTGCACTTTGGTAGAGGACATAATTAGGAACACTTCTGTGAAATCATTTTGAATTGAGGCTAGTGTTCCCGTAGATGTAATTAAATGATATTTCTTATCTTGAGCTCTGCTGGCAATTTTGTTTAGCAGAGCGGAACCATTTGTGCAATTTGTTTGGAGGGCAACAACCCTTTACCCGGAAATCTAGTCCAAATGATAATTATGGGAAATTCCAATCTGCTTTAATGGATGAAGGTCATTCTTTAACCCTTTACTCCATAGGCTATTTTTAGTTCATGACATACTTTTCTATTTTTAGACAAAATACTAAAATTCAAGAAAAAAACTATGTTAAGTTTTGAATACTTATGAAAATATTATGGAAAATGGAGCATTTGCTCTTTTGGAGCAAATGCTCCATTTTCCATAATATATTCAAATACATATTTCAAAGGCCTCTCTATGAGGTAAAAGGTTAAACATACATGTTCAGCTATCTAGTAGCGCCAGAGACCTAAATTTTGACCTGGACCCTTTTTACACACCTACTCTGTAAGTGCAAGTAGCAAAAGCTCGGGTAACACTGCACATTTTTGCGGGTTTGTCTGAGCCTTCGCTGCTTGTATATCGACCTCATTGTGAGAAAACTGTCTTCGGGGTTTACGACAAAGTGAGATTCAAACCAGTTTGCTCAGCTACAGAGACAAGCTAGAAAATTAAAATTTAGCTTGTAGCAAGTCCTTTTTGTCACTCTCCAATAAGCGAATTACAAAGGCGCTGATCAGACTGCGCGGATGCACAGGCTGGTCTGCGCCCTTGTTGTTCGTAAACCTGGGAAGACAGGTTTTCTCTCGTTGAGGCCCATATGCAACACATACCTGGATCTCATACACTGGCTAAATTCTGGATTTGAAGGAAGTTAAGTACAAGATAACATCAAAAAAGTTTTCTTTTTTTTTCTTTCTGACTTTTTGTAAAATAAGTTAAGGTTATTCAAAACAATCTAAATGTTATAACAAATTCTATAAAAATGTTTTTGACTATCCCTACCCAACCACAACAAATTATTTTTTTTTCAAATGATGTGAGGGTTGGATAGAAATAACTGTCCCCGGAATCAATTTTGCATTCAAAAGCTTGCCAGGTGACAACAAAAGATGATTCTGAGGAAGGGATTTTTCTATCCTACCCTCACACAATTGATTGATTCTTTTTGCTCACCATTGAATCCCGAACTTTCATTTTAAAATAAGCACTCATAGTTTCCAGAAAAGCTAAGATGCTATATTACATGATGATGTAACTTTAATATAACACTGACTTTTTGTCGGGCCTGATCTAGGTCCAAACTGTTTGCAAATGTTATCAGTTTGTAAAACTAGATGGCAATAAGTTAACAGTGTCAAAATTGTCAGAGATATTCCAAAAACTAGGCGTAAATTCTGTTGATCTCCACGTAAATGATCAATGAGTTTTTTACCTAACTGATAATGATTATGATTTCTTTTGACTGAAGAGTTCTTTGCTGTCTGGCCCTATACATGCATGGCAGTAATTCTATGATTCATATTTGAGCCGCAACATGAGATTTTAAAAAATGTGGCATGTGCAATTAGCAAAGGCTCAGACCAGCCTGGGCAAATGCACAGTCTGATCAGAGCCTTTGCTAGTTGCTTGAATATTTAATGACTCTTAGGCTACTGACCAAACATCATTTTGAGTTTCTATGCTTAAAAGGAGACTGCACAGGCTCATCTGAGTCTACACTTGTCTAAATGCCACATTATTGGAAATGACATTTTTTTGTTGTGGCTCATTTGAGCCGGTAATAACTTTATCCAGCATAAGATACAAGTAGGCATGTGCGTACAGCGAAGATTCAAATCAGTCTACACATCCACACAGTCTGATCAGTCTTAGTTTTCCGCTTGAAGAAATGTTGGACCCTTGGCTACCAACAGAGTGCCCATCAAAGACTCTGATCAGACTGTGTATGTGCAGGCTGATCTGAGACTTTGATAGGTTCACATGCCAACTTGTACCTTTTCGCTGGACATAAGTCATTTGGACAAAAATGTTTGGTTTCATAATTATATGAAAGTAGATGTACTTAAATGAGATTTGTCAAAGTACATGTACTGAAATGACATTTGTCACAAATAAAAAAAATCTTGAATTTTGGACGGAAAAGGGCATGTCTTATCAAGAGTAAGTTTAAGGTGAAAAATAACTTCTTATCTTGCACACAAAATAAAATTTCATAAATAAAAAAAATTTCAGCAAAAAATATTAATAATTGCCTTAGTTATTGCATAATTTAAATATTTGACCTTTGACCCCTTAGGTGGGGTCAAAGGGGGTGGGGTAAAACTTTGACACTGCCATTCTCATCTACAGGCACTTGGCAATCATGGTCTATAGAGAGAAGTTGTTAAATATAATAACTTTGATGAAATGTGAAGATCATCACACAAAAAAGCTAATATAGGTTTTGCCTTATAATTGCATATACTTAAACAAGGGCAATAACTCATGTGTTAAGGGGTCGATTTTGACCAAACTTATAGGATATCGAGAGTTCATGGTACTAATCATTTGTACCAAGAATGAATTAAATCTGACCAATAGGTACTGAGATATGGTTCCGGACAGACAAAAAGTGCGGACGGACGGACGACGCCAAAACTATATCCCTTCGACTTTGTCGGGGGATAATAATCATTCCAGGTATCAACACTTCGGCACATAGAATGCTCAAGCTAGCAGGTTACTAAGGGGATAAAGTATCCAAAATATGCCTCACTTTTTATTTTGAGTTGTGGGAGACATTTTATGTACGAACATATCGGGAATTCATTATTCAACTTAATTTTGATAAAGGTCACTTCCCCCTTACTGAAAATTCTAGCTCAAACCCTGCATTTCTCAAAAGATATTGCCCAGTCACAGTGAATCAGGGTTAAAACTGGTACAATGAAACTTATTTTTCTGAATATTTCAGATTTTACTGGATTTCTTTATGAGACTAGCCATATAGATAATTCTACATAAAATAAATTTGCATGTCATATTGTATGTATTGTACAATACAGTAAAACCTGCCTAAAACGGCCACTCAAGAATAGTCTTAACGACAAATGGTAGCTTAATGAAGGTCGAAAGTATTGCGGAATGCTTACTTGGAGCATTCTGCATTACTTTTGACCTGCATTAAGCGATAATTGGTCTTGAAAACCAATTTTTGCTCTTTTTGAGAGTGGCCGTTTTAGACAGGTTTTACTGTATATTTATGCTAAAATGATTCCCCCCCAAAGCCTTCCCTGCTTGTATACATAAAGAAATGACCGAGATGACAAAAAAAAGATTTATAGCTCCACTGGATAGCTGTGCACCCCATCAGTACTCTCAGTGCTTTGATTTCATATGCTTAAACCTGTGTACAAAGGCCACACTCAAAAAGACTGAAAATTGGCTTTCAAGACCAATTATCGCTTAATGTAGGTCAAAAGCATTGCAGAATGCTCCAAGGGGAGCATTCTGCAATACTTTCGACCTTCATTAAGCTACCATTTGTCATTAAGATCTTGGTGTTGTCTATTTTTGAGTGGCCGTTTTACACAGGTTTTACTGTACCTTTTCAGCCACTATTTTCCTGTCAAATATAGCAAAATAAATACAGAATATGTATATTAATTCTTCTTTATTTTAAATTTTACGCCATTTAAGCTGTCATCCAAATTTAGATGTGGAATGAGATCAGAATGCTGTTGTTTCACATTAATAAATGAAAACAGAACTCCAGATAAGCGACATTTCATAGCGTAAAATTTGGATTATTTTCTTATTTCTTAACCCGATAAACAACTTTTTTGAGTGTAAAATGTGACTTTTTTCTTATCCATCAGTTTGGGTGCTTAAATTAGAACAGTCTCATTAAGATGTTCCTTTTGTGTACCCACAACATATAGTTTGGTTGAGAAATAAGAAAAATAATTTTTAATCATGCACTCTTAGCCAGAGCAGATAGACTAAAACTCCTTGGTCTATCTGAGTGTAACAGGGTTAATGAAAAATTTGTTGGGTTTACTCATAGACAATCTTCATCTAGACATAAGTCCTCATTGAGAAATAAGAACAAAATCCAGACAGGCACATGCACAGACTGGATCAACATGAAAAAGTGCCTATTTCAACAGCGATTTTGATTTATATATATGCGCCAGTGGGGACAATTCACAAATCTGGAAACATGCTCATAATTTGCACACTAGTATAAATACTTGCAGCTTACGCTTTAAAGTTTTTCATCTAACCCTTTGTATACTGGTAGCCCCTTAACCGGTACTTTTGCAAACAGTGAAGACCTAGATGAAATGCAGCATACTGCTGCATTTCATCAGGGCCTGCACTGTTTGCTAAGATTTAAACAACTTCCAGGGACATAGCTATATCATAATTCTACCCATGCCCCCTTAAAGTACAAAATTGACTATCGCATACTTATTGTATCAATATGTATGGGAAAATTCATCAGAATATAAGCCAAAAGTACATGTAAGATGAAAGTGATGTTCTGCATTTGGTTTAACTCATTTATAAAGAATGAAACCGTTCATCCTGCATGATAGTATTTTATGAATCATTTCACAAGAAAATGCGTCGTTTGCACATCTTTGGCAACTCGTCTCAATCTACACAGTTTGCCGAAACTGACGCATAAGCACTGTAAAATGGGTTACCAAATTTTTATAAATAAATCTCTTGTTTTGATAGGCAGTATTTATCACTAGTGTCCAAGAAGTTAAAATATTTTAAAAGTTCTGGATCACATTTGAATGTTCAAATTTTCAAATTCATCCAATCACAATGTAGCTATGAATATCTAGCCTTTTCATTAGCTAATGCAAGTCTTCTAATGTTTCCTATGCAGCCAGCTGCAGCCTCTTGAAGACTTTCATTACAGGCCCCAACCATCTTCATCAGAGGCTAAAAAAGAAAAGAGGAAATATGTCAGCCGATCATAGTGAATACATGTTAGCCGCAACATGAGATTTCCAACAAAGAGGCATTTGACAAGTGTAGACTCAGATGAGCCTGCACAACTTCCTTTTAAGCTTAGGAACTCCAAATGCTGTTCAGTCAATAGCTTAACAGTCATAGAATATTCAAGCGACAAGCAAAGGCTCTGATCAGACTGTGTGTATGCTCAGGCTGATCTGAGCCTTTGCTGGTCACACATACCACATTGTTGGAAATCTCATGTTGTGGCTCATAACTGTATAAGAATCATCATCATCATCATCATCATCATCATGCACATTTAGATTAACGTGCAGATGCAGGAGTGTGTATGCGAGCAAAGGTCCTGGCGAGACTGCGCCTATGCTGCATGCCAATGTGATAAGTACCAAAATTTGGTATGCTGGACGATATAGGTAATGTGTGTTTATTAAGTTGAATATGGTTAACAGATTTCCTCCTGCTATTATTCCATCATTTCTTCAATGCAAATGTGATCTTATTAAAGTCTCTAGGGAAATCACATGGTATAAGTGAAAATGTCTTTGACAGCTGCTGACCTTGCAAATGCTAGACTGGCCCCAGTCTATAATACAAAGCGAGATACACAATCATCATCATCATAATCGGATTTTTGATTAACGTGCAGGTGCAGGGGCATCATCCACATCAGTGGGCCCCTTTCCAGGTAACTGGCTAGCTGCACGCATAGCAGATCTCACACCTGATCTCCAGGTGCTCCTTTCTTGAGGGTCAACTGTGGTGAGCTTCCACTCACAGCAGTCTTTCTCTGTCAGTTTCTTCCATGTTTGCTTGGGCCTCCCTGCCCCCCGCTTGCAGTCAATCTGCATATCATATGCTGTTCTGATTGCACCACTCGAACGCGCCACATGCCCAAACCAGCGAAGCCTTCTCTCTCTCAAAATGAGGTCGAGGTCCTCAAGCTGAAGCTTTGCCAGTAGCTCGCTTGACCTTACCCTGGCCACATCCTCTGGCTTGATACTGCAGATCTGTCTGATCATGGCCCTATCATTGCATTGCAAGCACTGCAGGTTCGTCTTGGTAAGTGGCCAAGTTTCACTGGCATGGAGCATGGGCGCTCCGCACGCAAGAGCTGTACACATGGCCACGGGTCTTGTAAGAGAGGTGGCGGGATGTGAGAACTGGTAGTAGCTCCCTGAACTTCTTCCAGGCAGTTTTCACACGAGTAGTGACCGCCATTTCACAGCCTCCACCAGCAGAAAGCATGTCACCTAGGTAGCAGAAGTAAGCTACCACCTCAAGCTTATCAGGTCCGACCTGGACTTCACTCTGTGGTCTGCCATCAATAGGGCGAGCATTTCCCATGCACCGTGCACACCTATAATCAGGATTTGGTGTCAGTCTTTGTAGCCCACTGCATTTCTTATGCACCCAATGTTTGCAGCCATTGCAGTAGATGCTGTTGTTGCCTACTCCTGTACGACAGACAGCGCATGGGTATTCGCCTGAACTCTGCAAGAGGTCCAGGCCTGTACCACAGATCATGACTTTTGCCTTTCCTGCATTCACCCTCAATCCCTTCTTCTCCATGGCTTCTTTCCATATCAAGAGCCTCCTGACACATTCCTCTAGGGAGTCAGCAATGATGACAAGATCATCTGCATATAGGTCCTCCCAGGGAACACTAGCCCGAAACTCACGTGACAAGGCCTCCAGCACAATGATGAAGAGCAAGGGACTGAGTACGGATCCCTGATGGACCCCGACCTTCACCTCAAACTCTTTGCTGAAACCCTCGCCACCACGAACCCGGCTTCGTGCATTAGCGTACATTCCCTGGACTAACCGCACAATCCATTCCTCAACGCCTAGCTTTCTCAGGGTCCACCAGATAACCTTCCGAGGGACACGGTCAAATGCTTTCTCTAGGTCCACGAAGGCCATATAAAGCCTCTTGTTCACTGCTAGGTATTTCTCCTGCAGCTGCCGGACCACAAAGATTGCATCTGTAGTGCCTCTTCCTGGGACAAAGCCAAACTGGGAGTCGTCAATAGACACCACCTGTCTTATGAGACCATCGACAATCCTCTCTAGGATCTTCATGGCCTGCTCAGTCAGCTTGAGGCCACGATAGTTGCCTCTATCCAAAGTATCACCCTTGCCCTTGTAAAGGCAGACAATGAAACTTTCCTCCCAGTCAGTTGGGACCTTGCCGTCACGGATAATCGCAGTAGCAAGATCTCGGATCATGTCCCCTTTCCCAACCCTCCCTCTTCTATGCAAATGTGATCTTATTCAAGTCCATGGGGAAATCACAGGGTATAAGTAAAAATGTCTTTGACAGTTATTGAACTAGTTAAATCTAGACTGGCCCCAGTCGTTGATGCAAAGACAATTTATACAAATGCACTCCCAACCTCTCCCTCACTCTTCTATGCAAATGTGGTCTAAGGAAATCACAAGGTATTGGTAATGTTGTCTTTGATGGCTACTGAACCAGCTAGTGCTAGATTGGTCCCAGTCTATAATACAAAGCGAGATAAATAATAGATCACAAATGCCCCATTCTAGATCTATTATTTATATATTTGAGCCAGTGCATGAGATTTCCAACAATTTGGTTTGTGCGACCAGCAAAGGCTCAGACCATCCTGCGCATATGCGCAGTCTGATCAGAACCTTTGCTTGTCCTTTGAGTATTCTATAATTGTTAAGCTACTGGCTGAACACCATTTGGAGTTTCTAAGCTTAAAAGGAAGGTGCATAGGCTCGTCCGAGTCTACACTTGTCAAAATGTCAAATTGTTGGAAATCTCATGCCGCGGCTCATTTATTATCAGACGAGGATCTAGGTCCAAACTGTTTACAAAGATTATCAGTAGAAAACAAGTCACAGCTAGCTACCCAGCTGGTACACAACCTTAAATCAACGATGTAACAATGTCAATGCGACGTAATGTCGCATCGACGTTGTTTTGACGTCATGTGCCTGATGGGAAGGAAAGAGTTACTGTAACAAAATCAGCTCACCTGCACCACGCCAGCTTCGTGCATAGTAATACAATTCTCGGGATGTTTTGAGAGCTGGAACAACGCCCTGGCAGTAGATCTGTGAACATTCTCGTCGGCCGACCTCAGATACCGAACAAGGGGAGCAACTGCGCCTTCCCTGCCAAACGCTACCCTGTTGTTTCCCCAGTTACAACAGCGAGCTATTGCTTCTGCTAGGTGGCGCCGCAATTTATCGTCATTCTGAAAGTAGATAAAAAGCACATTTTATTTGGCATACCCGGTAGCCCTTCATTCCGCAAAAAATGCAATTACCTCTATCCAGTTTTAGCAATATTACGTCTTTACCCGCAAATGTCAACTTTGTCTCCTGCTGATAAGCTCTGCAAACAGTTTGGACACAGATCAGGCCAAGCAAGACATCAGGCCTGATCTGAATCTAATCTGTTTAAGACACGCTGATTGTTACAATTTTTGAAAAGGTAAATTTAAAAAAACAGCAGACAAAAAAGCAAGCAACATTTCCCAGCATGCAAAAAAATTAACAAAGATGCTTCCGTCCATGTAATATCAGTGGCCTTGGCCGCTTACAAAATAACTCTTGGCATTCTATTAAACAGTGCTACATCACATCCCGCTCTGGATCATCGAGACTCTTTACGCACTCGGCGAAAACACAGGTAATTCTCTGTTATCCCTATGTATTTTGGTGGATTTATAACTTGCAATATCTTTAAAACTACTCGAAATTTTGCGTTGAAATTTTCAGCATCTATTTAAAATATGATTTTCATTCGATAAAGAAAGTGTTTTTAAAATAATCGGGCATATTTATTGATATATTATTGAATAAAGTTTCATGATTTTGAACGCTTTTTAATAAGCGCCTGGCATTATTTTTACCGAGTTTATCGGCGGAGCTCTTCAGCATGAAGTTACATAATGCCTAAAATACCCGGATGACTTAACAATAAAATGCTGGGTAATATCATTTTTCATCCTT
This sequence comes from Loripinus fragilis, assembly GCA_964019695.1. Classification (NCBI taxonomy): domain Eukaryota; kingdom Metazoa; phylum Mollusca; class Bivalvia; order Lucinida; family Lucinidae; genus Loripinus; species Loripinus fragilis. The sequence continues at coordinate 50,385,329 of OZ026531.1, forward strand.
AAATTGATGTAGTCTGCTGACATTTTTCATAAAATTCTTTTTGGAACCACAGGTTTAGATAAACAAAATATTTCAGCGTAAAATTGTAAATATTTTCTTACCCATGATTTTTAGCATATGTTTTGGGTGCTCAAAAGAACCGTCTCATTGAGACGTTTCTTTTGAGTACCCACAACATATGTTTTAGTTGAGAAATAAGAAAATTATTTTTCTGTTACGCACTCCTAACTAAATGGTTTGTCGGTCCTAGATGACCTGAGTGTAAACTGTAAAAGACATGTATGTGATCTAATTAGGCCCATTATAAAACTGGCTGGCAAGATAAATCCTGTTTTTCTGATATAACTCTTCGCATGCTTCGTAATTTTTCATGCTTTTGTTGTCATATGCTGACTCTTTTTTTTCAAATTTAACTTTTTCAAGAAATTCTTTTGGATCAAAGGTTTGGATTTAGATCAGGATTGACAATACTCTTGGTCCTAACGTCACAAGTAAAGAGTGAGTTACGGCTAACAAGGAAAGTCTTTTAGAGTTAAATTACGGTAGATTGTGACTTGTTTAATCAATATGTCTGCAGAAAATTCTTAAGTTCAAACATATTTAATTTCGACTTGATAAGGCCAGAATTTTTTTATAAGTTGATTTACAAACCCTCCTATTGTAATTTTCCGGAAAGTAGAAAAAAAAATAAAACGTAATTTCTAAAAAAAAAATATTTTATCCGCCGACTAAATATTATTTGTTTCGTTGAAAAAATAATATATTTTTGAGGTTCTGTCTGTGTATTTTTGAGAGTGACACTGTTAAAAATGATTGTCCTATCCAGATTGTTAGGAAAATGATAAAATATTTAAAGATCACTTTTAACAGTGTCACTCAAAAAATCACAAATAGAACCTCAAAAATATATAATTTTTTTCAACAAAACAAATAATATTTAGAGTCGGCGGATAAAACAAAAACAATTTTTTAGAAATTTTTTTTTTTTCTTTCTACTTAATTTCCGGAAAATTACAGTAGGAGGGTTCATAAATCAACTAATAAAAAAAATTCTGGCCTTAAAATTGACAAAAGTTGTCTGCTGCCATCGTGATTGTGCAACAAGATATTAACCCTTTATGCGCCAATCAAGACTGCAGCAGACGACAAATTTTGCGACATCTTTCCTAATTTTCGAAAGAAATAAGGAATGATATTACATGAGAATCGTCTGCCAGCAGACGATTCTCATGAAATATCATGCCTTATTTGTTAAATTGAAAAAGCAGCAAAATTTGCAATTGTCGTCTGCTGCAAATTATAGGTGGCGCTTTAAGGGTTAAAATTGACAAAGGATTTTGAACAATTGTTGTCTGCTGCCATCGTGATTGTGCAACAAGATACTATGGATTTACATGAGGCTGAAACTGTTGACATTTTGCTTAGTTGAATTTCCATTTACTCGAGATTGTATCGCTTTTTCCACATTGATTGCATGCATTATTAATGTAAATGACTAAATTGGTATGGATTATTATGGCAACATAAGTTTGTCAAAGATAACTTCCCCACTGTAATGGCTACTTTTATTGTATACTGATAGCCCCTATTTGGGAATAGGCCCCTGGCCGAAATTCGGAAAAAATGATAGCTAGCTATTGGGAGAAATTAATGACATAGAACATAACAAGGGTAGTAAATAATATCCTCAAAATCAAGTTATTTTAGATTGTATTATGCTAAGCATACCAATTAAGCACAAGTGTTAAAGTATCATTCTGATATGGGTCATTGTTTCTCATAAGAAGTAGTGGTCTCTAAAAAGAAGTAGAAAAAAAAAATGTATATTTTTTTATTTTTTTTTTTTACTTTTCTTTATTTGGGAAAAACGGACATGGTATTGGGAAAAAGGTGGCTATTTTCGATTGGGAATGGGGCCAAAATTAGGCCCCTAGATATGGGCAGAAAATCCCCTGTATGCAAACAGTTAGGTTAGGCCTCAACTTTTTTCTTGGAACCAACTTGTCCTGTAGGGCAAGTGGTCTTAATTTTTCACTAACCCATAGACCAGTTGCTCTCGCCCTAAATCCATTACTTGTTTATTGCATATATTTGAGGTAAAATGCATAACCAGTAAGTTAGTCGCATTTTAGGTATTTTGGCAACTTTACCAAAGTATCAAACCTTAAACCGTTGGCATACTAACACAGGGTTCAAGTTGGGCCCTGGCGTTCCAGGAAAATTAGCGAGAAGTGACAGTCAGATAGGGAGAAGTTATAGTGCAAAATTAAGGCAATTTCTGTCAGTTTTAGAATTAAACACACTATTGCCATAAATGGAAAAAGGAAGGTAATTATGAAATAAAATGTAGTGGTAGTAGATGTCACCACAGCTTGGGTTTTGTGATGAAAGAATTAAAATGAGTCTCTCTAAAAAAATCATTTTTTTTTTTTTTTTTTGGGGGGGGGGGGGGACTCCCACTTCTCCCTGGGCCCCATTTATGGCAAAATTTCGTCACCTAAGGCGACTATTTCACCCTAGTAACCCCCTAGCTTATTCCCTGCAGTAACAGCAACACTATTTTGAAGCAATTAGCAGCCGAAGAGTTATTCAATGTCGGATACATATACTGTATTACTTTATTTTAGTTGTCCCTATTTACTGATTTTTCCCCAGCATCCTGCATGACAATATAGCAGATTTAAATCTGGCTTCCAACAGATTAAATTGCTTAATGCATGAAATTGCTTGATTAATTCCGTGTTTGTTAACCCATGTCACGCTGAACGCAGATTTATCTCAATTTTATCCCTTGGCCAATCACGACTTTTGCTGTCTGCTCTCTCAAATGCTTATGGAATTACAGGTAGCCAATATAGAAAATACATGAAATATGAACCCTGATTAAAATTGTTATCCTTTTCTTTCTCTTCAGTTTAAACATTCATTTTGGTTGCTCAAAGTCTCATTGAGGTGGTTCTTTTGAGTACCTACTCTATCAACATATATATGAACCTCAACGCGAGAAAACGTTTGCAGACCAGCCTGCACATCTGCGCAGTCTGATCAGCGCCTTTGCTATTCACTTATAGGATAGTCTCATATCTAAACTTGCTCCAATTTTCTAGCTGAGAAGACTGGTTTGGGTCTCGCTTTGTCGAAAACCCTGAAGTCAGGTTTTGTCACATCGAGGCCCATATGTTTTGGTACAGCAATATTCAAATTAGAAAAAAAAATCATTTTCAATTAAGCTGCCTTTCTTTTATCATTCATGACCGCAATATTCAGCAGGCCAAGGGTTAAGCTTCAGATTTCAGGATCTGATTATAAAATTTCAGGATATGATGATGCCACCTTTTATGCTGTTCAGGATGTGCCAGCTTTACAGTCTTTTTAACTCTTTGCATGCTGGGTAATTTTTCATGCTCTTGTTGTCGTCTGCTGACTGTTTTCAAAATAAACTTTTTCAAAGAATTCTTTCAGGAACACTTTCAGAGTGTCATGATTGTACTTTGACTTTTTACATTCATGCTTTTGTTATCATCCTAAATTTTGCAAGTCTTTGTAAAATCCTAACTCTTAATGTTTATAAAATCCTAAATCTTGCTTGTTGTTTAAAAATTCCTATATTTTTGAAGTCTGTGTAAAATCCTAAATTTTTGAAGTCACTGTAAAATCTTAAATTTTTTGAGTCTTTGTAAATCCTACATTTTGGGAGACTTTGTAATTATATACTTAAGCTCCTAAATTTAGGAAGCCATTATAAAGTCCTAAATTTTTTAGCCTTTGTAAATTCCAAAATTTAGGGGACTTTTGTGAAATCTTCAATTAGTCCTAGATTGCACGAGCCATGATGGTGACTTCAGGGATTAAGGCTTTGTAAATTCCTAAATTTATGAAATTATTTTGACCACGTGTTAACTATCTTGGGCAGATCTGAGAGGGTGAAAGGGGGTCAGGATCCCCCTGGAAAATCCCAAGTGGTGATAGGTTTCCTTAAAAATTCTGGTATGGAACCCCTTTGAGAAGCTTCTCAAAGGAGGTCAGTGCAGCTCTCTGTGAAATACGTTGATCACTAAAAAAATATTGTCAGGACCCCAATGACGGAATTTTCTGGATCCTCCTGCAAACAAGTCCACACTATTAGTCTTGGGTATTGTAAGGTTAAGCACTCAAAGGGTTGTTCACCCTATTTACAGGACAGTCACATTGAATCACATTAAGTTTAATCATATAAGATAATGACCCCTGCTTTAATAATTAAAATGTAAACAATAAATGTCAGGCATTCCGATAAGAGTGTGTACCATAAAATTAATTTTCTTATTTCTCAACCAAAATATATGTTGTTGGTACTCAAAAGAACCATCTCAATGGGATGGTTCTTTGGAGCACCGACAACATATGTTAAAACTGATTGGTAAGTAAATATTTACAATTTTACGCTCAAAATTTGTTAATGTACTGTCGTGCCAACCAAGAATGACAGTGACGTAATATTTTGTTTACTATTGTAAAGTAAAGCATTAACTTGTACACTCCACTTGCTCTAACACGAATCAATAGATCACTTGTGTATTAATCTTATCCTGCGGATAGGATTAATACACAAGTGATCGATTATAAGTCCCTGATATTTTTGTAAACAAAACATATGTCACTGTCACTCTTGGTTGGCATGACATTAGTGATGTGATTCAACTCTTTGCATGCGAGGTAATTTTGATTTTTTTTGTTGTCTAACTGATTTGAGTTACTAGCGAGTGGCGCTTTTGCTTGCCCCATGTCATTGTGCCCTTGTACACAGAATCTTATCTTCATGACAGAGCCAATGATTCAACTTTATTCAACATGATTCTTATCATAAAATCAGGTGATTTGATGTAATCAGGTGATTTGATGTAATCAGGTGATTTGATGTAATCAGGTGATTTGATGATTATGGTGACATAAATGTTCTAAAAATTCAGTCTTTTCTGATTTCTTTTTCTTATTGGGGCGGGGAGTTAAACCTATCATAGTGCAGCAGAAAATTGTAAAATAATTGGATCAGATTTTTTCGTAAAATCCAATATGGCTGTCACTTTCGATATTGAGTTGTATAAATGTATAAATGTTTTTCTCAACTTTGAGCAAAGGTGCGACCAACTATCATTGAATGAGAGAAATGATTAAAATTTGGAATCAGTATATAGATTTTCATGATTCATAGAGAATAATTTCTATTGTTTGTTTCTCTATTATTCTAGGTACTTTGCTATTTTGACCTGAAAATGAAACCACCTCATGCAACCTGCCACTACAGCGGAAAGCTGAAGATAAAATCCAAGCTCTTTTCCCCAGCTGTCCCCGTCCCTCCATCCGGGGAGTGAGGGCTGTCAGGTTACATTACATGACTAGTGCATTACTGATCATATTTACAATATCTATACATTCATTTCATTATTTGTTTTGTTTGTTTGATTTGATTCTTTACGTCCCATCAACTATCTTTCAGTTATGTAGGGACAGGTCTTCCTAGGTGGAACCATTTCTAAGCTAGGATAAATGTGTCTTGCTCAAGGACACAACGCAGTGACGCCAGTAAGGCTTGAACCCGCGGCCCTTCGGTCTGGAGTCAAGCACTCTACCACTGAGTCACTGGGCTCCCATTTCATTATTTGTGATGGACTCAAAATGAAAATGTTCATTATTATATAATGCATATAGTGCCTCTTACATAGCCACATCCAACGCTCATCGGAGTGAATACCGTTAAGGTATTTTCATGTTATACCAAGGCAAGGGAAACAACTATACATCCCACCTGTTCGCACTCGCAGCCCATGAGATAACTTATGAGTAATTTGCCAAAAGTTCAAAAAGAAGGGCAAAGATAAAGAACATCCTAGAAAAAAAAGTTTACAGCAAACATGTTTCTTATCAGATATGACCAACTGTCACCATATAACTACCGTCACCATATTACTACCAGTCAACAACTGCCGACAATGATAAATATAGGGGTTGGGACACGGGAAAACCTATCTTCGGGGTTTCCGACCAGGTCATACCCAAACCAGCCTTCTAAGCTACAGAGACTAGATAGAATATTTAATTTCGCTTGTAGCAAGTTTTGATATGATACCTTCAAATAAGCGAATAACAAAGGCGCTGATCAGACTGCGCGAATGCGCAGGCTGATCTGCACCTTTGCTATTCGCAAACCCCCGAAGACAGGTTTTCTCACGCCGACGCCCATAAATGGGTTGGCCCATAAGATAATGGCATAAAATCTTTGCCTGCTAGTGTCGTCTGCTGATAACTTTTGCAAAGCTTGGACCCAGATCAGGACTGACAGAACGTCGGGCATTATCTGGATCCAAACTGTTTGACACTCTGATGGTATTCCTGATTTTTTTTTGAAAAAGTTGCCTTGTGGCTTTGTTTGTCTTCTGCTGATCTTTTCAAAATCAACTTTATCAAAAAAATCTCTATTTTGTGTATGTGAGCAGCAAAAGCTGACAATACTGCGTTATAGCAAATTTAACACAGTATAAGCGAATCCTCATTTTGAACTACAACAAAGTACATGCAAATTAATTACATAAGCTGCCTCAGACTTCATGTTACATACTTACGTTAATGACCAAAGTCATTTATTTAGTGATATGTTGCATGTAATTTATCTTTGGTCATCAGTTTTATCATTAATGACTAATTATCATGTACAAGTAATCTAATCAAACTTATACATGTAATTTTCTTTTAGTTAAAATCCTATCAACAGATGTTTAGTATTTTTGGGATGATTCATATATGAATTAAGTAGGATGATTTTTCTAATTATGACCAAACCCACACCGGATAGGGGGCAATCAAAATGTTAATACTATCAACGGACCCAGATCAAAAATCGTTAGAAACAGAGTTTTTGATCGCCATTTGTTGCCTGACTGGCAACAAATGTCAATCGAAAACACTGTTTCTAGCGATTTTCGATCCGCATTCGTCAATTGTTTAGGAGCGTTTTCGATTGCCCCCTATCTGGTTTGAAACCACACACTTTAGCCCTTATCCCACCAATAGTTTTGTCCTGAAAATGTTGTCTGCTTTTTACATCTGCTGCGTTTAATCAAGTGCACTTTAGACTGGATTTTTTCATGGAAGCAAACCAAAAACCTGATTAGACTGATCTGGGTCCATAATGTTTGCAATATAGGCTACCTAAGATTAAAGTAATAAACTTTTTTTAAAAATTCTCTCAGGAATACCACCAGAGTGTCAAACAGTTTGGATCCAGATCAGAGCTAACATTCTGTTGGGCCTGATCTTGGTCTAGACTGTCAAGATACGACACTAGCAGCTATCTGTAAAGAGTCAAAATCAGATGACTTTGTCCTCGGCCATAAAAGGGCATTAACTTTTATCTGTCGATCAATATGACTACCATTCAGGATGAGATAAGAAGTAACTTCCTGCAAAATTACCTCTTTGCCTGCTGGGTAATTTTTCATGCTTTTTTTTTGTCAGCTGACTTCTTAAAAATTAAAATTTTCAAAAAAATCTTTCAGGAATACCATCAGAGTGCCAAACGGTTTGGGTCCAGATCAGGCCCAACATTATGTCAGGCCTGATCTGTGCCCAAACTGTTTGCAAAGGCACTAGTAGGTAAAGAGTCAAGGCCTTTAACCCTAATCCCGCAAATATTTTTGTCCTGAAAATAAATTCCCCTTTTTACGCTACATTATATTCAAATGCCTAAGAATCAGTGGGAACCCTGATCAGACTGCTCCCCCTGGGTCCATATTGTTTGCTAAGTACATTAATAGATGAAAGAGCAGACAGCAAAAGTTGTGACTGGCAGGAAAAGGGTTAACATTGCCACCCAAAAATGACGCCTGTTGATGTTGTCTGGTGTAATTTTTCACTTTAACACAAGATTAATCTTAGCTTAAGTGGTAGTCAAAGCCAGTTTGGTGAAATCAGACGAGCCCTATCTAAATTTTATGACATTAACTAGCATTTTAGCATTTATAATATATACATATTTGTGTAAAAAATCTTCCATCTGGGCGAGGCATCAAACCCAGATCACAATAATTTCAATGCCCTAACATGTGAGCCCCCAGGATGTGACATAATGAATAAGTGCTCGTTCAAGTTGATGCTTAGCTTCGTTCAGTCATGTTGGGACATTTTTCTAGAACCTGAACAATAAGTAATTATTAAATAAACTACAGTAGAACTTCTATAGCTCAAACAAGCTTGGGACCATGAAATTTAGTTCTCGCCAAGGGTCGTTTCAGCCATCCAGGATGGACTATGGCTAAAACAAACTGTAGGGACCATGATGATAGTTCTAGCCAGCCAAGGTGGATAAGCCATCAGAGTTTGAGCTGTATATGAGGATAAAGTGTCTTGCTCAAAGACACAACACCGGCCAACGGTGGGATTTCCGAAATATATGTAACCTACATAAATATCAATTCATATTTAGATTATTAATTTAATAAAAGTGTTTACTATGAAATCTAAAAGTGCAATGAAGTACATGATAACGCAATGGTCAATTTTCGAGTCAATATCCTACTCGGAATATAACACTTATAACCCTTATAATCAAGAGTTTTATCACTACAAATATTCAGACAGAGCAACCTGCCAAATATTAACATGCACAGACCCTAAGAGGGGATAGGGGGTCAGGACCATCCCTTGGATAACCACAAGTTGAATGGCGTTTTATTGGGAATTAGCAATTGAACCCCAGCCCTGAAAAAAGTTGGACCCACCTCCCCTGGACTTCAGTAAAAAAAAAAGATAAGTTGAGGACTAAAAAAGAAGAAAAAAAACAAAAAAAACACAACGTTGTCAGAGCTTTTTTATGACAGATGGACCTGGATCTCCCCAGACAAATCCGCGCATGATTTGCCTGTTCCTTCAGGAGCAGTCTGATCTGCTTTCTTTTTCTTTATTATAGGAAAAGTTAGGAAAGAAGTTAAAAGGTGTTCATATACTTTTCCTGCCAGTCACGACTTATGATCTACTCCTCTCGTCTGCTTATGTTTTAAGGTAGCCTATATTGCTTACAATATGGTCCCTGATCAGAATCAGGCTTATATGTTTCAGGAGATGATGCATTGATAAGTTATGGGTCTTTCATGCAAACCAAATATCTATGTGTCTTGATCCACATCTGAATTAAGGGTGAGGTTGGCGCCGTTAAACCGGTTTAAGCCCTCCAGTAAAATATTTTACTGACCGTTCCAAGGCGGTACTTCTTTTGTGGATCTTTTATGTTTTTGTTCTGTCTTGTGTTTGCTATGTCTTTGTGCGCGTCTGTTTATATGTGCTTTGTGGTCACCTGCTGGGAAAGGGCTGACCTCTTGGCTCTCGTTTGTGGTGTCTACTGTGAGTTTGTCACTTTCCCATTGGTATCCTGGGGTCAGGTGTGGTACTTGATTGTATCGATTCCTGATCTTTGCACCCTTACTTACTTCCAAAGGATACCCTTTTAAGAACATATTTGGCTTCACTACAGCTGGTGACTGGGACTGTGTGGCGGCGGTAGAACGTCTCCCTGCCCTTCACTATAGTGTAGATTTTATTTTCTTGTCTTTTGGGATCACGGGTTTCATTGTGGAACTTTGAAACTATTAGAGGGTCACTGATGAAGCCTAAATGGCAGAAACTAGCTAGTCTGGCCCAGGAAATATGTACACTCTAGTTTCAGTTCTTTGGTGCAGGATACCCTTTTAAGAACATATTCATATTATTTGCTTCCATGATAAAATCTTGTCTGAAGTGCACTTGAGTATATGCAGCATAGGTGAAAAGTAAATGAAATTTCATAAAATGCCCCATAATGTATTTCAAATTGACATTATATATTTCTGAACATGTTAATTTCTATGAATATTAATTATTACTCATGTAAGACAGCTGTTGGCAAGAGAAAAATTAATTAACAAAATTAACATCACTGGCCACAGGGCTGAATACTGATTCTATCTTCAAGCGAGACTGCATTACGTCCCTTGATAAAGACCCGCGGGAGAGTCTATCTAGTCAATCGAGTGATGTGCTTTTAGCTTTATAAATATGCAAAAATCATTATTATAAATATTGCATTTTTGAAATTCAGCACTTAAGACTATAAGAGAGGTTGTCTTAGACTATTATTGTCTTTTTCATATGAAGCAGCTAATTTTTAAAAATAGCCATCATATGACTATGATTTGTTCTTTAAATAGACTTAAAGATAACAATTTTCAAAGAGAAAAATACCTGTGTGTTCAATATACAGTAAAACCTGTGTAAAATGGCCACTGTAAAAAATACTGAGACCAATTATCGCTTAATCGCTTCATTTGGCTACCATTAGTCATTTAAGATCTTTGTTTCGTCTATTTTCGAGTGGCCATTTAAAGCTGCATACTCTGTAACTATGAACATTTTTCAAAAAAAAATATTTTCTTTTTAAATCATTTGCAAAAGTAGAATAAAGTTATGTTGTCACAATAAATCTTATTTCTACAGTTGAAAACTGCATGAAAAAGTGAATTATCTTATAAAAACAGGTGTATTTTCTCTTGTTTGTAATTATTTGCGTCTCTCCAATAATTCTAGACAGTTAATTTTAACATAAATGCTGTTGTTTTGGCACTAATAATTTGTTAATTATTACGAAAAAGGTAAAATGTATACCTGAATTTTAGTATTTTTACTGTGTTCTTGGAAAATAGAAACATTATTTTTAAAATGAAAATTTCAAAAGTTACAGATTATGCAGCTTTAACACAGGTTTTACTGTATAGGCTTGGAGAATGGTCACGCCATATGAGCCACATCATGAGAAAAACGATTTTTGTCATCTGGTGATTTTTTTCAAAATTAACATTTTCACAAAATTCTTTAAGGAATACCATCAGTGTCAAACAGTTTGGATCCAGGTCAGACCCGACATTTTGTCGAGCCTGATCTGGGTCCAAACGGAGCGCTCGCAAGTTGCATTGTTGGACTGACCTCTGGTATGTCAAAACAGCATTACATAGACATTCAGACAATGTCATAGTAAGGTTGAATACTAATTAACTCTAACCTTGCTAGTGGCAATTATGTCATCTGCTGATAACATTTGCAAAATTTGCAGAGTTTGAATCAAGATCAGGCCAGATAAAATGTTCTGATCTGGATCTAAACTGTTTTGCACTCTGATGGTATTCCTGAAGAGATTATTTGGAAAAGTTAATTTTGATAAAATCCAGCAGACTACAAAAAAAAATGCCAAAATTACCAGGCATGCAAAGAGTTAAAGCTCCACCTAAAAGTTGCAGCAGACGACATTTTTAATCAACCAGTGGGGACCTGAGCAGCCTGCCTGATCTCAGTCTTTGATCTGACCTTTTTACCAGGTAAACTGCAAACATTTAGTAGTTTTATTAAATTGATGTTTAATTAGATACTCTTTGTATTTAGATAACAAGTCAATCAAAGCAAATAAAGGTGAGGTGAAGATAAAATCATATTTGAATGTGACTGAACCAAAATCTCAAGATAACATGAAACTTGTTTTCCCTGACAAAAACACACCACGTAGATGACAATTCAGATCAAAATTCATTTCTAACTGCTAAAAATGTTTTTGACTGATAATTGATAAAGTGAAATGAGTTTTCATTCAACTTTTATTTGTTTGTTTGATTTGATTCTTTACGTCCCATCAACAATCTTTCAGTTATAAAGGGACGGGTCTTCCTGGGTTGAACCAGTACTAAGCTAGGATAAATGTGTCTTGCTCAAGGACCACAACGCAGTGACGCCGGTGAGGCTCAAACCCGCTGCCCTTCGGTCTCAAGTCAAGCACTCTACCACTGATCCACTGTGCTCCCTCATTCAACTTTTATGGCAATCAGAAAAATTCTTTATATAAAGCAGGATAAGGCCCTTGAATGGAAGCTCACTACATTCAACTCCCAATAAAGGAGCCCCTGAAGATCAGGTACGCGAGATCTGCTATGCCTGCAGCTAGCCAGCTACCTGGATGGAAGTGGCCCACTGATATCCCTAGGGATGCTCATGCACCTGATGACGATGAAGTTAGGCCATCACATTTTATGACCTAACATCAGCCATTGAATACTTTTCTCCATAGGCTATTTTTAGATCATGACATCATTTTCTATTTTTAGACAACATTAAAAGAATTCAAGAAAAATTTAGATCAAGTTTTGATACTTTTGAAATATTATGGAAAATGGAGCATTTTTCATAATATTTTCAAATACATGATATTTCAAAGGTGTCAAAAGACGTTATTATGGAGTAAAGGGTTAATTTAGCATTTCACACAGGTGGTAATTAAGAAAAAGCTGTTAATTTTTCAAAAAAGCTAAAACAACATGTGAAAATCAGTTTCTCAAAATGAAGAGTTGACCAACATGCCGAACAGGAAAAGATGACAATGATGATGATGATGATGATGATGATAAATTTATAAATGTTGGTAAATTATGATTTAGATCAGTGAAAATTCATACTGCAGCGTGTAAGTTTATCAGTTAAAATTGCTTTTAAAATCAGTCTGTTAAAGATTATTAAAATGTGGGGTGAGAGCGAAAATTGGCATGTACATGCTTTGCATTTGTGCACTTTCAATCATTTTTCGACATGTATGCCCGACCAAATACAAACAAATGGGCCATTTCATGAGATTTTGGCACTTAACAACAAGGCTCAAGCCAGCCAGCATGAAATGCAATCTTGACAGGGCATTCACTGCTTGCATTCACAAAGTATGGATGTAGATGAATACTCCAGACAAAAATTCTACATCAGCATGGACATTTAAAAAGGCCCTTTGCACATACAGTAAATTTCTTCATTTGCAAATGAATTTTGATGCTTATTGCGCACAGTCAAACCTGTCTTAAGCGGTCACTCAAAAGAAGACCCAAAATATGTTATCAAGACCGACAATCGCTTAAGGCAAGTCAAAAGTATTGCAAAATGCTCCAGCGGAGCATTCTGCAATACTTTCAACCTTTACTTAGCTACCACCTGTCTTTAAGATCTTTGTTTTGTCTATTTTTGAGTGGCCACCTAAGACAGGTTTCATTGTGTACAATAAGTATCAAAATTCATTTGCAAATGATAAAAATCAATATCAAAAAGACATGCAAAGTGCCCAAATGCAAAGCATGAAAAAATTCAGCTTATAATGAGATTTCACACAGTATGTTAAAGTTGACTTAGTAAAATGAGACTGAGCTTTACCTTCTTTGTAGTTTTGCCATACTAAACAAAAAAATGACAGAAAATGAGATTTACAGAAGGCTTAAATGCTCTCTAAATACAAAGGCATAGTTTTCCCTGGTGCAGGCACCCAAAACAGCTCTGGGATGACTGAACACACAGCATTTGTATATAGCGAATGTCTGGAAAGATTAAATCGGACAGATAGAAATAATTTACAGAAATTAGTAAGAAAATAAATCAATTCACAACCATCTCTATTTTTAAGTCTAATATCTAGTGTACCAACACCCTAGAAAACAGGCCTAGATTTTCATGCTCAACTCAACTGTGTATGAAATTTCAAATGCTCATAAAAGCTAATATGCTGAAAAATAAATACTTTTCATGCTTTCAAACTATCAGATGTTGTATTTATTATGCTTCTAATTGTTAAAATGCCAACAATTAGGTGCATGATAAATTTCATGCTAAGTTGAGTTGAGCATGAAAACTGTTTTATAACCTTTAGAGCCACGTTAGATTAAGAAAAGAAATATCAACAAAAAAACTGTGGAAATTATTAATGCTAGAGAAAGAAAGAAATTGACAAAAGATTGAAAGAATACAAAAACAGGAATAATTGTTTGAAAACTAAAAATAAGAGAGAGAGAGAGAGAGAAACAAAGACAATAAGAAAGAAAAGAGTGATGGAAAGAAAGATATAAAGATTGAAAGGAAAAATAGAAATGCTACCAACACAGTCCTACTAATTTTCAAGTTACTACTCAACTAAGGTTTCAATATTTACCCGACTTATTAAATTTTTTCCATACTACACAAAAATAAAGCAAAAAAGTAACACATAAGCAAAAAATATATACAAATAAACGGAATAGTCTCAGCAAAGCAAAGGGAGATAACTCAATTTAACCATATATTTATTCTGCCATAAAATATGCAAATAAGTCTTCTGTAATTAACAGTACAAAGCGTAAATAATTAAAAATGAAACATTTGCATAGAAATACCCAAGTATTGCTGTAAATAAACCAAAGTAAGCTAAGCAAAGCAAAGGGGGATAACTCAATTGAAGATAAGTGTTCTTTCTTTGCAATCCTCTTGCTGAGGAAGAGAGAGCTGGTTGCTTTACTTTAATTGTGTTCTTGGTGTCATTTACTGTTAGTGTTCTGCGTCTGTTCCTCGTGGTGCCGAGTGTTGCCAGTTGGTCAGTGATCAAGTGCACTTCCTAACCCTACTCACTTGTTTTTTTAACCCCTAAGCTCCACCCACTATGAAAAATTATATAAATATACTTTCACGATTGTACATAGAACAAAGAAATTACTTGTCAGGTCCACTAGTGTAGGATCACATCTAATCATATTTCCATAAGCAAACAGTGTAGACCCTGATCAGGCAGCTCTTACAAGAGCTGCCTGATCTGGGTCTGCTCTATTTGCAAAAGTGTGCAAAGGCGTCTCAGGGATTTTTTTGGTGTTCCCAATGCAAATTAGGTGACTTTTTTCCCAATTTTGAAAAAAAATCCCAAACTTAAAAAAAAAAAAAATTCGTTAAAGATTTTTTATCAAGTCATCACACACACACCACACAAGCTACATGGTGACAATCTACTACCACTGCATCTTATTTCTCCTTCAATTTTATGGCAACATAGTATGTGAAATAGCTAATTTGTTTTTTCAATTGACCGAAAATGCCGTATAATAACAAATTTCCCAATTTAGGGGTTTACCATGGCCTGAGGCTAGGGCCCCTTCCAAAATTGCAAAAAAATCCCTGTGTTTCTATTTGGTAAAGGGTTAACCCTCAAAGCGCCAATCACTAGTGCAGCAGACGACAAATTTAGAGACATCTTTTTCAATTTTCGACAAAAATAAGGCATATTACATGAGAATGGTCTGTCATGCCTTATTTGTTATTTTTGCAAAAGTGGTAAAATTTTCAATTGTCGTCTGCAGCAAATTATAGGTAACGCTTTAAGGGTAAAGCATGATGCTCAAATAAGCTGGCTCCCATGTACTTCTAGTCGTAAAATATCAAGGTCACAGCATCAATAAAATATTCATTTACTTTCATTAATAATTTAATATAATAACACACAATTATTTCTAATAAACTCATTATTATATTCTCACAGGAGCAGGTCAGGGTATTTATGGTCTATTCTCAAAAGGTCAAAATACAAATTCATGCTATAATATGGGCCGCAATGCGAGAAAACCGGTCTTTGGGATTTCCTATCAGTTCATACTAAAACCAGCCTGCTCAGTTACAGAGACTAGCTAGAATAGAGAAATTTCGCTTGTAGAAAGTTGATTTACTATACAATAACCGAATAACAAAGGCACTGATCACTCATCAGACTGCAGGCTGGTCGATGCTGTTGTTTGCAAACCCTGAAGACAGGTTTTCTTGCATCAAGGCTTGTATGAACCACCACATATATATAGGAAACATGAAAATGCTTCATTCAAATGGGATTTTAATGAGAACTTTTAAGATGTATACCACAAGTGCCTATCTTAAGCAAGCCGCCATGCAAAACATGTAAAACTAGTGTCCTCTGAGCAAAAAAAATCTCAACAACTGTTTTAAGCAGCTTTACCTTTTCCATGGTTACATGTGAAAAATGTAAAACAATTTACTTGCGGAAGAGAGCAAAAAACAGTTCTCATACCTCCAAGCAGCAGTACAGGCTGTTGGATATGAGAGTATGATTAAAATTTCATTTTTCTTATTCCTCTATCAAAACATATGTTATGGGTACTCAAAAGAACCGTCTCAATGAGATGGTTCTTTTGAGCACCCAAAACAAATGTTTAAACTGATGAAAAAAATATATAGATAATTCTATGCTCAAAAAAATTGATTATTTGGACCTTTGGCAGTACATTAACAATTTATTTATATAAATGTATCAAGCAAGCACCTGTCATAAGCAAGCAATTAAATCCGTCTCCATGGTAACTAGTGAAAACATGTAAAACAATTCAAGGTCCCAAGAGACCACAGATTTACCATACCTTGATCATTAGCACCAAGTCCAAAAGCAGCAAGCGGCCAAAAATCCTCATACTTCAAACTAGCAGTAACTTAACCATTTATAACAGTCAGTACATTAGATTTTGGTAGCTATTGCATATGTGCGAAAGCCCCTTTTAAAACCCCCATGATGATGTTTTCAGCGGGGCCAGAGATCTAAATTTTGGTCTGCACCTTTATCTACATCCATACTTTGTGTAGGCACTGATGAGATTGCCCTGACCTATGCTCAGATGCGCATGCTTGTCTGAGTCTTTGCTGTTAACAATGGGAAAGTACTAAAATCACATGAGCTGTATCATTTATATTCTGTAAATTCGGAATTTTCGCAAGTGTTTTATTTTGGCGATTCTTCGCAGATTGCAAAATTCGTGAAAATTAAATCCTCGTGAAATGACAAAATCATGTAGGTAAATCAGGCCAGTCACGAATTGTAACATCACAAATACATCTTTCAACCCGATTCGCCAATAAAATTCTCGCGAAAATTTCCGGACTTACAGTATTTCTAGAAAGCACCTGTCTTAAGCAAGCAATTTTTTCCTTTAGAAACATGCTAAAAAGAACTTACTGTGTTTGATAATCTTGCTAACATGGGAACAACACCGTGGTCGGTTATGACGGCCAAATTTTCTTCATCTTTGGCGATATTAGCGATTGCCGCGCACACACTGGCTAGCACCTCTTTATGTTCAGATTTTAATAGACTGACGATTAACTCCAAGCCTCCGACGAATGAGCGTACCATCTCCCCAGCATCCTTGAAAAAAGAAATTAATGTGTCTTTTTTATTCATTTCAAAAGAGTATAATTCATGCTTCAATTGTACATTCATTTCAAAAATATATATTCATGCGTCAATTTTTCATTCCTTTTTCATCTTCTTCTTTGTCTAAGGGAAGCAACTCAATTATCAACTACACAAAATGTAGGAATGAGTATTAACCCAATCTATCTGTAACATTATTGTCTGCTGATGTGTTTCAAATTCTTCAAAACTATTCTAGAAATACCATCAGAGTATCAAACAGTTCCAGATCAGGCCTGACATTCTGTTAGACCTTTTCTGGGTCCAAACTGTTTGGAAAGGTTATCAGCAGACCAAAAATGTTGTCACTAGCAGGTAACCATACAGTTTCAAGGGCAGATTATTACCCTTAATATTTTTTACTCAAGAAAAGATAACTAGCTGTATGCTTATAATAAGGCCTTGCCAGGTATATTTTCTATTCAAGGGCAGATAGTCAAATTAGCATTTTTTATATTTATAAATACAAAGAAACTCTAGCAATAAGGCGTGTATTTTCCCTAGTTGACATGATTACAAACACCAAATTTTCAAGCTGCACTCTTGTCTTTAAAATGGGTGCGGTTCGGCAGCAAAATATGCAAAGTAAGCATCAAATTACGTTTCAAAGCAATTTATCATTAGCAAAGCAGTAAAAATTTGCGCTTTCTACTCCCAGCCCTCATTTTACGTCTTTCTAATGGGTGCCGTTTAGACCAGACTTTGAGTAAATGCTTTGCTAGTTTTCAAAAAAGTAGAAGTGCTATTCATTTCCAAAACTTTACAATATCCTTCCTGCATATGCGTACAAAATATACTTAAAATTGTGAAGTTTGTCACTGGAAAGGTGAAACTGGTGTCTTTCAGTTTGTTTTTAGATGCTTTTCCCCCTAGACCAAAAATGCCCTTTGGACAATGACATGTCGCTATAAACATATACGACATATGTAAAGGGCGTCTTGGGTCTAGAAGGGGAATGGGGTAGTAGAAGCCAAAAAAGACATCAAACATCTGACAAAAATAGACTGCTTTGCCAAATGGTCATTTTTATTGTACATCAACTGTATAAAAATATATACTCTATTGTGATAGACCATTTGTTACCTTAGTGTAACGGTCTATTTCACATACATGTTACTGAAATAACAAGCACACTTGATGATCATAATAAATTCTCATTCAAAACCAGTAGGACTATTATATGCATTAAGGACAAAAAGGATTATAATATACGGGCTAGGCTGCAAGGGTGCATATACGGCTGGTCAATGTGTATTTGTTGAATGTGCCTAGTGTCTCCAGTCCTTATTTCAACAAAATAAAACGAACGTCTCATTTAGGGAAATGGCACGCCTAATCGCTGGAAATTCTTTTTCCCTAATATTTGTTTATATAAAAGAACATAAACTTCTCTTTAATATTTTCTATATAAGGGCAAATAAATCAGTGTTTAGGAAACATTGGAATCAAGGGCGGATAATCAGCTTAATGCTTATTATATATAGAACTTGGTATTTTCTATCAAAGGCTGAAAATTACTTTAAATGAGTCAGTTCATACATTTTGGTAATTATCATATATGCCAGCAATGTAGGCTCAGGCAAGCCTGCAAAAAATGTGCAGGCTCACAAAAAGCTTCACTGCTCGCACACACAAAGTATGGACTTAGATGAAGGATGATGGATCAAGCAAAATATAAGGCATGCCTGTTTTTAAAGAACAATTTTACAAATATACAATAACAAGTAGCTGATCGGCTGTTGACAATAAGTATAAAAACAGGGTTCCCACAGAAATGCAAAAACACAATTCCATGATTTTTCCATGATTTTCCATGATCAACGATGTTATTTCCATGACTATTTAATTCACAGCTGCAAACCTCTTATTTTAGCAGCATGATGCTGCATCTTCACCACACTGAGCATAAATGTGGAATGCAGCAACAACAGCAGGCATGTAGACCATGCATGCATTTTGAAATAATTAAAACTTGAATCCACCAGTAGCCAGAAAACTAGCCGTCGGACACTTGCCCGTGGCAACTCTGTAAAAACCTCATGTACGAGCTCAAATAACATTTTATAAACAAGGGCAGATAATTACCTTAGCATTTTCTATACAAGGACAGATAGCCCATGCGGCACTAGCTTGAACATCAGGGTTTTGGTTCTTGAGCAATGACCATAATAATCGAACACCATCTAGTTTATCTATGATTCTGAAAAAAAACACACAGCAAAATTAGTTAGTTGTTGTTGTGTCATACATGTAGGTCCAGATAAGCAAAATTATTAGAGAAAACATTGTAATTATTATGGTGACCATCATGGTTACAGCATTCATCAGACAAAACCCAAATTCAAACTTAGGGTGTGATTGATAAAAGTAATCCATATATATAAAATCAGGTTGTAAATGACTATAAAAGTTTATAATATAGAGTCTACAAAAAGGATAGACAGTGGAGGGACAAGCCAAAAACTACATAGCTCCTCTTACTACTTTTAAAGTGGGCATAGATTTAGTCAGTAAAATTCATTTGAGCAATAATTGATCTTGAAAGCCAATTTTCTGTCTTTTTGAGGGTGGCCATTTTACACAGGTTTTACTATATTAAAATAAAAGTAAGAAAGGAGGCAAAGATCAGGAAACAATACAATCAAGTACCACACCTGACCCAGGATACCACATGGGAAAGTAACAAAAATACAATGACCCAACTTACACCATGTTTTCTGGCTCTTCTGCGCACTGACCAACAGTTTTGGTAACATTGACTAACAATGCCTGGTTTGTACCCAATAATAGGTTTACTAATGGCTTATACAGTAAATTCTGTGTAAATCAGCCACTCAAATTTAGACAAAACAAAAATCTTAATGACAAATGGTAGCTTAATGGAGGTCAAAAGTATTGCAGAATGCTCCCCTTGGAGCGTTCTGCAATACTTTTGACCTGCATTAAGTGATGATTGGTCTTGATAACCAATTTTCAGTCTTTTTGAGAGTGGCCATACATATGAAATCAAAGCACTGAGAGTACTGATGGGGTGTACATGCATAGTTATCCAGTGGAGCTACACATCTGTTTTTTGGTCTGAACCTTTGTCATCTTGAAGTCATTGCTTTATGGTTGCAAGGAGGGAAGGTTTTGGGTGGATCATTTTATGTTACTGTAAAACCTGTGTCTTTTTTGAGAATGGTTGTTTGCACAGGTTTTGCTGTATTAAAATAAAGCTCACTTACACCATGTTTTCTGGCTCTTCTGCACATTGACCAACAGCTTTGGTAACATTGACTAACAAGGCTTGGTTTGTACCCGTTAATAGGTTTACTAAAGGTGAGATTCCACCAGCTTTACGGATCTGTTGACGATTGGGAGTTTCTTTCGCCAATTCACCGAGTGCTCCAACAACGTTCACAAGGACCTAAAATAAATAAATAAAAAAGAGAGATTTAAGTTCTGCTCCTTTAGCAAACTTTGGTGCTGTTACGAAAATTAAGGGGAAAAAATACTAGATTATTTTGCTAAGAGGAGATAACTGATCTCTTCTGGATGATTATTTGACAAGGCCATTAACTGAGTATATTGCTTTTAGTTCTTGGAATGGACCATATGATGTGTACTAATAAATGGCACTGCTTGATGTTGCAAAAACCAAAGGTAATAACTTTTTATTGTGCTAAGGGCAGATAACTCTCCTCTTCTGGTTGATTATTCAACAAGGCTACTAACAGATCTATTGCTTTAAGTTCTTCCAATCTCATCACATTTTCTGTACTGATAATAGCACCCCTTGATGTTGCAAAAACCAAAGGTAATAACTTTTTATTATGCTAAGGGCAAATAACTCTCCTCTTTTGGTTGATTATTCAACAAGGATACTAACAGATATATTGCTTTAAGTTCTTCCAATCTCATCATATTTTCTGTACTAATGGCACACTTCAATATAGTTTTTTTTGCTATCAACCACAAAAATTGAAGGGATATAGCTATTTATAATGCTAAGGGGAAATAACTTGCATATTCTGGTTGTTCATTCAACAAGGCTACTAAGAGATCTATTGCTTTAAGCTCTTGAAATCTCATCACATTCTCTGTACTAATGGCACCCTCTGATATAGTTTTTTTCTATTAACCACAAAAATAGAAGCGATATAGTTTTTTTGCTATCAAGGGGAACAACTATTAAAATTCTAAAGGGAGAGAACTTACCTCTTCTGGTTGATTATTCAACAAGGCCACTAAGAGATCTATTGCTTTAAGTTCTTGGAATCTCATCACATTCTCTGTACTAATGGCACACTTCCATATAGCCCCTGTGGCTGCTGCTAGCAGTTCTTTGTTGTCGTTGCTTGAAAGGAGTGAAACAAGGGGATCCAGTCCACCATACATTCTCACGAGATCTCTGGTTTCTTTCTCTTCTGCACACTGAAATAGAGGATCTTACATGAGTGCTCCTCTTGTTGCAGATATAGAGGATCTTACATGAGTGCTCCTCTTGTTGCAGATATAGAGGATCTTACATGAGTGTTCCTGTTTTATTGCTTTTATTAAACGAGTTGGGGAAAAGATTATTTAAACAATGAGTTTAAATAAATTCAATAATACTGGCGCATCAATGTAAGATTTTGTTTAATACATGACATTAAAATTACTTAAAAAACACATTTATTGTGTGAAAATGTTGAGATTTTACCATCTTTTAAGCAACGTTAAAATGGACATCTTAGGTATCGTTATTAAACCTGTAAACCACTAGTGGTTTATCAATTTTATTGCATGGCGACCTTTCACTCCCAGACATGATGTCATGTGGTAAAATACAAAACACTTCTTTAGATAAGAAAGCACTAATATAGTTAAACAAGAGGGCCATGGTGGCTATGGGACGTTCACCTGAATTCTTAGCCCTGGATGCACTTTTAATAAGCATAGTCAGGGGACAATAACTCCACTCTTCCACTTTTAATTACGAGTGAAATCTAGAAAGGACAAGTAATTCTTCCCAAAGCACTCGAGTGCTTTGGGAAGAATAACTCAAGGAAGTCCTACAGGACGAGTGCTTTGGGAAGAATAACTCGAGAATGTCGACTTGTATTACATATTACCAGATAAAAAATATGTTCTTTATTGCAAAAACTTTTAAAGGACAAGTACATGTGTTTGTAGGATGAGTGAAAATTGTAAGTCACTTGTCCTGCAGTACAAGTACAATATTGAAATATTTTTGTCCCCTGGTAGTGGAATAATTTGAGCAATATAAGGAACATAGAGTATGGTAGATTTGATCAATTTTTGTATACTTATTTTAAATCTGGACCAACGGATCAGATGTTATGTAAAGCTCATATTGAGGCACATAGTCTAAGGCACAATATATCCACTGCAAATAATCCCTGTTAGGGACTGTCTCAATGAATTGTAAACATTGAATAAGTTTTAACATTTGTTTTGGATGTTCAAAAGGACCATTTCATTGAAACTGACTGTCTATTGAAAGGATAATTTAAGGGGAAAATAAAGGGAGATTTGCTAGTTTTTCTGCCAAAAATCTCATTGAAAATGGCTTGATGGGAGAAAAATCTCATAAAGCAAAATGTATGTAATTTAGCAAAGGATTTTGTTTAAATTTCTCAGGCCAAATAACAAAATAAGTATGCTTCCAGAGCGGGTCTGAAAATTTAAAGAGGGTAGGCACACTTTTTTTATGGAAAAAAATATAATTTTATGCATTTTGAAAGGCATTTCACCTTTTAAAATGCATTATAAACTTATATCTTTTCCAGAAGGCCTGAAAAAATTCTATGTTTTAACAGTAAATTTAGGTAGGGTTGAGTTAACCTAAACACAGGTATTTTCATTTTGGCCTCATTAAAAAGTAATAATTTCTCGTCATTTATGGCTGAATGGGATATTTTCTCATGATAATCTGAGCCAGAATTATCCCTACTCTAGACTGTACACATTTTAGTACCAACATACCTTGAAAATGGCAGAGGCACAGTGCATCTGGAGTTCTTGATTTGCTGATCTGAGATTCTTGACAAGGTCTTCTATCATACCTTCTGTTCGGATAGCTAGTCTGTAACTTGGCTGAAATCAGAAACATTTTGAATTGTAAAATTGTGAATATTTTCTTACCAATCAAATTTAACATTTGTTTTGGGTGCTCAAAAGAGATGTCTCATTCAGACTGTTCTTTTGAGATTCCAAAACAGTATCACCACCTTTAACTAATTTTGTTCGGTCGATTCTGGTGAAATGATTTCCAACCATTATACAGCTTTGTCACAGAAATTTTGTAAGAGTAACAATTTTTCAATAATTCTGTTTAAACTCTCACTTTAATATAAAATTACTTTAAATTCAATATCACAATTGGAATGGTATCTCATACAACTCATACAAATGTAACAAAAATGTATTATTTTAAAACTATTAGTTCAGTGTCTAGTCAAACCGCCAACTGGTGGCTATTCAGACAAATATTTTGTGAATTCATGCACTGCATGATAATTTGTTTGAGAAGAGAAAGAGAAAGGTGTTCAAAAAGGCTTACTTATAAAGACAAATAGTGCAAACCCAGACCAGACTCCTTCTGAAGAAGCAGTCTGATCAGGGTCTTCCCTGTTTACTATTCTGCCAAGCATTTTGTTCTTTCCAGCCCTAATAACCACCATTTTATTTGAGAAGAGAAAGAGTAAAGTACTCAAAATTTTAGAACATTCACGGTACTCACCTCTGAGGCACACTCTTGCAATGTTCCTACCACAGGTATCAACATATTTTCATGAGTATATTTGAGTAACCTTGCTAGCAGTGCGCAAGAGCCAGACAAACAGGCCAGACTCAGATCGGACTGCTTCTGAAGAAGCAGTCTGATCAGTGTCTTCCCTGTTTGCTATTCTGCCAAGCATTTTGTTCTTTCCAGCCCTAATAACCACCATTTTATTTGAGAAGAGAAAGAGTAAAGTACTCAAAATTTTAGAACATTCACGGTACTCACCTCTGAGGCACACTCTTGCAATGTTCCTACCAGAGGTATCAACATATTTTCATGAGTATATTTGAGTAACCTTGCTAGCAGTGCGCAAGAGCCAGACAAACAGGCCAGACTCAGATCGGACTGCTTCTGAAGAAGCAGTCTGATCAGTGTCTTCCCTGTTTGCTACTCTGACAAGCATTTTGTTATTTCCAGCCCTGATAACCATCATTTTATTTGACAAAAGAAAGAGTAAAGTACTCAAAATTTTAGAACATTCACGGTACTCACCTCAGATACACACTCTTGTATTGTTCCTACCACAGGTATCAACATATTTTCATGAGTATATTTGAGTAACCTTGCTAGCAGTGGAATAGCCCCAGCCTTTCTCATTGCCTCCTTGTTCTTGGTGCTTTTACTACAGCTCCAGAGAGCAAGGGCCCAGACAAAGAGGCCAGACCCAGATCAGACTGCTTCCGAAGAAACAGTCTGATCAGAGTCTTCCCTGTTTGCTATTCGATAAGCATTTTGTTATTTCCAGCCCCGATAAACACCATTTTATTTGAGAAAAGAAAGAGTTAAGTGGTCGAAATTTTAAAACATTTATGGCACTCACCTCTGAAGCACACTCTTGTAACGTTCCTACCACAGGTATCAGCATATCTTCATGAGTATACTTGAGTAACCTTGCTAGCAGTGGAATAGCCCCAGCTTTCCTCATGGCTTCCTTGTTCTTGGTGCTTTTACTGCAGCTCCAGAGAGCAAGGGCGCCACAACGAGCCACGTCAACATCCTTCTGAAGCTCTGGAGTCACTGTACCAGTCAAGGCAGCACAGTCTAGGAGACCAACCTATCATAAGAAAATAGTATGCAATAAATATTGTACCAGTCAAGGCAGCACAGTCTAGGAGACCAACCTAGCATAAGAAAATAGTATGCAATAAATATTGAACCAGTCAAGGCAGCACAGTCTAGGAGACCAACCTATAGTAAGAAAGAAGTGTGTGCTTTTGAACCAAAAGGTTAAGATCTTACCATTACTTTTAAATCAAAAGGACAAGATCTTACCATTACTTTTTAACCAAAAGGACAAGATCTCACCATTACTTTTGAACCAAAAGGACAAGATCTTACCATTACTTTTGAACCCTAAGGACAAGATCTTACCATTACTTTTGAATCAAAAGGCTAAGATCTTACCATTTCTTTTGAATCAAAAGGACAAGATCTTACCATTAGTAAACATGACCTTGATCCTTGCACAGAATAATCTAAATATGTTGGAAATTTAATACACTTGGGTTTTTGTTTGATTTTAATGACTGAATTTACTATACTCCTTAATGCTATCCCATACATATTAAAATTTTGGAAATAAGTACAACAAGCCCCTAAGTAAAAGTAGCACAACTCTTGCCAATTGGACCGAATAAAAAAATATCTGTGTTTAGGGTAACCTGACCCTACTTAAATTTATTTGTAAAACCTAGAATTTTTTTCAGGTTTCCTGAAAAAATATAATTTTATGCATTTTGAAAGGCTAAATGCCTTTCAAAATGCATAAAATTATATTTTTTTCCAGAATTTTTTTTTCAAAATAACATGGTGTGCCTACCCTAGCTAAACTTTTCAGACACGTTACCCGAAACACACATTTTTTTATTTGGCCTTGATAGACTGAGACTGGGTAGATCTATAAAATCCATGAAATAAGTAGTTGTTTTCACACGAGAGAATAGCACTAGACCTACCAGTTTCTTGATTCCACCATGCTGTCTAACAGTTCTTCTTGCCCTTCTGAATTTGGCAACATTAGCAATAGTCTCGGCGGCCAAACATTTCAGATCCTTGTCAGGGTCACGCAGGATCTTTACCATGGTCTGTAGACCACCCAGATCAGCGATGGCTCGTCGGATCTGAATATTTCTGGAAATCTCTTTTAATATTTTCAGAGATCCAATCTGAAAGCGAATATATTAATTTATCATGAGTGTGAGGGTGGGATAGAAAAATCCGTACCAAGGATCACAAATTGGCATCACAAGACTTGTCGAGTGATGACATCTGTGATCCCGAGGGTCAGATTTTTCTATCCTTTCCTCACGTAATTTATGGATTCTTTTTCTTGCACACAATTAAATACGGCATTTTTTATATTAAAAAATGGCTCACTGGAGGCCCTGAATATGCTGGGACACAACATAATGATGTCACTTTAAGATGTTCATGATGTCACTTGTCTTTCGACTTCAGCTGTTTGTTTATTATCTTTCCCACAGGCCAGTACAGGGTATGTGAGTTATCTCAAATGGATAAAAATAGCAGATGACATGATCTGGTGAGCAAGGATGGTTATTTAGTCATAATTTTTAGAGACCTAATCTAAAAAGAAATGAATAAAGTAAAGATATTCAGTGTGTTAAAAATTGGCCAGAATTTAATATTCAATTAATTTGGACCCAGATTTGGACGGACGAAACACTGGTCCTGATGTGGACCCAAGCTGTATGACACATACTCTGATGGTATTCCTAAAAGATTTTTTTTAAATGTTGAATTTGAAAAAATCAGCAGACGACAAAAAGCATGCAAGATTACCTAGCACAATAAATAAAGATTTAATGTTGTTTTTTTGTTTTTGTTTTTTTTTCAAATTTTCAGATGGTATTCCTGATTTTTTAATATGATGTTGAATTTGAAAAAAAAACTACATACAGTAAAACTTGTGTTAACAGCTTCTCAAAAATAAACAAAAGATTTTGACAAATGGTAGCTTAATGAAGATCAAAAGTATTGCAGAATGCTCTCTTTGGAGCATTCTGCAATACTTTTGAGCTGCATTAAGCGATAATCGGCCTTGAACACCAATTTTTGGTCTTTTTGAGAGTGGCCTTTTACACAGGTTTTACAAGCTTTTTCTTACTTTGCATTTCACTTCTTCTGTGTCTAACAAGTTAATGAGGACTTCAAGACCACCCACATCTCTGATAGCCAGTTGGCAGGTTTCCTGAGCGAGGTTGAAATCCCTCATAGAACAAAGGGCAATAATTGTGGCTGTCTGATTACCTCCCTGCAAAAAGAAATAAAATCAGCATATAGAATGTATTTTAAATTTGGGTCAAGTACCATAAATTTGTGAAAAAAAACCTGCCATAAAAATTCAATATAAAAAAGCTTATTGTGAAAAACAGTTAGTATTACATGTATTAATAATGATGAGTTGAATGATCTATATTGAGCTTTATAAGGCTGTTCATTTTTTTTTTTTTTTTTTTTTTTTTGCTTTTGTTGGGTAGGGAGGAGAAGGGGTATATTGTGTGTGCCTGCTTGAATGACAAGTACATTGTACATTATTCAAATTTCTTTTATATTTGGAGCAAGTCACCCCTAAATTTGGCTTTGTTTATTAACCCTTTGTATACTGGAAACCCCTGAATGGGTACTTTGGCAGTGACGCCTCAGATTAAATGCAGCATAATGCTGCATTTCATCAGGGGCTGCACTGTTTGCTAATACATGTATTAAAAGAATCTTCAGAGACAGAAATATATCATTATTTAGAGAATTCTACCTGTGGCCCCTTATTAAAGTATACAATGGGCAGTCCCATACTTAATGTATCAATACATATGGGAAAAGCCATCAGAATACATTTAGAGTTCTGTAGCGAGGTAGCTGATCTTTGTCTACACTGTTTTCAAAGGATGCATCTGGGTTTGGGAAGACAAGGAAAAAGACTAAAGACAGGTTTGACATTTTTTCACTTGGGAATGGAATCAAAATGGTCGCGAAAATTTGGGTTAGGAAAAACTATCATCATGCAGGGATGAGAACAGTCAGCCTTTCTCAATCAGGAAAATATGTTGGTTGACTCCAAAATGGAGAAAAGCAATTTTTAAATCACTTATTAAAGGTTTAAAATCATAAAATATCAATAGAAACTAGTCAGTTTATGCTTAATTTATATCTAAAACTGAGTTCAACTTCATTCAAAAATAAATTTCAGCAAAAACAACTGGCATTATATAAATCATATGCAAGTGCTCAATCAGGAAATCCTGATCAATCCTGAACTTTCTCCCATCCGACTATGGAATACATCGGTGAAAGTTCAAAATTTCCAAAATCCTGAACCTCGAAACTCCAATCTTAAATCTTGCAGAATGCCCACTAAATATTCACAATTTCAAGTTTAAATGGTCAATTGTTCTTAGACAGACTGAAAATGAATCAGAGAAGCTATTATGATCTCTCTAATTCAGCATTTTGAGGCTGACTTTCTGTGAAAAGTCAGCCTCAAAATCCTGAATTCAGGAAATATCCTGAAAGCTTTCACCCATGTGGAATATAATTACCTTGAGATATTTGACAAGTTTCTGTATCTGCCAATATTCTGATGGAAGATCGGCATTCGTTTCTGTTCGTCTCTCGACGGCTTCTTCCTCTTCTTCACTCTCAGACGAACTCTCACTGAACGAATCTTCTGCATCAATCGGTGTTTTGCTCTTCATTCTGCTTGGCGGGTCCTTCTTCTTAATCAGTCGCTTCTCAGAATCAACTTTCTCTCTAGATAATAACAAGTCTTCATTGAGGATCTTACATGAGTGTTTATATTTAACTGAATTTAATTCAATTTATTAAATGAGTTGGGGGAAAAGATAAAATGCGAGGCTTGCTGAGCAATTTATCTATTTTTGCAACGAGTTTAATAAATTAATAAATGCAATGTTAGATTCTATTTATTGAATTACCTTTAAACCACTTTGATATCGCATCTTTTAGCATGCAAACGCTAAGCTCTTGACATATACGCAATGTTATTACTGCCGTCAATTCATAACGTTACCAATGATGTTTTATCAATTTTAATGCATGGCATTTTATGAACTTATATCACTCCCAGAGAAGATGACATATGATAATTTACATTTTCACTGCATTCTATATGTATGATACTGTAAAACACTTTCATTTGGCGGATATTTTAATTTGGTGCTATAATTTGCGGTAAAAATCGCTAAACAGGCTAGCGGCCGTGATATGCATTTTCAGAATCATTTACACATCCTAACCCCTTAGACAGACTTTATCTGATTTTGTTGCACAAAGTACACAGGCTCAGACCAGTCTGCACATCTGCACAGTCTGATGAGTGCCTTTGTAATCAACTCTTTTGAAAGATTAATGTCTATCCTGCCTTTATAAAATTTCAATATTGTATAGCTGAGTAAGTCTGTATTTATCATAATGAAGCACATCAATTGTCATTACAAAATAGAAGAAATTTCATCAACTCCAGCCTAAATTGAATAGTTGTTTGTTTGCTGTTTCCTATTCTACCCGAAAATTTCAAAGGCCTCATAATTAGGATTTTTTTGCTTTTCATTTCTGCCAACTGAGAAAATTGTTTATATTTTATGTTTCATCTCTAACACTTATATAAATGATGATCTCTAGATCTTTTTCTGACACTATTTGGCTATAAAATATCAGAAAAAAATCTGCTATTCATATATACAATATAGAACTTTTTCTAAAAAAAATATTTCCTCATAGATGACCACCCTACCCAACCATCCATTAGGAAGTGGCAAACAAAAATATTTTTTAAGCATGGCCTCACCTTTCATGGTACTCTTCCATCCCTAGAGCTCTCCATTTCAAAGAAGGCTCCAATTTTTTCTTCTTTTGTGCTTTACTCTTCTGTTTATTATCCATATCCTGAGTCTGTTCCCGCATTCTGTTATCTTGCCGCTGTTGATAGTCATCATCGCCGTCATCACGTGTCTTCTCTCTCTTTGGCTGGATGAGGAGATCGTCTTTCTCCTTAACTTTCAGGGCAAATGACTGCTTGTCGATCATTTCGGCAAATTTTGGACTGGTGCTCTTTAAAAGTGTGACAAGTTCTCTGTAAGAGTCACCTTTCTTTGTGTAGTCAAGCTCTCCAGGCTGATTTGGGTCCAAGCCCTGAAAAAAGAAAAAATCGTTTTTCACTGGGTTTATTAATATTAATAGAAATGAAAAACAGAATGGGCACAAAAGTATTGCCCATGAAAAAGTGTTGTTAGGTGAACTGAGTGTCCCGACATGTCAATAGCTGTTTACTAGTACATAAAACATTCAAACCAAACAAATGAAATTGTAACCATGAGGATACTTTCTATCCATTCTACAAGGGGTCAAGGCTGACTTAAATTGTACCCTTGTATACTAGCTACTCTTAAATGCTAACTTTGTCATGCAGTGAAGACCCAGATGAAATGACACATGATCCAACTTGATAAAAAAAGATCAACACAATTGTTGTCATGGGAATGGGATCATAGTTTTCCTGTTAAAAGTAACAGTTTAGAAATATATCAGTGAATTAAATACTGTCACTATCATAAGTTCAATCGTGATGAAACAAAATTCACCAATACAACTACAACCAAAGATAGTAATCCCTGCTTAAACTAACACAGTTAAGACAATATCAGTGTCTAAAATATTGTCACTATTCATTAAGTTCAACCTTGCTGTAACAAAGGTCACCAATACAACGGTTGCTATGGATTTGCTCGGCAACCACTCTACAACTAGAACAAAAAATAGTCATCCCTGCTTAAACTAACACAGTTAAGATAATATCTGTGAATAAAATACTGTCACTATTCATTAAGTTCAACCTTGATGTAACAAAGATCACCAATACAACAGTTACCATGGATTTGCTTGGCAACCACTCTACAACTACAACCAAAGATATTAACCCCTGCTAAAACTAAAACAGCTAACAGCTAGAACAATGCTAAAACCAACACAGTAAAGATAATATCAGTGAATAAAGTACTGTCACTATTCATTAAGTTCAATCTTGATGTAACAAAGGTCAACAATAGAATTGTTGCCATGGATTCGCTTAGCAACTGCTCTACAACTACAACCAAAGATAGTAATCCCTGCTCTAAACTAACACACTAAGACCAGTGTTTTCGTTAAGAGGCGGCAGCCTGCAAAAATAGCCACCTACTTTGCCTTCTGTGTCAGCTACTTTGATAAATAAGTCCATAGGTTATACTATAAAGCAGTGAATTTGGCCAGGTTCATGACAATGTCTGCCCGCTACTCCAAAGCTTAGAGAAATCCCTGAAGACAATATCAGTGAATAAAGTACTGCCACTATCATTAAGTTCAATCTTGATGTAACAAAGGTCACTTATGCAACTGTTACCATAGATTAGCTTGCCAACCACTCAACAACTTCAACCAAAGATAGTAATCTCTACTAAAACTAACACAGTTAAGATAATATCAGTAAGTTCAACCTTGAAGTAACAAAGGTCACCAATACAACTGTTGCCATAGATTTGCTTGGCAACCACTTTACAAATACAACCAAAGATAGTAGTCTCTACTAATACTAACACACTTAAGATAATATCAGTAAGTTCAATCTTGAAGTAACAAAGGTCACCAATACAACTGTTGCCATGGATTAGCTTGGCAACCACTCTACAAATGCAACCAAAGATAGTAGTCTCTACTAATACTAACACACTTAAGATAATATCAGTAAGTTTAACCTTGATGTAACAAAGGTCACCAATACAACTGTTGCCATGGATTTGCTTGGCAACCCCCCTACAAGTAGAACATAAGATAGTCATCCCTGCTTAAACTAACACAGTTAAGACAATATCAGTGAATAAAGTACTGTCACTATTCATTAAGTTCAACCTTGATGTAACAAAGATCACCAATACAACTGTTGCCATGGATTTGCTTGGCAACCACTCTACAACTACAACCAAAGATAGTAGTCTCTACTAATACTAACACACTTAAGATAATATCAGTAAGTTCAATCTTGATGTAACAAAGATCACCAATACAACTGTTGCCATGGATTTGCTTGGCAACCACTCTACAAATACAATCAAAGATAGTAGTCTCTACTAATACTAACACACTTAAGATAATATCAGTAAGTTCAATCTTGATGTAACAAAGATCACCAATACAACTGTTGCCATGGATTTGCTTGGCAACCCCTCTACAAATACAATCAAAGATAGTAGTCTCTACTAATACTAACACACTTAAGATAATATCAGTAAGTTCAATCTTGATATAACAAAGATCACCAATACAACTGTTGCCATGGATTAGCTTGGCAACCACTCAACAACTTCAACCAAAGATAGTAGTCTCTACTAATACTAACACACTTAAGATAATATCAGTAAGTTCAATCTTGATATAACAAAGATCACCAATACAACTGTTGCCATGGATTAGCTTGGCAACCACTCAACAACTTCAACCAAAGATAGTAGTCTCTACTAATACTAACACACTTAAGATAATATCAGTAAGTTCAATCTTGATGTAACAAAGGTCACCAATACAACTGTTGCCATGGATTTGCTTGGCAACCACTCTACAAATACAATCAAAGATAGTAGTCTCTACTAATACTAACACACTTAAGATAATATCAGTAAGTTCAACCTTGATGTAACAAAGGTCACCAATACAACTGTTGCCATGGATTTGCTTGGCAACCACTCTACAAATACAATCAAAGATAGTAGTCTCTACTAATACTAACACACTTAAGATAATATCAGTAAGTTCAACCTTGATGTAACAAAGGTCACCAATACAACTGTTTCTATGGATTCGCTTAGCAATTGCTCCACAATTATAACCAAAGATATAAATCCCTGCTTAAACTAACACACTTAAGACAATATCAGTGAATAAAGTACAGTCACTATCATTAGTTCAACCTTGATGTAACAAAGGTCACCAATACAACGGTTGCTATGGATTCGCTTAGCAACGGCTCTACAACTAGAACAAAAGATGGTCATCCCTGCTTAACTAACACAGTTAAGACAATATCTGTGAATAAAATATTGTCACTATTCATTAAGTTCAATCTTGATGTAACAAAGGTCACCAATACAACGGTTGCTACGGATTCTCTTAGCAACTGCTCTACAACTACAACCAAAGATATTAATCCCTGCTAAAACTAAAACAGTTATAAAAGACAATATCTGCGAATAAAGTACTGCCACTGATACTGTCACTGCTGTGGATGTCTTTGATTATCAGAGACACTTAACCCTTAAAGCGCCAATCACAACTGCAGCAGACAACAAATTTTGTGACATCTTTCCCAATTTTCGACAATAATAAGGTATGCTATTACATGAAAATCATCTGCCAGCAGACGATTCTAATGAAATATCATGCCTTATTTGTTATTTTTGAAAAAGAGGCAAAATTTGCAATTGTCGTCTGCTGCTAATTATAGGTGGGGCTTTAAGGGTTAAACTCGATCTTCTCATATTGGCATTAATTTAGATAGCATCACCATCTTCAGGTTTGACCTTGATATAACAAAGATTGCCAAGTACAACTATGGTGACTATCACCTTGGTGACAGTAGCCATGTAGGGAGCTCAGTAGCTCAGTGGTAGAGTGCTTGATTCTAGACCGAAGGGTCGCGGGTTAGAGCCTCACCAGCGTCACTGTGTCGTGTCCTTGAGCAAGAACATCAATCCTAGCTTCGTACTGGTTCAACCCAGATTGTTGATGGGAAATAAAGAATTAAATAAATAAAAAAAAAGCAGCCATGGTGGGCGGGCACTTGGCAGCCAATCATCTACTACTAGTACAATAGCATAATTTCTGCTATGACTTACAATATTTAGACAATAGCATTTATAAATATTGCATCACCATGGTATGGTTTGACCTTGATAAACTACAAAACTGATGCCATGGTTGCAAATTGCAACCATGGCAACAGTTACTTAAGTCATCAAGGCCAACTATAAATGCTATAAATGAAAGTAATATCTGCTATAACTTACACAATTAAGATAATATCCACTGGTATTGGCAGTAACAAAGAAGACATCACCATCATGAGGTTTGACCTTGATGTAACAAAGGTCACCATACAACTGTCGCCATGGTTGTGCTCTGCAATTATTCTGGAACACATAGCCATCTCCTGAATAAAATATTAAGGAATTAATCCCTAAGATGCTGAAACAGGATGCTAGTACCTTAGCCCTACATACCATTTTTGGCTTATAAAAATAGTAAGTTAGTATGATCAGGAAATACCACAATCACAAACTGCAGACAAACCCATGGCACCGCGAGGAAGAGCCACACAACAATCATGAGACACCAGGAAGACAAACTAAGGAAAGCAACCAGCTTTCGCTTCCCCATCAAGATGATTGCAAAACTAGAAGGGACATAAAGTAACGTACAACAAAACATAGAACAATTACAGATTCCCACATTCCCTTATAAGCTCAACTTCTCTTATAAACCCTAATCACTTATAAGCACACATTCTCTTATAAGCCCATATTCTTTTACAACTTTAAAAGCACACATTCTTTATATGAATACATTCTCTAATAAGTCCACATTCATTTTCAAGCCCAGATTCTCTTAAAAGCTCACATTCTCTTATAAGCCCATATTCTTTTACAACTTTAAAAGCACACATTCTTTATATGAATACATTCTCTAATAAGTCCACATTCATTTTCAAGCCCAGATTCTCTTAAAAGCACGCATTCTCTTTCAAGTCCATATTCTCTTATCACTCTTAAATAAGCACACATTCTTTTATACACCCACATTCTCTTATAAGCCCATTATATGGTCTTATATGGCTCACATTTTAATATATTTTTTGTAATGTCCTTATAAACTCCTCATGTGGATTAAAAAGTAATTCCTGATCAGATGGTATGCATTATAAGAATCCATCATGAGTGTGAGGGTAGGATAGAAAAAACTGTCCCGAGAATCTTTCTTTGGCATCACGAGGCTTGCCGAGTGATGACAAACAGTAATCCAGAGGGACGGATTTTTCTATCCTACCCTCACATGAATAATGGATTATTTTTCATGCTCACTAGGCCTACTGTTTTTTATTTTAAAATAAGCTTCCGGAAGTCCTCAAAATGCTAAGATGCAATTTCACATGATGAAATCACATTAACATAACCATGATGCCACTTGGCGACCATTCGCGTGAGTTCCAATACAACCAGTGTATGTAGCCCTCATGTGGCAGCCTGGGTAAGATAGCATGGCTAAAATAAGATTTTCTATCCCAGGGTAAAATCTCAGATATCCTTATCCGGTCCGCAAGAAATATGATTTCCCACGATTTTAAGCATGTGCACCAATTATATCATGTTTTTATCTCGTATACATCCAAAATACAATAAACAAACTAAATTCTGATTTTAAATTTGATGTAGTTTCATGTTAGGTTTTTCAATTGGAGTTGGGGCCTGATATCAGGACCAAAATTTGGATTAGAAAATTTATTGATATGAAAACTTACCCCAGTATTCAATTGACTCTAGCACATGTTTTTCCTCGTCGTAACCTGAGAGCTGCTGAAGGATAGTTACTTCACCGTCAACAGTGAGTGGCGTCAGACGAACCTCACTGAAAAACAGTTGAGCCACAACATGAGATTTCAGTACATGTTGAATAGTCATAGACTCATACGTCTAGTCAAGTGTATGTTTTAAGCTTAAATTGTGATTATTATCTTATTGACTAGTATAACATATGATTTTGGTCTCATTGAGAAGGTTCTTTTGAGTACCCAGTGATATTTTGTTTGAGAAATAACAAAATTGATGTTTAATAACCACTCTTATTAAATCACCACTCTTATCTTGGGGGGTGGACTTATCGCGAATTGCACAGATTTCATATTTTGTACATTATACCTCCTAACTTGTAATTATCATAACAAAATAAAACTTCCACAATGTGAGCATCAATAAAGTCATTGAAACGAGAGTTAAGTATGGAGGTAAACAATTTACCGAATCAGCTCAAAATTCTTATTGGCCTGTAATTTTCTAGACTTTTTAAGTCATCAATGTTTTGGTATCTAGAGAGACCTGGCAAACAATAATGCATTGAAAGGAATGCTATTATTTATAAATTCAAAATATTCACCAAAATTTGCTACAAAATTGGCACTGTAATTTGTCACTGTTTCACAGTCAACATGTGGAATAGGACTTTTTTATTATTATTATTAATATCCCTCTTCCAGGGCCAAGAAATATACAAGTGATTAATGGATCAGCTGTTGTAAAAAATTAGTGACACATTGTGAAACCTTTTAACAACAGCATGCTAAACTCTCTGTTAAAACATAGGTTTTGCTGGTTTAAAAATCTATGTGTTAATAGTGTGTCACTGCTTTTTAAGCAGAAACATGTTTTCACGTATACTAAAATTTTAAACAATAGTTGCCTGCCACAATGGTCGAGACAAACAATACAGATCCAGATCAGACTACTACTGCTTCTAAAGAAGCAGTCTGACTAGGGTCTTTCCTGTTTGCTGCTCTGATTTGCAATTTGTTCATTCTAGCCCTGATAACTAACATTTTATTTGATAACAGAAAGAGAAAAGGTGCTCGAAATAATTTTAGAATTTTTTGTTTACCGTACCTTGATCACAGGCTAGATATCAAACAAAAAATTTCAGCGCAAAATTGTGAATATTTTCTTACCAATAATTTTTAGCATGTGTTTTGGGTGCTCAAAAGAGTACCCACAACATATGTTTTGGTTTTGAAATAAGAAAGTTATATTCTGTTACGAACTTTTAACTTTTAACTAAAGTCCTGCTTAGGGCCTCCACATTAACAAAATTTTGTAAATGTTTACACTACTTCTAGAAAACAAAACGATTCTGTTTACACACAAGTACAGAACTAATTTTTTTTTTTCATAATCGCAAATTCGGTAAAATCGCCAATATTTTTCCTAGAAAAGAGCTCTTTGAAAAATGTACCTTGTGCAAACATTCGAAATTGTTTGGATGGGTGTTGTGATAGAAATCTTTTCAAGTAATTGCAACTCGACTGCAACATGTGCAGACTCATTGATAACTGACATTTTTTTGTCATTTGTTCCCTTGTAAACAGTTGTAAATGTGTAAATTGGTTGGCTTGCGCAAAATAACTGCCAATCGTCACATAGCCCAGAATTAAATTGACATCAATACACACCAAAACAATTTGAAGCCATGTGCTTCCACATGCGTGTCCACCGAATATTAAGATGTGCATTTACATATCTGATGAAATTGCCGGAGTAATTTGTCCACCTTAGTTCTAATTTTATTAATTAATTATTATTAGAAACTTTATCAAATACATCCGAATCTGAAAAAACAAACACTATTTTTCATTAGAACATGCTATTTATAAACCATGAAGCTCGCCACCAGCTGAAGTTTGTTTAAACGGTAGGCTATTTTTGTAATTGTTTATTGCATTAACACGAAA
This sequence comes from Loripinus fragilis, assembly GCA_964019695.1. Classification (NCBI taxonomy): domain Eukaryota; kingdom Metazoa; phylum Mollusca; class Bivalvia; order Lucinida; family Lucinidae; genus Loripinus; species Loripinus fragilis. Next base: position 50,422,724 of record OZ026531.1, read on the forward strand.
TGCTTCCGTTCACAAGTGTAAACGTGGAAGCCCTAGTCCTGCTTGATGAAATTATTTTAGAACAATATAATAAATTACTGTACCTTGATATTTGAGCAATGGACTGGTTCAAGAGCTGTTGGTCTACTCTATTGATGTGCAGTAGCAGTTTTAATTGAGATTTCTTCTCTTCAATTTCTTGTCTGTTTCCCTCGCCTTTCTCTTCCCCGCTCTGTTTGGCTAGCTGCTCGATCTCTTTGTTAATCTCTTCCACAAATCTGAAATTGTAATGCACCAGTCATTTGTATCCACGGCCCCCCAACCTACAGGGACAGTGGTGGAATAGCCGGGCTATGGTGCAGGGCAAGTACTTTTTGATTGTTCCCGTAGTGCGGGGATGTGTGGGGGTTATAACATTGGGACATCTGCCCCGCTGAGATTTTCTGTAGTGTAGGGCGGGACTAAGAGTAGGGTTGTTGCCATTAGCTTGTCCCCACAGGGAAGGGCTTATACCAGGGCTCTGAAGAGTGAATGGTCACTATCCCTGCCCATCCCCTAAGGTGTGGGAGCAGTGGATACAAATGACTCGTGCAAAAGTCAAAGAAGATTGCAAAAGTTGATACTTGTCCGTGGACAAGTAAATTGCTATAAGGTACTTGTCCAAAGAAATTCAGTTTTACTTGTCCAAATGAACAGAATGACAATGCACAAACAACTAAGCTAAGCCCTCATTGTGCTTAAACAATATACAAGTATAAACTCTTTTAAAAATAGTATGAAACCAGAAATAAACTCTACTGGAAACTGTGTTGATCCAGATCAGCTGGCTTCTGAAGAAGCCAGCTGATCAGGATCTACACTGTTTTCCAAACAAAGTAAAAAAAAAAAGGGCAAAGATCAAGAATTGATACAACCAAGCACCACACTTGACCCAGGATATACCAGAAGTAAGCCCTTTCCCAGCAAATGACCACAAGGCGGCAATGAACAGACGCGAAAACATGACAAACACAAGACATATTAACACAAATGATCCACCAAAATATTTTACTGTAGGGCTTAAACCGGTTTCACAGCGCCAACCTCACCCTTAGTTCAGATGTTTATCAGACACATAGATGTTTGGTTTGCATGAAAGACCCCTAACATATCCATGTATCAACTCTATTGAAAACAGTGATGATCCTGACAGCTGGATTCTGAAGAAGCCAACTGATCAGGATCTACACTGTTTTCCAAAGTATCAACTCATAATGCTTATAGAATATTAAAAACAGATGTATTTAACTTTCTTCAAACTTGTCCAGGTACAAGTAAATAGTAATTAGTCATTTCTAACTTAAATCCTGAATGCAGTGGGATCTGGTCGAACCAGTTGAGCATTGTATTTCCACAGCCCTGATGTAAGAAACATAACTTAATTTCTACCGCAAATCTGAAATTGTTAAAGTCAAAGAAGCTAGATTACCCATTTGCCTTCAGCTGGCTATAACATCAAATCTAACTGAAATGTAAATTTCTGTTTACAGTTAGAAATACTACAGCTTCTTTGTTTCCTGACCAAGGATAGAGCTTCAATCAAAATCAACAAACAAACTTAATAACTTTAATGCTAAATTCTTTAACTCTTCAGTCAAAAATGAAACTAAAAATACTGTCTACTACAAATTTTAACCTTAACAAAATATTGTTCAAAAAGGTAGAACACCAACCATGAGGGTCTGGATGGGGGGGGGGGGGGGTCTGGTATTCACTATTCATTAAAAATTTATCCCATTATTCATCTCATTTAAATTTTTGGTTACTCATAAAAATAAGACCAATTATTCATTTAAAGTAAGAAAGGAGGAAAAGACATCTGATTATTCACTATTCATTTATTTTTTCTTCAATTCATCAAAAAAAATAGGATTATTCATTAAATTTAGGCCCTCATTATTCACTAATCGTTATTTTTTTTGGCTCATTATTCACTATCATTATAAAAAAGGGCCATTATTCACTAATCATTTTACCCCATCCAGACCCTCTACCATACCATATAAAAAGGAGAATATAGCAGCAGACTGTACTGTTTGATATATTGAGTGATTCTAAAAATAGAATAACTTATAAGTGAAATGGAACATGAACTCACCTAAAAATAGAATTGTCATCCCCTTCAACTAAAGCAAATCTGTCTCCAAGTATTTTAATGACTGGATCTCGGTTGGCTGAAAAGTACAAAGTCAAAAACAATTACATAACAGTAAAACCTATGTAAAACCGCCACTCTCAAAAAGGCCGAAAATTGGTTTTCAAGACCAATTATCGCTCAATGCAGGTCAAAAGTATTGCAGAATGCTCCAAAGGGAGCATAATAATAAGCATTCTGCAATACTTTCGACCTTCATTAAGGTCCATTTGTCATTAAGATCTTTGTTTTGTCTATTTTTGAGTGGCCAATTTACACAAATTTTACTGTAGTTATACCTTGAGATACATTAATGATTTTGGTAGTTTTTGCCCTCAACCAAGTCTAAGTCCAAGAATAGGCATGCCCAGCTTCCAAGGTGCACCAGGAACATTTGCTCACCGTGATTTTATTTGGCCATTTTTACGGCCTTATATGGGAGTCATTCCCAATCCAAAAATAGCCTTTATTTTCCCAGTTTCATGTATTTATGCACTTATTTTCCCAATTTTAATAAAATATTTTCACAAATGTGAAGGAAAAGGTAACTTCCTGAAATCCCAAATAAAATCATGGGCTCATAACAGGGATAATTCTGGCTCAGAATATCAAGATAGAAAACATCCCATTCAGCCAAAACTGAAAAGAAATTATGAATTTTCAGTGAGAGTTTTAGCTATTCAGGGCTTACCCTGGCTCAGAATTTGTTGTAGCCAACACTTTAGCCAAATGGAAAAAGTTGGAGCTAAATGAAATTGGCTTTAATAGCCAAGGTTTTAGCAAGATAGTAGTATCAAGACGCTGTTCTGTATTTAACTCTTTGTCCACTATCAGCGACTTTTGTCATCTGCTGATAACCTCTGCAAACGGCTTGGACCCAAAATGTAGGGCCTGATCTGGATCCAAATTTTTTGACACCCTGATGGCATTTTCAAAATCAACTTTTTTGAAACATTCTTCCAGGAATACCATCAGTGTCAAACAGCTTGGATCCAGATCCGGTCCAACATTTTGTTGGGCCTGATCTGGGTCCAAACTGTTACCAATTAAAGCTTATCAGCAGACAACACTAGTAGGCAACCTTAAAAAATATACCTTCCAGACAGCTTCTAACTTCCAGCAGTTTTTTGTCCCCAGCAAGTCTAAATATTGTCTCGGCATATTCAATAGACATAACAGACGCAGAGTAAGAATTGGCACCAACTTTCTTCAGTGACAACATGGGTGAACCATCTTTCTGTGCTGTTGCCGTGGATACAACATCTTCACCCCTGGTGGAAGAAAAATAAACTGTAGTGACAATCCATAGTTTGTCCCTTACAAATGTACACATATATATTCTTTTTAGTCTTTTAAAAGAACAACCAAACACATGTGCGGATCGAGAGGGGGGATAGGGGGTCCGGACCCCCCCTCTCTGGAAAATCACAAGTTATATGGGTTTCTATAGAAATTAGCATTTGGACCCCCCTCCCCCCCTGGAAAAAGTTGGACCCCCCCCCCCCCCCCCCTGGAATATGTTGGACCCCCTCTGAAACCTTGGAAAGTTATAGTTTTCTTTGAAATAACCATTGGACACCCTCTGTAAAACTGTAAAATAAGTTGAGGACTAAAAAAAAATACAACAACAAAAAAAAACATTGTCAGAGCCTTTTTCTGACAGCCAGGCCTCTGACAGTTGGGCCCCACCTGGCAAAAATTCCTGGATCGGCGCATGAAACAACCATTTATGTCTTGCATCCTTGGCTATTTTGATTACTGATATTTATAACCATATATCTGAGAAATATATATTTCATTGACATTTTAACAAAAAAAAAACAGCTCAAATTCTTGGTTGAAATATTTCCCCCCATAAGAAGTCTATCAGAAATATGTTTTTTAGAACTGTTTTTGCATAAAAAAAGCTTGTCCTCCTGAGACCTAAAGTTCTTAACTCATTGCCTACTAGTGTTGTCTGCTCATAACCTTTGCAAACAGATTGGACCCAGATCAGGCCCGACACTCAGACGGTATTCCGGAAAGAATTTTCAAAAAAGTTGAATTTGAAATAATCAGCAGACGATCAAAAAGCAGGAAAATTTTCCCAGGGGAAAAAGTTAAATATGGAAGAACATGATCATCAGTCTGCTAGCTTATATGGCATGAAGATTTGGTTTGTGGCATAAGGCCAGAATTTTTTTATTAGTTGATTTACGGGAATTTTTTTTCAGATTTAGGGTCGAGGGGACGAAAAAAAATAAATAAAAAAGCTCTGAAAATGACCAGTTAACTGGTCATTTTCAGAGGGTTTTTTTTTTTGTTTTTTTTTTTTCAGAGCTTTTTTTTTTTAATATCTCCAGAAAAAACAGTAAAACTAGTGAGGTTAACCTACAGCCTGTATTAAATCTTTATATATTTCATCATTTTCCTAAAAATCTGGACAGGACAATCGCTTTTAAGAGTGTCACTCTCAAAAATGCACAGACAGAACCTCAAAGAAATATTATTTTTTTCAACCAAACAATTAACATTTAGAGTCGGCCGATAAAAGAAAAAATTTTTTTTAGAAATTAAATTTTATTTTTTTCCCACTTTCCTGAAAATTACAGTAGGAGGGTTCGTAAATCAACTAATAAAAAAATTCTGGCCTAATTTTGTGTGGAAAAACACTTTTATAAATTCCTTGCATGCCGGCCTAGTGGGTAATTTATCTGACATTTGTTGCTCAAAATTAACTTTTTTCAAAAAAATTCTTCCTGAGGAACACTATCAGTGTCAAAGTTTTAATCCAGATCAGGACCAGAGTATTCTGTCTAGCTGTCGGTCCTGATCTGGGACCAAACTGTTTGCTTTTAGGTTATCAGCAGACAACAAGGAATCAGTTAACATATGTGATTACTTCTCTGTAAATCCTCCGCCAGTCATCATGTTTGGTCTGAGGCTAGACGGCCATGTCAGCGGAGCTTTGAACTCCAGTCTCCCCTCTTCCGGATTCTTTGAAGAAAATCCATCCACATGCTGCACGATTGTGTTGAGAAGCTCCTCGTTAATTTTTGTGAACTCCAGTTTGCCCCCGGAGCCATCTTTGGCTGAGGTCCACTGAGCAGCCCTCTGCAGAGCTTGACCCATTTTGAGTTATAATTCAACAAACACTTCTGGCTGGTAACTTGTAACTCTGAAAAGAGCATAGGGCCGGTTAAGCATAAAATTTCAGCATAAAATGGGTGAATGTTCAAAGCTTATAAAATCCTGAACTTTTGAAATTAAAAAACTCTAAAACATGCTGTATGCCAACAAAATATTGTCAATTTCAAGTTTAAATGGTCAACAGTCTTTTGATAAATTGATAACAGACCAGAAAAGCTATCATAATTTGCCTAATTCAAGGACACAACGCAGTGACGCCAGTGAGGCTCCAACCCGCAACCCCTAGGTCTGGAGTCAAGCACTCTACACTGCGCTCCCTAATTTGGGTTGTGATTCAAGTTTGATCATAGTAAGATATAGTACACTACACTTAGTTTTGCTGTTTCACCAATAACCAAAACTATCTTGATCTTGACTTGAGAGCCCCAATGGGTTTGTCTGCAGTTTCTGATTATCATAATCACTATCTTTTATCTTGACTAGAGAGACCCCCGATTCAAATCTACTGATAGGAGGGATGCAATATCAGTGTGCAGAACATGATGGCCTGGATTAGGTATATTGGTTAGCAATTTTCCGCCATATTTTATATTATTCTTAGCCCAAAAAAATAATGTTTAGTGATTTTTTGGGTCTAAAATCTAACGATTTTCTGATAGAAAAAGATCTACCCATTTTAAACACAATCTATTCTAAAATTTAACAAATGAGCAAAAAATGGTGATTATAGGTTTAAGTGATTTCTAAAATGGGTTAATTTTATTGATTAGGCAAATAATTCATAGTAAGCGAGGGACAACTGCACTTTACCGGTCTTTGTTTTAAATTAGTTCAAACGTTTTACAAATAATGGGGCTGCCACCCCCACACTCCTGCAACATGATAAGTAAGTATGCCAAATGCATATAGAAATACAATAAAACAATATTTAGATGCAAGCTCAACTTTAAAACTTAGTCAATGTCCTGTAAAACTTAGTCAATGGCAGTACTCCGTAGAGACTCACTGGCAAAGTGCAGTTTAGCCGTAAGAGATTAAGTCGGGCGATTAAGGTGCCAAAATTTTAATGATAAGCAATTTTCAGGCTTCCATCCAGACCCTCGAACACGGTTCATTGCTGTCAACTGTATAGGCCAGTGCCATCCTTCCAAGTATGAGAACTGACCTGGGCCACCCCCAGTAGGCAGATTATAAAAGTGGGTGTTTCACTTGCTGGCCAACAGTGGCCTAAGATTGTTCGCTGACTGGGGTGCTTCTGGTTTACAGGGCGCATGCAGTTTAAAGTTTGTTTAAAGATGTTACTTAAAGTCTGCGGTACGATCAACAACAACAACGATGGGGGCTGTGCCTCGGCCCACACCGGTTTCCTTTTTATGTAAGGGCTATTGAATCATTTGTAGGCCATGGTGTTCAGAGTCTAATATATTGGAAACCCCTAAACAACAAATAGAAAAGAATGCGACCGGTAAACCAGAGACTAGCCAACAGGCACAGACAGACTAACCCTGGCGGGGACTGTGCTTTATCAGACAGCTCAAGAATCAAAATTCATAATTCTTAAACCAGTTCTTCACCAGCTGCATATGTTCACCAGCTGCATATGTTCATCCTTAGTTCCCACAATGCCCGGAGAAACACAGACCAGAATTTGCAGAAAGTTTGAGAAAGAAAATTTTCGATCTGTGTTTTCACAAACATTGAAAATTTGCTGCTCGGAGTGATTCGATTCTTTCACAAGCTTAAGAACGGGATCTTGAGATGTCGGCCAATGTTTTAAACAAATAAATTACTGGAAATATACAGAATAAATCATTACCATTTAAAATTCTCGAGTTTCGTCTGTTCTTTCATGTATTTTTCATCCGCGAGGTTGTTGGTCGGTTGCTAGGATTCCGTTGACGACCAAGGGAGGTAACTCTCAAAGCCTTCGTTCTTGTTCTAATTTTCGCTAATATTGGTTCGATCCCACGTAGTGTGAGCGGATGATATTTTCTAAATAAATAGTGAACAGAGCACTTTATAGCTGTTTTTTCAATTTAAAACATTTTTTGTGGCTATTATATCTGTTCGTGTGCATGTGGATAAACAAAAATAAAATAAGATCTCTGCTTCACAGAAAAACACATACCAAGTATTGGCTTTTATAAAAAGTATTTGCACCAATAGCCTTTAAACATAAAAAAATCAAACTTCAGAGGCATTGCAGTGAGATGTAACTCTCCTAATTAGGTCATCGGTTATTGGAGAGGTCTTGCCAAGTCCAAACCCAGATAAATCTACTTTTAAGCACTAGGTATAATATAGAGCAAGTGCTACTACAATATGTAAATTCTCTAGACTTGCATAAAACTATCAACTATATCTTTTCTTTTACCATTCCCCATCAGAAACTTATTTAAGTATCACCAAGGGGTGAAGTGGTTAACATTTAACCCATTATCACAAAATCATGTCTAAAATCACTGAACCATGAAATATAGGTCACACAGATCTACTTTTATTTTTAGGTCCAACCAGAGTCTGTCTACCTAGTCAAACAATGTTACATTCTGATATACTGAACATTTATTCCAAAACGCCTTGCCCAAAACACCTTATAAACTTTAAGATACAAGGCAAAATCATTGAGCCATAAAATATAGGTCACATTGATCTGGTTAAACATCTAGTCATAATGAACAATTATCACACACTGTCATGTTCATTGAAATACCATCTACAGTCCTCAAGATATAAGACAAAATCATTTAACGGTTTCTCCATTATAAGTCAATGGGAAAACATTCAGATGCTCTACTTGTAAGTTTCATTTAAATTACAATAAAGAAATAAAGGTGATATGCCACATGCCTGAGGCTGACAATGTCAAATTTTGGATATTTTAGAACAAGGGCAAAAATGCACTCTGTGGCTAAATAAAAAAGTTGATGTGTGCTTTTAATTCCTATATGCACTTAATTTGTTATCATCAAAAAGCAAGTGAGCAGGAAATGCCACAATCACAGACTGGATACCAACCCATGGCACCGCGACACAGAACACATACAGCCACAACACTTTTTTTTTAAAGCAATCAGCTCTCTCTCCCTCTCTCTCTTCCACAGCAAAACGATAGGACACCAAGAACCACACCACTTTACCCTAGATCTTCTTGTTAAACACATAAGGCCAGAATTTTTTTATTAGTTGATTTACGGGAAATTTTTTTTCAGATCTAGGGTCGGGGGGACGAAAAAAAATAAATAAAAAAGCTCTCAAAATGACCAGTTCACTGGTCATTTTCAGAGCTTTTTTTTTCTTTTTTTTTTCAGAGCTTTTTTTTTAATATCTCCAGAAACAGTAAAACTAGTAATAGGTAAACCAACAGTCTGTATTAAATCTTAAAATATTTTATCATTTACCTAAAAATCTGGACAGGACAATCACTTTTAACAGTGTCACTCTCAAAAATACACAGACAGAACCTCAAAAAAAATTTTTTTCAACCAAACAAATAATATTTAGAGTCGGTGGATAAAATAAAAAAAAAAATATAAAATAAATTTTATTTTTTTCCTACTTTCCGGAAAATTACAGTAGGAGGGTTTGTAAATCAACTAATAAAAAAATTCTGGCCTAAAAGGACACGGATAACATCATCAATCCAAGACAAACATGGTCACCCTTCCACAAACATACATAACAGGAGCAACCTGAATTATCTAACAACAACAGAATCACTCGACACTGCCTTAGAACAGACATCAGCTGCAACCACCAGAGGACTTAAATATATTTAATTAGCCAAATCTTCGCCCTAGGTTCTGCTGTTAAAACAAAAATGTCCAACCTGTTCTGAGCCCCCCTCCCCAGCCATTGTTTAGAAACAATCAATCAAATAAAAAAGTGAGTATGCTCAGGAAATACCACAATTACACACTGCAGACCAACCCCTGGCACCATGAGGAAGGGCCACAGAACACAAACAGCCATAAGACATCAGAAATACAATGAAAGTAAATCAACCAGCTCTCTCTTCCTCATCAAGATAGATTGCAAAACTAGAAAGGAATGCATAATAAAACCAGGCCCAAACACAAACCATGAGTTCAATTGGCCAAGTGGTTTCTGAGAAAACTGTTTTAATATATTGATGGGCCTCCAATATTAGTGACTTGGCTGAAAGATCAACCTTGACCTTTGGAATTGCCTCTTGTGAGAACAATGACTTTGTCTCAAACAGTATTAAAAAACTAACCTAAAAATGGCAGGCTCCACATCCCAAATGTTACATAACAAGTCTCAAGGTCATCAGCCTTCTGGTTCTGGAGAAGAAGATTTTTTAAAGGGATTTTAACATATATGGGCATGTCGGCCATCTTGGTCATGTAACCAATTAATTTACATAAATCTTGGCTAACTTATTGTTAGGAGTCTTCATATGAAATTTGAGTTCAATTGGCCCAATGGTTTCTGAGAAAACTATGTTTTAATATATTGATGGGACTCCAATGAGCGGCCTTGGCTGAAAGGTCAATCTTGACCTTTGGAACTTATTTATAGCCATTGTCACATTAGATAAAACATATCAAGTGAGAATAGGTTGGCTTCAATAGTTTTCAAAAAATCAACTTTTCAAATATTTCCCCATTTAAATGTATTAGGAAGTAAATTTGACCTTGATGTTAAGTATGTCAAGGTCAACCCAGGATCATCCTTTGAACAAACTTGGTAGGCCCCACGTCCCCGATGCTACATACCAAGTCATCGGCCTTCTGGTTCTGGAGAAGAAGATTTTTAAAGGGTTTTTACCAAATATGGGCATGGCGGCCATCTTGGTCATGTGACCAAGACCTTTTGAACAAGCTTTTGTTCCCCCATCCTAAGGGTCTCCATATGAAATTTGAGTTCAATTGGCCCAGTGGTTTCAGAGGAGAAGATGTTTGAAAATGCTGACGGATGGATGACAGGCGCCCAAGTCATTGGTATACTAAAAGCTCACCTTTGAGCCTTCGGCTCAGGTGAGCTAAAAAAAAGTGATAGTGTTAGTAAATTAGTGTGAGAGTGAGCTAAAAGGATATAAACAGATGTTACTTTCTATGCCCATGAGCTTGGTAGCAAATATTTTGCCTGCAGACAAACCTTGACCCAAGGCTGGGGTCAAAACATATTTTTTTCTGAAAGTAGTCATGTTGCATATCAAATTAGAGGGAATGGAGCGTAGAACACCGTGCAAGCAAATATCATGCCCTATATTTCCTTTATAAAAGTTGCCCTTTATAATATGATTCACTTATATCTAGGTCCATTCCTATGGACTCTAAACAAAAATAGTGAGTATGATCAGGAAATACCACAATCACAAACGGCAGACAACCCCGTGGCACCGCGAGGAAGAGCCGCTCAACCATCACTAGACACCAGGAAGACAAATTAAGCAAAGCAATCAGCTCTCTCTTCCCCATCAAGATGATTGCAATACTAGAATGGACATAAAGAAACGTACAACAAAACATAAAAGCTTAAATGCATTTTACTGGTACCAAATCTTCGCCCTAGATTCTGCTGTTGTTGAAGTACAAGAAATGTTCAGCTCGCATGGAGGCCATCTAACTAATGCAATGTATCATCATGGAGAAACACTCTAATCATATTACTACACCATGATGAAACAAAGAAAAGGGCTCATGACTCACAGATAGTCAGAGCTAAAGAAAACCTCAAGTTGAGCCACGGTGGGTCCAGCTACAGATAAGAATCAGGCACCAACACACCGATTAAAGCTTTACGTCAGAGTCGTCATAGAGTCTGAGGCCTGAGGTTTTATAAAGGGACTGCACTGTACCAATTTACAGGTTCCCAGTGTAAAAGGGATTAATAGAGGTTTTTTGGTTTGGTTTAATTCTTTACATCTCAGTCAACAGCTATGGTCATGTGGGGACGGTCAGTTAACTAATACACTTTTTCCTGGGCAAGCTTGAATAAGCAGTTAACGAGTTCTTCGTACATATGCTTTCGCATGTAACTGACAACAACCCTTCTTGAATCAGCAGAGGGAGGAGAATGACCGTAGAAATTATTTCAGGATCAATCTCCACAAAGTATGGGACCGGACCAGGATTGAACTTGCAACCCCTGGATCTGCAGTCAGATAGGTATCTGCACTAGACATGTTACCGACTGCGCTACGTGCCCGTTAGAATTTAAAGAGGGTAAAGTTCATAAATTATAAGTTTTATTAATGAATTCAGCAGGAAAATGGTCATCAACAAGCAAGGCAATATCAATGTGCATTCTTAAATTTTGATTCTACTGTCCTGCCAGCCATGAGTGACAGTGACCTTGTGTTTTGTTTACAAAGTTATCAGGGATTTAGAATCGATAGATCACTTGTGTATTAATCCTATCCACAGGATAGGATTAATACACATGTGATCTATCGAATCACATATGCTCAAGTGAAGTGTGCACATTAGTGTTTTACTAAGCAATTGTAAACAAAGCATTACATCATTGTCACTCTTGGTTGGCACGACAGTAAAATCTACTTTGATTTAATCCTCATCATGCTTAACCCGAATATATCCCATTTTGATAACACTGAAGATCCAATTCAGTTGGCTTCTTATATACTACAATCCTCCTATTATCGACTATCGATAAACAAAATGTTTGAGCATAAAAATGTAAATCTTTTATTATCTATCAGTTTAAACATATGTTTTGTGTGCTCAAAAAACCATCTCATTGAGATGTTTCTTTTGAGTACCCACAACATATGTTTTTGTTGAGTAATAAGAAAATTATTTTTTGGTACCCACTCTTATTTAACAGCCTGTTATCCAACTAATTTATAAGCAAAGTGGAAAACAGTGTGGATCATGACAGGGTATATCCAGGTACAGCAAGGTAAAACCCCTTACTTTTCTCCGTATTTGAGCTCTACATTGACCTCTGGAAGAAAGGCCCAGTCCCGAGGTTATAAAACTTTCTCCTGCTCAAAACAACTGAGCACAAAATTTTAACTGCTCATAAAAACTAAAATACCAACAAATAAGGAAGTTTCTTGCTTTAAGTCTCACAGAGGTTGTATTAATCATGCTAATAAATGTTAAAATGTCAACAATTGTTGGCATTTTAACATTTAAGAGCAGGATAAATTTCATGCTCAGCTAAGTTGAGCATGGAAAAGTTTTATAACCTCAGGGCCTGTTAAAATGCTGTTTGTCAAATATATCTTATCCCTTTACCTCATAGAGACATCTTTTTATGCTTTTTGCAAACAGAGCAGACCCAGATCAGGCAGCTCTTGTAAGAGCTGCCTGATCTTGGTCTACTAAGTTTGCTTAAAGAAACATGATATATCTGATCCTACACTAGTGGACCTGACAAGTAATTTCTTTGTTCTATGTACCAACATGAAAGTATATTTATACATGTATAATTATTCGTAGTAGGTGGAGCCTAGCATGAATTTCATGAAAGAAAGGGTTAATAATTCATCATATATTAAAACTATAACGCATGAATAAAATTTTAATAAAACATAACTCCATCCACACATTCAATTTGGCCCAACCTTATTGAAATAAAATTCAGTTAATTTAAAAAAAGAGATTTTAAAAATAAAAATGTATGTAATAAAATTGTTTATTTTCACTTTATCAACGCTTCCCACCTCACAGTTTATCATAGATGGAAAAACTAATCATGGGTCTGCTCCATCAGGGATTTACATCATGAAATTTAGGGGTCCATTGGACGCAGATTAAAACAAGAGGGCCAAGTGGCCCTAAAGCGCTCACCTTAGTTTTGTTGAAAGCTTACATATAGGTATCTGTAGAAAGCTGACCATGTCCCTGGTGGCACCAGGGGCATAATTTGAACAAACTTGGTAGAGGTCCACTAGGTGATGCTATAAACCAAATATCAAGGCTCTAAGCCTTATGGTTTCAGACAAGAAGATTTTTCGATGTTTTTCCATATAGAAGCCAATGTAAAATATGTGACCCCCGGGGCGGGGCCATTTTTGGCCCCAGGGGCATAATCCACAAGGTGATGCTACATACCAAATATCATGGCTCTAGGCCTAATGGTTTCAGACAAGAAGATTTTCATGTTGCTCCTTATATAAACCTATGTAAAACATGTGAGCCCCGGGACGGGGCCATTTTTGGCCCCACGGCTATTATATGAACAAACTTGGTAGAGGTCCACTAGGTGATGCTTCATACCAAATATCAAAGCTCTAGGCCTTGTGGTTTCAGAGAAGAAGATTTTTAAAGTTTTCATCTTGAAAATCTATTTTTAGCCAGTGTGACCTAGATATGCAATGGACAGGAACCATTTGAACAATTTTAAAAGAGGGTCATATAAGGATCATTCCTACCAAGTTTGGTCAAAATCCAGCCAGTAGTTTAGGAGGAGATGTCTTTTGAAGCAATTGTTGACGACGGACGACACACGACGGATGACAGACAACGGACATCCAATGATCACAATAGCTCACCCTGAGCCAATGACTCAGGTGAGCTAAAAACAGGGGTCCAGTCTTGATTTTCAGGGGCCCACATCATTCCTTAATTGTTCAAATGTTAAAAAAGGTTCAAATAGCAGCTATTGCTATTCATAGTGGAATACAAATGAAAATTATATGTATCTTTAGTTTGTCATACAATTTTTAGCTGAAATCATCACTTAAAAATGTCAGAAAATTTGGCCAAAACGGTTCTACAGGAATGCATGGGTGAAAGTTCAAAATTTCCAAAATCCTGAACTTTTTAAAATCAAATCTTAAAACTTGCAGTATGCCTACAAATATCAACAATTTCAAGTTTAAATAGTCAAATTATCTATAGATCAACTGAAAATAAATCAAAGAAGCTATTAGAATCCGCTTAATTCAGGATTTTGAGGCTGACTTTCTATGGAAAGTCAGCCTTAAAATCCTGAATTCAGGAATAATCCTGAAAACTTTCACCCATGGGAATGTTGATTTTTCTACTTCCAGGACTTTCATTAATATGTGTTTAAATGATAAAAAGTTCAAATGGAAATGTTCTAAATAATATTTGTAGTCAATTGGGAACGGTATTTTCATTTTAATTATGGGTTTTCACTGGAAAATACATTGTAAAATTGTAAACTATCATATTGGAAAATTACCAATATGGCTGCCACTGGCCTTGTTTGAGATCGATATTGCTGTGTATGAAAAGTGGTTTTAAAGTTTTAAGGCTGCTAATATTAAAATACATCAGTTAGAAATTTAAGAAAATTATCTCATGTTTTTCTTATCTCGCATTCAAAACTTTGCCAGCAATGTGAGACAGATTTTCTTGCATCCCAGATAAGAATATCTGATATTTCCTGGGATAGGAAATCTTATCTTACCCAGGCTGTCACATGAGGGATTTACATTGGTTGTATTGGAACTCACACGACGTAGTTGTCAATTGGAGTCATTGTTATGTTAAAGTCACGTCATCAAATCATGTCGCATCTCAGCGTATTCATGAAATTATGGGAGCCTTTTTTAAACATGAAAATGTGGTATTTCATGGTGAGCAAGAAAAAGAATCCTTAAGTCATGTGAGGACGGGAGAGAAAAATCCCTCCTTCAGGATCACCATTTGTCATCACTCAGCAGGCCTTGTGCTGCCAAACAGTGATCCTGGGGACAGATTTTCCTATTCCACCTTCACACTCATGATGGATCCTTATAATTGTTGGATTAAATCATCTTTTCAGCATTAGTATGTGAGAAAATTTGATCTATGTATAAATAATGTTTGTGATGATTTAAAACACCCTATAACAGATGGACTAACAACAAAAAACAAAATCTGTTAATATTTTGCCCTTAAAGGAATGTAAACTGAAGTTTGGATGAGCTAATTTTATAATTTGAGAATATTTTTTTTTTATCAATCAGTTAAAACAGGACTTGTGTGCTCAAAAGTTGCCCACAACATATTTTGCTCGAAAAAATATATCAAAGTTTTAATTTCATACACTTTACTATATGAATAGGTGTGTATAGACTATGAGTATAATTGAAAGAATGAAAACACAAAAATGTTCCATTTGGACTTCAAAATTATGCCATTTGGGACAGCACGTGAGAATCTGCAGGGATTTTCCTAGGCCTGATTTGGGGCCGAATATTGGCCCCTTCCCAATTGAAAAATGAGTGAAAACTTCCCAAAAAGGTGAATATCATTCCCAATTTGTTAGTTCTACATTATGATGAAAATTTTATGAAAAACCAAACAAAAAAAGCAAACTTACAGATGCATGAAAATTTGCATAAAAATGTGAATGAAAACATGTTTTCATTCCCTTTTTTATGCAAAGTTTCATGAGTTTATATGAAGGCAATTAAAGCACCAAATACAGTGATTTGTTTACCTGTGCATCCTGCATCTTTCACTCATAATTTTGTCTCTGGGATGCAAAGATTTTATTTCAGCCAGTCCCAGGACACAATGGTATTGCAGACTTGTCATGAAAGTCAATGTTCTGGACTCATAAGTTTGCAGTTGGACCCATTGATATGGGAAACAGTGAGTCCTAGGGACCCATAAGCCCAATATTGTAAACAAATCACTGCAAATATGTAATACATATACACTGCTAATTTCGTATATTTATAATAGTGATCCAGTTGTTTTAATAGACTGCATCAAATGTTCCCAATCTTGATGGTCCAAATGCTTTTTCTTCCAAATTCAACAGGCCCCTGGCCTCAACGGGGCCTCGACTTCAGAAAGGTAGGAAAATCCCTGATTAGCTCCCATGTTGATGTAGGTCTAAATTTTTGTCTGAGTCTTCATCTACACCCATACATTAGCTTTGTTGCTGGACAATGTAAAAGTATCAAAATCTCGTGTCCGGTTCATTGATATTCCCTATCATCCAAGCATTTAAATTTTGATTCCGATTTTAAATTCCATAAAAGTGCAAAGTCAACAAATTTTGGGCCTTTTGTTGTAAAGTTAACAACACACTGGTAAATGTATACGTCGATTTGGTGGTATTTACGCGTATTGCCGGTACTTCACAGACCGAAGTGGTATATATTGGTGTTAATACTATACAGAAAAACATGCCATTTGCCTAAAGGACTATAGATTTCAATCATTTTCAAGTATTCAGTATGTGCATGGCGATTTATGTAAGCATTTAGGAATAGATTCGAGTGCCGATCATCCAGATCGGTACTCGAATCTATTCCTAAATGCTTACATAAATCGCCATGTGCATGCCAAATACTTAAAAATGCTCTAATTCTATAGTCCTCTAGGCATATGGCATGTTTTTCTATATAGTATTAACACCAATATCTACCACTTCCGGTCTGTGAATTACCGGCAATACGCGTAAATACCAGCAAATCGACGTATACATTTACCAGTGTGTAACAATGAATATACAAATGTACATATATACAAATATACAGGACATAAATTCTAAAAATCAACACGCCATATTAGAGGTGCTATTTATGGCTTGCGGCAAATGTTCAAAAATTATCTCTTTCTGTTCTTAAATATGTGCCGCGACGTGAGAAAACCTGTCTTCGGAGGTTTGCGAACAACAAAGGCGCAGACCCATCTGCGCAGTCTGATCAGCGCCTTTGTTACTCACGGTTTGGGAAGTATCATATCTAAACTTGGTACAAGCCAATTTTCAACTTTCTAGCTAGTCTCTATAGCTGAGGAGACTGGTTTGAGTTTCGTTTTGTCGGAAACACGGAAGACAGGTTTTGTCGTATAATGTTGGTTATAAGGGCTGAAATTCATAAATTACTTATTAGAATAGCAAAAAGGGAAGATCCTGATCAGACTGCTTCTTCAGAAGCAGTATGATCTGAGTCTGCATAGTTTTTCTATAAACAGGGAAGACCCTGATCAGACTGCTTCTTAAGAAGCAGTGTGACCAGAGTCTGCATAGTTTGTCTATAAACAGGGTGGACCCTGATCTGACTGCTTCATGAGAAGCAGTCTGATCTGGGCCATTCACTGTTATCTAGGTCTTTTAGGCAGGCAACAAATGTTTGAAATTTTAGAACATCACCATAATCACAATGAAAACATATGCTTTGGTTACTAAAAGTGTGATTGTACCTTCTTTGGAGCCCTGGCAATATGTTTTAAGATTGAGATAAGGCCAGATTTTTTTATTAGTTAATTTACGAACCCTGCTACTGTAATATTCCTTAAAGTAGAAAAAAAAATTACATTTCTAAAATTATTTTTATATTTCATCCGCCGACTCTAAATACTATTTGTTTCGTTGGAAAAAAATAATTAATTTTTGAGGTTTTGTCTGTGTATTTTTGAGAGTGACACTGTAAAAAGTGATTGTCCTGTCCAGATTTTTAGGAAAATGATAAAACATTTAAAGATTTAATACAGACTGTTGATTTACTTAACTAGTTTTACTGGGGTTTTTTTCTGGGGATATTAAAAAAAAAGCTCTGAAAATGACCAGTCAACTGGTCAATTTCAGAGCTTTCCCCCCCCCCTCTCCGGCCCTAAATCTGAAAAAAAATTACCGTAAATCAACCAATGAAAAAAATTCTGGCCTTACACTGCAGCCTCCGGATTTTCTAGTTGTAAGCATGCATTTTCAATAAGAGTGGAAAACAGTGTGGATCCTGATCAGATGGCTTAATTAGAAACCAGCTGATCTAGATCTACAGTAAAACCTGTCTTAAGCGGCCACTCAAAAATAGACAAAACAAAGATGTTAATGACAAATGGTAGCTAAATGAAGGTGGAAAGTATTGCAGAATGCTCCCCTGCATTTAGCGATAATCTGTCTTGAAAAAAACAATTTTTGTCTTCTTTTTGAGTGGCCGCTTAAGACAGGTTTTACTGTATAGTGTTTTTATAAAAAGTTAAGTCGAGATTCAGGAGGATAATGGTTAATTGAATACCTTTCTTAAGGCGATGCAACTACAAATATATTCAACACATGTCTTTTTCTGGAACCAGTCTACCACTGTGAAAATAGTGATGGCAACCAGTCTGTAAAGGTGGTCATAACAACCAGTCTGAGTACTGGTTGACATGGCAACTAATTTGATTGTTGGTCATCATGGCAACCATTTTGATACAAGATTATTGTCATCGCAACAACATCCTCTTCATTATCTATCCACACTAGCTATGGTCTATGTAGGTGGTCATGGCAACCAGTCAAATACTGATTGACCTGGCAACAAATATTTGATTGAAGTTTATGGCAACAATTCTGATACTAGGTTGTCATAGCAACAGACTCCTTTTCATTATCTTAGCACTGTGCACACCCACACTATATATACAAAGACATTCTTTGGGAGAATTATAGGTTGATAATGATAGTGAATTCATTTTGGTATCTCCGCAAAATCACACGTTGTGGCACTGTGTGACGCCACATATGGGTCTTGACGTGAGAAAACCTGTCTTCGGGAGTTTGCGAAAACAACACGGGCGCAGCAACGCAGTCTGATCAGCGCCTTTGTTATTCCCTTTTTGGAAAATATCATATCCAGACTTGCTACATGTGAAATTTCAATTTTCTTGCTAGTCTCTGTAGCTGAGGAGACTGGTTTGAAACTCGCTTTGTCCGAAACCTCGGAGACAGGTTTTCTCGCGCTCCGGCCCATATGATTTTGCAGCCATCAATAGTGAATACAGAGACCAACAGCTCAATATCACCGACAAACTCTCCTCCGAAAGAAGTCTGAAATTACTTAAACCTATAAAACGCCACCTATAATTTGCAGCAGACAACAATTTCAAATTTTGCTGCTTTTTTTCAAAAATAACAAATAAGGCATGATACTTCATGAGAATTGTCTGCCACGATTCTCATGAAATACCATACCTTTTTTTTCAAAAATAAGTAAAGAAGCTGCAAAATTTGTCATCTGCTGCAGCCGTGATTGGCGCTTAAAATTCATAATTAATTGAGCCGCCATTCAACCTTCTAGCTAAATACATGTCTTTTGGCATAACCGTCACTCGTTTAGCATGTATGGCACATAATAAACTGTCCTCAAAAAGCCGCACTAAGAATGCTTCTGCTGCCTGAAATATAAGTATAAGTTGCATTTATTTAACCCTTAAAGCGCCACCTATAATTTGCAGCAGACGATAATTTCAAATTTTGCTATTTTTTTCAAGAATAACAAATAAGGCATGATATTTCATGAGAATCGTCTGCTGGCAGACAATTCTCATGTAATATCATACCTTATTTTTGTCGAAAATTGGGAGAGATGTCACAAAATTTGTCATCTGCTGCAGTCGTGATTGGCGCTTTAAGGGTTAATATATAAAAGATATACAAAATGACTTAATCTTATAAGAATCAGTTAAGATATGAATTCGATTTTAGGAAGGTTCATAGAATCATGAATACTTCGGGTTTCTTGCAAAATAAGTTTGCAAGAGACCCGAAGTATTCATGATTCCATGAACAGACCAAAAATTGAATTTATTACTTATATCTATATTTTATATTATCAGTCAAGTATCAATTTTCAAGTTTCACATAATTTGGCTGGTTTTCAGGTTATTTTGAATTAAATCAGACATAACGGAGGTTTCAGAATTGCCAAAACGCCAAGTTTCCACGCTAAACATCATGTTGATATGCGTTCAACGTCACGCCAACATCAGTAGACAAACAACACTATTGTATGGCGTTGACGTTGGTCCGCCAAAATGGCTCGTATGTGGGCATGGCTTAAACAGATCCGTTCATGAAGGTATGAACGTCTCAAATGTAAAGGTTCATTTAAAGCCTGGCTGTGGAAATGTAAATATTGAAATATTAGGCTAATTGTCTACACCTCATCATACTCCTGACGCGTAAATTTACATGTATCTAAATGTTTGGCCCCAAATGTGTATCGCCAATCAGAGAAATCAGCTTGATTTCCCGAAATCAACTTTTTTGACAAAATTAACTGACGTCAAGCTTACTTCTTTGATAATCACTATACCGCCACAAGTGCAATACAAAGAAAGTATGTAGTGGCAATTTTGAGCTTGATTTCCCGAAATCAACTTTTTTGACAAAATTAACTGACGTCAAGCTTACTTCTTTGATAATCACTATACCGCCACAAGTGCAATACAAAGAAAGTATGCAGTGGCAATTTTGGACCACATGGGTAGCTCAGGTGGTCAGAGTGCTTGGTCAGTGCTTCGAGAGATGTTTGTTTGTTTGTTTGATTTAATTCTTTATGTCCCATCAACAATCTTTCAGTTATATAGGGGTGGGTCTTCCTGGGTTGAAGCAGTACTAAGCTAGGATAAATGTGTCTTGCTCAAGGGTTTCGAGAGATGTACTTGAGCAGCAAAAACTATCTGTCTGCTTGCTTGTCTATCTGTTTGCCTGTCAGACTGCCACAAACCTTTGCTGCCCATGCTTAAAACACAACATGTTCAGAATAATGGTTTTTTACATATATGCTAGGTGTATGCCTAGCTTATACAAGTAAAATATAGGGATCAAACATTTTATGCATTAACATTTGCAAGGTCTCGAAGGAGATCTTATAAACTGAGGACCAAGCCTGAGGTCTTCAGCATCTCTTGAGGGACTGTTCATGCAAACTTTAATGCATTGAAAAACTAGAATGCAGTCGATGGTACAATATCACAAAAACCCGCTTTTTCACTTTTGACCTTGACCTTGGGGTCATGGTTACACAAAATGTTGCCTAGTACCCTTCACATCATGTAACCCATGGACCTGGGAAGTTTGAAGTGGCTATGTCAAACGGTTAAGGAGATGCATTTAAAAAAACATCTCTGACCTTGACCTTGGCATTAAGGTCATACTTAATATTGCCCAGCACCCTCTACATCATGTAACCTATTCACCTGCAAGCAATGTTGTACAGTTTAGGAAGAAAATACATTATTTGACCTTGACCCAGAGGTCAAGGTCACATGCACATGAAAAGTTGCCCAGTGCCCTCTAAATCATGTGACCTATGCAGCTGAAAAGTTTGAAGCTGGTAAATCTAATGGTTTAGGAGGAGATGCATTTACATGAAAATACATTATTTGACCTTGACCTTGGGGTTAAGGTCACACAAGATGTTGCCCAGTACCCTCTACATCATGTGACCAAATCAGATACAAAGTTTGAAGTTGCTACGTCAAACGGTTAAGGAGATGCATTTACAAAAAATAAATTATTTGATAGGTCAAGGTCACACGAAAAGTTGCCCAGTACCATCTGCTTCATGTGACCTAATCAGGTTCAAAGTTTGAAGTTGCTACGTCTTAACGTTTAGGAGGAGGAGCATTTACAAGAAAATATAGTATTTGACCTTTGACCTTGACCTAGGGGTTAAGGTCATAGGAAATGTTGCCCTGTACCCTCTACTTCACGTGACCTTATCAGGTACAAAGTTTGAAGTTGCTATGTCTAAAGTTTAGGAGGAGATGCATTTATAAGAAAATACATTTTTGACCTTTGACCGTGGGGTGAAAGGTCACACCAAATTTTGCCCAGTACCCTCTACGTCATGTGACCTATCTAGGTACAAAGTTTGAAGTTGCTACGTCTAACGGTTTGGGAGGATATACATTTACAAGACACATGCGGGAGGCACACAAGCACAGATCGATAACGGATTGACTTTGGTACGAAATTAATATACCCTTTTTTCTAAAGAAAAAAGTGGGTATAATAATGTTTGATTCTTAGAGCTGCATAGTCTGTAACTTTTGATCTTCTAATTTTAGAAATAAAGTTTCTATTTTTAAAGAATACAGTAAGAATACTCAAATTCAGGTAAACATTTTACCATTTTCGCAAATCTTAACAAATTATCACTATCAAATCAACAGCATTTATGTTAAAAATCAACTGTCTAGAATTATTGGAGGGGAGTAAATATTCACAAACAAGAGAAAAACACCTGTTTTTATCAGATAATTCACTTTTCCATGCAGTTTTCAGCTGTACTGAACATGTTTATTGTGAAAACGTAACTTAATTCTATTTTTACAAATGATTTAAAAAGAAAAGAATTTTTTTCGAAAAATGTTCACAGTTACCGACCTAGTCTCTTTGAGTCAAGCACTCTACAACTGAGCTACTCCCTGCACACCTCAATTATAAAATAAATCTCCAAATTCTTTAATCTTGAAAGTTTCAGAAAAAAATCGAAATTTATTTACAATCTGGATATTTCCATTACATGACCTTTACATGCCTAACTCTTGCATGATGGGTAATTTTTCATGTTTGCTGGCTTTTCAAAATCAAGTACTGATATTTCAAAATATTCTTTCAAATTCAGAACCACTTTCAGAGTGCCAAATGGATTGGATCTAGAACAGGACTGACATTCATGTTTTCAAAGGTTATCAGCAGATATGACAAAAGTTGCCGCTAGCAAGGAAAGAAATAATCGTACAAACCTCTTGTAAGGCCCCTAAGGCATCAGCTGTCCATAAATGATGCTGACGATCAAACATCTGTAACGCTATTTCTCGAACCTGCAATTAAATAAAACAAGGCCAAAATAAAAAAATATCTGTGTTTAAGGTAACTCGGCCCTACCTAAATTTACTGGTGAAACCTAGATTTTTTTTCAGGTTTTCTGGAAAATATAAAATGTTACGCATTTTGAAAGGCATTTTGCCTTTCAAACTGCATTTTGAAAGGCATTTCACCATTCAAAATGCATAAAATTGTATTTTTTTCAGAAAAAAATAAGAAAAATAATATGCGTGCCTACTCTACCTAAAATTTTCAGACCCGTTACCCGAAATACTTATTTTTTCATTTGGCCTTCAACTTTGTTCGTGGTTTATCAATTTCAAAAAATGGCATTATAATCACTCTTAGACATTAACTCATGTGATAAAGTAATTTTACAACTTACAATAATTACATGAATGAGGGGTGATCAGAAATTTCGCGGAAAATAGTTGCCATTTCTACATTGTTTGATCAATAGAGCTCGAATTACAGCACATAATACTGCAACACATATGCAGTTGATCGGTTTCAACATGTTTGATGTTAGACATCTACATGTGCTACAGTTGTTGCCAAGGCAACGCTATATAGCGCAAACCGGCCCATTTTACGTTGCATTTTGATGTTTTACTACACAACCAAATAAACTTCAACGTTTTGTAAAATTTTGTTATGCTGTGATAGCCAATATTGAGTTCCATGCATATTTAACGACATATTTACTCCTCTTCTTAGCCTGTCTTCAGGCCCTGTATAAGACCCATCTTAAATATACACTGTTTCCCCTTTACCCGACCCTGTTTCCCAGGTATGGGTCGGTCGGTCGGAATTTTTTTTTTTTTTAAAGACCCATCGACCTTCTTTGTAAATAGACCTAATATTGCAATAAAACTAAATACAAACAATGTCTTCCAGTGTAAGTTTGTGATTAAATCGTCCAATTCGCTTGGAAATAAGATTCTCTAAGTTATTATTGTGTATTTTTATTCGAACCATACGCAAACGACATGATTCGCCATATTGAATCAATGAAAAAAGAACGCTTGATTCGGATATGAAAAGTCGGCTATTATTGATTTCCAAGCGCTTGTAAGCCGCGGATACTAAAAGCCGGTACGAAAAATAATAAAAACCGGGACCGCAAAAAAATTCTTGTTCAAATTTTGAAATATAATTTTTTCGGTCGGCGGCTTTTTTCACGGTCGGTCGGGTAAGGGGAAACAAAAATAATTTTATTTTTGGCCTAAAGACATCTAACAGAAAGTTCTATAACTACTACAGAGACAAATTTATGATACTTTATTACTTCCCCATTCCTCAGAATTCAGTAAATAAGACAGTTTTTTTTTTCAGAGATGTATATGCCTGTATACATGTATGTATGTACACATATTTGACTATTTTTCATATTTAATGGTCTGATACCAGTCTATCCTCTTCTATGCAAACTTTCAAAGATTTATATTTAACAAATGGTGTTCTAAATATAAACAAATAACAACTTGCTGTCAAAAGGTAAAGCATTCAACTTCTATGCCCATTGCCTGTTTTGGCATGTCAATTCTTTAAAATGAACTACTTACACACTTCGAAAAACACCCTTTTTCAGGACAGTAGATCTTATATTGATAGGTAAGCCCGATATTATAATTAATGTGATGAACACTGACAAGAAAATAAGTTTTTTTATTTAAAATTTACCAAAAAATCAAAAATTGACGCATTTTAGGCCTGCCCTTTTGAATGAAACCTATTAATTTGAATACAAAGCGCAGAGGAAAAAACATAAAAACCTCATATTATGTTCAAAGAATGACGGATCATTACTTACCGTTAAAAATACTAATCAATTCAAACACAACTACAAGTTTTAGCCCGGAGAAGCAACCCAGGGGTACATATCGGCTGGTTCCAGAGAAGTGACGTCAAAGCTGCGCCTCGTGCTCATACGTCTGACTTCACATTTTCTAAATTTCAATTTCAGTCAACTTGCTATGAATGGTAGTTAAAATCTATGAATTTTCATTGCAATCGATAAAAGCAATGCGATTTAAAAGCACTTTTCAGGGACCAAGCTGGCCCAGAATTATAGGGAGAAGTGACTTCTCCCTGCAGGACAATTTGGGAGAAGTGACAGTCAGATAGGGAGAAGTTATAGCGCAAAACTACGACATTTTCTGTCAATTTAGAAGCAAATCAGCCATTACACATACTATTGCCATTTAATGGAAGGAGAAACAGGATGCAGTGGTAGTAGATTGTCTGATAATGTCACCACAGCTTGCATTTGTGTGGTGACAGAATGAAAATGAGTCTCCCTAAAAAAAAAAAAAAAAAAAAAAAAAAATTTTTTTTTTTTTTTTTTTTTTTTTTTTTTTTTTTTTTTTAGGGAGACTTTATTTTATTTTTTTTTTTTTTTTTTAGGGAGACTCCCACTTCTCCCTGGGTCCCATTTAGGGCGAAATTTATGCCCCCAGGGCGACCATTTCGCCCTAGTCGCCCCCTAGCTTGGTCCCTGCTTTTCCATGAACTTTCTGATCAGCCCTCGTATGTACAGCCAATTGTGTTTCACAATATAATATGAGTCTGAATTCATTTTTTGGAAACCTAAGCATTAAACTGGGGTTGATACAGGATTTCTGGAAACAGGGTTCAGATGTATAAAAGGGGAGGGGGTTGATTCCCTGATTTTACCTTATTTTTCTTAAATAGCCATTCCCATGAAAATGAAATAATTTGCCAAATGATCTCAAAGGGGAGTTTCAGCGAAATGACCTCACAAATTCACAATATGGTTACAATGTTACAAAACAAAATGTTATAAAGTCAATGAATTGTAAATTGTAATCACTCTTTCTCAAATTTTTGTCAGAATAACTTTCGATAGCATTTTGAGTGAGTGGGTCGTGTGACAATTTTTTAAAAAAATGCCCTAAATTTCATCTAAATCTCCCTGAGGCCTAAATTAAAATTTTACAACCCGACCGACCCTGAAAAAGGACCTACTCAAAAAAAAATATTTTAATTTTCAGTCAAGAATTATTTTTTTTTCAATTTCATTGCAAACTTAGAGAACTGTCCTATGTACATGTTAACAGTGTTATCTTAGCAAAGTGTTTGTGTATTTAATTTTATTGCCCATAGTAGGACTATACAGTAAAACCTGCCTAAAACGACCACTATAAGATAAACACAAAACAAAGGTTATTAAGACAAATAGGTGCTAAATGAAGGTAGAAAGTATTGCTCAATGCTCCCTGGGAGCATTTTGCAATACTTTTGACCTGCATTATGCGATAATCGGGCTTGAAAAAACAAACAATTTTTGTATTTTTTGAGTGGCCTCTTAAGACAGGTTTCACTCTATACAATTAAGTTTAATGGGTATCCAATTTGAGATTTTTAGCTAAAAAAATATCGGTAAAACAGGGTCAGGTAAGGGGAAACAAAAATATCTTCAAGGTTGGCCTGATTGAGTACTGTACTTACTAATCTGGCAAATGGTGATTTTCTTAACAATAAATTGGTTGATTTCTGATATTGTCGTATCTCCATCAATGCTTTAGTACCAGGTTTGTATCGGCGGTGACGAGGAGGAGACTGTGCTGCTGGCTGTCCTTGAGCACCCGAGGTGGATGGTCGTTCATCTGAAAACAAATAAAGTTTCCTTTTAAAGCTGCATAGTCTGTAACTTTGAACATTTTTCGAAAAATTTTCTTTTCTTTTTAAATCATTTGTAAAAGCAGAATTAAGTTAAGTTTTCACAATAAATCTGTTCACTATAGCTGAAAACTGCATGGAAAAGTGAATTATCTTATAAAAACCGGTGTTTTTTTCTCTTGTTGGTAATTATTTGCGTCCCTCCAATAATTATAGACAGGTAAGTTTTAACATAAATGCTGTTGTTTTGATACTGATAATTTGTAAAGATTTACGAAACCGGTAAAATGTATACCTGAACTTTAGTTTTTTTTACTGTGTTCTTGAAAAATAGAAACATTATTTCAAAAATTAAAAGATCAAAAGTTACAGACTATGCAGCTTTAAAAGGATAGTTTGCCCAGTTTTCCTCAAACAAGTGAATTGAGAATTGTCGTCTGCTATTTTTTTTCGAAATTAACATGATTTTTGAAAAATTCTTTCAGGAATGCATATAATGTATCATCAGGATGTCAAACGGTTTGGATCTAGATCAGGACCGACTTTTGAGGTCCTGATCTGGCTGACCAGGTCCGAACTGTTTGCAATGGTAAGATTATCAGCAGACGACAAAAGTGGACGCTAGCAAGGAGCTAAACATGTGTTTTGGGTGCTCAAAAGAACCATCTCATTGAGCCCAATGATGGTTCTTTTGAGTACCCACAACTTAGGTTTTGGTTGAGAAATACGGTAAGAAAAATAGTTTGCAAAATTGCACTCTTGCCTGAATACATTAGACCCACTCCCCTATTAAAGAGTTCTCACTAGGATTTTGAAAATAGAAGTAACATGTCCTCCGCTGGAAAAGTTTGGAATTTTATCATATTTCTGTATTGGGACTTTTGAAAAAGTTAGTTTCAGAATCAAAATCTTGAAGTCTCTCTTTTTGCTGACTAATTTGCTCGGAATCATGGGAACGCTTGGTCAACCTAGTTAGGCCAAATAAAAAAATACCCGTGTTTATTGTAACCCAACCCAACCTTTCTGAAAATTATATAATTTTATGCATTTTGAAAGGCGAAATGCCTTTCAAAATGCATAAAATTAATTTTTTTCTCCAGAAAAAATTTGTGTGCCAACCCTACCTAAATTTTTTAGACCTGTTACCCGAAACACACTTATTTTTATCCCCACGCTTTTTTAAAAAAGCGAAGGGGATATTGTAATCGCCTCCGTCCGTCTGTCCGTTATGCTATCTCCTCCTAAACCATTGGACAAAATTCAACCAAATTTGGTGTGTGAGTTACTGACATGAATGGGGCGTGCAATGTCAAACTTTTTTTGGCCCCGCCCCCTGGGGCCCTGGGGAGGGGTCAAAAGGTCAAATATCATTTAATTTCAATTACAAAGTCAATTTCAAAGATTTTTAAACCAAACTATGTGTGTGTTCTCACAAATGAAAAATACAAAACATATCAGACAGGATTTTCATTCTGTTCCCTGGGGCATGCCCCAGGGGTGGAGCTCTGGGGGTGCCCAGGATGTCAAAAAAAAATTTTCAAACATGGTCATGTGATATATCAAATCGATGGGGATGACGAGCAGAACAGAATGCAAGTAAAATTATCATCCTAGGGTCAAACTGGTGACCTTGGGGTGAGGTCAAAGGTCAAATATCATTAAATTTCGGTTACCATGTCAATTTCAAAGATTTTTATACCAAATTGTGTGTGTGTTCTCACAAATGAAAGATACAATACATATCAGACGGGATTTTTATTCTGTCGCCTGGGTCATGCCCCAGTGGTGGGACTTTGGGGCACTGGGGGTAACCAGGGGGTCAAACTATTTTTTTTTCAAACATGGTCATGTAGCATATCAAATCGAGGGGGATGACGAGCAGAACAAAATGCAAGTAACATTTTCATCCTAGGGTCAAACTGGTGACCTTGGGGCGAGGTCAAAAGGTCATATATCATTAACATGTCAATTTCAAAGATTTTTATACCAAACTTTGTGTGTTCTCACAAATAAAAGATAGAAAACATATTGAATCGACCTTTCATTCTGTTGCCAAGGTCATGCCCCGGGGTGGGACTGCAGGGTGCTGGGGGAGTCAAAAACTTTAGCGTGGGGATTTGCGATGGCGCCCCATCGACTGCCCGCTCTAGTTTTATTTGGCCTTATGTTTTATGCTGTAAACTATACAGTGTAGATAAATTCTTGTGCTTTTATTAATCTATTGTTACCTTATTAGAAATAAAAAAAAAAAATGATTTTGGATTTTTGCTTCAGGCAAAACCCAGGTGGTTAGACAGGAAACACCTGAACAACAAACCAAAATATAATATATAGAACTCTACAGTACGCACATTCCTATATAGTACCTGTACAAGTAGAATCATGGTCAGGACAAGTCAGTTATAGGTCCTGGCTGTCCGATCCAGCTAGTTCAAGAAAAAAACTATCAAAATTAGCACAGAATGTTACTAGGGAAACCCTATGCATCTCAACTAAAGAAACAGATGTTTTAAACAGGCTTGCACACACATTCCACATGTACCACTTTGGCTTGTGTCAGCTGCTTTGTTAATAAAAATTTATAATCATTAGGTGAATAGGTCATGGCTAGTGCATTTTAAGTCAGGACAAGTCCAATACATTTCACAAGGTCCTTGTTCAATCACAAGAATTAAAAACCAAGACATGTCTTTAGAGTGCAGGGATTATTCTGGCTCATAGATAGGATGGGCCTTTTTGAGGGAATTTTACTTGAGGTAAAACAGTAGGTGAGCAGTGTTGTGCCTAGGTCAAGATTTCTGGGGGACACCAGTGTCCCCCTGTAGACCTGAATTTCAGAGGGACATTTGCAAATTCTGGGGGGACACACCGAATCCATCTGATTTTTACCTGTAAAATTGAAAACAGTTTTCCGGAAATTTCTGTTCATTTTATTTAAATTTGAGCTAGATGTCGATAGTTTTGGCTCAAGAAGTGGTGCAGATTACAGTGAAGTAGTTTCTACATTGCCTTAGTGTTAAATTCCCAAGCAAATATTCTATTTCTACATTAAAATAGCTTTCTCTGGCCTTCAGCAGAATAAAATTTAATTTTTCCCCCATTGTTGATGTATTGGACTGGTTGAGATGCAACATGTGCACAGTCTAAATTACTTCCCTTTACCGGGTTACACTTAATACCGAAACAGGGTTTAAATAGCGAAAAATCAGCAGATTTTTTAGGGCGCGCCTGTAGGCCCGCACTGGTTGCATTTTTAAGGGACATCGGCAGTAAAATCGTGGGAATGTCGCGTTCTAGGCACAACACTGGGTGAGTATAAATTGTTGTAACAAAGTAATAAAAATGCGTACTCTAGAAGAGTCTATACTCAACAACTGATTTGTTTGTTTGTTTGTTTGATTTGATTCTTTACGTCCCATCAACAATCTTTCAGTTAAACAGGGACGGGTCTTCCTGGGTTGAACCAGTACTAAGCTAGGATAAATGTGTCTTGCTCAATGACCACAACGCAGTGACGCCGGTGAGGCTCGAACCCGCGGCCTCTCGGTCTCGAGTCAAGCACACTAGTCACTACCACTAAGCCACTGCGCTCCCTACTCAACAACTGATTGTTAGGAAAATTACTTGCGCTATTCTGGTTTAAAGAAGCACAAAATTTAAAAATATTTGCCAGATAAACAATCTATATTATAGTATGCAAGTTTTGTTGTTTTTCTCCACGCTAAATTCAGGTTGAAAAGCTTTTAATTTTACGGACGATTTAAAGCGAGTCTTATTAACACAAAGTTGTTTGTGTCAAGCATACTTGACTTCCTTTTAGTATGAAGACAACAACAATGGCCGAATGTGACCTGAATTGGTCATCGACTTTGCCAATTAGCAAGTCAGTTTTCCTACAATAGTGACTATTATTAGTGAGTCTAGAGTGGATGAAGACTTCTTTTGAGCAGAGGTGCCAACTTTTAATTGAAACCTATTGTGTTTTGAATATATAACACACACTAAAGTACTGCCGCATTAGTAAGAAACACAAAAAATCAACTTGAAGTGCATCTTTTTACGTTATTTTCTCTTCACCCAATCATTTGTTGACTTAAGTTTTTTTAAATAAAAATATGAAAATCGGCATTAGTTCAGAAGGAACAGACTAATTGAACTGGACTGTAGATTCACATTTATCGTCTAGATAGCTCAGTTGGAAGATCTTCCGCTTTTGGAGTGGGATGAATAGTTGGTTCGAATCCCGCGGCCATACCATACCAAAGGTGTAAAAAATAGTACGCAGCTCCCTTGCTGATGCTCGCATCATCAGCTGCATTCAATGGGAATTACAGAAGGTTTTTTGTGTTTTTTTCTCTATATACTGCCTGGCGCTCGCTTTCGAGCATTATCGGCAGGTGTACATTGTACACTCCGGGTTGCAGGATGAAAGCCTACAAGTAACCATATCGAAATTACCGTAGGGTTCTTTAACCTGCACAGGGGGTGACTTTCCCTGCACAGGGGACATCCAGTTAACGTCCCGATCCGAAGGACGATGCACTTATCTAGCGTCAACCCTGCAAATGACACTAGAGAAAGCGTGTTCGGACACCGAAATTTTTCTCGTTGCGAGCTGGAATCGAACCTGGGACCTCTAGCACCAGAGGCAAGTGCCTAACCACTGAGCTACCACGCTTTGTTTGGCATTCTGCGATAACTACAGTTGTCCAATAATACTCTGATTCACATTGTGACAAGATTTGGCAACACTATTTTGGCACCCTCCACTCAAAAATGACAAAAGCAATGTCTACCATTTGGTTGTTGGTGAGGTCTATTTTGTTTAGGTGTTGAACTTTTACGCTTGGACTTGGAATTCGCTGATTGTCGACCTGCTTGCTGGCGCCGAGGCATTTTATTTCTGTTATTAAAAACTCCAGCCAAGTTGCATTTTAAAAATGGCGCTTTGCGCATGTCAAAAAGTGTGTCTGTTCGCTTTTCTGTCGTGTTAATGGAACAGACAGCTCATCGATAAGACAAATCACCGACAAGATTTGTTTAAGGACCCTCCCATTAACCTATCGCACCAGTATGATAACAAGGCACCAGTTAAGTTAATCGATAAACAGTACGCCGAGGGACCAAGACAGTAGTTACATGATGATGGCTTGATTCGACTTGAGTGATTACTCTACTGGGTTGGAGGGGAAGGGGTACTCCGATACTTTCATATATTCAGACCAATTTTGGGGGTTAAAAATTTTGCATTTCAATATATTTTTTGTTTTTCATAAAAATTTTTGTTTTATTTATTTTTTGGGGGGGAGGTATAAAGAAATTGTGGATATTTTTGGGGTCATTACATAACTCTCAAAAGAATATATACATATATTGGCTTCGAGCATAACTAGACTATTTTTGGGGTCATTTCTGTTATATTTGCAATGTGATGTTTAACATGTTCTTAAAAGGGTATCCTTTGGAAGCAAAGACTGCACCAAAGAACTGAAACTAGAGTGTGCATATTTTCTGGGCCAGACTAGTTAGTTTCTGCCATTTAGGCTTCTATGTTCTATGTTTTGTTGTATGTTTCTTTATGTCCATTCTAGTATTGCAATCATCTTGATGGGGAAGAGAGAGCTGGTTGCTTTGCTTAATTTGTCTTCCTGGTGTCTCATGATGGTTGAGCCGCTCTTCCTCGGGGTGCCACGGGGTTGTCTGCGATTTGTGATTGTGGTATTTCCTGATCATACTCATTTACTATTTTTGTATTGGCTAAACAGGGGTACTTTTACAAACAGAGAAGACCCAGATGCAAAATTGAAAAGCCACATCATGCAGCATTTCATCAGGGTCAAAGTAAGTAAGGGTGCAAAGATCAGGAATCGATACAATCAAGTACCACACCTGACCCAGGATACCAATGGGAAAGTGACAAACTAACAGTAGACACAACAAACGAGAGCCAAGAGGTCAGCCCTTTCCCAGCAGGTGACCACAAAGCACGTATAAACAGACGCACACAAAACATAGCAAACACAAGACAGAACAAATACATAAAAGATCCACAAAAGAAGTACCGCCTTGGAACGGTCAGTAAAATATTTTACTGGAGGGCTTAAACCGGTTTAACGGCGCCAACCTCACCCTCAACTCAGATGTGGATCGAGACACATAGAAAGTCAAAAGTATTGCAGAATGCTACCCTTAAAGCATTCTGCAATACTTAAAACCTTCACTAAGCGATAATGTGTCTAGAAAACCAATTTTTGGTCTTCCTGTGTGGCCGCTTAAGACAGGTTTACTGTAAATTTACGCGCACAAAGACATAGCAAACACAAGACAGAACAAAACATAAAAGATCCACAAAAGAAGAACCGCCTTGGAACGGTCAGTAAAATATTTTACTGGAGGACTTAAACCGGTTTAACGGTGCCAACCTCACCCTTAATTCAGATGTGGATCAAGACACATAGATATTTGGTTTTGCATGAAAGACCCCTAACTTATCAATGCATCATCTCCTAAAACATATAAATCAAGATATAATAAGGAGATAAAGCAAGGATAAGGACTCAACAGTAAATTAAACTGAATACCGGAGCAAAAGACATCCAACAGGTAAACCCCAACACTGTTTGTTATGGTAAAAAAGAACTCCAGGTTCAAAAATACAATATTAATATTTTTAGAAAAGTTTACCTGACACCCCTTTATATATACAATGGACTATCCCAAGTTAATAATTGTTTCAAACCAGAAAGTAAAAATTATTAATTAGTATACAAAAGTTTAAGTTCAAGAGGATGAGCTGTGAAGTTTGTTTGATTTGATTCTTTAAGTTCCATCAACAATCTTTCAGTTATCTACGGATGGGTCTTCCTGGGTTGATCCAGTACTAAGCAAGGAGTAATGTTCTTGCTCAAGGACATAACACTGTGACACCGACGAGGTTCTAAACCGTGGCCCCTCAGTCTCGGTCCAGGCACTCTACCACTGAGCCACTGCGCATCCATGAGCTGCGAACTAACAAAGAAGTGCAAAAACATAGCATCGTCAGAGCTCTCACTAACTGCTGATTGGCAGTCCTGAACCCCTAATTTTGGTGCTGGGACTCTCATTTTTTGAAGGAGTTAAAAAAAAATTTAGGATGGCGGCGCTTCCACTTTTTTGGCAAAAAGGGTTCTGGGACTTCTCATATGTATAAAAATATATGAGTACCCCACCCCTGGAATCAGCCTCTTGGATCTATGGGGGCATACACGGATTCAGGAGCTCCTCAAATGTAAAATATTAAAGCTAAGGACTAAAAAATTTCCTGAATCTGTCTAATGGAGACTGACTTTTCGTGCATTGATTCCCTGCGTTGACCTCCTTTTAATCAAATAACGGCCTGTATCACAAAAATGCATAAATAACAACAATAAATCTTGAGTTTTAATTTACTATCTTACAGCATTTCAAAAACATGGTGGCCCCAGGATTAAATCCCCCTATACAAAAAATGAGCCGGGATGTCCAGGGTGTTTTGTCCTACGCTTACACAAATCGTTAAAGGCCAAATGCAAGTAGCAATTGGTTTGTTGCAGTTAGGTCGCATCTATTTCATATTATCTTGATTTATATGTTCTAGGAGATGATGCATTGATAAGTTAGGGAACTTTCATGCAAACCAAACATCTATGTGTTTTGATCCACATCTGAACTAAGGGTGATGTTGGTGCACTGTTAAACCGGTTTAAGCCCTACAGTAAAATATTAAACCGGCCGTTCCCAGGCGGTGCTTCTTTTGTGGATCATTTATGTTATTTGTGTCTTGTTTTGTTATGCTTTCATGCACGTCTGTTTGTTGATGCCTTGTGGTCACCTGCTAGGAAAGGGCTGACCTCTTGGCTCTTGTTTGTGATGTCTAATTGTGACGTTGTCACTGTTCCATTGGTATCTTGGGTTTAAGTGTGGTGCTTGATTGTATCGATTACTGATCTTTGCCCTCTTTCTTACTTTCAAAAAAATGCATGTCGGTGATCCGTCTTGTCGGTGAACTGCTTCCAAAGCACGACTGTTGAATTAACAGTCAAAAGCTTTATTGATCATTGTCGACACGACGCTCTGTAACGTCTGATCGTTTCGAAAGTCAAATTTTTCCAAGAAAACCTCACTTTTCTTTTCCTTTTTGCACAAATGGACCAGGTAGGCTAGTCATAAATACATTTGTGCACACTGCAACGTTGTCATTTAGATTCAAGTTTCGTTTACTTCACATCCCCAAGAATATGGATCTGTGCCAGAGTTTCTTCAAGAATTAACCTGCCACAATTAAAGGCCCTTTGCCACATTTTTGCAACAAAAGGTCCACGTAATTCGGTTGTCCTTTGAATGCTATCCACTCTCAGGTAACTCAAATTTGTAGTCTAGAATCTATACTGTATTGTATATTTCTCCCCCTTTTTCCATGTTCACACTATTTTTTTTTAAAAAAATCAAACAACCATTCTAAGAACTGAAATGAAAACTTACTTATCTTTATTTTCACAAATTTTATCACTTGGTGACGGCATATATCATCATTTGTATACCTATGGCATATTATTATCCTTGTGGTGTGTGAAGGATAGAGATAAAAGCAATACTCACCAGATCTATACTCATTCATAAAAATA
Source organism: Loripinus fragilis (assembly GCA_964019695.1). Taxonomy (NCBI): domain Eukaryota; kingdom Metazoa; phylum Mollusca; class Bivalvia; order Lucinida; family Lucinidae; genus Loripinus; species Loripinus fragilis. The sequence goes on from OZ026531.1 coordinate 50,457,794, forward strand.
TGGAAAAGGTAGTAAGTTTAAATTTATTTGATATGTTGGGATTTTTGTTAAAATGAAATATATAGAGAGGATTTTACACTCTTGATCATTTCATATGGAATTTTTCAAACAAGCCTTTTATAAATAATTAATAATAATATAAAATTTAATATGAAATGATCATGAGTGTAAGATTCTGTTTATCATATGACCTTTTAGCTATTTTATCACCTTCAAGTTTGTTAATCTCAATGAAAATTTGCATCGTTATGACGGACGTTGTCATATCGACACTATTTCATGCCAAAGGCCTTTGGTGTTATGTAACATGTGGTCATAACATTGTTTTAACATGACGTTATCCCCGGAATAACAGTAACGTCATATGATAAATGTTTTCATTATTATTAGATCTATGATCATTAAATGTTTCTCTTGTAAATTTTGATATTTTTTTTTGTTAACATCCTTTGACAAGGTACCACATTCTAACTTGACAGCTATAATTATCATCATGGGATACAGGGTCCATGGCACCCCATAAGTGGATCAGCTCATGGCTCTCTAGGCACAATCATCAAGCCTCAGATCCAGCCCTGGTTGAGTTATATCCGGTGCACCCTATGGATATCCCATACTTGATTTCCATAAATGACTTTAATACAAGATATTAGGTAATATCAGGTCTTCTGTTTGCAGACTACTGTCTCAGTTTCCAAGAGGACCTTAACATCACAGTTCTTTGGTATTTTACCCTTGTCATGCTGAACCTAGATTTATCAATTTCTGAAAACACTGTACTGTATATCCAGATCAGGTGGCTTCAAAGGCCAAATCCAAAATACAAGTGTTTAGGGTAACCGGACCCTCACCTAAATTTATTGGTGAACCTAGATTTTTTTTAGGTTTTCCTATGCATCAAAAAAAATTCCAGAAAAAAAATTATCAAGTATATGTGTACCTACCTAAAATTTTCAGACCCATTATGCGTAAGACACTCATTTTTTATTTGGCCTAACAAAACCATCTGATCAAGATCTACACTGCTTTCCCTCTGATTGAAAAATCATGCTTACAAGTTACAACTGGAATGCTGCAGGTTAGCAGGATAAAATTGGGGAGGAGTGTAGTGGATACAAATATTCAGCATGCCAAAAGTTAGTGTTGCCTAGTGCCATACATAAGATAGTTGACCGTTCAAACTTGATGCATCAATTGCTAATATTGGAATTTCAAAAGCTCATGATTTTGTAAATTTTGATTTTGTTTGTTCTTAACATCCAGTCAACAAATTTTCAGTTATGCCAGGATGGGTCTTCCTTGGTTGAACCAGTTCAAAGCAAGTATTTTTGTGTCTTGCTCAAGGACACAACACAGTGACATCGGTTAGGCTCAAACCCACAACCCCTCAGTGTTGGGTCAAGCACTCTACCACTGAGCCACTGTTCACCCAGGGTATTTTGAGCATAAAATATCTTTCTTTTCCCCACTGATTACCTCTCTGGGTGATGGCTCTAGCATAACTGAAATGTTGTTGGCTGGGTCATTGAGAGAGGTGCAATGGTTGAGTCAACTTGAGTGTTAGGCTTGAGATCAAGTGGTCACTAGTTTGAGACTCACTGAGTTGTTGTGTCCTTGAGCATGACACTTTATCCTCTGCTTAGCACTGGTTCAACCCAGGAAGACAGGAAATCTTCCTGACATGACTGTAAAATTGTTGACTGTAACATAAAGCATCAACACAAACAAACAAGACTGTGTCATTAAATTTCAACAAAAAGAAAGTAAAAACTAGCCATGTGTAACTGTTTTCTTTTCTTTAAGAAATGAAATTGAAAGCAAGTCCTTAGACAACTACCCAGAAATCAATGATAGACATATAAAATCATAGTTTTAGATAAACAGAAAATGTCAGCGTAAAAATGGTAATATTTTCTTACCCATCAGTTTTAACCTATGTTTTGGGTGCTCAAAAGAAATGTCTCATTGAGACGGTTCTTTTGAGTACCCACAACATATGTTTTGGTTGAGAAATAAGAAACTTATTTTTCTGTTACGCACTCTTATCTAAAGGCCTGAAAATGCATGTAAAGTACAAGTATACGTGCACACACTTCCTTGTCAATTTGACCTAATTAGACAGGAAAACTTTGAGCTGTGTCATGTGAAAGCCTGTGCTTAGGGACTGCAGGGCATTTTCTGCCCTTCTCTAGGGGCCGAAATTCGGCCCCATTCCCGATTGAAAGTAGCCACCTTTATTCAGAAAACACTATGTTTACTCTGTTTCAAATTTTCGGCCACTTGGCCTTTATCAAGAAACAAATAACTGAATTAATGTTGTGAACTACATCTCCATTGTCTTAGCCAACCAGTAAATATAAATAACGTTATGATATTGTCATGGGCAATATGACGTCACTTCCAGTACGCCAAAACGAAACGTCTTGATGCATAAGCGCCAAATGACGTCATATCACTTACCAGACAAAATCACATACCAAATACCTGGACAAATGCACAAACTAAAATAAGAGTAATAAATAAATAAATAATAAAAAGATAAATTAATTAAATAATGCAAAAATGAATATTTAAAAATGATTATTTATAATAATAATAATAAAAATAATAATAATAATAATAATAATAATAATAATAATAATAATATAATAATAATAATAATAATAATAATAATAATAATAATTATAACAATAATAATAATTATAATAATAATAATAATTATAACAATAATAATAATTATAACAATAATGATATTATTATTATTATTATTATTATTATTATTATTATTATTATTATTATTATTATTACTATTATTATTATTATTATTATTATTGTAATATTATAATTATTATATTATTATTATTATTATTATTATTATTTTTATTATTATTATTATAAATAATCATTTTTAAATATTTATTTTTGCATTATTTGTTGGCGTACTGGAAGTGACGTCATATTGCCCATGGCAATATCATAACGTTATTTATATTTACTGGTTGGCTAAGACAATGGAGATGTAGTTCACAACATTAATTCAGTTATTTGTTTCTTGATAAAGGCCAAGTGGCCGAAAATTTGAAACAGAGTAAACATAGTGTTTTAATGTGATTAAATTCCCTTTGGAATTTTTGTTGAGATATTCAGTTTTTTTCAGAAAAGTAAAAAAAAAAAAAAAATTTTTAGAGACCACTACTACTTATGAGAAACAATGACCATATCAGAATGATACTTTAACACTCATGCTTAAGTGGTATGGTTGGCATTATACAATCTAAAATAACTTGATTTTGAGGATGCTACCCTTGTTATGTTCTATGTCGTTCATTTCTCCCAATTTTACTGTTCAGTCGATTATTTTTTCCCAATTTTGGCCAGAGGCCTTTTCCCGAAATTGCTGGAAAAAGCCCTGGACTATGACCAGGTAAAACTAAAATCAGCTTGCTGAGCTACTGGGACTAGTCTGTGCCATATACAAACTAAGATCCCTGGCTTCTCCAGTCTGTCAGATGATACTTTAAGCCCTGGCCTCGTCTTCATATGGGCCTCGACGTAAAAAAACCTGTCTTCAGGGTTTCTGAGAATGTATGACTCAAACCAGCCTGCTCAGCTACAGAGACTAGCTAGAAAATTGGAATTTTGCTTGTATCAAGTCTGGATATGATGCTTTACAATATAAGCGAATAACAAAGGCGCTGATCAGACTGTGCGGATGAGCAGGCTGGTCTGTGCCTTTGTTGTTTGCAAACCATCGAAGACAGGTTTCTCGCGACGAGGCCCATTATGTCCTTAGCTGTATTTAAAAGGTAAAGGTCTCTTATTTAACGTGGTTAGTCTACGTGGATCGAACCCAGGTCAACAGCCTCATAGTCCAAGGCATTAACCACTCGGCCGCGGAACCACCTTGGGATTGTTGGGATGTTAATCTCCAGACTAATTTTACCATGTAAGCAAACACTATGGACCCTGATCAGACTGCTCCTTAGGGAGCAGTCTGATCTGGGTCCATAGTGTTTGCAATTAAAGGCAGCCAAAGTACATACCCAAGGAACCACTATGTTGTGTCCTTGAGCAAAACACTTTATCCTCTGCTTAGTACTGGTTCAACCCAGGAGGACTGTAAAATGTCCCATCATTACTGAAAAATTGTTGACTGGGACATAAAGCATAATCACAAACAAAAAAGGAAGCACAAACACATTTACACAATATTACATGTAGATTGAATGCAGACTAAAGGATAATCTCAGAGATTCTTATCTTGCAGCACCATAAGGATGCATAAGATAAAAGAAAAGATTGGGTAATTCATAATAGGATATGTTTTCTAGTAAGAACAAGCAGATTAACTTTTCTCTTGCTGAATAAACTAGGCCAAATCAAGAAAAAATTGTGTTTATGTATGAAATAAGGCATCCAAAATAACCAATACACTTTGTTTCATAGTCCAAAATTACAACATACACTTTACTTCCCATGAAAGTTTGTTATGGTGCTCATTAGAATCATCTCTATGAGACCCTTCCAGTGAGTGCATCTGTATCCATGACAAACTCTGGATAGCCTACCACTCTTACCTATAGCACTTTGATATTGTATGATGATATAATACAAGGCCTGGATAAGAGTTTGTAACTTAAAATAAATTTTCTTATTTCTCAACCTAAACATATGTTGTGGGTATTCAAAAGAAGCCTCTCATTGAGACGTTTCTTTTGAGTACCCAAAACACGTGTTTAAACTGATAAGAACAAAAATCAAGTTTCTCCTTCAAAAAGTTTTTTGCTTATCTGGACCTATGATAATTGGTAACATTATGTAGTGAATAATAAATGTAATATTGCCTTTTATTGCACAGTTGGATAGATCTACATCAGGAGAAAATCTCCCTGACAGTAAATGTCATTTTCAAAGAAGTTCTGGGTGGATTTGGCAACTTATTCATGCGCCGATCTAGAGGGAGAGACAGAGGGTCTGGACCCCCCCTGAAAAATGAGAAAGATATAGGGTTTCTAATAGACTGGCCCCAGTCTCTAATGCCAATTTTTAGTAAAACTGATAATCTCTCTAAGATAGCAATTTATAAACTTTACTTGGAAGTAGAACTTCTCGGCTTGGACATCAGACAGTAAATTTGACTATCAGAGAGGATAGAATTTTTAGATGATTTTTCTTTATAGTAAATATTATTATAAATGTAATTATATATATTTACTGGACTGATGCCAGTCTAGGTTTCTAATAGCAATACTGGTCCGGATCCTCGAAAATTCGCAAAGCTACCAAGCCAGTATTCCATGTTGGGCTATCATTGGCCTGCATGCGAAACGCCATTTAAATGGCGTTTTACTGGCTGGCCAATGATGGCCCGCTTTTAATAGATGTATTTGTATCTTTCCCCTCATCAAGTAAAAAAACAAAACAAAAAAACATCAGAGTTGCAGAGTTTGTCCCCCTCTGAAAAAACTTGTATCCTTTTTACCCCTCATCAACTAAAACCAAAAAAAAAAAAAAACGTCAGAGTTGCAGAGTTGTACCCCTGTGACAAAACTCCCTGGATCCGCACATGTTATTGAAGAAAGGACATATTATCTCCCCTAGCTGCCAAACGGCCCATCAGATACTGTTTTGAAGTTTTCAGTCCGTTTTTTTTGTCTGAAGCTTGTTTATGAATTTTCTCAAAAAGAATATTAGCTACAGACATACCCTGGTCTCTGGGTCTGAGTAGACGTACTGACAGAACTACAGATCATGAAATTTCAACAGCTCATAAAATGTAGAAAACTCAAAGACTTTATTCACTTTCCAACTCTCAGATGTTGCATTTATCATACCTAATATTTATGAGCCTGATAAATTATATTCTCAGTTAAATTGAGTTGAGCATGAAAGAAGTTTTAGATTCTCAGGGCTTGGCCTACATCTTTTTTTTTTTCTTTGCGCGTAATATAATTCTTGAAGGGCCTTTTTCAAGTGGTACAACTAGTGAAGTACTATTTGTTTGGAAGAATTAAGCATGGCTCTGTCCAAACTATTAATATTATTTATTCACTTTTCAACTCTCAGATGTTGCATTTATCATACCTAATATTTATGAGCCTGATAAATTATATTCTCAGTTAAATTGAGTTGAGCATGAAAGAAGTTTTAGATTCTCAGGGCTTGGCCTACATCTTTTTTTTTTCTTTGCGCGTGATATAATACTTGAAGGGCCTTTTTCAAGTGGTACAACTAGTGAAGTACTATTAGTTTGGAAGAATTAAGCATGGCTCTGTCCAAACTATTATTATTAGTTTCTGTTGTGGATTCCTTGATGTCCGGTGTTCTAGTTTCATTTTCACGAATTGCAAGAATGAAATTCGCCTCTCTTGTACAGGTACTGCGCTTAATATTAACGCTTTGCATGCTGGGTAAATTTTGCTTACTTTTTTATCTGTAATTTTAAGGTCTGTGAGGATTGAATCCACGAATGCTGCGAGGGCGCCAAGCACTGCTACGTCTGATGCCCTTAACAATTACACCACTGAGGCATCCCCCAAAAAGGATGCTCAAGTAGCGTATGTAACGACGCCAGATGCTGCAGTACACTCCGTATAGGTGTTCTATGAGTTATGCTTATTTTCTGCGCGTAATTATGATATTTCTCTCAATCTGTCGTACTACAGATTGAGAGAAATATCATAATTCATCGCAGAAAATAAGTGTAATTTTAACTCTTTCTTTTCAAGCGTCTACTCATAGGTTAAATAAACAATTTTTTTAGAGTAAACTTGTCAATATTTTCTTACCTGTCAGTTTCAACATATGTTTGAGGGTCTGGATGGGGGGGTCTGGTATTCACTATTCCTCAAAAATTTAGCCCATTATTCATCTCATTAAAATTTTGTATTATTCATTAAAATACGACCAATTATTCATTAAAAGTAAGAAAGGTTGCAAAGAAATCTGATTATTCACTTTTCATTATTATTTTTTTCAATTTATTAAAAAATAGGATTATTCATTATTTTTTAGGCCCTCATTATTCATTATTTTTTTGGCTCATTATTCACTTTTCATTAGAACAAAGGGCCATTATTCACTAATCATTATGCCCCTCCAGACCCTCATGTTTTGGGTGCTCAAAAGAACCGTCTCATTGAGTTGAGACGGTTCTTTTGAGCACCCAAAACACATGTTTCAACTGATGGTTTCAGGAAATAATAGCACTTTTACGCTCAAGTTTTTTACCTGTCATTTTCAGATAGCTGAGTTGTCTTACAGTCATGTCCACATACGAGATAAGGAAAATGTCAACAAAATCATCAATAAAATGATTCAAGATGGCGCCTCCAAGTTACAGGTATGAAACGCCCATTTGCACTCTATGTTTTAATAGCGCTACTACCATATATTTATCTTATAGCTACAACCCTGTTGCCACCAATACAAACTTATGAGCCGTGACCTTGGTCACACTGGTCAATGTAAACGCACCGGTGGTTGCTACAACGAGCTGGTGGTTGCATTTTACAGCACCGGTGGTGGCGTAAAAGGTAAAAAAATCTATACCTGTTGACTTTATCATTTATTTATAAACTTGCATTTATTTTATTTGTGATGACACCTGGCGCACAGACCACCGGTAACATTGCAGTTTATGGCTCTGCCAAGCAATTGGTGATTTAATTCATGGTTTGGACTGCAAATCCAACACAGTTCTGGAGTTTTGCCATGACAGGTGTTTTTTCTAGTGAAACTGCCTAAATTGAGTGAAATCTGCACATCTAAGCACAGCTGATGTCATATTCCCATGAAATAACATCCAAAAAACGATTACTACTTTGTTTTGTTTTTCTTGGTAAACTAGCAAATTTTTTATTGAGGAATTTTTATTACAACGCACTGGGAGCATTTTTTGACGCATTGATACAACGCACTGATGGTTGCACATAATTCCTGTGGTTGCTGGTGCAGACTCACCACATCATTCGCTGTTCACATAAACTTTGCAAAATCGCCATTTCAACCAGCACATGATATTTCGATACTGTATCTAAGGCTCAGGCGAGCCTGTGCAAACATGCATACTCCCAAGAGCCTTTGCTGCCAGCACAAGAAATCTTGAAATTTATTACATTGTCCAGTGACTGCCTTCGCAAATGTGCAGACTCACCAGATTATTCGCTGCTGGCGTGAGTAGCACACAAATCGCCATTTAAGGCAACACAAGAGATTTTGTACAGTGACGAAGGCTAAGGTAAGCCTGTGCAAATGTGCAGACTCGCCAGATCCTTCGCTGCTCGCATAGAATGGCATTCAATCGCCATTTGAGTCACCACATGAGAATTTTAAACTGTGACGAAGGCTCAGACTAGACCAAGCAAATGTGGCCAAAGCCATCGCTGTTCGCATGAATGACACCCAAAATAGTGAGTATCACAATCACAAACTGCAGACAACCCCATGGCACTGAGAGGAATAGCCACACAACAATCACGAGACACCAGGAAGACAAACTAAGCAAAGCAGCCAGCTCTCTCTCTCTTCCACATCAAGATGATTGTAAAGCAAGAATGGACATAAAGTAACAAAATATAGAACAATTACAGAATCATGTAATGGGAGTAACAATCAACAACGAATCAACAACAACAGAATCACCGCCTTAGAACAGACATTAGCCTATACCTCTGGGGTGCTAAAATTGCATTTTACTGGTACCAAATCTTCGCCCTAGAATCTGCTATTGTTGAAGCACAATTAAGCTCGCATGGAGGCTTATTAACTATTGTAATGTATCATAACGGACAAACAATCTCATTAAATTAAAAGTTTTGGGGCCAATCTGAAAAATAGGCGGAAACACTCTCAAAGTGCGAACAGGGCTAGCTCTGGAGCATCTCTGGTGAGGCTACACATTTGCAGAGTCACGCTTGAGCCTTCATCAGTGTACAAAAACCACAAAATATATGCCTATTGACTGTATGATTTCTTTATAAGCTTGCTTTTATTTTACTTTTGATGTCCCAATGCGCACAAACCGTCAGAAACATTGCAGTTTATGGCTCTGTCATGCAATGGCGTTTTAATTCATGGTTTGACCGATAAATCAGACACAGTTGTGGAGTTTGACAGTGACAGGTGCTTTTTCTATTGTGACTGCCTAACTTCAGGAAATTCTGCATGTCTAAGCACAGCTGCAGCTATGTTATCATAGTCCCATGAAATAACATCCAAAAAACGATTACTACTCTCTATTTTTTCTATGCAGAGAAGGCTCTGGCGAGTCTGTACATTTGCATAGGCTCACCTGAGCCTTCGTCCTGGTACTGAAATATCATGTGCTGGCTCAAATAACGATTTATGTACCGTTTATAAGAACAGTGAATGCTGTGGTGAGGCTGCACCAGCAACCACAGGAATTATGTGCAACCATCAGTGCGTTGTATCAATGCGTCAAAAAATGCTCCCAGTGCGTTGTAATAAAAATTCCTCAATAAAAAATTTGCTAGTTTACCAAGAAAAAAACCCAAAGTAGTAATCGTTTTTGGATGTTATTTCATGGGAATATGACAACAGCTGCGCTTAGACGTGCAGATTTCACTCAATTTAGGCAGATACACTAGAAAAAAACACCTGTCACGGCAAAACTCCAGAACTGTGTTGGATTTGCAGTCCAAACCATGAATTAAATCACCAATTGCTTGGCAGAGCCATAAACTGCAATGTTACCGGTGGTCTGTGCGCCAGGTGTCATCACAAATAAAATAAATGCAAGTTTATAAATAAATAATAAAGTCAACAGGTATAGATTTTTTTACCTTTTACGCCACCACCGGTGCTGTAAAATGCAACCACCAGCTCGTTGTAGCAACCACCGGTGCATTTACATTGACCAGTGTGTTGGTGTGTCCCTGTTCAGGACTAAATATAGACTCAAATGACGTCACGGATTCACCAGAAGTGAAGCACGGAAGTGCACGTGACTTTATAAAATTTGTATTGGTGGAAGGAAGAGGAAGCCATTTTTGAAACGGAAGAATTTTTGTTAAAAATTCATCGTTCTTGGTTGTAATTCCCCCTGTATTTTCACCATTTTGCTGCCAATACTTGCTTTATTTACCGCGAGTCTTCTTCTGTGAATGTTGTTCACTTTTCTCGCATTTATATATGTTTTTCCACTGAGTGGACTTTGTCCATTTCGTCTTGTATTATTTATTTTAGTCGAATTTGACCTTTTTTCACTCATTGAGAGGTGCTCTCTCTTACGTCCGCCATTTCGTTTCGAGTGAATGGCTATCAGTTTTTTCTGAGCGATAAATTTGTATTATTTTATTTATTTGCTAGTTTTCTTCCCGGTTTTCTCCTCAAGGCCTTTATGTTCCAAACAAAAGATTTTTGCGGACATTTTTAGGTCTTGTGGGACAACCATCCGTCATGTGCTAATTGTTTTCATTGTTCCAGGCAAAACACCTGCGAAATTTGTTGTTCCTGGCCTCTGAGCACATGGTTAAAATTTGAACAGAGACGTTCTTACAAGCCAGGATGGAAAGAAGAAATCTGCACCTGCTGAGATGTTCGGGGTAGATGACCTTTCTGATCATGGAGGATCAACAATTGTTCACCATATGAACAATCCGGGGGCATATCATCTTCGGATTATATCGTATCGCTCAACACTGACCAACCGGACAGGCCTAGGGCGAAACGAAGGGGAAGTCAGTGCGGTACACCTCCATCGGGATCCGGTTTTTCTCACTGGAAAGTTCGATCCCATTCTTCACCGGTCAATGATCTTTGGGTGAATCTACCAGTGGTGAATTCGTGGACAAGTCTACCGGTCATAGAAGGGACCGGACACAAAAGTCACCGACCAAATCCACGGAACCGGACCGGACCGGACCGGACCGAACTGGGTGTCTATCTCCAGACGAGTTCACCGGTCACGGGACCGGATCGGACCGGACCGGACCGAACTGGGTGTCAATCTCCAGACGAGTCCACCGGTCACGGGACAGTCGAGCTATCTACCGGTCAAAGGACGTTAGATTAGCCTACCGGTCAGCTCAAACTGTCTTCTGTACAACATGCAAGAATTCCAATGGGGCAAAGGTCATCCACTGAACAGCCTACTACAATTCGGTATATGGGACATAGTTCTGGCAGAGGTCCAACTGTTACCAGTAGAAACAGATATTCTACTGGACCGGATCAGACAAACAGTTCTGATTACCGGAAAATAGGCTATAGAACTGATTATGTACCAAACTGAACCGGACACCGACGATCAGTAGTCTCTAGGGATCGTTCTAAATCGACTGATCGCCCAAGCAGACTTGATGGTCAAGGTTTCAGAATACCTTTAAAAAATAGTTCACCGAATAACCGGTCACCTTCTTTAAGTTCTCCATCTAGGAGGAAACGTAGATCGGAGAAGAAGAAAAATGCATCAGGCATTCTTCTTCATCGGTCTCTTCAATATCTAGTAGCTCTTCTTCTTCTAGATCTAGGTCGAGAAGATATAAGAAGAAACATCATAGATTGAGGTCCGTCTCACAGCATTGTGGACATAGACATAGCCGTAAGAGACGGAGATTACCATCATCTTCTTCTTCTGATAGAAGAAGCAAGAAGTCTTATAATGAAAGGGCTGGTGTGAAGTCAGTTTCTCCAATTAGACACTCTTTGTAACCTAGCCCTTCGAGGTCCACTGTTACACATGAAATTAGTCTGACAGTGAGACCTCAGGATGATGATTTTTAATATCCATCAAAATCAAATTTCAAGAAACCCCATATTACTGAGGATAATTCTTGACCCAAGTCTAGTATTGAGGCTGAGATTGTCATAAAAATCTAATGTTGCAGAGAGAGCTGGTTGCTTTATTTAATTTGTCTTCCTGGTGTCTCGTAATGGTTGAGCCGCTCTTCCTCGAGTTGCCAGGGGGTTGTCTGCAGTTTGTGATATTTCCTGATCATACTCACTTACTATTTTTCATGTAACCTTCCAACGTAGATCCATTGGATTTACAAGAGGAAGATGAACTTGCACATATTATTGATGGAATTTTCCTTATTCTACAGATGGAAAATTTCTCATTTAAGAAACTGGGGTTGAAGATAGTCATTGTCCAAAGTCCAGCATTAAGTCTTAGATGGTCAAAGAGGAGAGGAAATCAATTCCTCTTCCTCAATCCACATTAATTCTGGACAGCATTAACGTCATTCAAATTCAGTTAAAGCTTCATTAACAATTAATCCTGCACTGAAGTTGGCTTCCGATAACTAAAGACATTTCGGCTCTTGCCAACTTGAAATATTTTCAGGCTCATGCAGTGAAGTATATGACCTCAACTACTTCACCTGACAGTGATTCTAGAAAACTTAATCTGTCTTTAATCTATCAAGTATACCTGGGTCAAGTGTGGTACTTGATTGTATCGTTTTCTGATCTTTGCCGTCTTTATTACTTTAAATGGCAAGTGTCAGATTCACATCAAAAGACTAGATTTATTAATACATAAAACAACTAAGAGACATACGATCTGAATGTTTCCTCATATAGATATATATTCTCATTTGCTGTTTTCAAATGTCTACAGCAAGAATATTCAGATTTTAGGATCACTATATTTCTGTGAAACATACCTTTCTTTAATAGCTAAGAACCAACTTAGAATTGTTCCTTTTGCTTCAAACTCTTTTTAGAAGTCAAATTGATTCTATTTATAAAGAGAATTTTAATATAAATAGAAACAATTGATCACTAAAGCAGTATCTCATCATGCCCTCAAAGCTCTGCTACTTTGGCATCTCAACAGAGAATAAGTCCGATCTAAGAACCCAGTATTTCATAAGAATTCTAATCCTGGTAATAGAGATTCTTGACCAGTAAATTGTAAACCTAGACCCAGAGGTTGACATTCTGGTTGGGGTTATTTAGGAAAGACGGAGTGGCCCCCTCTAATAGAGAGGCCTTCTCTGGCTGTAAATTTTGTAAACCTACTCCACTGTCTCTTTCAACCACAAATCATGTTGGTAGAAAAGTTGGCACACTTCGTCAAAATTGAAAAATATTGTGACAACCAATGGGTCCTCTCTTTGACTAATTTGGTTATCAATCCTGTTCATAGAATGTTCTCCTTTATCTAGAGAACTTATTTTCCTTCAACAATCACTAAGTACAGGTTGGAGGAAGAAGTCACAAGGGACAGTGGAGGAAATTCAACTGGAAACCCCAGGTTTTTACTGGGGGATTTTCCTTGTTCTGATCACAGATCTAACTACTCTCAACTTATATGTTTTCATCCAGAATTTCAGGTTTTAAAACTTAGAGATAAGTGAGGAATGCCATTCAGCATAATGTTTCGGCATTTTTCCTTGTGTTTTGAATTTTCGAATGGTGTCTCGGGTCAGGTGTGGTACTTGATTAAATCAATTCCTGATCTTAGCCTTCTTCTTCTTTACTTTCTTTGGATCTGACAGACCTAAGGAGAAGAACTATAATTCTACACTTCAATCTAGACAATTGATTATCGAAAATTCAAATTTTCGATCTCTTTTGGAGCACAGACACTTTAATATTCAGGGCAATGGCTCAGTGGTAGAGTTCTAGACTTGAGACTGAGGGTCCTCGGGTTCGAGCCTCACTTGCGTCACTGCATTGTACCTTTGAGCAAGAACATTATTCTCAGCTTAGTACTGGTTCAACCCAGGGACAGGTCCCTTATAACTGAAAGATTGTTGATGGGACGTAAAGTATCAAATCAAACAAAAACCAAAATCAAATCTTTGGGACTGGTCATCAATCAAGAAAGTCCGACCTGATTTCTTTGAATTGTTCACTCTTATAGGAATAGAATTTGCCATTCGTATGATTAGAGTTACTCAAGTCAGAGTTCAAACTTTTTTAGAATTGTCACGAAATTTCTCAAGGAACATATGTTTCAACTCGAGAATTCCTTTTCTTTTGGGGCAATTCAATACAGCAGCAGACGTTGTAGTGTTAGGCAGATTGCGTCTCAGACCATTACAATATGTCCCTGCTTACTCTATGTAGGTCACAAGCATTACAGCTTCAATTTCAAAATAAGTTGTCACTGGATGTTTTACATCTACTCGATTGGTTGAAACAACATCGTTTCTTCCTTCAGGGTATTGCCATGAGGGCAAATCCTCCTTTTCATCTGATTTACACAGATTCCAGCCTATTGGGCTCGGATTCATATTTACATCTAACAATGATGGTCATTTCATTGGCATTGAGGAATGCTCATCAGTTCGCAAATAACTTGACGGTTCTCATATCAAAAGACAAACAACAGTATTAGCATATTTCAACCGTCAAAAGGGTGAAGAAACATTCACCAAATTGTTGTATGGAAGTTTGCAAGCTGGTCAAATACATCTTCTGATAAAGCACATTCCTTAGAAGTTCATTTACAATTTGTCTAAATCTCAGACTTCCACTGGATGTATCTCTGATCACAGACAAAAGGCGCTATCAATAGACACGCTCACTTCGAATTGAAATCACATACACAGTTATCCCCTTCCAGTAAACCAAATCTTGAGGAGCCGCTGTGGTGTAGTGGATAAGCCACTTGCCTTGTAAACCAGGGTTCGCAGGTTCGATTCCCGGCTTCTCCAGTCTGTCGGATGAGACTTTAAGCCGTGGCCCCGTCTCCATATGACCTTAGCTGTTGGTGGGACGTTAAACACTAACACAACAACAAACCAAATCTTATGGAACAGCTTCACAGAAGGCATGTATTAAAAATTCCAGTCTTCTGCAACTACACACAGGGTTACTTAAAATTCACAATCCATCAGAGATTAAAATTTCAAGTAATTGCAGATCATGTCCCTAAGGCTTGTAGAGAGTTTACAAGGAAAGTCTATGATGTAAAATTTGCAAGTCTTTGTTTAGTGGGCAAGTCAGAACCAAATTGATCCTATCTAGGCATCTCCAGATGTAATTGCTGATTTCTTGATATTATGGTCATAGAAAAACAATGTCTAGTTAACACAAGTAAAGGCCTAGATCAATAATTCCTCTAATTTGAAATTCGAATCCGGATATACCATAGGATCACATATTATTTCTGAACTGGTTAAATCTTACGAAACTCAGAAACCAGAGGAAAATCACAAACTCCCAAAGGGGATTTGTTCTTTTTTCGTTCACATATATGTGAGGCCACTTGCTTTATTTATAAATGAAACTGTACTACTACTCACCAGGGCTATAACTGCTAGAAGAGTGAGTGTCAGAGGTACATGCATTGTTATACATATACATTAAGATCATCTTAGATTTAGCTATATAGATGGTTTACTTAATATTAGGATAAGTAGAATCTGCTCTCCTTCATGGCTCATGATTCTATTAAAATTCCAACTGTCTTTCTGTCCTATAAAAATAGTAGAAGATTTCTTTCTACAAGGGAAGATCATGATATAGACAATATATGATCTCCAAGTGGGTTCAGAATACTATCAAACATGCTTACATTACAAGCAAAGTTCTAACAGTCAGGCTAAGCTTCTTAAAATTAAACCACACAAGCTATGATCTCTATCAGACTTCCTAAATTTCATCTCACTGGATGAAATCATTACAGCAGCTGTATGGTAAACACTTCGGTCTTTGCCTCACACTATCTCTACTACATTAGTGGGCAACATTTAACTTACACGACATCGGTATTGTTGTGATTGTCCCAAAAGGTGGTAGGGGGCCCAACAAGCAGGCTCCCTTGGGTTAAGATATCTAGATAATTAACACCTACTAATCAATGGAGACAGCTTGCTGAATAGTACTATTTAGATATATGACTAAGGGCTGCACCCAGAGATAAACTGAGGTTGCTGGAAGATTATATCTACTCATTTCGACTCATTTTTTGGGGGGATCTTGTACTTCGATTATTTCAAATTACTTCTAAGATCATATAGATTATCTCTGGAAGCTTATACTGAGCCAACCTTGGTGTAAAGACTCCTCCCACCATTTTTGGTGATTCTGGGTAGCTATAAGATAAATATATGGTAGTAGCGCTATTAAAATTAAATTTTTTAAAAGTAAAATTTATTTTAATAAGCATACCTACCATATATTTATCTGGAAAATTCCCACCTCCCGGGAAATACCCCTCAGTCTTGTTTTATATTATTATTAATAATATTTACAAATTTTATGAAGTCACGTGCACTTCCGTGCTTCACTTCTGGTGAATCCGTGACGTCATTCGAGTCTATATTTAGTCCTGAACAGGGACACACCAAGGTCACGGCTCATAAGTTTGTATTGGTGGCAACAGGGTTGTAGCTATAAGGTAAATATATGGTAGGTATGCTTATTAAAATAAATTTTACTTTTAAAAAATTTAATTTTAACTGGCACAATGTTTGTTTGTTTTTGTTTGTTTTGTTGCTTTACGTCCCAAGTCAACAGCTATGGTCATGGCGGGACGGTCAGTTCACCTAACCACACTTTTTCCTGGGCAAGCTTGAACAAGCAGTTAACTAGTACTTCGTGCACATACTTTCGCTTGTAACTGACAACAACCCTTCTTGAATGATTCAGCGGAAGGGAGGAGAATGACCGTAGAAATTATTTCATGATCAATCTCCACGAAAGTATGGGACCAGGCCGGGATTGAACTCAAAGTATCCCATGTATTAACAAGGCAATTCACATGTTGTGAATGCATGGATTTTTTACCTTAAATACACTTGTTCTGGGCCACTTGACTCTTTGCACCCTGGGAAATTTTTCATATTCTGCTGATTTTTTTCTAAGTCAACTTTTTCATAAAATTCTTTCGGGAATACTATCAGAGTGTCAAAGAGTTTGGATCCACATCAAGCCCAACGGTTTGTTGGGCCTGATTTGGGTCCAAACTGTTTGCAAAAGTTATCAGCAAATGAAACAAGGGGATAAAGATAAACAGCACAATGTGCCCCATGTATTAACACAGCAAGTCACATGCTGTTAATGCATGGAATTTTTACCTTAAATATGCTTGTTCTGGGCCACTTAATTTTACGCCTTTGTGGTCTTTTAATCTCTCTTATACTATACATAGAAACAAAAATAAGGGAACCCTTTCATTTTCCGGTATTTTTTGTTTTAGACATAAAAGATATGGAGTCCAAGTCAATATCGGGTGTCACCTCCACATGTTATGTCCAGTTAGCCCAAAAGGTTTCGTGTCTGTGTTTTGGAATTTTCATGTGTGGAGGTCACTGCCGATATTTACTTGGACAGGGCTGTGGAAATAACATGCCCGACTCGTCCGACCTGGTCCCATTTCATTCAGGACAAGTTGAAAATTTCAATTTACTTGTCCTTGGACAAGTGCAAAATGTGTATTTTGTATTTCATATTTTGATTAATTATTATGAGTTCACATGTTGCATTGTAGTGTGGATCCTGATCAGCTGGCTTCTTCAGAAGCCAGCTGATCTGGATCTACACTGTTTACAAGAGAGTTTATGTCTGCATGGTTTCATACTGTTTTCGAAAGTGTAAATTATTTAAGCACAGAAAGGTATAAGCTAATCTGTACTATCGGACAAGTAAAGTTTTCTTCGGACAAGTACATAATGGCCATTTACTTGCCCCTGGACAAGTAGAAAATTTTACTATTTCCACATCCCTGACTTGGACTTCATGAAATACAAGGGTTCCCTTATTTTTGGTTCTGCATATATGTCTTGGTCCTTAAAGCTTCAAATCATGTGTTAATCCCTGCTTATTACTGGTTCAACCCAGGAAGACCCGTTCCAAAATAACTTAAAAATTATTGACTGGGACTTGAAGAATCAAATCAAACAAAATCAAACCACGCATTGACTGTGATATGACGACAAATATAAATTTAGGTGAATATTTCATTGAATAATATATGCAATGATAACAATCAAATATTTTTTTCAATGCATTAACATTGGCCAGGTTCCTCGGGAGATGTTAACCCGTAAAGCGCCACCTATAATTTGCAGCAGACGACACTTTCAAATTTTTCCGCTTTTTCAAAAATAACAAATAAGGCATGATATTTCATGAGAATCGTCTGCTGTCAGACGATTCTCATGAAATATCATACCTTATTTTTTCAAAAATTGGGAAAGATGTCGCAAAATTTGTCGTCTGCTGCAGTTGTGATTGGCGCTTTAAGGGTTAAAACTCGAGATTCACCCTCGGTTTTAACATCACACTCCAGACCTGGTGAATTCTAATGCATGAAAAACTATTGTCGATCCCTACATTATTGCATAAAAAGCTGTGTCCCAAGCTACTAACAGTCATGTTTTAACCGACACAAACCCGTGTATTAATTAGGCAATGCACGTGCTGTTAATGCACAGCTTTTTTACTTTACATATACACATACTAGGGCCATCACAAAAAATTGACCTCATCAACAGTAACATGCATGGAAGTGGACATAATTTAGTGAGGTCAGAAGTAAGTCTTTGCTCTGGGACTGACATTTTTAAAACCTACCAATTCTTCATGGTTTTGTGTGCCATTATAGGTAATACAAAATGAGCTATTCGAAGAGTTTTACCAAAGTTTTCAATCGACAAAATGACAGTATGCAATGATAAAGATCAAACATGGTTTTCTGATACACTAACATCTGCTTGACCCCTTGGAGGTGGTTTAAACCCTGACCTTTCAGGCTGGGGTTTCAATAACACCCCCTGGGATCCAGCAGATGTTAATACATAGAAAATCATGTTTGATCCATATATCGTCGGTCGGGAGTCAAAACCTTGTAACTCTGATTTTTACCAAAACAACTTTTTGTCATCGCGGGAATACCAAACGCATGGTGCACATTCTGTCAAATTCTCGTAGCTCTAGACAAACTCATTTTTACCAGATACGATGTTTTGCCACGAAGAAGATGCTCAAAATGTCATAACTGGATGGTTTACCGCATAAATATGCTCAAAATGACGTAACTCAATTGAAACTCTTAATAATGACCCTGAAATCTTTATTGGAAGTTCAAAACACCGATAACAGTGAATTTGCATGTTACTAAATATAATCCCGTCTGACTTTCAGCAATATAGGACACTCCTAGCAAAAGTTATTCGGTTTTTTGTCTCTCCTGAAAAAATGTGAAAATCAAAGATACAAGTTTTTGACTCCCGACCGACGATATGGCATAAAAATACAAAGTTAGGGTTTGCAGTAACTTCGCACAGGCTTGAAAAGTACTTGAAAATTAAATCTGCCTTGAAAAGTACTGGAAAATCACTCAAAAGCCTTGAAAAGTCCTTGAATTTTACTATTTTCTATTGGACTTAGCACTGTTGATAGAGACTTAAATCAATATAAAATTGCTGTGCCTTTATTTGGTGCAGAATATGCTGCACCAAATAAAGACACACCAATTTTATACTAATTTTCCAGTACTAATGTCTCCATTACCTCAGTCTAGCATTTCTGAAGTAGAATTTTAACACTTAAATCAGGAATTTTCTTAAAGTATTAGTCCTTGAAAACTGTAGGATAGTCTTTAGAAGTCCTTGAAAAGTCCTTGGATTTTACTGAAACTTGCCTGTATGAACCCTGAAAGTGCTTAAAAGGGACTGTACTGGATAATGCAGGTGTGTTTTATCCTCATTTAAAAGGTGTGTTCAGATTTCGATGACACCCTGAGTTGTTTCAATGGTGCTTCCACTTACGGTAAGTACACATATTCCTATACACAGCAGAGCTCCTGTTAGACAACAGCCAGATGTGCTTAAAATTGCAAAACTTTGAGACCTACAACCATTTACATGTACTCCTGGAAGTTGACAAATGGTAGAGAAATCAACCTTACTCTGGAAATAAGCTAAATATTCCAACTTACAGAACCAATAGAAAGAAATTATTGTTAATTCTACACAACTCACTGTTACATACAAACCATGATTTATTGTGCAGCAAAGCACTCTTTTATAGAGATTTAACTGACAAACCATGTTTTATTGTGCAATAAATCACTATTTCATAGTGTGTGGTTTAAGGCCAAAAAAAATATTGATTTGTTTCTCAGGCCATTTTTTTAAAAAACAGATGCGGCAGGGTGGCTTTTTATTTTAATTTTTATTCAGCAGAAAACAGATGCAGGAACTTTTTTTTTCGAAATTCAAACGATTTTTTCGGATATTATCCAAGTCAGGCCATAAAACTTGATAGTGAAAGCCTCTGCACATTAAGTAGATTTGACTTCATCACCTATGCATAAAACTTACACGGTTGGGGCTCGATAACTAACAAAACACAGTAGAAAAGCATCAAGGAAACACCGGAAATGGAGTCGAGAATAAATAAACTAGCCAACATTACCGGCAATGGACCACAACGTCCGAGTGAAACCACATGGTCGTTACTGATAATGATGTTAAGAAATTGGAAAAGCGTTTTTTTTTTTTTTCTTTTTTAGAAAGCAATAAAAAAAAGTAATGCGGGGCTTTTAAAACAGATGCGGCGGTGCCCGAGAAACAATTCAATATTTTTTTTTGGCCTAAGTTAGACAAATCATGTTTTGTTATGCAACTAATCACTGATTTTCATAGCATGGGATATCAGTAACAGATTAATTTTATATTACATGGGCCATTTCATTTGACCATCCATAGTAAGGTTTATTTCTGTCTACAAGAAATCATTACATTTTATATTTTACACTTACCCCTAGCCGTTATATGGGTAGGTTATACTGAAACCCATTGCTTATGCTTTGGAATGGGTGTCAAAAATTAGCAGAACCCTCTCTGTAATATTTCAATATTAGCGGAATGTTCTAAAATCTGTATCCCATTTTTTCCTTGTTTCAAAGGTTTGCACAGATTTTGATGCAACAATAACTAATTACAAAGGAGCTTGCACATACAGTAAGTATGCAGAAACATTCCACCTAAGTCAAGCGTTCAGGGATTATTTTGGTGAAAGTTTGAGAGAGTTGCCTAACTCTTCGGCTGCAAATCCCAACTATATATACTGATGGGCAAAAGAAATGTTACAGTAAACTTTTGTCATGTATTGCATGTTGCTCACAAACACAAGCTGTACAAGCTTACCATGACCACAATCTTGAGTCAAGCCTCTGGGTTATTTTATTTGTCAATTTTCTTTACCAGGTATGTTGGCTAATATACATGTATACGGTAAATGTTCTAAAACTTCGAACACTCAAAAATAATTATTTTTTCCGTTGTTCGTAATTTTAGAAATTACGTTTCAGAAAAAATGCTAGTGTTCGTAATTTTAGAATGTGGTCTTTATCACGAGCAAAAACGGTATATATGCACGTAAAAATGTGCTAGAAACGCGTTGAAAACACGGCGATATGATTCTGCGCTATCTACTGGTCTCTAATCATTTTTCTTTTCTTTAATCATGTTAATCTTATTAAAGTCTTATGAAAACCGCCGCTAAATTCTTGTGGACTGAGCCATTAAATTGTGCAGCGCGTGCGGTAATTGCCAAGTCGAGAGCCAGGCACGTGCATGTTATGTCGCTCAATTTACTTACAAGTCGTAAAAGTCCACTTATTTAACTATTCGATAAGCCGGGTCTCCTGTGTTCACTCGTGTAGGACTACCGATGAATCTGATTATGGCCACCCTTTCGTTCGTCCTTCAGAAAACCAAAACGCTTTCGATCGCTCTCCATCTGCGCAAATGCCGACCTCGACTTCCAGTTTATATTGTAATACAGTCACTAAAAGACATCTCGTACAATCAGATTTTTTGCATAGATCTACACGAAACTTTGAAATACGTAGTTAAAAAATGACGAAATTCAAAAAGAACACACACACACACACACACATCTCTCTCTCTCTCTACTTGTCGATCCGCGGATGCACTTTGATTTTCCCGAAAGGATATGCATGCACCAGTCTCCCTCTCTCTTTCTCTCTAATTAAATTTGCAAAAACGGTTTGGATCCAGATCAGACCCGAATGGAATTCAATAAAGAATGTTTCGTCATTCTAAAAATTTGACCATGCGATAGAAAGTCCGAGTGTCGTACAAAAGCCGATGCGCACGATAAGATGGGGTTTCAGTAGATCTCAATAAGTGTATACATTGGCTGGTCCCATGCACGGATCCAGGGGGGGACAGGGGTCCGCCACCCCCCCCCCCCCTTAAAAATCACAAAAATATAGAACTTAGCAATACCAGACCGGATCCCCGCGTGTGTGCGACATGGAGAACTTCTACCCAATGCCCATGTATCTTTTCTCTTTTTTTTAATCAGATCTGAGCATTATGAAACCATGTGGGCTGGTGCTTATTACAAATGTGATCAGCCAAGGCTCAGGGGAGCCTGCGCTTTTGTACAATCTCTTCTGGATCTCGCTGCCCACGTGATAAAGGCTAAGGCCGAAAAAATCTAGACATAGATCTACGTGCTATGCTTTTAAGTATGCGAACATCAATTTTATAGGAGTTTTACACCAAACGCGCACCGACTAAAAGATTAAACACAATGAATCATCACACGTACGCACAGACGCACAAACCAAGATGTAAATAAATTTTTGCATGTTTCAGCATCGTGGTCAATGAAACCAGCCAGTTCATGAGATTATGGTACCTCTTGAACATGCGACCCGTGAAGGCTCAGACTAGCCTGCACACCCGCACAGTCTTGCCAGGGGCATAACTGCTCACATACACATAAAAGGATTGTAGATGAAGGTGCATGTCTATAGTTGGGCTTATAGTCCCACTAGGTGGCTGTGTATAAAACACCAATGAACACCGCAACAATTGTTTGCTTTGAGATAAGAAAAAATGTCCGAATACTGAATTTCACATTGTTTGACATTTGCACGGGTGGGCATCAGCGGAACTACCGCCAAATCGCGTAAACGTAAATTTGTTCCTTCGTCACATCCGGGACGTTTCGCGCTAGTGGCATCGTCACAAAAAAGCAAAACAAATGTAGGTACTCTCGTTTGTTTTGACTTTTTGTAAAAGAATGAGCAAACTATGTAAAAATCCGGCAATGCTATTCCATGTAGATATGATTTACCTTGCTAAACAGGCCAAACACGATCTTTAAAAAAGCTTTGCTTTGAGATGAGAACCTTAACCAAATCGAACCCACAACGGGATTTCTTCAGTTTTATGTCAAAACGAAGAAAGAATACAGATGTTTAACCAGTTTTAGCTCAGAACAAGAGCATTTTACACATGGCCCGTGCATGACAGCCCTTATTCGTCCTTTGGATGTAAAAATCGAATAAAAACCCATCATGTTCTGTGAAGGAATAAATGCCAAAGTTTTCAGGCGCAGCATCGCCTTCGCCATCGCGATAGTTGTAACGTCACGCTCTAGTTCCTTCGAGTATACCATATCAGTTCCTGCAGAGCATGCAGGCGCACAGAGAAATGTGTGTAATATCGTAGTATCATCGCTTCTGAAACACCCCAAACTTCAGCCAATCCATCTCAAACGCTGCTCCCTGTGTACAAACTAGCACACTTACCCCTGCCCCACCCCAAGTCCTCACCTTTAAGAACCCCACAACCTTTAGCTCAGCCTTTTGCGCAGATGCACTACAGATGTAAGTATAAGGTGTCGTCTACCAGCCCAAATATACTTGAAGTGTATATCATTTATCTACATGTAAATATGTGTCAGTACATGAACGTTCTGGTGAAACTTTAAAATTGCGCAAGCTAATCTGTCGTGGCACATGCGATAAGTGACAAAATTTCATGTACTGACATGTAGACCTTGCACAGCACGAGATATATCGTGCTAAAGTTGGTAAAGGTGGTATAAAACACATTAAACTGGGCCATGTAAACAGTGCCCAGGCGTATAAACAAGTTGAATAGGGTCCATGCGCGGAACCAGGAATTTTTGTTAGGGGTGGGGGGGGGGGGGGTCGAGGCCCGACGGCCAGAAAACGATCTGGGTTTTTTTAGTCCTCAACTTATTTTACAGTTTACAGAGGGGATCCAATGATTTCATTACAGAGGGGGTCCAGCATTTTCCAAGAGGGGGTCCAACTTCTTCCGGGGTGGGGGGGGGGTCCAAATGCTAATTTCTATAGAAAACCATATAACTTGTGATTTTCCGGGGGGGGGGGGGGGGGGGGGGGGTCCGGACCCCCTATCCCCCTCTGGATCCGCACAAGGGATCGCCTGACGCCACTATTATGGTCAATCAACATTTAAATAAAAATGAAAAATACCACCCAAGGACGACTAAACGGAAATAAGCTGTCTCCTGCTGTTCAGGGCCAGCTGCACGGGATAGCGTGGTGTACACGGGAAATCGCAGTGCAAAGACAAGCATGTGCATCAAACCCTGTTTCTGGCTGTAAAAGACTCAGTCGGGCTTCAAATCACGAAAGACAGGTTGTCTCGTGTAATGGCTTTTCCATGGTCAAGCGACCGTAGATGACAAAGTACGGGAATCTGGTTCTACATTGATTGCCATTATCATAATCTTAGAATGCTAACACCTCGTACCCAGTATATTGGGTCCGAGCTAACACGTAACGGGGTGTGCGAACAAGCTGGGCATGTTATGTCGCCACAAGAATATATGAGAGTAGAATACGACGTCACGATGAAGACTCGAACCAACCAACCTATGCAGAAATATAGGTGTTTGTACAAAGCCTTTAAATGGAGTAAGCATTCGCAAAAACGTAAGTTGTGGGTCTTTTTACAATATGAAGGCAGAGAAATGTACTACTCTAATTCATGAGATTCTGCATTCCAGTTGTTCATATTTCATGTTTAGAAGTCGCCATTTTCATTTTCAGTCGATGAGTGTACGCGTACGTCTAACCTGTAGGACTGAATGTACGTATTGTCTTGTCTACTTCTGTGCTGCATTTTCGAGGGTTCTAAGAAACTCAGAATCTACATCATGACCAAAAACAAAAGCTGCGAAATACACCCGCTTTTAGCAGACAAAAAGTATAACATCGCGTGCCAGAATACCCATCTAAGTATAATGGAATCTTCCAAATGTCGCTACCGCTCACGTGCTGTACGGTAGAAGTTTACCGAACACAGATTGGACAAACAGATAAACGGACATCGATTTTTCCGCCGAAAATAACTTGTGTTCGTAATTTTAGAAAATCACTTTTTCAAAAAAGGGCAGTGTTTGATTTTTTAGGATGTTTTAAAAATTATTTTCGCGGATAATTTTAGGTGTTCGTAATTTTAGAGTGTTCGAAATTTTAGAACATTTACCGTATGTTATAACTGCTGTCACTAATTTTTTCCTTCTTAGTAATTTATCGCAAATTTTAGATGTAGCGTTTCTTTTGCTCGTCAGTATATTATCTGCTGTATTGTCTTCTCTAGTCCATTTAAAACATCTCTGTAGCAAACAGTGTGGACCCAGATCAGACTGCTCCTATAGGAGCAGTCTGATCAGGGTCCACACTGTTTGTCTATATGCTAAAATAAGTCCTTCACAAAAGCATTTCTAGCAGACGACTTCAACAGAAAATATTTTCAGATCCATTTTTATTGTATCGGGGGAAGATTTAAAAATTTACAAAAATTTTCCATCAAATTTCAGTAAAATATAAAAGACATTCTAAATTGAGAGAGCCAGTACAAAAAGATAGATAGATAAGACTTTTAAGTACCCACAACATGATTATGTTTTGGTTGGGGAAATAGGAAAAATAAATTTAAGTACCTGCTCTTAACAAGAGACCTGTACTTATCAAATATGCCTGAAAGTCTCCCTTAAACACCCATGGTGACATATCTAATTCGGTTTGAGTCTTCATCTTCATCCATATTTGATGAATACGAGCAGTGAAGGCATTTGAGCAGGCTTGCTGGCGCCTTTGTAGCTAAACAATGCTTTTACTGTAAAGTACCAAAACCTCATACGCTGGCTCATGGTTTTATGTCATAACCCTTTTCCCGCCATTTTCATTTTTTGTCGTCTGCTCCACTCATCTGCTTATATTCTTAACCCATATAAGCCTAGCATCCATTTTGTGGGACGTAGGCAAACAATGCATACCCAGACCAGACGCCACAGAATGCCCCTTCTGATCAGGGTCTCTACTGTTTGCTTGCAGAATGTTCTATTAAAATTTGAATAAAAATGAAAAATACCACCCAGCATCCCTTGAAACAGAAATGGACTGTTCCAATTGATAACAGTGGGAAGCTCCATTCCACTTAAATGGGTTAAGTAACCTATATTGCAAGCAATATGAACCCAGATCAGACTGCTCCCTAGAGCAGTCTGATCAGGGTTCATATTGTTTACTTCCATGAAAAAATCTAGTCTGAAATGCACTTGAATATATGCAGCAGACATAAAAAGAAGACAAAATTTACACGACAAAAATTGTGGCGGGATAAGGGTTCATAATCATTAGTTGCTTTGTAATCATTGCTTATTAGTTAATAGTAGTTGTCCAAGCATTTTCACTTGTTTTAAGGATCAAGAGTTATTTCCCTTGTAAGATCTTCTTTACCTGCGAGGGTTAAGGTAAGGTCACATATTTCTCACTTAACTTAAAGGAGATGGCTTCTAACAGTCATGACATGGGTGAGATTTGTATGAAATAATGCTTTGCATTGCTAAAACAATGTTATCATCCACAAACAACAATGACAAAAATTTTCAGGCATGATATTGCATGAGAATCGTCTGCTGGCGATTCTCATGAAATATCATGTCTGAAAGGACGACAATCGAGAGACCTTTCTTACTTGATTTATTGAGGTATAAACGTATAAAATTTCCCCTGACTAAATCCTTGGCACATTTCTGGTTTACAGGGCTTAATTTATTATGTATGACTAATGCTTAATGTTTGGGTTGTTGAATGATTGGGGCTTTACCCCCACACCTCCTGTTTCTTTTTCATGTATTTAGATAAACAAAAATTTTCAGCGTAAAATTGTAAATATTTTCTTACCCATCAATTTTAACATATGTTTTGGGTGCTCAAAAGAACCGTCTCATTGAGACGTTTCTTTTGAGTACCCACAACATATGTTTTGGTTGAGAAATAAGAAAGTTAAATTTTCGTTACGCACTCTTAACTAAAGTCCTGAGCTATTCAATGGCACATGCTGATCTGATAATTCAGATACCCATAAAGTAGCAACCCATAAAATCTAATATAATAGAATGTGCTACCCAAATTGTTGAACCGTTTGTATTTGGGAAACCCCTAAATGGGTACTTTTACAAACAATGAAGACTCGGATGAAATGCCCCTGAGGCGGCATTTCTTCAGGGTCTATACTGTTTATTTAAGCAAAAAAGATATTCAGACAAAAAATGCAATATTAAAAAAAAATATATATATATAACCTGACACCCCTAGATATGTACAATGGATTATCCCAAGTTTAATTTATCAATCCTGAAGGAAGAGTACATTAGTATGCAAAGGGTTAAAGTAAGTAACGATGAGGAGTTTGAAAAATACATATATATTTTCCTTACCATAATTTATTTTGATTCCTATTTTTCAGATTGTTGCTGATTTTGATAGGACGCTGTCTAAGTACACTCACAGAGGAAACATCTGTGCTACGTGTCACAGTACGTCCGAACAGTAATCTCTCGAAAGAGGACATTTGTTTATGAAACCATGCCGAGGGGAAAGAGCTCCGAGCATATGCTCACAACAAATGCCAAGATCAGCCTTGTTATTCTTGTGTACAGTAAAACCTGTGTAAAACGGCCACTCTCAAAAAGACCAAAAATTGGTCTTCGATACCAATAATCGCTTAATGCAGGTCAAAAGAATTGCAGAATGCTCCAAAGGGAGCATTCTGCAATACTTTCGACCTTCATTAAGCTACCATTGTCATTAAGATCTTTGTTTTGTCTATTTTTGAGTGGCTGTTTTACACAGGTTTTACTGTATGGGCTTGGCGTAGCTTCAATAATTTTTCAGTCTTCTTATTACTTTGTGAAAACATTTGTTGTGGTGTATATTGGAAGGGTCTTGATGAGTACCCTTAACATAAGTTTTTGCAAGGAAATATTAGAGCACTGATCTAAATACTAGCACTGCTTTTATCCAGGTCTTAGAGCCACCTTTTTTCTAACGTTTTGCTAAGTTAGAATTAGAGCTGGGATTGTAGGTAAAAGGGATTGTAGTCTCTAGGGAGAGGGCCTTTACAGGATCAAGTTATTGGTCAAGGTCAAGGCTTGAAAAAGGATAGGGTACATCTTTTTATAGTATTATAAGGACTTGTTTAAGACTTCCTAAGACTCAGTGATTGAATCTTATTATAAAACATCAGACACATAATTGTGCAGACTTTTAATAAGGGATATGGTTAACCTAAGGGTTTTCACTAGAAGGGTGCTTGTCTTAGAAAGTTAAATGTTTGAGACCCAATTTAGGAGTCTTATCTTAGATTTGGATGAAAAACTGCATGATTTTGCAATAGGTTGCCCAGCTAAGTCAGTTTCCCACGCCTGCCCTTTGTATGGGCCTGGACATGATTTAACTAGCTTGTGAACAATATTGAAGATTTTTTAAATTGGGGATAGTTGCTTTTTTGCTTGAAACTTAGCAGTAGCATTAGATCTATCACTAGTGGTATAAAATAAAGGCCTCATCACATGAAAATATTTCCCACAGGTAAGACTCATTCCTGTCCCCTTATATAGCACTGGCCCTGTAACACAGTTGGTAGCGAGTCTGACTGCAGATCCAAAGGTCACAAGTTTGATCTCGGCCTGGTCACGTACTTTCCTAGAGATTGTTAATGAAATAATTTCTACTGTCATTCTCCTCCTTCCCTGATTCAAGAAGGGTAGCAAGTACTGGTTAAAAGCTTAGTCAAGCTTGCCCAGGAAAAAGTGTGGTTAGGTGAACTGACAGTCTCGACATGACCATACATGCAGCTGTTGACTGAGAGGTAAAGAATCAAACCAAACCAAAAATCAGCTTTATAGACAGGCTAGAATATAGAAATTTTTCATACAGGAAGTTCAAGGAGCGATGTGGCTCATGGTAGAGTGGTTGACTGAAGATCAAGGGTTGCTGGTTCGAGCCTCACCTGAGGTACTGCATTGTGTTCTTGAGCAAGACTTAGTACTGATTCAACACAGGAAGACCCATCCCCATCTGATTGAAAAAAAGATTGGGATGTAAAGAATCAAAACAATCAAACAAAGTGCTGATTAGGCTGCAATCACTGCATGTATTTACTGGCGGGTCTGGGCAGGGCGAAATCAGATTTTCTCGCAATGAGGCCAACATTTAGTGGTAACTAGTGCTATTATAATAAACAAAAAACTATTCTTCAGGGATTCAGCTGAACTCAAATATACTCCAGACGTTTTTTTTTTCCGATGAGCCCTCATCTTATTCAGACATTTGGAAATTGGCTAGGTTCTAGGACGTATTTGAATAGCCTTTTAAATTAATATAGGAAGAACATATACCCTCGAAATAGCACTTATTATAGATCTTAATCCATACCTGATATATGGTGTAGATCCTGATCAGCTGGCTTCTGAGAATCCAGCTGATCAGGATCCACACTTTTTTAACCTGCATATAAAAAATTGCTAATAACTGGTTAATTCATTTGGGCCATCCTAAAAAATTTGTTTGCAACCATCTTTTTAATAAATCAGAGAAGAAAAAAAATACGTACCTACCCATTTGAAAAAATATGGGTAGGGTGACAGCAAACAATTTTTTTACGGATGGACTTGGACAATTCGCCCTACCTGGCCAGTAAGACCTCCGATGAATATTTGGAAAGATTTTTGGACTATGTCCAAGGGCTAATACAAAACTGAATCTCTGTTCTAATGAAATGAAACACAGGCTGATCATGGCATTTCATCTAGTTTTAGCTCTCTTAATGCTGTCTGTTGTGAAGTGTTCTTTTTTTGGAAGTGTGCTCCTTAAACATTAGTTTTGGTTCCTTTCTCATATTGCTATTTAATGCCACCTTGTAACCTTAAGCTTGCTCTGCTGGGCATTCAAATACAAATACAGTATTTTGAATTAATTAGCACACATCATCTTATAAACACCCTTGGTAAATTTTGCTTTGGTAAGTGTTTTAAAATTTCGAACACTTTTCGCTTTCCATTCTCAATTAAATGTTGGTTATCAGGACTGAAATTCACATGCTAATCAGAGTAGCAAACAGGGTAGATCCTGATCAGACTGCTTCTTCAGATGTCTTTCAAAATGCATAAAAAAAAATTCTCCAAAAAATAATTTAAAACATTATGTGTGCCTACCCCACCTAATATTTTCAGACCTGTTACTCGAAACACATATTTTTTTACTTGGCCTTATTATGGATTCAGACTGTGGATCCTCATCAGTTGGCTTTGTTAAAAGCCAGCTGGTCTAGATCTACACATTTAAAAAAAGTGGTATAAAATTTTGAAAATCAGCATTGAGTACTTTATGATATGGTCAAAACCTGTGTATCACTAAATCTTAAAAATCTTTTAAACTCTTTACCTACTAGTGTTGTCTGCTGATAAACTTTGCAACAGTTTGGACCTATCTCAGTTACAAAAAATATCTGGCCTGATCTGGATCCAAACAGTTTGACTATCATATGGTATTCCTTAATGAAATTTTTGAAAAAGTTGATTTAAAAAAATTGGCAGAGGGCAAAATTGCCTAGCATGCAAAGAGTAAATTTCCAAACTTGCATGATTATCAATGTATGGAAACGCAGGGCCACCGGTATCTGGGCTCAGCAAACAAATCAGGGTTTGTTTCATTTTTCCATGTCATTCGAAATCTATGTCATGCTGAATTACATTGATATGCCAGTTGGGTTTCTTATGTTCAGTTTTTAGCTCTTTCCTAGCTAGTTGCAACTTTTGTCATCTGCAGATAACCTTTGCAAACAGTTTGGACCAAGATCAGGACCGACAGATCCAAACTGTTTGACATTCTGATAGTGTTCCTGAAATATTTTTTTAAAAAAGTTAATTTTGAAAAAGTCAGCAGACAATAACAAAAAGATGGAAAAGTGGATTCGGATGGATTTTGAACACGGTATAGATCCTGAAAAATTCACTTTCTTTTTAGATAGAAGACATGGATTTATTGATGAATTGAAAAAAGTAACAAAAAGAAAAAAAAGATTGATAAAGAACTACCATATATGTATTTGTTTCTTGACTCTATCTTTTCTTATAAAATCTTGGCAGTACATTGGACCGGTATTAACTCTATACTCCATAATAACACCTTTTGACACCTTTGAAATATCATGTATTTGAAAATATTATGGAAATTGGAGCATTTGTTCTTTAAGAGCAAATGCTCTTTTCAAAAGTATTCTAAGCTTAAACTTAAATTTTCCTGATGTTTTTAAATGTTGTCTAAAAATAGAAATGATGTCATGATATAAAAAAAAAAGCCTATGGAGTAAAGGGTTAAACACATGAAAACCTGAGGCGAGTTCAACAATGCGAGCGCTTGTTGTACTGATGTCAGGCTTTACACATTACAAATAAAGATAGGTATCAGAACAACGAGCGCCTGCTAGCTCTTGCATTGTTGAACTCGCCTCCGTTCTTGAGAGTTCGCAACAGGGAAAAGCTTAAGTTCCAGAAATTTGCTGCCCTATTTAAGTGCCAATCACAACAAAAATCCACAGCTTTCTCGTCTGCTGAAATCATGCTAGAGAACCACTGCACTCAAACAGCACAGTCAATGTGGGTTGGTTGCAGTCAACGAGGGCACAGAAAAGTGTACTGTAGGAGCTATAGGAGCAGTCCGATCAGAGCCTATGGTGTTTACTTCTATACTAAAATTTGTCAGTAATGTTAGGCAATTATTTGCAGCAGCAACATTTTTAGCATTTTTTCTCTGTGTTTTAAGGGAGAGAATCTTAAATTATTTGAAATAAGAAAGTACCTGCTAGGTTTTTACCGTAACTTCCATAACTATTAGGATTTACAGGCTAGTGTCAGTTTGCACTTTTTGCTCTCTCACCAAGCATAGATAATCCAAGGGAGGCAACTCTTGATCCATTTGCATGATCTAGTTTGGTGGTGGTTATCTATCCAAATGTGTGTTAATTTGTTTATGCATGATATGTTTGTTTATGTTGGTGGTGGTGGTGTGTTTTTTGGCAATTGTGTGAAAGTGTGTTGTCTTTGAGCTAAAAGAGGAAGACAATAAAAAGTAGGTATTCAAAGCAGTAAGAAAACAGGCACAAGACTGACGAGTCAGTTGTAAATATCAAAAGCTTTATCCATTTTATGGCAGCAAAGTGCACATGACAAAAGCTACAGATACTATGATAAAAAAAAAATAGAAAAATGATTAAAGGAGAAATGAACAATACTGGTAATTTAAATAGACAAATAGTGTAAAAAGCATAATGGTTCACTCACCCTCTCCAAGTGGTCAAAGGGAGAGAACTCTTACTAAAATAACATGATTTGTTACATGTGTGTTATCTACCTTTCCATTAAATATACCAGCTTTTCTGACTGTATCTTGCATTTGAAGTGTGATACTTATATAAATTAAAAAAAAAAGATCTTGCTTATTATAGTTACATGTGTATAATGAAAGTGTCAATGACAACTGCTGCAGACAGCAAATTTTGCGACATCTTTCCTAATTTTCGAAAGAAATAAGGATTGATATTTCATGAGAATCTTCTACCCTTTCATTGAATACTAGATGCCTTACAGCATGTTGTTTTCCACAAACTGTTTTTAGTGTGATATTACTTAATAATGATAAAAAAATGATTTTCCTTATAATAATTTTAAATGTATATTGCAATAATAACAGATTTTTTTTACAGTGACTCAGTGTTAGAGTAGGCGACTTGAGATAGATAGTCTCATCTGAGGCAAAGTGTTTTGTCCATGAGCAATAAACTTAATCCTCTGCTTAGTACTGGTTCAACCCAGGAAACACACCGATATGACTAAAAATTATTAACTGGGTCATAAATTATCAAATTAAACAAAACTGGATATACGTTTTACTCATTATAGTCTGGTTCACGAAAATTGGCAGTCTTTTACCGTTAGCAAAGAAGAGTTCATTATTCAAAACAGGACCTGAAAAGTAACTGTAAATTGTAGATTGTTTTGTAACTGTACCTTTAAAAATGGTTTCCGGTATAAATCCAGGATCGGCGCGGATTAGCAAAGGGTTTAACGAATGTGCTAGTCTACTCTTTTTTTTTTAATTATTAATCCCTAGCATAGCGAGCCAATATCAGTAGATAGATTGATAAATATAAACACATGCACTATAAATTTAGCTTTAACAATTTTATTTAAACTTAGTCCAATGCCATTAAGATCACTGAGAGAACCACATATTTCAGGATTCGAATAGTATTTAGTTACTAGCGAGTCGGTCTCCTACTCTACCTTCTGTGGAATTCTTAAATGGGGAAGTGAGTCGAACTCTGGTTGGGCCACATCCTTTTGTTGAGATGGTATCTGGCTACTGCCAACTGTCATTAATGGTGAAATATAAATATACTCAGTAGAAGAAACCTTTCATAAGAAGCCTGTCCAGGAACAGTGTGATAGAATAACTGACTGGTAATCTGATAAAAGCAACCTCAGGACCCACATTTTGCATATTAAAGTTACCCAAATAATGATTGTTAGTTTCTTCCTTTATTGTATATCTTTTATGTTAAATTTTTTGGGTATTTAGCAGTTGTAAAACTTTCAAGTCAGAAATATGAACAAAAGGAAAATATGAGATGAAACGAAAAGGTAAAAGCTACAAATAAAGGTGCCTTGCTAGGATTCGAACCTCGGACCCCAGGTACTCTAACTACCCGTCTTATCCGCTCATCTAATTGTATATATTGAATACTTTTGTGCTTCTTTAATGATTACAATGAATGATATTGTTGTGATTTCAAGTATATCCGTTTCTCCTGTATACATCAATGCACTCGTCTTGTTTAACATTAAATCACTGCCAACTTTCGTGAATCATACTATACCTACTAGTGTCATCCGCTGATAACCTTTGCAAACTGTGCAAGCCCCGAGGTTATAAAACTTTTTTTTGCGCTCAACTCAACTGAGCATGAAATTTCAACTGCACATAAAACCTAAACTGCTGAAAAATAGCGACTTTTCTTGCTTTCAAACTCAGATGTTGCATTTATCATGTTTATGAGCATGATAAAATTTGTGCTCAGTTGAGTTGAGCATGAAAAAAGTTTAATAATCTCCGGCCAGGTAGGGCCCGATCTTGACTCAACCCTGAAAGAATTTTTCAAAAAAGTTGATTTTGTAAAAAATCAGCAGATGGCAAATATTCATGAAAAATTTCCCAGGAGGCAAAGAGTTATAGAATGAGTGAACACTGTTGCAATCAAATGGTCAAATTTCTAAGTGTCATAGGGTAAAAACCTGTAATATATACATCCAGATAAGAATTAATAATTAAAAAATAATTTTCTTGTTTCTTAACTTACACATATGTTGTGTGTACTCAAAAGAGCTGTCTCATTGAGACGGTTCTTTTTAGCACCCAAAACACATGTTTGGACTGATGGATAAGAAAATATTCACAATTTTACGCTCAAACAGTTGACTTATTTGGACCTATGACATAATATGTGACACTCGTTTTTTACAATATGAGCTCCCCGCATAATAATCCTTTGAAAAGGACTATAGGGGGTGGGGGGGGGGGGGGGGGGAGTTTATATTGTAAAAAAAAAAGTGCCTGTGTATTTTCATGAATTGACTGAAATCTTTCTTTTTTTCTTCTTATTTCAGACGTACTGGAGGAACACGGCTTGCCAAAGGAATACACACAACAGGTTGGTTTGGGTTTCATTTATTACCTTATGACCTAGTCAACACTGTTTGGATCATGTCAGGCAGTCAGCATATCTACCAGGCCTCGAGGTTACAAAAAAATTCATGCTCAACTCAGCTGAGCACGAAATTTATCCTGCTCATAAATGTTAAAATGCCAACAATTGTTGGCATTTTAACATTTATTAGCATGATAAATACAACATCTGAGAGACTTAAAGCAAAAAAATCTCTTTATTTGTCGGTATTTTAGTTTTTATGAGCAGTTGAAATTTCATGCTCAGCTGAGTTGAGCATGGAATAAGTTTTATAACCTCGGGGCCAGGACTAAGCCTTGGGATAAAGTAGAAATTAAAGAACAAAGAATACTCTACATCTTGATGTTTGAGCAATAGACCAAGTTCATCAGGGACTTAAGCTGGTGGATGAAAAAAATGTCACAGTGGCTGAAAAGCTAGCCCTAAATTAGGATCAGAAGTGTGTCGTTTCTCCATAAATTTTCAGGGCAGCTTGACCCATGTAGGAGAAGTGGGCCTCGTCGTTAGAAAACATGTCTTCGGGGTTTCCGAAAAAGCGAGATTCAAATCAGTCTCCTCAGCTACAGAGAGTAGCTAGAAAATTGCAATTTCACCTGTGGCAAGTTTACATATCATACTTTACAAAAAGCGAATAACAAAGGTGCTGATCAGACTGCGCGGATGTGCAGGCTGGTCTGGGCCTGTGTTGTTCGCAAACTCCCGAAGACAGGTTATCACGTCGAGGCCCAAATCATATGCAACACTTTTGTCAGTTCAGATTATTGAATTTTAATTTTTCACCAAGATGTTTGATAAAAATGGGTTAAAAATGTTTTTTATCATTGTAGGCACATGCTATTCGGGACAAATATTTTCCAATAGAAGTGGACCCAAACTTGACTAATGAAGAGAAAATACCTTACATGGTCGAGTGGTGAGTAATAGAGTTTTCAGGATTATTCCTGAATTTAGAATTTTGAGGCCCAGGGGAAGGGAGGGGTCAAAGCACAATGAGCAGGTAACCTTGACCTACATTTCATACTCAACTGAGTTTGTCATAATTCTTTGCGATAAAGCAAATTTCTGTGCAACAGTGATAGCTGCAAGCCTATTAGGAATTTATGCAGTAAACTAAGGCCAGAATTTTTTTATTAATTGATTTACGAACCCTCCTACTGTAGTTTTACGGAAAGAAGGAAAAAAATAAAATTTAATTTCTAAAATTTTTATTTTATTTTATCCACCGACCCTAAATATTATTTGTTTTGTTGAAAAAAAAATAATATTTTTTGAGGTTCTGTCTCTGTATTTTTGAGAGTGACACTGTAAAAAGTGATTGTCCTGTCCAGATTTTTAGGAAAATGATAAAATATTTAAAAATTTAATACATACTGTTGGCTTGCCTTACCAGTTTTACTGTTTTTTTCTGGAAATATTAAAAAAAAAAAAAAAAAAAAAAAAAAAAAAAAAAACCTCTGAAAATGACCAGTTGACTGGTAAAAAGTTCTGGCCTAATACTGATAGAACCTTGTTAGATAAAATTTGTAAACTTGTTCACTTCAATACCCATTTGGATTTATTCAACTAAACTCACGGTGGTCTGACACCGCTTTCCATGAAATTCTTGTGTGTTGGTTTAATGATTCAGTGACTCGTATGTCTATCTGTTGATTAAAGTTGTTTTACTGTTGATTGTCTATGTATTTAATCAACAGGTGGACAAAAGCTCATGCATTGTTGATGAAATTTCCCCTCAGCAAGAGTCTCCTTCATGATATGGTAGCTAACTCAACTGCTAAATTAAGGTAAGTTACATAGAGAATCCTACAAATGGACAAAGCTCATACATTGTTGACGAAGTTTCCCCTCAGCAAGAGTCTCCTTCATGATATGGTAGCTAACTCAACTGCTAAATTAAGGTAAGTTACATAGAGGATCTTACATGAGTCCTCAACAGGTTGACAAAAGCTCATGCATTGTTGATGAAATTTCCCCTCAGCAAGAGTCTCCTTCATGATATGGTAGCTAACTCAACTGCTAAATTAAGGTAAGTTACATAGAGAATCCTACAAATGGACAAAGCTCATACATTGTTGACGAAGTTTCCCCTCAGCAAGAGTCTCCTTCATGATATGGTAGCTAACTCAACTGCTAAATTAAGGTAAGTTACATAGAGGATCTTACATGAGTCCTCAACAGGTGGACAAAAGCTTATGCATTGTTGATGAAATTTCCCCTCAGCAAGAGTCTCCTTCATGATATGGTAGCTAACTCAACTGCTAAATTAAGGTAAGTTACATAGAGAATCCTACAAATGGACAAAGCTCATACATTGTTGACGAAGTTTCCCCTCAGCAAGAGTCTCCTTCATGATATGGTAGCTAACTCAACTGCTAAATTAAGGTAAGTTACATAGAGAATCTTACATGAGTGCTCAACACATAGACAAAAGCCCATGCATTGTTGATGAAATTTCCCCTCAGCAAGAGTCTCCTTCATGATATGGTAGCTAACTCTACTGCTAAATTAAGGTAAGTTAGAATATGTATGTGAAGCTAGCAGTATACTGGTGCTAGCTACTGCTATACTGCTATTAATAAAATGTTGTCAGTAGTAGCACTTGTAAACTTGACAAATGATAACCAATCACTTCAGACTGGTTTTGATTCACAAAGATGATCATTTTGCAATTATGCATTGTATATTGTTGGCTAACAACTTCATAGACAAAATGAAAAAGATACTCCTCCAACTGTTCAAAAAGCGTATTCCTATATTTGGGCTGACTCATGTTTTACTGTTTGTCTTTTATGTTGCTTTTATGTTCCTCTCGTTTTAAATTACATTTCATTTCCGGGTTTAAGCATTTGCTAACTTGATCGCATCCGATCTGTTAAAAGCTTGTTTTGTTTACCTTATATAAATAAGTGTCCAATAAATAGGAGCATTGCTGGATGCTTGAGTTAAATTTGGAATACCTCTGTCGTTATCGGAAAGTCGAATTTGCTTGGTAAACAACAAAAACTTTTTACAAACTCTCCCAACCAATCCCATTTCATGTATTAGGGAATTTGTAATGCTTTCCTTGAATTATGATGCCGCTCTTAGTGTTTTCGCTTCCAGATATGTATGCTGTAACATTCCATTCCATTCTGTGACGATACCTGGCGGATGGTTATAGCTTCTTACCAATGTTACCAGAGGGAATAAATAAACAAATTATAAGATTTTTTATTAGTCTATATAGAATTTCTTCTGACTACTGTGTTGTCCCAACATACTTTTGGTGTTCCACTCCATCGAGGCTCCCAATGATTATTGCGACTAATTAGAACTAAACCATTCTTTGCTGATTCAGGATTCAGGCGGGCATTAAGTGGGCGTCTTTGTGATCTTGTATAATTTACGATGTCATTTAAGTTCTTTGAACTGGGAGGAACGCTTTGTGTTTGAAAGGATTCCGCTATCATAATTGGAATGTTTACCTTGATGAAGTGTTTGTCCCAGGTCAATTATTTCGAGCTACATTAACATGCTGGCTCCCAAATTGGGATTATTGAGTAGAGAGATTTGTTCTGACAAGTACCTCGGTGCTGGCATCTCTTGTGTAACCCAAATCTAGGCTTTATATATTTATTTGGTGTATATGTTCATTCTATTAGTTACTGATGTTTGGTGTTGGTGTTTAGTTGGTGCTAAGCAAAGTTTAGTCAAAATTAGTGTGTATTAAAATAGTTTGTCATGCTTCTAATTTGTGTAACATCAGTAGCATACCCAAAGGAGCATGCCGGTTATAGAAGTGAACATATAAATTCTTTCATCCATTATGTATCCAAATTTCATGCACTCAAATTTCCATTCTAGTGATAATATGAGCAAGATCACCCTGACGCCCATTGGCAGCTTGAAGCCGCATATCATTTTGTAGTGTTGGTAGTAGCAGTACAGCAGTTATATCAAGATATCTAAATGAGAGTGCATAATGAAAAAATAATTTTCTCATTTCTCAATGAAACCATATGTTGTTGGTACTCATAAGAACCGTCTCAATGAGACGGTTCTTTTGAGCACACAGAACACCTGTCTAAACTGATAGATAAGAAAATATAAACAATTTTATGCTAATAAATGTGTTTAACTGGACTTTTATATATATTTTATTATCTATTTTTAACAGAGATGGATGCAAGGAGTTTTTCAACAAACTTCACGCAAAAGAAATTCCAGTATTGATATTTTCTGCTGGTGTCGGAGATGTGATAAGGGAGATAATCGCTCAGAATTCCACCACTTTGTACGACAACATGCATATAGTCTCAAATGATATTGACTTCAATGATGAGGTAATACACATAGTGCTAAGTCAAACTTTATAGTCAGGGAGATAATATAGTGCTAAGTCAGACGTTATGGTAAGGGAGATAATATACTATTGCTATAAAGTTAAGCATATTTTAACGCGACCCCAATTTTCGGAGTCTTGAAAAATATTTTCAATTTTGTTTCTTACTGGACATGTACATAGGTATTTTGACTACCAAAAAACGGCAAGTATAGTTTGTTTAATGTACTACTGACTACGAACGAGAAGTTCATGGCACAGTACTGTGCATGCGGTGACAACCAAGCATGAACTTTCGTTGCTTCTAAGTCATTTCCCAGCCTTGAAAGACTTACTCTGTATCAATATGCCACGAATAAAGAAGACTGAAGGTAAAAAATGGCAAAATGATGGTATGAGGGACGGTGGTATGAAGCTAGCTGACGTTGCTAGGGTGTTAAATGTGTCCCAGAGAGTCGTGAGCAGACTCTTGAAGAAGCATAGAGAGACTGGTAGTGTTAAGGACAGGAAACGTTCCGGACGTCCAAAGGCCACAACTCCAAGGCAAGACAGGCTTCTTTTCCCAATGAGCCGACAAAATCGTTTTTATTTAAGTGAAACCTTGCGGACCCATCTGCGCGATAACGATCATATAAGAGTGTCCAGGCAGCTTGTTACCAGTCGTTTACTTCAAGCCAGACTACGATCTAGACGGCCGGCGAAACGCCCCAGACTAACCCAGCGCCACAAACGTGAGAGACTTGATTGGGCACGGCAGCATCAGGCATGGGGACTACGCAACTGGAGGACAGTTCTGTGGACTGACGAGAGTCGTTTCTGTCTGTATCATACGGATGGTCGGGCCCGTGTTCGACGCCTGCCTGGCGAACGCTACATTGATCCCTGTGTGCAAGGAACAGTTGCTGGAGGAGGTGGTAGTGTAATGGTGTGGGGTGCATTTTCCTACGACCACCTGCTGCAGCTAACGGTGGTAAATGGGACTTTGAATTCACAAAAGTATCGGGATGAGATTCTTGAGCCTTTCTTGAACTCGCCAGAGGGCCAAAACATGGTTCTCCAAGACGATAATGCGAGGCCACACCGTGCTCGCATCATTGAGGATTACAAGAACCAGCATAACATCGCTAGTCTGCCTTGGCCGAGCTTATCTCCGTACTTAAGCCCCATAGAACACTTGTGGGACGAGCTTGGCCGATGTGTTCGAGCCCGGGTACCAGCCGTATCCAACCTTCGAGAACTACGCCAGGCTCTACTGGAGGAATGGGACAGAATTCCACGTGTTAGGCGCATGAAATTAGTGACTTCCATGATCAAACGGTGCCAAGTTGTAATTAGGCAGAGAGGAGGCTATACCCAATATTAACCGGAAGTAGTGGGGTATTGTGGGCAATTACGTGACTTTTTTCAAAAGATCCCAATAATGTTTGCTAAAAAGACTATCTTCTGAAAAAATTGTACCTGTCGTGACCTAATACCAAAAGTGTTGCTGAATCTTGGCCTCCATGTTTTTTTCGTCGAACTTTATAAATTTTATGGCCCTTTTTGTAAGGTGTTTTTAGCCTATGAAACATTGACAGATTCGATTCGTTTTTTCTTTATCAAATACATGGTATTCAACACTTTTTGTTTATCACAATTAAATTTTCATATATTTCAATCTTTTTTGCTTTCTTAGCGTGTTTCAAATCTAAGTGGTGTTATCAAATGGAATATGCTTAACTTTATGGCAATAGTATATATTTTGCTAAGCCAGACTTTATGATAAGAGAGATAATTTAGTGTTCATTCATACTTTATGGTAAGGGAGATAATAGCTTAGAATTCCACTGCTTTTGTATGACAACATGCATATAGTCTCAAACGATAATGACTTCAATGATGAGGTAACACACGTAGTGCTAAGTCATACTTTATGGTAAGGGAGGTAATAGCTTAGACTTCCAATGCTTTTGTATGACAACATGCATATAGTCTCAAATGATATTGACTTCAATGATGAGGTAACACACCTAGTGCTAAGTCAATTTGAGAGCAAGAGCCAATTCAGGGAACGCAGTGGCTCAGTAGTAGAGTGCTTGACTCGAGACCGAGGGTTCAAGCCTCACCCGTGTCACTGCGTTGTTGTCCTTGAGCAAGACACATTTATCCTAGCTTAGTACTATAGTTCAATCCAGGAAGACCCGTCCCTGTTTAACTGAAAGATTGTTGATGGGATGCAAAGAATCAAATCAAACAAACAAATAAAGCAAGAGCCAATTCACCCAAGCAAAACAGTCAATAGGCTATTTTGTTTGTTTTCTTCAGGAAATAATTCAGGAAATGAACCACAACATGAGATTTCCAACAATATGGCATCTTGACAAGTGTAGACTCAGACGAGCCTGTGCAGCCTCCTTTTTTAGCTTAGAAACTCCAAATGATGTTCAGTCAGTAGCTTAACACTCATAGAATATTTAAGCGACTAGCAAAGGCTCTGATCAGACTGCGCATATGTGCAGGTTGATCTTAGGCTTTACTGGTCTCACATATCACATTGTTGGAAATCACATGTCGCGGCTCAAATGTAACTACCATTCTTAGCCATAGCACGTTGGTCAGGTCGTTCTTACTTTCCTGAAGAAAGCAAACAAATATCCTATTGACTGCTTGTTTGAGTGAATTGGCTCTTGCTCTCATATTGTTAAATGGCATGACTGATGGCACACTGATGTCTGTGTCTTTGCTTATTAAATTATCAATTATCAATTTCAAATGAGCTAGCTCAAATGTTCTAAAATTTCAAACACATAACAGGCCTTTAGTTAAGAGTGCGCACCAAAAAATTAATTTTCTTATTTCTCAATCAAAACATATGTTGTGGGTACTCAAAAGAACCGTCTCAACGAGACGGTTCTTTTGGGCACCCAAAACATATGTTCAAACTGATGGATTAGAAAATATTTGAAATTTTACGCACAAAAAGTTGGTTTATCTAATGCATAATCACTTGCTATGTAGCTAAAATGAGTTTGATCTATCAAAAAGGAAGAGGTTAGATGGCAGGGTTTGTTTCCTGTATTTAACCATTACATGGCAGGCCTCCCAATAAGAGTGCATATTTGAATATTTTTTCTCATTTCTCAATCAAAACATTTGTTGTGGATACTCAAAAGAACCATCTCCACTTGTTTAAACTGATAGATAAGAAAATAATCACAATTTTACACTAAAAATATTTGCTTATCTTGACTTAAGACATGGTCTTATCTAGGTTTTTGGACCCCTTTGTATAGTTGTGCAGGGTTTGCACAGGCTTGAAAAGTACTTGAATATACAGGACTGTCTTGAAAAGTCCTTGAAAATTAAAGTTGCCTTGAAGAGTACTTGAAAAACACTCAAAGGCCTTGAAAAGTCCTTGAATTTTACCATTGGCAAGAGGATTCAACACTGTTTTTTGGAAGGCCTAAATCATTATAAAATTGTGGTGCCTTTATTTGGTGCAGCTGCACCAAATAAAGGCACCATAATTTTACACTGATTTTCTAAAATTAATATCTTTAGTAATGGACTCTAGCATTTCAGAAGTAGAATTTTAACATGTAAACCAGTATTTTTCATAAGTTTTCAGTCCTTGAAAACAGTAGGAAAGTTTTAGAAGTCCTTGAAAAGTCCTTGAATTTTACACAAACTTGCCTGTATGAGCCATGTTGTGCCTCATATACTTCTAGGGCAAAATGGTAGGTTGGAAAGGAGAGATGATTCATGTATTTAACAAGAACGAGGCAGCCGTCCACGACTCCGACTATTTCCAGAATCTCAATCACTGTGTGAATGTACTGTTGATGGGTGATTCACTCGGTGACCTACACATGGCAGATGGTGCTGAAAATATGGAGTCAAAACTCACTATAGGTTTCCTTAACACTAGGGTAAGCAGAGTTTTCCTTAAAAAATGAGTTTAAAACCTCAATTTCGCTGGGTCCTGTAGCACAATCGGTAGCGAGTTTGGTTGCAGATCCAGGGATCGTGAGTTTGATCATGGCCCGGGCCTTTACTTTAATGGAGATTGATCATGAAACATTTTCTACAGTCCCTCTCCTCCTCCGGTGATTCAAGAAGGTTTGGTGTCAGTTACAAGCGAAAGTATGTGTCCGAAGTACTGGTTAATAGCTTAGTTAAGCTTGCCCAGGAAAAAGTGTGGTTAGGTTAACCGCATCTAGACATGACCATTGCTGTTGACTGAGACATAAAACTACAAACAAAACAACAAATTCTGTCTGATTTGTTGTTTTAGAATCCTTTTTGGCAAAAAGACCCAGATTAGACTGCTAATTAGTCAATAATGCTAGCAAATACATACAGCAGACAACTGAAGCAGACAACATTTTCAGATGCATTTGTTGTGATTGGAGCATTAAGGGTTAAGAGTATCTCTGACTATAACTTCTCTATGTTTAGGGTTCCAAAGTATAAATTAGAAAATATCCTAGGCAAAGAAATAAATATTTTTCATTTCAACAGAGGTAGTACTAGTGCAGGGTTTGCACAGGCTTGAAAAGTACTTGAATATACAGGACTGTCTTGAAAAGTCCTTGAAAAATAACTTTGCCTTGAAAAGTACTGGAAAAACACTCCTTGAAAAAGTCCTTGAATTACTATTTACAGGAGGATTCAACACTGTTGTGCATATGCTGCACCAAAAAAGGCACCACAATTTTATACTAATTTTCAAAAACTAATATCTTTAGTTATGGACTCTAGCATTTCCAAAATAGAATTGTAACCTGTAAATAAGTATTTTTCATGAGTTTTCAGTCCTTGAAAACAATAGGAAAGTGTTTTTGGAAGTCCTTGAAAAGTCCTTGAATTTACACAAACTTGCCTGTATGAAACTTGTAGTGACTATTCCAAGGCCTCAAACTACTTCAAATAATGCTTTTATTCTGATTTTATATAAACACAATATTCCTTCTTTGTGGCTAGCCTAAAGGCTGGTGCTAACTTCTAGCTATTAGCTAGAAGTTAGCACCAGCCTTGAGGCTAGCCACAAAGTACATTTATAGACTAGCCATGACTTTAACCATTTAGAAAGAAAAAATCTATACTTGCATTACTAACATCACTTTTATTAGCAGACTAGTAGCTAGTCAATATTGTCTTCTAA
Organism: Loripinus fragilis; assembly: GCA_964019695.1. NCBI lineage: Eukaryota > Metazoa > Mollusca > Bivalvia > Lucinida > Lucinidae > Loripinus > Loripinus fragilis. The sequence goes on from OZ026531.1 coordinate 50,502,093, forward strand.
CATAAAATAGAAAAATCTGTCCATCTGGATCACAAGGCATCCTGGGGACAGATTTTCTTACAGCCCCTCACACTAATAATATATAGAGGATATTCATATTTTTGGAATGAATAGGCTATTTATTTAATGAAGCGAAAAATTCATATTATTCTTGAGTGGCGAGGCCACAAAATATACTTTTTCTTGCTTCGCGAAATGAAATAAATGGCATATTCATTCAAAAAATTTGAATATTCTCTATATAGTTAATTGAATATATTTAAGGGTCACAGGTTATAGTGCATACCCTGATGAAATGCCCCATAGTGCAGCATTTCATCTGGGTCTTCACTGTTTGCCAAAATACCCACTTAGGAGTTTTTTGTCTGCAAAGAGTTAATAGCTTTTTAATATTCTGTAGGTTGAAGACAGTCTCGAGCTATACAAGTCCAGTATGATATTGTGAAAGTAGATGTCTCAAATGCAATCGTCAATAAAATCATCAGTAAAATGAGCCGTGACATGTGATTTCCAACAATTTGACAATTTGACAAATGTAGACTCTGACGAGCCTCTGCAGCCCCATTTTAAGCTTAAAGACCCCAAATGGTGTTCAGTCAATAGCTTAACAATCATAGAATACTCAAGCGACTAGCAAAGGCTCTGATCAGACTGCGCAGGCTGATCTGAGGCTTTGCTGGTCGCACATACCACATTGTTGGAAATCTCATGCACTGGCTCAAGTAGTATTATTTTATATTCTTTAGGTTGACGACAGTCTCGAGCTATACAAGTCCAAGTATGATATTGTGATAGTCCAGGATGAGTCCTTAGATGTTGGGAATGCAATCGTCGATAAAATCATCAGTAAAATAATATTATTTTATATCCTTCAGGTTGAAGACAGTCTCGAGCTCTACAAGTCCAAGTACGATATTGTGATAGTCCAGGACGAGTCCTTAGATGTGGCGAACGCAATCGTCGATAAAATCATTGGTGTTGCCGGTTAACCCCAAGATCTGTGATAGAAAAGTTTTATACCCTTATCTCTGCTGTGTAGTGATATCTTCTGCTCATGTTGTGATACTATAAATAGACTAAACAGTTCATCCTAAACAATTCATCCCTTTCATCAGATGGAACCGTCCACTGAGTATGATATACAGTGAAACCTTTCTTAAGCGACCACTCAAAGAGAAGACCAAAAATTCGTTTTCAAGACCAATCAACGCTTAATGCAGGTCAAAAGTGTTGCAGAATGCTCCAGCATTCTGCAATACTTTCGACCTTCACTAAGATACCATCTGTCATTAAGATCTTACCGGGCCGGGTAGTGCAGTTGGTAATGTGTCTGTTTACCGATGCGTGTCTGACTGCAGATCCAGGGGTCGCGAGTTCAATCCCGGCCTGGTCCGACACTTTCGCGGAGATTGATCATGAAATAATTTCTATGGTCATTCTCATCCCTTCCGCTGATACTTTCAGAAAGGGTTGTTGTCAGTTACAAGCGAAAGTATGTGCATGAAATACTGGTTAACCGCTTGTTCAAGCTTGCCCAGGAAAAAAGTGTGGTTCGGTGAACTGACCATCCCAACATGACCATAGCTGTTGATTGAGACGTAAAGCAACAAAACAAACAAACAAACAAATCATTAAGATCTTTGTTTTGTCTATTTTTAGTGGTGGCATTAGACAGGTTTTACTGTACGGTTATATATTGTTCTGAAATAATGAACACCAGTTTGAAAATGGCTGAATACAGTTACTGTAGTTAATTATCTTCCTTTTTTTTTAACTTAACCCTTTCCTTCATGAATATTCATGCTATTGCTATGCTCCACCCACTATGAATAATTATTAGATATACTTTCATTTTGGTATACAGAACAAAGAAATTACTATTCAGGCTTACTTGTGTTGGATCAGATGTAACATATTTCTATGAGTAAACAGAGTAGACCCTGATCAGATAGCTCTTACAAGCAAACAGAGTAGACCCTGATCAGACAGCTCTTATAGGCAAACAGAGTAAACCCTGATCAGGCAGCTCTTACAAGAGCTGCCTGATCTGGGTCTGCTCTGTTATCAAAAGCATTAAAAGATGTCTCTATGAGGTAAAGGGTTAAGTGAGGTATTTACTATATAATTATGCATAACACATATTTTTATTGTTTTGTTTGAAATGGCATAATTCGAGGAAAACCTTCAAATTCTTGAAATTTTTGAAAAACTTAAATGAGGGATTTATTATTTAAATTCTGCATTACAGCGCAGTGGCTCAGTGGTAGAGTGCTTGACTCAAGACCGAGAGGCCGCGGGTTCGAGCCTCACCAGCATCACTACGTTGTGGTCCTTGAGCAAGACACATTTATCCTAGCTTAGTACTGGTTCAACCCAGGAAGACCCGTCCCTGTTTAACTGAAAGATTGTTGATGGGATGTAAAGAATCAAATCAAACAAACAAACAAAAACATTGTTTTGTTTGAAATGGCATATTTGGAGGAAAACCTTGAAACTCTTAAAATCCTTGAAAAACTTAAGTGAGAGATTTACTATTGTAATTCTGCATTACATTTTTATTGTTTTGTTTTAAATGGCAATTGGAGTAAAATCTTGAAGTTCTATCAAGAAAATATGCAGTCAACCATATCTGCACAAAGTACACATGGCATAACCCACACATGCAGACATGGTTGCACACTTCTTTAAGTTTTTATTTAGTGCCGTCCCTTTATAACACACCTCGCTATAACACCAAGTTGGATATAACAGTGTCATGTTGTGGCTCCAAAAATGTTTTACCATTTTCTTGTAATTCTTTTGTAAAAGTGTCCATTTATAGCAGGATTCACTTCACCGGCCACGTAGCCCAGTTGGTAATGTTCTGGCTGCAGATACGTGTCTGACTGCAGATCCAGGAATTGCGAGTTCGATCCCGGACTGCTCCCATACTTTTGTGGAGATTGAACATGAAATAATTTCTACGGTCATTCTCCTCCCTTCCGCTGAATCATTCAAGAAGGTTTGTTGTCAGTTACAAGCGAAAGTATGTGCATGAAGTACTGGTTAACTGCTTGTTCAAGCTTGCCCAGGAAAAAGTGTGGTTAGGTGAACTGACCATTCCGCCATGACCATAGCTGTTGACTGAGACGTAAGGAATATAATCAAACAAACAAACAAACAATACACCTTGTTATAACTTAAACTTGGATAAAATACAGTCATGTGGCTCCCAATTTTTTTTACCATGGAATTTTACGAAGGAATTATAGGAAAATGATCATAAAATGGTCATTTTTCCTTTAATTCCTTTGTAAAACTGCCCCTTTATAACATGATTCACTTACTACACGGTCCATTCCTATGGACCCCAAACTTAGCATTATAAAGTTAATGCACTCTACTTAGATTTGCTTCTAAGATTCAATTTTTGAACCAGCTCTGAGATTTTTGTATTTAATGCATTTTATAAAATGAGCTGTGGCATGAAATTTCCAACAATGTGGTATGTGCGACCAGCAAAGTCTCAGACCAGCCTGCGCATATGCGCAGTCTGATCAGAGTCTTTGCTAGTCTCTTGAATATTCTATGACTCTTAGGCTACTGACTGAAAATCATTTGGAGTTTTTAAGCTTAAAAGGAGGCTGCACAGGCTCGACTGAGTCTACACTTGTCAAAATGCCACATTGTTGGGAATCTCATGTCACGGCTCAAATCATTCTTTATAGATGAATGCATAGCTTTCTAGTGGGTTTAGATGCCTAAGTTTTTGCCTTGGTCTTTATCTTCATCCGATTTTTGGTTGTTATTTTTATATAAAATTTGTAGCAAACAGGTCTGACAATTTTTTGACAAAAGAAGGGGTGTTGTTCCTGTTACCTTTTATCCAAGTCTGGATAGCTAGAATTATTTTGATTTAGAATTAAAAATAATTTTATAATTATGCACTCTTCTCCGGAGGCCTATGGCCGGAGACATCACCTTTATCATAGAGTGTGCAGGTACGCTTGAGTCCAAGTTGGTCCCTAATATGCAATTAGAATCGATATTTCATGAAGGAGCACATTGGCTCAGTCGTAGAGGGGTTAACTTGAGATGCTGGTTTGAGACTCACCGGAGCCACTGCATTGTGTCCTTGAGCAAGACACTTAATCCTCCCCTAAGTACTGGTTCAATCTAGGAAACGTCTCAACATGATAGAAAAATTGTTGACTGGGATGCAAAGCATCATTGCAAAAGAAAAAAATTATATCTTATGGCCTATTGTGATATTTTGTTTTCAGAAAAATCCAACCAATACTGATTTTTGTAGGATAGTTGCATAGGTCCAGGCAAAGAATTTTTGAGTGTAAAATTGTGAATATTTTGATTACCCATCAATTCAAACATGTGTTCTGGGTTCTCAAAGAACCGTCTCAATGAGACGGTTCTTTTGAGTACCCATTGCATATGTTTTGGTTGAGAAATAAGAAAAATAATTTTCAAATACACACTTGGACCTGGGTTGAAATGGCAATTATTTATATTTTTATAGTACCTGCTGTCACTAGTTTGTATTTTATGATTGTTGTGTACAGTCTGGTGAAAAAATAAATTGTTAGACTCCCATGGTGTTTTTTTGAAAATATTTCTTTATTAGTACATGTATTATGTAACCCATATAAGCCTAGCATCCTTTTTTTTTGTTTGGTTTGTTGTTTAATGTCGCAGACAACAACTACATGTATTGTGTTAATCCATATAAGCCTAGCACCCTTTTTGTTTTTGTTTTTTTGTTTGGTATTCTATGGTCATGCTGAAACGGTCAGCAAACCTAGCCACACTTTTTTCCTGGACGAGCTTAGACTGAGCAGTTTACCAGTACTCAGTGCACATACTATTGCTTGTAAATCACCCTTTTTGTGGGACATAGGCAAACAGTGCATACCCAGATCAGATGCTGCAGAACACAACATCTGATCAGGGTCTCCACTGTTCGCTTATTGAATATTCTATTAAAATTTGAATAAAAATAACAAAAATAGCATCAAATAACTTTCAAACAGAAATGGACTTATCCAGTTGATCTAATTGATAAGAGTGGAAAATTCCATTAGTCTTAAATGGGTTAATTTACTTTTCTTGAACCGGATTGAATATACAATGTATTTGCTCCTTAAATCTTTAAAAAAAATGTCTGCATCCCCTTCAGATGGGGGTAGGGGTGCATTGACTTATTGACCTTAGCATTCAGTTTCAACAACGGTATCTCTACCTTAAAACTTGGTTACAGGGATTTTCCTATCTTTCTGAAGTGGACAGGGGCCTGTTGAATTTGGAAAAATATCATTTGAGCCATCAAAATTGGGAAAACTAGATTCAGTCTAAAAGAACTAGATCTCCATTTTTCCATTTTAAATTGTCAGATTTAAAACAATAATAAATATCAGTCTATTGTTGTGCCAACCCAGAGTGACAGTGAGGTCATGATTTGTTTACAAAGTTATTAAGGACTTATAATCGATAGATCACTTGTGTATTAATCCTATCCGCAGGATAGGATTAATACACAAGTGATCTATCGATTCGTGTTAGCTCAAGTGATGTGTACAAGTTAATGTTTTACTTAACAATTGTAAACAAAAATACGTCACTGTCACTCTTGGCTGGCACGATAGTAATTGCATTGACCTTTATAATTGCTCACGAATATATGCATTAATGTGTGAATGTAAACATCTGTAACCTTGCTATTTTTGGTCCGATTTTCATGAAAATTTCACCAAACTGTAAAGCCAAGGAATTGGGGGTTTTGTTTACTATTTTGGGAAGTTTTTACTAATTTCTGGATTGGGAAGAGGCTGATATTCGGCCCAAAAAAAAGGCCTAGGAAAATCCTGTGGTTATTATATCTATATTTCACAAAAAGCTTGTAACAAGAGAAAACCATGAATGTACTGATCCAACTGTTCCTGGAGATCTGGGTCTTCACTGTAAAGCTAGAACATGTTCTGTATATAGCATAAAATTTGTAGTCTATCAGATGTATATCAAACTACAGTAAAACCTGTCTTGAGCGACCACTCAAAAATAGACAAATTAAGGATCTTAATGACAAATGGTAGCTTAATGAAGGTCGAAATTTGTCATTAAACTATCTTCAGTTGACCACTCAAAAATAGACAAAACAAAGATCTTAATGACAAATGGTAGCCTAATGAAGTTCGAAAGTATTGCAGAATGGAATGCTTCCCTTGGAGCATTCTGCAATACTTTTGACCTGCATTAAGCGATAATTGGTCTTGAAAACCAATTTTTGGTATTTTTTGAGTTGCCACTTTAGACAAGTTTTACTGTACATGAAAACTTGTTTTTTTCTACATGCTGATTGAAAAAATTGTTGAGAAGTTTTTGAAAAGAAAGTTTATGGTGTACAATTTCAAATCCAATTTGGCACATGTTGTCGGTACATGTTGAAATTGCCTTTATGAGGCAATTCCAAAGTGTACTGACAACATGTTTTACTGAAAAAAAAGAAAAGCCATTTTTAAATTCACTCTTCTCAAGTATCATGCCTATGTCTTTGCCTCTCTACAACATGTCAAGCTGCCAAACATTCCCAAACTACCCGCAATATGGCAAATTTTGTATATTTACATGACAACTCCTATCATATATAAATAGGCCAAACTCCTGAATCCAATGTGTCAAAAATTTATTTTGAATAAGCGAGTATTTTGAAAAGTTGCAGTTCAAATTTTCGAGGTTTTACTGTTTGTCATTCCTGGTCATAGGTCACTTGTTAAAGGCTAAGTTGAATGTTTTTCATTGCCAACTTATTTTATAGACTTTGACCTCGGCATCCCGGCACCCTACCCACAGATAATCTTCCTTATCCATCACTACAGAGTACGGCCCAAATAAACCTTGTTTCTCAACAACATGTATTTCAGAAAAAAAGAAAAGCCATTTTTAAATTCACTCTTCTCAAGTATCATGCCTATGTCTTTGCCTCTCTACAACATGTCAAGCTGTCAATCATTCCTAAACTACCCATCAATATGGCAAATTGGGTATATTTATATGACCAACTCCTATCATCAACTTTGATTTCAAGAACTACTGTTTTGCTAGTCTAGTACTTTCACAGTTTTATAGCCAAATCTTGTAAATTTGAAGTCCCAGGGACTAGATATTTATTTTCGAAGTATCGAAAGTTTGAATTATAGGGTGGTAGACATAAGAATACATACTCCTCAAATTTATTATTATCAGTTTTTTTTCCAATCAAGCAAATGTTTTATGTGCGTAAAAGAAACGTCTCAGGGAGACGTTTCTTTTACGCACACAAAATATGTTTTTATAGATAGTATTTAAAATAGTTATAAATAGGCCAAACTCTTCAATCCTATGTGTCCGAAACTTATTTCGAATAAGTGAGTATTTCGAAAAGTCAGAGTTGAAATTTTCTAGGTTTTACTATATTTCGATCTTGATTATTGGTCACTTGTTGAAAGCAATAATGAGCGTTTTTCATTGCCACATTATTTTATAGACTTTCACCTCGGCATCCCGGCACCCCACCCATAGGTAATCCTCTTTATCCATCACTACAGAGTATGGCCCAAATAATCCTTGTTTCTCAGTAACAAGCAATTGGAGTAGCTTCCCTTGGTGATCAAGCATGTGGATGCAGTGATTGGCTGAATCTGCCACCATGATGTGACCAAGTGCATCACAGGTTATCCCCCTTGGCTCAAAATTAGTTTTCATCCCCTTGACTCCATTGGCGGTGTAGGAGCATTTTAGCTCTCCTGATGGCTTCAAAATTACTACGCCTAACTGCTTACTGTCAGAGACACAAATATCTCCATTAACATTGACAGCCACTCGCAGAGGATACATAAACGTATTGCCGTCTGCTCCGTATTCAGTTACCATCTTACCAGATGAATTCAGTTTGACGACCTTATTCTTATGATTTGGGCGGTAATCTTGAAAAGCAGGTGATTCGGCTAGGCAGACTAACAATTCATCATCCGCAGTTACAAATAGTCCCCGAGGATGGTAACCTGGGAAAGAAGCAAAGGATTCCAAATTGAATCCGGGTCCGGGTTTGCCAACAAGTTTCTGTTCATTGCTAGTCATGTACAAGGTTTCTTCAGAATCCATGGCGATGAAGTCGACTGTCTTGCTGACAACGTGGGATTTTATCTTTGCTCCATGACGGAAGAAGTGGTGGGCGTCTGCTGTCCAGCCGAGTGCTATCCACGCTGAGGCGTCATTAGTTGGACAAACGCAGCTGATCGCTTTGAAGCTGGAATCCACCGAGAAAGATGCAAATTCTTCAACCTAAAATAGATATAAACAAATGATAGCTAAAAAATTAAATAAACATTAACAGTATAAAAACACTTTTAATACAACAAATAAGAATGAACTTTATATGGTCTAGCTCACAAGATTTCGATACTTATCACATCATCGAACAGTGAAGGCTCAGAAAAGCCTGCTGTGAGCATATGTGAAGTATCAGATGAGCCTGCGCATATAGGAAGTCTTCCCAGAGCCTTTGCTTCATATATACACAAAGTATGGAAGAAGAGTAAGACTGATACAAAAAATTACTCATCTATGCTGGATATCTTAGCATGGGCATTTATAGCAGGTTTTGCGCATATGAGAAAAGCATGGTAAATGTTCTAAAATTTTGAACTCTACTTGCCAGCTAAAAGGCCTAGACAAACAATGCAGACCCAGATCAGACTGCTTCTAAAGAAGAAGTCTGATCAGGGTCTTCCTTGTTTGCTATTCTGATGAGCTTTGTCTGAATTCCAGCCCTGATACAACACTTATTCTTTGAAAACAGAATGAGAAAATTGTTCTAAAATCTCATGTAATGGCCCATATAAAAGATATAGAATTCCTGAAATAATTTTTTGAAAAAGTTGATATTGAAAAAAACAGACAAAAAGCATGCAAAATTACCCAGCAGACAAAGAGTAAAAGAAAATGCAAAGTACCTTAACGACTGGCTCTCTACTACGAGTTTTGCTCAGGTCACCGAACATGTCTTTGAAACCCTCCTGATTGTTCGTGGCTGGTTCAAACTCCATGGACAGTTTAATAAGTCCTGTCGGAGGTTTAGATTTCGCCATCTTAGTCAGCTGGTCCGATAATTTCTCCTTATTTCTGGCGATATCGGCATCTGATCCATAACTCACTACCTGCAATCATCAAAGAACTTAAACCCTTTTGTATGATAATGAATTTTTCCATCGGGTTTGATTCATTGGATCAGTGATGGTTCATTGTACATATTGAGGGGTCACAGCTTAGAATTTTTTAATCAGAATTTACTTCAGCCCCTGAAGATTGTATTTTCTCCCACCTTTGCCCTTGTAAGAATATAACAATCCACCATGAGTGCCCATGTAGGATAGAGATATCTCACCTGAGGGGTCAGAATTTGAAACAGGGACGAGGCTTGTAGACCCTGAACATTAGTCTGATCTGGGCTTGCAATATTTTCTCTCCCACATGTTTAGATATTTAAGATAATTGAATGAAGCATAAATGCCATTATTATAACAAGGACCAGCCCAAGTATAAAGACTTGTGACAAAAAGGAATGTTACCTCATTGGCAGAATGAAGCTGCATAGAGAATGACGTTGCCTTGTCGCTGATCATTTTCCGTCTCACCCCAAGTCTTGCCACTTCCACCTTGTACTCATCTTCTACATCATCCAGAAGCTTCCTAGACAGTGTGTCAATCTCTTCATGCAAGCTTTTAGTCTGCTCCATTATCTCCCTTGAAAGTTTTTCTTTCTCTGACTCCAATTGGCCAGCATAGGTTGTGATGTCATTGAGCTGGGTGTGGATTGTTGGCAGCCATGTTTGTGCCCCTTTCAGCATGTCATTGAGAAGCACTCTTGTTTCCGTGGCAACGTCCGACAGGTCTTCGCTGGGGTGCTGCTCATGGGAGGTCACTTTACATCGTAGACAGATTGGTATGGAACATTTTCTGCAGTAAAAGACCAGTTCATCCCCTTTATGTTTCTCACAGAAGGACTTACTGGTGACCTGACCTTCACCTGCATGTGACCTGTCGGTCAAGGACACAAGATGGTGATCTCTGGATGACGTCATCTTCAAGTGTGTGCGAGAACAGTTGGCACACATATTCTGCTCACATTCGAGACAGTTCTTCTCTGACCTTGACCCCTCATCACACACCTGGCAAGGTGTATTGGCAGCAATGCTCGACTTCGTCCGCGCAGCTTTGATGTAAAAGTTTGTCTGCAGCTCCTCCACTCCACCTGTTGGTGTGATACACTCCAGTGCACACAGAGGACACGCAAATTTGTTATTGTAGCAGTTCTTCTCTGTGTAAACTTTTAAACACAGGCAACAGAAACTATGGAAGCACGGAAGAATCTTGGGGTCAACAAACAGTTTCAGGCAAAGACTGCATGTATGCATGTCTTCATTTTCCTTAAGATATGTCCTTGACCTTGGGGTCAGTAGTGTTTGTGCCATTTTTGACATTTTCAGAAAATTATTTAACTTTAACACAAGTTGAAGCTTTTGTAAAACTCTACATTTAGTGTACACTTAGTACATTTATTTATCTGCGGAGCATAATAAATGATCCAAACTTTTGATGTGTCCTAGAAACAGGATCTGTGCTATTTAAAGAATTCCATTTGGTCACTATGGAAACTTATGAACAGAAGAACATAATAATTTAACTTTTTGCCTACTGGGTAATTTTGCATGCTTTTTGTCATCTGGTGATTTTTGTCGAAAAATTCTTTCATCAGTGTCAGTGATGAAATTTTGCATGCTTTTTGTCATTTGGTGTTTTTTGGCAAAATCATTGTTTTCAAAAAATTCTTTCATCAGTGTCAAAACGTTTGGATCCAGATCAGGACTGACATTTTGTTAGTCCTGATCTGGGTCTAAACTGTTTGCAAAGGCAATCAGCAGACGTCACTAGTTGGCAATAAGTAAGAGTTAAGTCCATTCTGTGAAAAAATACAGGAACATACAAGTGTACAGTTAGTTAAATTCACAAGTTTTCTTCAAGAATATTATACCTTTACAATAAACAAAAACAGAAATAGGAAAATAAAATTAACAATTTCTCTTTAAAAATTTTAAACTTTAGAACAAAAGCAAAGAACTGGGTGTGAAAGGTTTTGAAATTTGAAACCTTTTAGTTCAATGACATTTTTGTAATTAGATAAGACTAATGTTTGTTCTGAGCTCCGAGCAGAAACAAAAGAAATGCTTTTGGTACACTGCCCGAATATTTGTTTTTTATTGTTATAAATACATATAATAAGCAATTAAAACATGCAGAGCTGGGCAAAATGCTGCCGATTGCAATAAATGAATTAACAACTTTCTTTCATATTCATAGAGTGTGATCCATTCAAATTCAGATGTAAAGGCAAGGTGGGTTATAAAATTGAGGACACAGCATGTGAACTTGTCAGTCACACCATTTAGCTGGTCGTGCTTTGGTAAATTTAGCACTCTGCGCACTGAGTTTATTAGACTTCGAGCTAAAAAAGGTCCTGCTCCCCCCCCCCCCCCCCCCCCAGGGAATTTTGCAGACATATCCTATCTTGAAGAAAATTTCAAGCCGCATCTTTTAAGAGATGTTTGCACTCTGTGCTCCGGGGCGTTAGTCTCTGACAGCCTGTTACATATGTTACTGTAACAAACTAAGGAAAAAATCAAAATGACAGTTTGAGCTGCAGAAAGAAGACATTAAACCATCTAATTATTCAAATTTCTCATGTAGTTTGCAAGCTGGATGCCTAAGCTACATAAAAGTAGCATTTCAAACAAAATTTCAGCCTTCAATGGTGTTATATGCGTTACATAGATTAAATTTCTCTTTGAAAGTTGAAATCGTGACTAACATCATTCATTTTAAAGACAATTTGTTCATTTTTACAAGTGTTTTTAATCTTAGTTTACTAAAATACTCATTTGACTAATAGAAAAAACAAAGTTTGCTTTTCTATCTCAAATACATTGTTTTATATGAGCTATTAAACAACCCTACCCCCAATTTTAAGTATCCAATTTTGGTATCTATTATTGAAGAAAAATATATGAAAATATTTGACGCTCGTGGATATCTTACATTTTTGGCACTGTCTTGCTAATGCAATAAAGAATCATACATTTGCAAGTTTGACATCAGGATCAGAGCACTTATTTAAGTATGTAACGTAAGTTACATGGCATAATGAATGAGCTAGGAAATTTTCTTGGAAGTAAGAGATGATATTTCAGAAAAATACCGTTTTTCACATGTTTTCCTATTAATCTCTAGCCTCTGGTACCTTAGTCTTAGTAATTAGAGTCATTGCTGATAACAATTCTATGGAATTGTGTTACCTATGTTATATATAACCTTTTTAATCACATATTTCCTTATGCTTATAATATTAAAATATATAGACATATAGATAGAAAATAATAGTTCTCATTTAAATGACACAATTTAATAAATATTCCTATTAAATAAAATTATTCAAAAACAATCTTTATTCAAGTCACCCTCACAATGTCTATCATTGTGTCTGCTTCTATGGCAAAATAATCACCCATTTCATCACAACCAGTAGAATCATGGCATTGTATTAGGACTGCAAACTGAGTACAATCCTGTTCCTCTCCACCCCTTTCGGAATAGTGCAGACATATCCTACCTTAAAGAACAATTCAAGCTGCATCAAATAAGAGATGTTTGCACTCTATTAACTAGGGGTTTAGCCTGTAATGGTATGATACGTATGTTACCATATCAATTTAAGAATAAATGAATTTAAAGTCTGAGAATCAGAAAGAAGACATAAAACTATCTATTTATTTGAATTATTCATGTAGTTTGCATGCTGAATACCTTTGATACATAAGAAAAGATTTTTTAACAAATATACAGCTTCCTATGGTGTTATTTGTGTTACATTAATTAAGATTGCTTTTTAAAATTGATAATTGTGACAAACATCACTTATAAGCATTTCGTGTGATCCTCCTCTTTTGCCATCAAAAGACTTAATTTTCTTTGTATGTGTGGCCAGTGCCAGCGTCAAACAACTTGACTCAGCCAAACTTGAATCCTTAGCATTCTTCAAAAGCAGAAACAGCATGTCATGGGATCAAACACCTGATTAAATATGGGTTTAATGCCATATCACATATATGCATACAATGGAGTATGACTCTGGTATATATCTCTCTCTGTGAAGTGGCAAGAGCAATCTAACTGCAGCTGCATCTGCATCCGTGCTAGTCAAATGATAACTTTACTCTGATTTTGCAAAATCTATGTCTCTACCGTGTACCTCTAAGAATACTTAAAGATTTCTGACATTGGTCAAACAGAAATTTGATAGGCTGCTTTTTTGCATCATTTGCCATGGAACTTATCCAGTCTTTTGGTGCTTAAGTCCTCAGGTCTTAGCTCAATAGTATTTTGCTGCGCCCAAAGAACTTTATAAGTTTTCTTTAGTTACAATGTTGACTCTTGATGGTTTTGGAAGACCGTCTGAAACAATTTCTGTTACACCTTGAAAGTTATCTGGTATAAGAGAAAGAATATGAAGTTGGACATTGCCATCAATTATGTTTGCAGTAGGTTGTTTTTTGATGTCAGTACATTGAAGCATGCCTTAAAATAATGTAAAACCTATGATATCTCAGTTTTTACAGCCATATCATTAGCTGTTGCATTCAAAAGAAGGAAAGTGGACTATAGGTAGAATGGGATAACCAGAAGTTCTATATTATGCTCTATGGAAGATTTATACAGAGTAAACAAGTTGATAAGGTGCCTCATTTCATGATCCATTGAAACCACTGAAATTGAAAACACCTGCCTCTGACTGTGTAATCAAAAAGGATGTCAAGACAATGCCCTTGCTCATTTATTATGACGAGTTATATATGTTACATCCTTTAATAAGCGCTCTTATCTTAGAAACTTAGTGAAGCATTGACTTGAAAGGGTCTATTTGCGCTCTGTTCATCCTGCATTTCATTGCTTTACCTGCTGTGATACATCTAGTTCGTTTATCTGAAGGGAAAGAGTTACCTCGGTTTCAGCACTTCAGAAGTACTGAGACTTCAAATAAGTATTTGAATGCTTGGGGAAAGATAATAAGTGCAGAGACATTATTAGATGAAAATATGCGGGTTGCATGTATGGAAAGGCTACATTTATAAAAGTTAACCAGCTAAGATATGATTCTTTATCACAGAAATATCAAGGCACATCAGTCCAGGTACTCATTACTCTTAATGGCATTGTTTTCCTCCTTGTAAAGCTTTAGTCTTTCTCCTATTTGCAGAGTATCACTTGAAACACATACTCAAAGAGCCAACTATTAGGAATTCATATCAGTTTCCGAATGTTCCAAGCCATAAATGGCAAAATTGGAAAGTTGATAATGGCTCATCAATTTTGAGTGGACTGGTGGTAAAATTGAATAATAGTAAATGATTGAAATATTGTGTGATGATTTTACTAGTTGCAAGGAGGCGTGTGATAATAATGATTACCACAGAAGCAGACAACGACAAACGTTTAACATGAGTGTTAAATCGATGAGAAATAGTTTGGACCATTTCATTTATTGTATTTTCTTGTTAAAATGAAAAACTATCTTTTCTATTTGTGGCTCTATATTTAGCATTATGTGCACCGTATTAGGAAATGTGTCCAAAAGGTCATTGATAACATCTGTAAAACAGTCCATGGGCTTGATAATCAGAAATGAATATAATTTCTAGTGTTTTGGCACCAAAGACTTATAAGTACACATTACGTGTCCTGATCTTAAACTTAATGACATCTTGCAGATATATGAGCAAGACAGACTAAGAAAATGAAAAATATATACATGCTGTAATTGCTTTCATGTGTTTTACTTAAACGGTAATAACAAAATTCGCTTCTCTGTAAAACTGGGAGTAGGGCTGTGTATCAGCTCCTATAAGACAATATATTTAAGATAGAAAAGCAAACTTGGTTTTTCCTATTCATCAATTGAGTATATGTTTGTAAAATCTAATAAAACAGTTTGAAACCAAGTCATAGAAGTTGTTTAACTAAATGACGATAGCCACAATTATAGCCTTTAAATTATAACTAGGTTCATGTAACACCACAGTTAGCTGTATCAATGTTACACAGCTTCCATATGTAGTAAAGACATCAAGTATAAAGATATAAGAATGTCAATTTATTAGATAATTTTAATGTCTTCTTTTAGTAGCTCAAACATTCAAATTTCTTATTCTCAAATTGATATAGTAACATATGTAACAAGCTGTTACAGGCTAACGCCTCGACTTACAGAGTGCAAACATTTCTTATTAAATGCACCTTGAATGGTTACATAAGATGTAATTTGACTGCAGAATTCCAAAGGGGATTAGGATGGAGCAGGCCCTTATTCAGCTTGATGTCAAGATACTGTTTGATGATTTTACTTATCACGCTAACATATGTAACGCTCTCTGATCTTTAAAACTTGATGACAACTAGCAGATATATAAGTCTTTATCATAGGAGCCAGTTTAAAATCTCTAAACAATGTAAGATATCCAACAGCTGCAAGTTTTTTCACAATCTTAGCTCAAACTTTCAAACTACATTTCCTTTATTTGATATAGTAACGCATGTAACACGCTGTTTAAGACTAACGCCCCAACATAGAGAGTGCAAACATCCCTTATTTGATGCAGCTTGAGTTGTACTATAAGAGGGAATATGTCTGCAAAATACCCTCAAGGAGATTAAAACATTTTTAGGCATATCTTACGTAAAGACAATGAGCTTGCCCATTTATTACATCAGGTAACATATGTTACAGCCTCTGATATTAAAAATTTTGCAACAAACTTGCAGATTTATGAGTCTTTTCATATAAGCAAATAAATCCCAAACAATGAAACACATTCATCAACTGCAAATATTTTTTAACTATTTTTACTTTAGTTTTAATACCAAACTTTTCACCTTAAAACTGAGTAGGGGTAGGGTTGTTTAATTGCTTATTCCAGAAAAAATATTCAAGCTAGGGAAACAAACTTTAATTTTTCTGTTAGCCAATTGCATAAGCTAGTCAGACATGGTTAAAAACATTTTTCAAAACACACAGAGAGATTGTGAATGTAAATGATGTTAGCCACACTTGCAAATTTTAATGGGTTATCTGATTTATGTAACGCATATGACACCTTAGGAAGCGGCAATTTTGTTCAAATGGCTGTCATATGTAGTTTAGATATCCAGTATGCAGACTATATGAATGATTTTTAAAAATATATATTTTAATGTCTTTAATTTGTAGACCAAACTTTCAATTTACTTTTTCTTAGTTTGATTAAGTAACGTATGTTACAGGCTCTTACAGACTAACGCCCCGGAGCACAGAGTGCAAACATCTCTTAAAAGACTCGGCTTTCAATTCTCTACAAGATAGGATATGTCTGCAAAATTCCCTAGGGGGGGGGGAGCAAACCCATTCTCAGCCATCCGTCTATATTAACTGATGCATCAGAAACGAATTCTCGAACCTTGGACATACAAACCTATAGTACTGCCGCATTAATAAGAAACGTGAAAATTCGACTTTATGTGCATCTATTCACGTTATTTTCTCTTGAACTTTTTGATGTGCGGATAGAAATTTTTCAGCCTGGTGTTTTTGCTGTGTTTTTCTGTAATTAGATGGAATTTTGGCATATTTTTGGTTCTTTTCAACGGGGGAGTATTACTGTTGGTAGAATAGACATAACCTGACCCAATTTATTAATAACATGCAACGGTTGACTGAATCATTCAATGTCGTTTCAGGTCAGTAATCACCGTATAGGTTATATGCTGAACAAAAGTGAAAACGCTACACCTGAATCGTTTGCCATCTATATGCAAAATGATGCACGCCAGTAAAGCAAATAAAAGTGTATCTGAATGTTCAAAGACTGGGTTATGCATAAAAGTAAAAGCTACATGAAAGTCATTTAAATGTGACAGGGGGTACAATTTTTCAGGTTACAAATTTGAACGGAAATCTCACATAGTTTATGCCTTCAGAAATCCACTGCCAACCAGATCCGACTAAACGTAATGGTAGTCTAGACATATGACAACCAGAAATGCGAATGACTTATCAAAATGTGTTTTGATCGTTAAAAGCATCCTTAGAAAGCGGGGTTTTCATCCAATTGGCCAAGCTTGAAATTTTATCACTGAAATCTCCATTATAGGAAAACCAATGTGTTGTTGCATCTTAGTCTGAGAACATTACTGGTCCAGAAATAATAGGAACAATGTGCCGATAGGTATACCTAATTTGGCAAAATAAATTTATCGAAAGTCGTGATAAATTGAAGATTACCACACATTTAATATTCCCTATTTGTTTTTGTCAATGGGAGACAATTTACATTTTTTTTTACAAAATTGATAAATTCGAAACTGATTTCTGCGCTTGTTTCAAGGGATAAGTAAGTTCTCTTGTGTTTTAATGCAACACAAGTATGACAAAATCTGATAAGCGCAACTGTTTATATTTGCACATGCGAAATTGCATAATTCAGTGAATAAAGCTTTAAACACAAAAGGGATCATAACTCTGAGATCAAATGAGACAAATGGGTGGAGTTTCGACGAATCATTTGCTGGATGTCTGGAAAACATTATTAAGCTTTAGTAAATACTTTTCGTCCAATACTTTCTCACAAAATATAGAATATTGTAGTGTAGCATTTTCACTTTTGTTCAGTATAGCATAAAGAGTATCGTACATATAAAGTACTGCTGCATAAATTTGAATTGCAAATAAATGACCTAAGATGTACCTTTTCAGCTTATATCACATTGAGCATTCAATAATCCTGAATAATTTCAGGCAGAATTTTGACAAATGCCTGGTATTATCGCTAATATTTGCTTTAATAATTCTGATGGTAGAATTTGGGCAATTTATTCCACTTATTTGAAACTTGAAAGAATGTATGTAAACAGTTCAAATTAACTAATTGCAGAAAACAAATGGTTGACTATAAAAGTTACATATGTAGTTGATAATGTTTAGGCCATTTACCACTGTAAGTTGTTTATAATAGCCACATCACGCTGTTTTATTACAAATATAGGAAACAGTATTTACCCGTGTCAAACTGATCGTTTTGGATCAATTGGCTCTGGGTCTACGCTGATTGAATCGATACTATCAACTGAATAACAGTGCTTAAAAATAAAACTAACTTGTACAAAGCAATCACGCTTTTAAAATGTGTGATGCTTTTGACACTTACCTGTAGAAATTTAAGTACAGATATATAGGCCGTCACATGGCTGTCACACCGTTTAAATTCCCCCCGCTTTTCAGAAAGCCTAAAAATGTCAAAATTCCCAAGAGATCAGGGATCAGGGCAGTGGTAGTAGATTCTTCAAACAATTTTCTTCAGACACTGCAGGATATTCTAAATCCAGATTTGAGCTTTATTTTTGGAAAAATGCAAGTAATAAAATAATATTCCAGATTTTTGCGTTTCTTATTATTGAGGCAGGACTATAGGTCATATTTGCGACACATCGTCTTGTTATGGTGGACCATTGTGCCAAGTATTAAGATAATTAGGGGTACTAAGCTGCATAAGTTATGCGAGATAAGTGAATTTGGGATTTGACCTTGGCATGTGACATTGGACATATGGACCCAGATCCTGTACATAATGCATCATCTAGTTATGGTGGACATTTGTGCAAAATGATTTGATAGTGGGTCTAAAGTCGTGGGAGATATGCTCCAGAAACAAATTTTCCACTTGACCTTGGCCTGCGACCTTGACCTCGGACATATGAATCTTGATCATTTACACAACACAACCGCTTATCATGTTGGAAATTTTTGCAAAGTGATACAATAAATGGAGGTTGTGGAAGTTATGCTTCGAAGAGCATTTTTCATGAAAATGGACCTTGACCTTGATGACCTTGACATACAGACCTGGGTCATTTATGCACCACATTGTCGTTTTGGTGGACATTTGTGCCTAGTGTTATGATAATTGGTCGAAGGATGTGAAAGTTATGCTTGCCGAAACAGATTTTCCATTTGACTGTGACCTTGAACATACAGACCTGGACCATGTATTTGACACATCTTGCCCTCAGATTTCCATTTTGACGTTGGCCTGCAACCTTGACCTTGGACATTCAGACCTAGGTCATATACGAGACACTATATCTTATGGGCCTCGAAGCGAGAAAACCTGTCTTCAGAGGTTTGCGAACAACAAAGGCACAGACCAGCATGCATATCTGCACAGTCTGATCAGCACCTTTATTATTCGCTTATTGGAAAGTAGCATATCCAAACTTGCTACAGATGAAATTTCAATTTTCTAGCTAGTCTCTGTAGCTAAGGAGACTGGTTTGAATCTCGTTTTGTCGGACATGTTTTGTCACGTTGAGGTCCTTATTATGAAGGGTATAAAAATATGATTTCTCAGTAATGGTGGTGGCTTTTCTTTTCACCCATAACTTCTGAAGCTGACAGAAAAGCTGGTACATCAACCATACAGGTTATAAAATGACAACTACAAACACAGTATGAAATGGCATTTTTATTAATAATATCTCTTTCTCTTTTTTACCATATTTATAATTTATAGGGGAAATCCTTATGCATGTAACTCAAATACAAACAATCATTTTTGCATAGCAAAGTGAATAATTGGACCAGCTCACGAGTATTTGGTCACACAATTTGTAAAGTCCTTTAAACATCTAACTGTAGCTACAGTAGAACTTCAATGGCTCCAACTCTGATGGCCCATTCACCCTGGCTGGCTAGAACACTCATCATGGTCCCTACATGTCATTTTATGCATAAGCCACCCTGGATGGCTGGAACTACCATTGGCTAGAACTAGTTTTCATGGTCCCAAACCTGTTTGGGCCATTGAAGTTCTGCTGTATCTGGTGGTGCCTGTATTTTGGGCTGAGCCTTCATGATATCCTCACCACATTCTGGGCACAAACAGCGAAGGCCCTTGTGAGACTAGGCTGATGCGCAGGCTTTGAGCATTCACTGCTCATATGCAATAAGTACCAAAATCTCATGAGCTGGCTCATTTTTCAGTACAAAATTTGTGAAATGAGTTTTTGGTCAGATTGACAAGATATACCAAGCATAACTTCATTAACCCTTTACCACTAAATAATGCCTTTTGGCGCCATTGAAATCCAACATAATTGAAAACACTATGGAAAATAGAGCGTTTGCTTCTTTGGAGCAAATGCTCCCATTTTTCATATTTTCAAAAGTATTCAAACTTAACTTGTATTTTTCTTGATTTTTTTCATTGTTATCTAAAAATAGAAACTGATGTCATGATCTAAAAATAGCATATGCAGTAAAAGGTTAAAGAAGCAACAAAATTTGAAAAAATTGCACATACAGAACTGCAGCGAGAATAATGTGTATAGGGAGGGTGTTGGTTGTTCTTGGAGCAGGTGGGAGGGGAAGTAGGATTGCTGTACTGGGAGGGAGTGGGATTGCTATATTTTCAGCAGGTTGGGAAGTGAATGCGATTGCTGTTTTGCTTGTGTAGGAGGGGATGGGATTGCTGGACTTTCAGCAAGCCAGGCAGTGGGATTGCTTTACTTTCAGCAGGTGGGGAAGTGTGCTTGTTGATTTTGCAGCAGGTGGGAAAGGAAATAAGATTGCTGCATTTTCGGCTTGTGGGAGAGGAAGTGGAATGTGTGGAAGGGAGTGCCAGTGCTGTTCTTGCAGCTGGTGTCAGAGGGAATCGTGTATTGCTTTACTTTCAGCAGGTGGGGAAGAGAATGGGATTTCTGGACTTTCAGATGTGGGAGGGGAGGGGATTGCTGTACTTTAAGCAGATGGGGGTATATTTCTGTACTTTCAGTGGGTGAGGGAATGGGATTGTTGTACTTACAGTAGGTGTGGGAGGGGATAGGATTGCTGTAAATGGTAAGGAAGTGGGATTGCTGTATTTGCAGCTGGTGGGAAGGGAGTGCTGTACTTGCAGCAGGTGGGGAAGGGGATATAGTTACTGTACTTATAGTAGGTGGGAAGGGATTGCTGTATTTGCAGCAGGACGGATTGCTGTACTACCGGTGAGTGAGAAGGGATTGGAATATATTGTACTTATAGTAGGCGGGAAGGAAGTGGGATATACTGTACTTAGAGTAGGTGGGAAGGGATTGCTGTATTTGCAGCTGGTGAGGGAGTGGGATTTCTGTATTTGCAGCAAGTGGGGAAGGGAATGGGGTTACTGTTTTTATAGTGGGTGGGAAGGGATTTGGATTGCTGTACTTGCAGCAGCAGGCGGGAATGGAGTGGGATTGCCTACCAATAGAAAAACAAGGAATTCAATAGAAATATGTAACCTGCATATTAATTAGAAAATGGACATCTATTGGAATAAATAAGACAACAGAATAATACTGTGAAAATACTGGCACTGAAAGTCAAGATCCACAATTTTTCCCAAACATAAAATGTAGATACTTGTCACAATTAATAGCCATGGCACAGTGGTAGAAGGTTAGACTTGAGATTGAGGGACTGCTGGATTGAGACTCACCAGTGGCACTGCGGTGTGTCCTTGATTTAGACAATTTTTTATCCTCTGCTTTGTACTGGTTCAAATACATCCTGGCATGACTGAAAAATTGCTGTCAGGGAAGTAAAGCATAAACACAAAACAATCTTACATAAAACATGTATTGCTGCAGCAAAGAAATAACTACTGTAGTGTAGCCCTTCAAATGAGACACAGTTTTTCGTTTTTAAAATTTCAAATAAACGTAACATCACATTGAATGTTTGCATGAGTATAAAAATAGCAAAACCGTAACTAGAATTAAATTTTGTTGGAGAATGATATCAATTTTAACACTCTTTATATATCTTGTAAAAATAAATAACTTCGTTTTAGTTTTTGTTGGTATGAAAATACCCTTTCAGTATCCATTTTTGTACTGTCAGTGCAATACACCTGGAATAGAGATTGTAGTATTTGCTCATCTATAAAATGTGCATTAAAGACCTCAAATAGCTGCTTATATTGGTCAATGATTGATGGGTTATTTTTGTGTTTAACCCCCTACCACCACTATCATTTTGTCTGCTTCTGTCTGTCCACCTATCAGTATTTTCTGTGTCTCTGTATGTGTGAGTGTACAATATTAGACAAGCAGATTGACACAAACGAATTATGCAAATACAGATAATATCCCCCACACATACACACAGCAGGACGGGCATCTATATTCAACACACAAACAGAAACATTTAATTTCACATTTAAACTATTACCATGTATATATTGTTGTGCTTAATATGTCAGGCATAAAAAAAGGGAATGTTGGTGGTGTCAATAAACACTCTCAATCATGGAAAAGACCAAGGGCTTCCAAATGAGAATTAACTTTTCAGTCCTGCCTTTCTCTTTGTCACAACCTTTTTGACACAGTTGGAAATAACTGAAATATCGTCGACTATGCTACCCGCCAATGTGCAGCTACCTTTAAAACAATTGAAGCATTGGTGGAATTTCTTTTGTGTTCGATGTACATTGCTTATGTTCAACTGATAGTCAAAGATTCGTTTTGCCCTAGGAACTAAAAGGGAATATTACGAGGCAAAAAACAATAAGAATGTTAAAATTCCATCCTATCACAGCATTTATGAAAATGTATGCAAACTTCAAAAAATATTTTGATTAGGGTTCTTTGGTTTGAATATATTTTTTTAATTGAATTTCAAAACCACATATTGGATAAAATGTTATTGCCAAAATACAGTGCCTCATTTGAAGGGCTATACTCTTTTCAAAAGAGTAATTAACTATTTTCATGCTGGGTAATTCTGTATGCTTTTTGTCGTCTGCTGATTTTTTTCAAAATTGATATTTTGGATTTGGTTGCAATCATAGTGTCAAATAGTTTGGATCCAGATCAGGTCTGGCAATTTGTTGGGTCTGATCTTGCTCAAAACTGAAACTGTCGGTTCTAATATCGTTCCAAAATGTGTGCAAAAGCTACAAGCAGACGTCAAAGTGCTCACTTGCAGGTGAAGTCACAGCTATCCAGGAAGACGCCTTTTATAGCCTTTATCTTCTTTTATTAACAATTTTCGGCCATTTTTTTTGGCCAGAAATTGTTGTCTGCTTATTACGTCTGCTGCATTTATTCAAATGCACTCCAGAGTACTTTTGCCATGGAAACAAACACTATGAACCTAGATCAGACTGCTCCTACTGGAGCAGTCTGATCTGGGTTCATAATGTTTGCATCATAGACTACCATAGTACATAGGCAGACATGGGAGCAGACGACAAAAGTAGTGAATGGCTGGGAAAATAGTTAGCTCTTCACCTACCAGTCTTGTCTGCTGATAACCTTTGCAAACAGTTTGCACCCAGATCAGGCCCGACAAAATGTCGGGCCTGATCTGGATCCAAACTGTTTGACACTCTGATGGTATTCCTGAAAGAATGTTTAGAAAAAGTTCATTATGAAAAAAATCAGCAGACTACAAAAAAGCACGAAAAATTACCCAATAGGCAAAGAGTTAATAGTAATAGTGTGTGAAAGCAGATAGGACTGATAAGACTGCAAAAATGCAGTCTCATCTGAGGCCAAATAAAACAAAAATACCTGTGTTTAGGGTAGCCCGACCCTGCCTAAATTTACTGGTGAAACCTAGATTTTTTTTTCAGATTTTCTGGAAAAAAAATATAATTTTATGCATTTTGAAAGGCATTTCGCCTTTCAAAATGCATAAAATCATACTTTTTTCCAATAAAAAAAAATATTAAAAAAAGAAATATGTGTTTTTACCCTACCTAAAATTTTCAGACCTGTTACCCGAAACACACTTATTTTTGTATTTGGCCTGAGCATTGTAATAAGTACTAAAATATCATGGCTTAGTTTATAACATTTCTGTAACTTTTATAGGAAACTTATCAAATTTGTCCGTATATCTCTATCTACTTGTCATATTCGTTTAATCAATTTCATATAAAAGTAACAACCATCATGTTGCAACTAAGGATACAACATATAGGGCAGATCGGTAGGAAACAAATCATTACCATGCATTATTAACAAAAGGTATTCCAGGGAGTGCAGTGGTAGAGTGCTTGACTCAAGACCAAGGGGCTGCGGGTTCGAGCCTCACTGGCATCATTGCCTTGTGTCCTTAAGCAATATGCATTGATCCTTGCTTAGTACTGGTCTAAGCTAACAGCATGGGTGAAAGTTTAAAATTTCCAAAATCCTGAACTTTTTTAAAATTGAATCTTAAAACTGCAGTATGCCTACAAATATCAACAGTTTCAAATTTAAATGGTCAGTTGTCTATAGATAAACTGAATATAAATCAAAGAAGCTATTAGAATCGCTTAATTCAGGATTTTGAGGCCGACTTTCTATGGAAAGTCAAAGTCGGCCTCGAAATCCTGAATTCAGGAATAATCCTGAAAACTTTCACCCATGTAACAGTGTAGATGAGAATTAGCCAACTTTTATCAAAAAATGTACAAAAATAGCAAAAATGTGTCTTAATAAATCTTGTTTACTATAAAAGTATGTACCAATATAATATAAATGTATGTCAGGATTAATATATACTCATTCTAATGCAGTTGTGAATGTAACAGGACATTAGATTGCATAACTCCAAACATTTGTGAAAATTAATAGTTTAATATTCTGTCAAAAAGGTTTGAGCCATGACTTGTGATTTCCAACAATGTGGCATTTTGGCACGTGCAGTCTTGGACGAGCCTGTGTTGCCTCCTTTTAAACTTAGATACTCCAAATGATGTTCAGTCAGTAGCTTAACAGCCACATTACTTAAGCGACTAGCAAAGGCTCTGATCAGACTGTGCGTATGCGCAGGCTGGTCTGAGCCTTTGCATGTCGCACATACCACATTGTTGGAAATCTCATGTTGCGGCTCATATCATCATGATGTAAATTCAGGTTTCATTAGCTGACAGGGGTTTTTACATTACCAGCAGCCATTGGCTGTCGGCGCAAAATTGAACATTTTTACAACTGTTTTTGAAGGAAAACGTTACTGGTGCATCGGAATGGTGATAAACATATTTAATATGATCATTTGTGGAAATATATCATTGGATATGCCATCTGGAATCCAGCTTTTCACTCCGAATATGCAGTAAAAACTAAGTTTACAATCTTATATATGACTATATACTCCCCCTAATGAAAATTCTGACAACCGTTACCCTCTAATTGTCAGACTGAAAATAATACGTTTCATTTATTCTAATGGTCTCAATATACAATTTGGCACGCAGAACATTACCATCAAGATATTTGAGCTATGTGTGTGACGGCAATACATTATTTGCGACTTTAAAACCAACAATATGCCTCTCTAAATGATTTCTTTATTTATAATAGTTATAGGACCTAATAAAATGCAATTATTTGCTTTCTTTTCATATAAATTATTTTGTTTCTTCTCAAACCTTGACTGCATTGTGATGTAACTGAAAATGTCAAAAAGCTAATAGTAAATGGCAGAATAACCTGTCACAATTTTCAAATGTTTTCCAATCAAACTTCAAGTTACTTTATGACTCTTCACTAAGTAGTGTCCTCTGCTATAACTTTTGCAAACAGTTCAGGCCCAAATCAGGCCCGATATATCTCAGGCAAGATCTGGATCCAAACTGTATGACATTCTGATGGTATTCCCAAAAGATTTTTCAAAAAAGTTGATTTTTTTTTTAAAAAAAGCAGCAAACGACAAAAAGTATGCAAAATTACCCATCATTTTTTATATACTGTTAATTCGGAAATTTTCGCCAGAGTTTATTTTTCGCGAAACGGGAAGTTTCATGAAAATAAAATCCTCGCGAAATGCCTAAATCACTCCGTAGTTTACCGGTATAGGTAAATCATGTCTTAGCTGTGAATTTTAAACGTCACAAGTATGTCTTTTAACTCTTTTCGCGAAAATAAAATTCTCGCAAAAATTTCTGGATTTACAGTATAATTTCAAGTGCTTTTAATGCATTGGTCAATGCACAAGATTTTGGTGCTTATCACAAATGCCCCTTATAAAAGTCTAAAGCTGACACATTTTTGGACTAAGTCTATATCTATACTTTGTGCATAATGAGATATGAGATTTGGGTACACATCACACAGACAAGCAGGGAAGGCTCGGACAGTTCTGAGCCTTCCTTGCTCACAAACACAAAGTATGACTAGATGGCTGCTCATTTTCATTTCAGTCTTTGTCTGCTAATGTCATCTGCTGATTACTTTTGCAAACAGTTTGGATCCAGATCAGGACCGACATAATGTCGGTCCTGATCTGGATCCAAACTATTTTACACTTTGATGGTATTGCTGAAAGAATTTGAAAAAAAAAGTGTTTCAAAAATTTCAGCAGACGACAAAAAGGCATCAAATTGCCCAGCTTGCTCTGCCATACAAAGTATAACTACAAAATGAGCCATGACATGAGATTTCCAACACTTGGTATCTGCGACCAGCAAAGCCTCAGACCAGCCTGCGCATACGCACAGTCTGATCAGAGCCTTTGCTAGTCACTTGAATATTATATAAGTGTTAATCTACTGGGAGTTTCTGAGCTTAAAAGGGGGCTGCATAGGTTTGTCTGAGTCTACACTTGTCAAAATACCACAATGTTGGAAATCACATGTACCGGCTCATTAATGTTACGCCATCTATGTGATTAGCACCAATGTCTTATTGTCCTGACCAAATGACTGCCAATTATTAGACAATGAATTCATCTTCGCTCAAATTGCAAATATCATTGGAGTTTTGATCAGCCTCTTTTCCACCTTCCCCACTCTGTTTCCATGGCAACAAGGCATTCAGCTGCTTCAGTGTTCTGTCCTTCTTGCGCATTTCTTTCGTAAGACTTGCTATCTTGGCTTCCATCAATCTTAGATCTTCTTCTTTTGGCACTGCTAACTTCTGAAATACAGTAATATATCTTGCTTTGCATGCTGGGTAATTTTTCATGCTTTTGTTGCCGTCTGCTGACATTTTTCAAAATTAACGTTTTCAAAAAATTCTTTCAGGAACTCTATCAGAGTGTCAAATGGTCTAGCTCCAAACTGTTTGCAAAGGTTACCAGCAGACTGGGCTATTTTTCGTCTGCTGACATTTTTCAAAATTTACTTTTTCGAAAAATTCTTTCAGGAACATTAACAGAGTGTCAAACAGTTTGGATCCAGATCATGACCGACATTTTGTCGGTCCTGATCTGGGCCCAAATTGTTTCCAAAGGCTATCAGTAGATGACAGAAGTCCCCACTAGCAAAGAAGGAGTTAAAATCAATAATAACTATTAAATCAGCAAGGAAGTCAGTGCATACAAAAGTCACTACATTGAAAATATTCATTGTTTGCTGCCATTGTTTGCGTGTGTGTGTTTTGTTTATGTTTTTGTTTGTTTGCATGCAGTACTTAATGTCCTTTCTAGTTTTGCAATCATGTCAATGAGGAAGAGAGAGCTGGATGCTTTACTTTAATTGCGTTCATGTTGTCCTGTGGCTGTTAATTGTTCTTTGTCTCTTTCTCTTTGTGATTATTGCATTTCCTAGTCATACTCAGGGGGGTACCTATGTGTATGCAAAAACCCATGTGCATACAACTCGGCGCGGCCAGTATAGTTTCTTAAGCTACATACTTTGATTCTTGGATTCTTATAAAAGCTCTCTGACTAGGCAAAACCTTAGTTAAATGAAATTCAAAATCATGGTACCAAAACAAAAGAATAAACCGAGGTTACATATATACACAGCGTCAAAAGTTAAGCACCACTAACTTCGTAGCTAAATATTTCAGAGTAAGGTTATGTGATGCAAACAAAGCTTATAATTAAAGATAAATGCATCAAATAGGGATAAGATAGTGAAATAATCTTGCTATTTTGCCAAAGTATGTGATGGTGAATAGACAAAAAGCATAGGGGTAAACTTATTTTCATTGCAACTTTGTGTACATGGATAAATGTTGAAAACTTTTTATGAAAAAGGCACAACATTTGTTCTAAGATTTTGGGGGTTACTTTCTGAAGATTTCAGGGAGATAAGCAGAAGTTTTGATAAGTCACGAAAACACATTATTTTGTAAAAGACAAACCTGAATATCACATGTATTTTCCAATTCTAATTTAAATATTTATGCAGAGCGTCACAACAGATAAAGATTTTTTCATGTTTGATCAAATTTCTTAACAGTAGTTTGAAAATTGTTTCAGCAAAAATATAGGCAGTTCTTAACTTTTGATGCTGTGTATATAATGGTTGTTACCTGTCTTTCCCTGGCTTTATCTCTGGCAATAGTCAAGAGTAGTTCCCCCTGGCAAGTCTGAAGCAGTTTAGTCAAAGTGAGAAAGTCATCTCCGATCACCAGCCGTTCATTTACCTGAGAAGAAAAGAAAGTGTTTATGTTTTATGCACATTTATTTTATAATTGTGCTCATTTTATATGAAATTTACTCCAAACAAGGGCCTTTGGACGCCTTTAAAATGTAAGATGTTTTTTAAATATTATGAAAAATGGAACACTTGTTCCATTTTCAATAATATTTTGAAAACTATTGAAATGTAAAAATTATTTTTTGGAAAATATTTGAAAATTTGAATTATTTATAGAAAATGATGCAATGTTCTAAATATAGCATATATGGGTTAAAGGGTTAAACAAATCTACTGTATTCAACCAATTAAATGCACAAATAACATAAATTTTCAAGAGAAAGCCAATACCAATTTCAAGACTTTTTAAAAGTGTTTCTTTAGCTCTATGTGAGTCATGAGCCCTTGTCTTTTGTTTCATCATAGTACATGTATGTTAATTTGATTAGATTGTTTCTTTGTGATGATAATGCTTGATGCAATATCAGCTAGGAAGCTTCCATGCAAACTAAACATTGTTTTGCGTTTTGAACAACAGCAGAATCTAGCGCAAAAATATGGCCAGTAAAATGCATTTAAACTCCAGTGGATTTGGCTACTGTCTGTTCTAAGGTAGTGGTTCTGTTGTTGATTCATTGTTTATTATTGCTCCCATTGTGTGTGTGTGGGGGGGGGGGGGGTGTTGGGTCCTTGTTTTGCAGTGTGGCTCTTAGTGTCCTTTCTAGTTTACCAATTATCCTGACGAGGAAGAGAGAGCTGGTTGCTTTACTTTAATTGTGTTGTGGCTGTATTCTGTGTCTCTTCCTCATGGTGCCATGGGTTGGTCTGCAGTCTGTAATTGTGGCATTTCCTGGTCATACCCTCTTACTTTTGCAAATAATCCAGAAAGTACACAGAGATTAGAGCATTGTGTGCTTATAATGTCAAATAGAGTACTTCATTAATTTATAATAATATGTAAATATTAAAAAAATTTGTACCATCATGTGAATTTTTAATCAATTATTTTACATAAATTCAAAGATGGCGTAAATTGACAAATTATGTGGGATGGCTGACCCAGTGTTTCTCAATAAAAATTCCATTTATTTTGGAGATAAAAATACTAATTTTCATTAATGGTATTGTTGTAATCTCAAGTTTAACTCTTTCCTTGCTAGCAGTGACTTTTCTTGTCTGCATTCAACCTTTGCAAATAGTATGGACCCGGATCAGGACTGACAGAACATCGGTCCTGAACTGGATCCAAACTGTTTGACACCCTTATAGTGTTCCTGTAAGATTTTCTTTTAATTATCTTGAAAAAAGTCAGTAGAAGACATCAAAAGCATGACTAATTACCCAGCATGCGAAGAGTTAACTTGTATCATTGCCTGCAGATCCTTATTTTTGAGTTTTTGTTTATGACTTGATAGTACAATAAATTAGTCACCTCAACAATTAAGTCCCCTTTGTTGATCTGTCCCAGCTCATACAAGTCTTTCATTGTGTTGGAAATGTCAACAATGGTGACCATGGATACAGACCCAACAGTTGAGCTTCCTCCGACTACTGGCTTAAAGGCACTGTTTGGACCACCCAATTTGGCATAACTTCCCTTTGGGCTGGTGACAGTGCCCACATCTTTTATCATAGTCCATGGAGATGGCAAAACAACTTCACATTCTATCAACCTAATATTATCCAATAGTGAAAAATTCTCTGGAATTTTTAACCTCACTGGATACACACTATAGTTCTGTAAAAGTTGAAACAAACTTGGTTTTCCAAGCATCTTTAGACTAGATTCACTTCTGTTACCACCAAAGAATTTCCAACTACCTGGCAAGGTATTGGTTGTACGAACTTCATTTTTAAGAGAGTCAAGTGATGGGGCATATTTTAAACCCTGATTTTCAGTGCTTGTCAAGTTTATCAATGAACCTGTGAACTTTGTCTGTGATTTTGAAAGGCCACTATTATTTTGCATTCCAGAATTAGCAGCATCAATTAGATTCAGCCCATATGCCATAGACATGGCTTTAACCTTAGGTTTGAAATAAGTTCTTTCATTTCTCATCTTTTCCATGTCTTTTATACTTGAATCTGAAACTCTGTGGGCAAGTTTCTTTGGTTGAGTTTGTGCGGAATCACTATGAATTGCTTTACTGTTAACCTTATGTTCATTATCATTAGCACTTCTACAACCGGATTTTGGATGCTTTTCCAGTCCAGCATTTGTTTCCTCTTTGGCAGTGTTCTGTAACTTTGGTTTCATTTCATTTAATAACGATCCTGGATGTTTTTCAATCCAGTTTCTTGTGTCTGAGTCTCTATGATGCTTTTGGGTATGAGTCTTTTCTCCCTTATTAACAAGAGAGTTATCACCCTTGGACGGTTTAAATAGTTTATTGGAAGATTCTTTCAAACTCTTAACATAAGAGGAGGTAGATAAGGTGGCATTATTTTCTATTTCTGTATCATTGGTAATATAACCTGAGTCTACTGTACTTTGAGAGGTAATTGTATTCTGACCTGATTCACAATGTCTGGTTCCTGTCTGTGCAGTGCTTGAGTCATGCTGATGAAAGGTACCGGAAGGGTATAATGGATAAGAAAGGGAGAGTTTATCATACACTGCATCAGGTGGGATAGCATCAATTTTCTGGTGGGGAACATTATTGCACTTAGTGGGATCCGAACTCGGTATCCACATGTAGTCCTTTTTAGACCCTTCAAGCAATGCAGACACTTCTTTATCAGTAAATGAAGGGGTGGCACTGATCCCTCCTTGCCTAACAGGTGCCTCACCCTCACTTGAGTGAGGCCTGTTGGAATTTCTTGAACTTGGGCTATTGCTATTTCTGCTTGCAATTTTCAGTCTCATCACATCATTATACTGCTTCTTTTTCTCATCAACATCTCCTGGCACTTGAGGAAGTGTTCGTCTTGGTTTGATAGGAGTCTTTTCACGATGCCTCACTGCTACATGTCTATGTTCATTTCCCTCACTCATTGGGAGATGCTGAAGAGAGCCATAATAGGTTTGTTTCTTGCAATGACCCGAGCCTGCATTATACACTGATAACTGGTTTTCAGGTTCTGGATTGATATTCTCAAGTTTTGGCCGAACTTTTGTTTCATTTCCCATACACTTCATTCTACCTGGAAGACTTCCATGAATGAGTTCTGGTTTCATTTCACGATACTTTCTAAAATGCTTGGCAAGCTGGGAACCTGTGAACTCTGTCTCATTCAAAGCTTGCACACTACCTGCTTTCTTTTGACCAACTAGTGAAAATGTACAACCAGCACTAAGATCTCCAAGAGACTGAGCTCTTGATACAGGATCATCTTTTTCAAGTTTGTCTTTCATGTTATCATTAACAACATGAGAATCAGTATTCCTATCAATCTGTTGTGAATATCCTTTGGGCGAGTGTTGCTTATAACCTTGTGCATACCCATTTATTGCACGCTGTTTTGGACTGAATGAATGTCTCTTACTGCATGTAGAACCTGATCCACTGCTTGAATTTCTATCAACATTTTTGTTCTTATGTAAACAATTCTCTGTATTTACTTTAGTGCTGTGTTTCTCTGTGTGTATGTTATTTTGGTGTGTCTTTGTAGTTTGATCCCTGGCAGAAACAATATAAGACTCATAGTGGTTTTGATGTGATGCACTTGAGTGCACAGGAACTGAGTTTTGAGGATGATTTGTGTTCCTATTGTTACTGACATGCATACATTGTTGATTTGGGCTTACTTTTTTCTCAACTTTATCACTAACTGAATGATGCATCCCAGAAGAAGTTGGATAAGAAAGTCTTTGGTTCGCATGAGGATTTCTGATACATTTGTTACCAGTATTTAAACACTCAGAATGTCTTGAATTATTTGTAGTTTGTGCATTTACAAATGTATTATTTTCAAGTGATTTTGCATTAAGTTGTTCATAGGGAAATGGCTGCTCTGTAATTACATTATTATGTTGCTTAGATATCAAATGTCCAGTTTGTTCCTTACTCATTTCTTTATCGACACGAACCATTCCAAACCCTCGGTTGACTGGAGAAGAACTTACAGCTACATTCTTCTCATTCAGATAGGAATCACGTGACACTAGCTCAGATTTAAATCCTGAATAATATAACTGGTCGTTTGGAATTGTAACATCACTATGAAATCCTGAGTCATGCTTTCTCCGTGTTTCACTATCCCAATTTTCACTCTTGTGTCCATAGTGTTTCTGTTGAGGTTTCCCATTTTTCAAGCTATAATCCGATAAAGAATTTATGTTGTCATTAAAACTCTGAACAGATTTCAACTTACTGTCTACATTTGAAAGAAGATCAGGTCTATTATTATTTGAATAATCTAACACTCTACTTCCATTTGGCACTGAATCAATTACATCATTTCTAATATTAGAAGCACTATTATTAGTTCTTGTAGGGACAGCAGGGGGAGCCCTCTGGGGTCGGGGTTTTGTCAAACCTCCACCCATCTTATTACTATTATTATTAATTTCTTTATTAACTTCTTTATTGTTTTCTAGTATATCACTACATGTATTTCTTCTCGATTTCATATGATCCGACGATTTATGATGAAACATTTCGTCATAAGGATATAAATAGGAATATTTTGTGTCTTGTTGTTTGCTCTGTCTGTTTGGCACATTTTCGTTATTAGAGTCTACAACATTTTCATCTAAACATGTAAGATCTGACGTTGGAGATCCTTGTGAGTAGCTTCTCTGTTTGCTCAGTGTTCCATATTGACCTGGTAGACTCAGCTCTGGTTTCCTTTTTCCCTGTAATAGAAGAGCAAATGTTTGTTTGTTTGTATTGATGCTTTACATCCCTATCAACAGTTTTTCAGTCGTGTTTGGACAATATCGATATTCCTGGGTTAAACCAGTACTAAGCAGAGGATAAGTGTCTTGCTCAAGGAGACAAAGCAGTAGCTGCCGATGATGCTCGAAACCGCAACCCCTCAATCTCGAGTCAAGCACTCAACCACTGAGCCACTGCACTCCTCTTATAGAAGAGCAGGTTTGTTTGTTTGTATTCATGCTTTACATCCCTATCAACAATTTTTAGTCCTGTAGGGACAATTTCCTGTCTTCCTGGGTTGAACCAGTACAATGTACTGAGCAGCGGATAACCTATCTTGAGTCTCAAACTAGTGACCTTTCTATCGCAAGGCTAACACTCTACCACTCAGCCACTGCTCCTTTGAAGAGAATATGGTTTCATTAGATGGATGGAACTAGATGGATGAGGGTCTGGATGGGGTATAATGATTAGTGAATAATGGCCCTTTTTTTATAATGAATAGTGAATAATGAGCCAAAAAAATAATGAATAGTGAATATTGAGGGCCTAAAAATAATAAATAATCCTATGTTTTTAATGAATTGAAGAAAAAAATAATGAATAGTGAATAATCAGATTTCTTTGAGACCTTTTTTACTTTTAATGATTAATTGACTTATTTTAATGAATAACCCAAAAGTTTTAATGAGATGAATAATGGGCTAAATTTTTAATGAATAGTGAATACCAGACCCACCCATCCAGACCCTCATGGATGAGCCTCATTGTTTGTTACCAGGTAAAAGACACACTAACCTTCACAGATATAGAGACTAGCTAGAATCATTGTGTATTAGACCTTAGAGTAAGCAAATAACAAAGGTGCCGATCATACTGTGGAGATACACAGTCTGATCTGCATCTTTGTTGCTCACATACAAAAAAGAATAGTTTCAGAACAGGTCATTATTTTTTCTCTCAAAGTACATGTGATCTGAGTTTTCAATGTGAACTATCAGTCATTTGAGTTGAAAAGGGCTGGTCAGCAAAGAATATATCGTTTGAGTCTCAGGACTCCTCCGCTCGTAATTACGAGTGAAATCTAGAAAGGACGAGTATTTCTTCCCAAAGCACTCGTGCTACAGGACGAGTGCTTTGGTAAGAATTACTCAAGGAAGTCATATTATATATTACTCCCTTATCTTCTCTATTGCATACACTTTATAAGGACAAGTGCGTATGTTTGCAGGATGAGTGAAAATTGGAAGTCACTCGTCCTGCAGGACAAGTGCAATATTGAAATATTTTTGTCCCCTGAGTCTGAAGGGGTTGGTCTGTTAGAATTTATATAAAGCAAGAGGGCCATAAAGGCCCACTTGAGACCTAGTTCGGAGGGTGTTATTAAAATAACTTTAATTGTTATATAACTAAGAAAAAAGACTGAATTTCATTGGCTAAGAGCGCTCACGTGGCCAGTCAATATATTGTCATATTCACTGGCTTGCGCGCGCTTGCCAGTGTATATTAGTTACTAAAATTAGACTCCTTGCTGTTTTTTCCGTTCTGGTTCTGCTTTTCTAAAGCGTGGCTAATAATCATATCGTAGATGCTGAGAACGCAACAAATCACGCACTGGAGCTGATCTATTTCGATTTTAATGCACAATAAACGGCGAAAACAAATTTGAAGTCTTCAGCTTCTTCCAACTTTCCGCCTATGCACTGAAGAACTCCCGCCAATACTTAGACCACGTCGCATACGTTTACATGTATTTGTAACGTCTTTCAAGCGTAAGAACAACGTTACACCGTCTAACGCCATGAATGACGTCATTTACCAGTAACAAATGACGTCAGCTATCGCACATTTTCCCTGCGCTTTCAAAGCTGTGAATTATTGTTTGGCATATCACACTTATTTTATCATTGGCTCTACATGCGAAGTGTGTTAGAATTCTTGTTTGTAAATGTTGAATGATGACACTCATGCACAACATATATGCAATAGTAAAAGGGTGGTCTTATTTAGGGTTGCTCTGTTTCTGCTAAATGCTTGTCTGTCCCAAAACTTGTATATAAATTCAGTATTTTTTCCAGGTGCAATAATACCTGTACATCTTTCTCTAAATGTTATATAATAAAACAGTTATTGACTAATGAGGCATTGGATATGATGTGATATCGACCAGAGAATACCAATATTGACCTCGGCTTCACCTCGGTCAATATTGGTATTATCTGGCCGATATCACATCATATCCAATGCCTCATTAGTCAATAATTGTATAATGTTTATCTCTGGTTAATCATATAAGAATCATTTAAGCAATTTGGGTTGTGATTTTTTGAATACATTAATTTTACCAGAAAATATTTTTTAAATTTTGTTTGTTTGTTTGTTTGATTTGATTATTTACATCCTATCAACAATCTTTCAGTTATAAAGGGACAGGTCTTCCTGTGTTGAACCAGTACTAAGCTAGGATATTTTTTAAATTTTGGTCAATGGTTAATATGAACTTATGTAGATAAGTTTGTTTTGTATATGGTCCGTTCAAATCTACAAATAATCATTCCAATTAATGAGATAAGGTCAGATTTTTTTTTATTAGTTGATTTACGAACCCTCCTACTGCAATTTTCCAGAAAGTAGAAAAAAACACACAATTAAATTCTTTTTTTTATATTTTATCCGCCGACATTAAATATTATTTGTTTTGTTGAAAAAAATAATATATTTTTGAGGTTCTGTTGTTTATTTTTGAGAGTGACACTATTTAAAGTATTTGTCCTATGCAGGAAAATTATGAAATATTCAAAGATTTAATACAGACTGTTGGTTTACTTTACTAGTTTAACTGTTTGTTGTTTGTTTTGGATATGTTAAAAAAAAAAGCTCTGAAAATGAAAACTAGAGGACCTGAAGGTCCTGAGGCGCTCACCTGATCTCTTTAATAATGTTAAAATAGGCCAAGGTCAACTACCACTTATAATAAAACATATTTTGTTTTACCATATATGGGGGTTGCAGCAATTTTGGTCAAGTGACCTAAAACAATGATCAATACTCCATCAAACAGCCCAGTGATTTCTGAGAAACCAATGTTTAGATAGGTATATGGCAGTCCAAATGAGTGGCATTAGATAAAAGGTCACAGGTCAGCTTGACATTTGGTACTTGTATAAAACCATTGTCTCATAAGGTTAAACATTTCTCGAAAGTATTATGACTTCAGCTTAAACATATATAGAAAAATGAACATTTCAAGATTTTTGCCTTATAAATGTATTAGGATTTAAATTTGACCTTGCCATAAAGTAGGTCAAGGTCAAGCTAGATTCATCATTTGTGCATCCCCAATGCTACATACCAAGTCCCAATATCACAGGCCTTCTGGTTCTGGAGAAAAAGATTTTTAAATGGTTTTTACCATATATACACCCGCGGTCATCTAAGTCATATGACCAAAATATTTTGCATACATTTTGGCTAACTTATCATAAGGAGTCTTCAAGTCTTTGAGTTCAATTGGGCTGATAGTTTGTGAGAAAACTATGTTTTAATATATTGATGGTACTCAAATATGAGCGACCTAAGCTGAAAGGTCAAAGGTCAACCTTGACTTTTGGAACTTATTTATAGCTATTGTCTCAATAGGTTGAACATATCAAGTGAGAATAATGACTAAGGCTTCCACAGTTTTCAAAAAAATCAACTTTTCAGAAATTTTCCCATTTAAATGCATTAGGAAGCAAATTTGACCTTGACGTTAAGTAGGTCAAGGTCAACTTAGGATCATCACTTGAACAAACTTGGTAGGCCCCACAACCCCAATGCTACATACCAAGTCCCAAGGTGATCAGCCTTCTGGTTCTGGAGAAGAACATTTTTAAAGGGTTTTTACCATATATGGGCCTGGCAGCCATCTTGGTCATGTGACCAGGACCATTCGAACAAACTTCGTTCCCGGGTCCTAAGGAGTCACTATATCACGGCCTCCAATCTCGGCCTCCTTCTCCAAAAAGAGCAGAACGTAAAGTGAGGCGAAGGCCCTTCCGGGAAGCAGGCAGTGGGCAAAACAATGGAACACGGTAAGTTGTGTTGACACATTTTCAATCATAAGTAAATTTTCAGCGCAAAACTCGAAAATCTAAGAATGCTATGCTTTGGGCAATTGTTCAAGCTATCCGTAGAGCATGCTGTTTGCACATTTGAACTTAGTTTGTAAGCGTGAGAGTTTTTCTCCCGTTGCACAGTTGTCCAAGAAACGGTGGTTCCCGCATGGTTTTGCCTTCTAACCAAACGTATAGTAGCGTTTGGACCCTTATTCATACTACCGAGGCCCCTCCACACCCATGTTGTCCCAAATGCAATTTTTCGAGATATTTCATTATAATTGAGTGATTTAGAGCCAAATTTCTTTAGGAGCAGGAGGCGAAGGGCAGGAGAAGCAGGCTGGGAGAGGAGGAGCAGGCGGCGATGAAATCAAAATTTGCATTGATTTTGCTTATTTTTAATAATATACTTATCCAATCTATATCAAACTTGCATGTATGATACGAATGATTAAACGCTATTGTTAACTGAATTATTCTGATCACAAACATTGCTATATATACCTCTCTTATAATATATATACCTCTAGCAAGCGTTAAACAAACAACACAATGGGAGAATAAGCGAAACGCTTTTGTTTCCTTTATAATGCGTGTACGGACATTATCAGATTTGCAATAATTAAGTTAACATCTTTTGAGACTGCTCTTATACACGAGTTGTTATATCAGTTATATGATGGTTAGGTTTGGTTTGAATTCCTCTTTTTTCTGCGTCTAAGTCTTTCGCACCATCAGTAATTGTTGCTCTTAATCAAAGCTTGAGAGGGGGTGGGTATAAAACAGAGGTTCGACCCAGTCTGAGATTTTTTATAATCCTTTTCCCAAGAACTTGGGGAGAAATTCACAAGTATCACTAATCTGTGAGCATTACATGATTCCAATGAGAAAAAAGTGAACCACACATTACGTTGGTGGTGGCATTTAAAGCGAAATAATTTCGATTTATTTAAGTGGTTTGAAATATTCATACATGCAAGTTTGATATAGATTGGATAAGTATATTATTAAAAATAAGCAAAATCAATGCAAATTTTGATTTCATCGCCGCCTGCTCCTCCTCTCCCAGCCTGCTTCTCCTGCCCTTCGCCTCCTGCTCCTAAAGAAATTTGGCTCTAAATCACTCAATTATAATGAAATATCTCGAAAAATTGCATTTGGGACAACATGGGTGTGGAGGGGCCTCGGTAGTATGAATAAGGGTCCAAACGCTACTATACGTTTGGTTAGAAGGCAAAACCATGCGGGAACCACCGTTTCTTGGACAACTGTGCAACGGGAGAAAAACTCTCACGCTTACAAACTAAGTTCAAATGTGCAAACAGCATGCTCTACGGATAGCTTGAACAATTGCCCGAAGCATAGCATTCTTAGATTTTCGAGTTTTGCGCTGAAAATTTACTTATGATTGAAAATGTGTCAACACAACTTACCGTGTTCCATTGTTTTGCCCACTGCCTGCTTCCCGGAAGGGCCTTCGCCTCACTTTACGTTCTGCTCTTTTTGGAGAAGGAGGCCAAGATTGGAGGCCGTGTATATGAAATTTGAATTTAATTGGCCTAGTGGTTTCAGAGAAGATGTTTGAAATTGTGGACAGCAGACGACAGACTACGGATGACGGACGGACGCCGGAGTGACTGGTATACTATTAGCTCACCCATGAGCCTTCTCACCCCCCCCCCCCCCCCCCCCCCACCCTAGATCTGAAAAAAATTCCGGTAAATCAACAAATAAAAAAAATCTGGCCTAATTACATTATTTATAGTGGACAAAAACTGGTCCTTTATGATAAACTGACTAAAACAGTAGATTTGCACCTGCCTAAAATGTGCCACACCGTGATTTATTTACCTTGTAGATGAAGAACTTGTGTGGATCAGGTTTGGTAGAACCATCAAGGAGCTTCAAATGAGCATCTTGAACATTCAGAGTGGCCAACGAATGAGCTTTAAATTTGGGGGCATAAAACAGCAGATTTGCACCTGCCTTGAATGTGTCACTGTGATGTATTTACCTTGTAGGTGAAGAACTTGTGTGGATCAGGTTTGGTAGAACCATCAAGGAGCTTCAAATGAGCATCTTGAACATTCAGAGTGGCCAATGAATGAGCTTTAAACATCTGAAATACATGACAAAGGAAAATTCTTTTAGACACTTACACTTCATGCATTTTTATTAAGTAATGGTGTCTGATGTTAAAGACTTTTTGTTTGTTGGCCATGTCTCTAAGTATTAAATGATTTTTGTGTTATCGAATATATGATGATATTCACCAACGACCGCTCTATACCAATATTGTAAATTCGGAAAATTTTTCGAGGGTTTTATTTTCGCAAAACTTTTCATGTGAAAATAGAACCCTTACGAAATGGCGAATTCACTCTTTAGTTTATTGATGTAGGTAAATCATGCCCTAGTCACAAATTTTTAATATGGCAAACATGTCTTTTAATGCTATTCAGGAAACTAAAATTCTCGCAAAATTTTCCAACTTCTGAGCCAATGAAAATCTGTCTTTTTATAGGCCATAAAATAAAAAATGCATATCTACCTGTTTTGATGCTGACTTGGGTTTTCTGATCAGTAATAGACATTTATCTTCAGCCTCAGTCTTGTCAAACTCTGATAGAACACGGTCCGATTCTTTCAAGAAGGTGTGCACTGAAAACAAAGGTAAAATAATATTTTAATACTGTTTTCCTTTTGATGGAGCGCAGTGCCAGGGGCGCAGTGGCGCAGTGGCTCAGTGGTAGAGTGCTTGACTCAAGATCGAGGGGTTGGGGGTTCCAGCCTCACAGGCCGCACTGCCTTGTGTCCTTGAGAAAGACACATTTATCCCTGCTTAGTACTGGTTTAACCCTTGAAGACATGTCCCAATATATCTATAAAATTGTTAACTGGGACGTAAAGAATCAAACAAACAAAACTGTTTTCCTTTTGGGGTCATTGATTTTTTTCTCAACACTGTAAGTTAAAAATTTATTTTTTTTTCCATTAAATATGGGGCCCATTTTAAATCAAAATCTGAGTATTTTGCCCATGTAAAATCAAAATCTACTTTTTTCATCTGTGTATTTTCATTGAAATCTCTTTTATACCACCCTTACCAACTTAAGCACAAAATAGCCTGTGCTGTGCAAGGTCTACACTGATGTAAGTAGCATAAAATAGTTATACCATGGGTTATCAGCCTGTACGTAAGATAATCTTCACGTACAGGCGGACAACCCATGGTATAACTAGTACTAAAACTATTGGCTTTTTTCCTTGGGGTAATGGCAGTGAAATATGAAATCTATTTTGCATTAAAACCAAAATCTGAAAATTGTATAAGTCCTTTATGCAATAACAGAGA
This sequence comes from Loripinus fragilis, assembly GCA_964019695.1. NCBI lineage: Eukaryota > Metazoa > Mollusca > Bivalvia > Lucinida > Lucinidae > Loripinus > Loripinus fragilis. The sequence goes on from OZ026531.1 coordinate 50,542,843, forward strand.
AATAGATCTATTGACTTTTGCTTTTTGTGTAATTACATTTAATGTTATAACACAAATAGCAAAATTTAATAGATAAGATTAATAAATTCTGACATCCATTGTATTGTATATAGTCATTTGTGTAATTTCAGTCAAATCTGAAATCTATAAAGTTTTGTTCACTGAAATCTAAAATCTTTGACATTTTTTTTTTTTTTTTTTTTTTTTTGGGGGGGGGGGGGGGGGGGGTAAATTACAACGAAATCTATAGACTTTTGCCCTTTGTTTAATTACATTGAAATTTATTGACATTTGTTCTTTGTGTAATTATAGAGAAATCTATTGACTCGCCCTCTGTGTAATTACAGTAAAATCTATTGACTTCTGTTACTTGTGTAATTACAGTGAAATCTGTTGACTTTTGCCCTTTGTGTAATTACAGCATAATCTTTTGACTCTTGACATTTGTGTAATCTATAGATAGTGGTCCTAAATCGAGTAATTAGTTTTCTACTAACATATGTTCTTTGCATAATTATAGTGAAATCTCTTGATGCTAGCCCTTTGTGTAATTACAGTGAAATCTATTGATACTTGACCGTTGTGTAATTGCAGTGAAATCTTTAGACATTTGTCCTTTGTGTAATTACAGTTAAATCTATTGATGTTTGTACAGTGAATTCTGTTGACTTTGTTCCTTTTGTCTTTTGTGTAATTACAGTGAGATTTATTGACTCTTGTCCTTTGTGTAATTGCAGTGAAATCTATTGATGCTTGTTCTTTGTGTAATTACAGTGAAAACTAATGATGCATGGTTGTCCTTTGTGTGTAATTAGAGAATTTTATTGACTTTTGTCCTTTGTCTAATTAGTTAAATCTATTGACTTTTGTCCTTCATGTGATTACAAGGTAATGTATTCACCCTATCCCCTTTGAATAATTACAGTGAAATCTATAGACTCTTATCCTTTGTGTAATTACAGGGAATCTAAAGATATTTTTCCTTTGTGAAATTACAGTGAAATCTAAGACACTTTTCATTTGTTTTATTTAGTGAAATCTATAGACATTACAGTGTGCCCCAACTTATGACATTTGTTGTTAAATCTTACCATGCCCAAAGCTAGATCCGACAGCCACAGTGTATTTTGAAGACTTCTTTTTCTTATCTTCTGGAGCTGTAGACTGGGCAACCACACTTTTGGTCACATGTTTGGGTTTCTCATCTTCTGTCACATAGACTGGTCCGCATTTTACCTGAAAGTAGAAAGAAATATAGCTTAAATCAACTCTTTGCATGAGGGGAAATTTTGCATGCTTTTTCGTCTGCTGAAAAATTCTATCAGCAATACAATCAGAGTATCAACCAGTTTGGATTCAGATCAGGTCCAATGTTTTGTCAGCAAAGGTAATCAGCAGTCAACACTAGCAGTCAAAGTCTCTGAGTCGATCACCATTTTCATATTTTAATTCTTCACAGTTGAAAGTTCAGAATTTCCAAAATCCTGAACTTTTGAAATACAAATTTTAAAACTTGCAGGATGTCTACAAAAATGGATAACTTAAAGTTAAAATGATTAATTGTGTTTAGATAATCTGAAAACTAATCAAAGAAGCTATAGTAATCTCCTTAATTCAGCATTTTGAGGCTGACTTTCTATGGAAAGTCAGCCTCAAAATCCTGAATTCAGGATTAATCCTGAAAACTTTAACCTATGCATGAAGTCTCGATTAAAGCTTTACCCTTTCCCACCAATCACAACTTTTGCAACATCTGCCACCTTATGTCTTCAAGTAGCCTACCGGTATATTGCAAACAAATGGACACAGATCAGACTGTTTGCTTCCATAATAAAAACATAGAATATATGCAGCGGAAGCAAAAAGCAGACAACATCTTATTGGCAGGATAAGGGTTAAAATGACACTAATTAGAGAGCCTGTTGGACCCCCAGCTAAGTCATAACTATTTATCATCCAAGTTGATGAAACAATTTAAAATGTCAGTTAGACAAGTAGCAACTTTCAAAAAGAGCCTTTCTGCACACCGAGGCCTCTAAGTGCAATATTAGAAGAGTAGGATTTTTTTTTTAAGCTGAAGCTTTACATCCCAACCAACAATTTTTCAGTCATTTAAGTACATTTTCCAAGGTTAATTCAGGTACTAAGCAATGATAAAAAAATTTCTTGCTCAAGGACACAACACAGTACTGATGACACTGGCGCCGACTTATCTCGAGACCTTTTGATCAAGAGTCCAGTGAAAATAATTTAATTGTAATCAACAGATATTAAAATAGAATAAAAATCTAATAATAATAATAGTCTTTATTTTCAGAGGGTAACACTTTTAATAGCAAAAAAAAAAAGGCTAATCTTCCATGAGGCCCTCTATAAACTACCACCAAAAAAATACTTAAAGTAACTTACATCAAAACATCAGTAATTCCAAAGTGCTTCTTGTCTGTAGGCAAGTTTTAAAAGGTGCTGCTTGTGTATGTATCTGCTATAACTGGGTGTTACATGTATTTATTCAAAACTGCTAAAATAGTATCACCAGGCTAATTAAAGTTTAAAATTCTTTAATTATAATTTCAATTAAATTTATTAAAATTTAAATATATTCACTCAAGACATAAGTTTAGGGTTTAAATCAATAATTCTTTAAGTTTAACTCTTATTTTTTTCTTGTAATCTTATATTGTTTAAAATGAAGATATCAACATTTCTTAATTAATATCTGTGTAAAGTGCTTGGTGGTGGCTGCAGACTGGCCAGATCAAATTACACCCTAAGAGTCTTCCTAATTAGAGGCCCTGGAGTCTAGACACTCTTGAAGAAATTGGCACCTGGGTTAGCTTATCAGCAGTGAGGGGTCCTCCATATTAGGCTGTCTCTAAGGATGTATATTCAGATGGAGTGGTAAGAGAGATGTTGATTGGTTGATACAGAAAGAGAGGGTAAGAGAGAATGCTGGGAATCAATTAAGATGCAGGGGGTGCAGGATTTTGAATTCTTGGGGTGAGACAGGTTTTAGAGATTGAGAAGGAGAGGACTGTGTTTTGAATGAGAAAAGAGAATATGATTATTTAGGCGCCAAAATATAGAGTTTGAAAAATGTAGATTTAGGTCTAAGAGAGATTACATTTGTAAATAGTATTTGGAACTGCCAGGTGGATATTACATTATGAAGAAGAAAAGAAAACAAATTATAAGTTTGGAAATAGAACTCAGTCTTTAGTTTTAATTCACCCTCACAGCCAAGCGAGAAAAATATGACAAACAAATCAGTAAAGTATGAACTTAAAGTGCGCCGGGCGACAAATGGTGGAGAATCCGGGTAAATATAATGAGAGAATATAAGCTCCATTATGAAACAGTGGAGACTGTAAATGTCAATACACTATCTTGTCAGGAGCCTGCTGATTCCCTTTCTACCATGATTCATGCAATTGAGGCATATGAAGCGCTAGACCCACTTCAGCATGTTAGTGAAGTCTGTCCAATATCTTCAGCAGATCTTAAGAATGAACAAAGGGGAGACCCGGATTTTAAATCCATCATTGACTATCTGGTAGAAAAACAGGTTCCTGACAACAGAAATGAGGCAAATAGAATTGTAGCAGAGGCCCAGTATTACATAATAGAAGATGGCATCTTATTTCATTTGTATCAGCCTAGAAGTAAAGGTCACAAATGGACGGATGTTAAGAAGCAACTTGCTATCCCAAGAAAGTTAAGGGATAATGTTCTGAAATCTTACCATGATGCACTCTCTGGAGGGCATCAGGGGCAAGAGAGAACCTATGAGGCAATTCGCATGAAATATTTCTGGCCGAAAATGTACTCTGATATACAGACATATGTCAAAACATGCATTCCATGTCAGCAAGCTAAACGCTACATTCACCAGAAACAAGCACTTCTAAAGCCATTACCCATAGGGCATGTTTTTAGTCCTCTGCACATAGACATTTTGGGGCCGCTTCCAAAAACAAAAGATGGCTATCGCTACATCTTGATGGTTGTAGATTCATTCTCAAAATGGACTGAGGCTTTTCCGCTACAAACTATGGAAGCACGTGAGGTTGCCTGGAAGTTATATGATGAAATCATTTGTAGGTTTGGATGTCCAGACAGTATTTTAACTGACAGAGCCCAAAATTTCATGTCCAATCTCCTGAAGGAGTTATGTAGCATTCTGGGTATAACCAAGCTGGCTACGTCATCATATCACGCGGCATGTAATAGCCAAGTTGAGAGAATAAACTCTGTTGTGCTTCAAAAGCTCAGGATATATGGAAATGAGAAGCAGTCTGACTGGGCACAACTGCTGCCTAGCATAATGTTCAGTTATAGGACTACCCCAGCTTTGGATTCTACAAATTACTCACCTTATTTCATCCTGTTTGGGAGAGAATGTAGAATGCCTTTGGACACTGAGCTCATCCCGAGCATACAGTTAAATAAAACCACAGAACAACATCTGAACAGAATCCTTGAAAACCAGAAAATGATCAGAGAATTAGTTTCCGAAAATATTGCAAAGGCTCAAGCAAAATACAAGGCCCAGTATGATAAGAATGCAGCAGACCCCAAATTTAATGTATTTTCAAATGTATGGCTTTACAATCCACGAACGCCACAAGGTCTGTCCCCAAAGCTCATTAATCGTTCGGTTGGTCCGTATTATGTCAGTGAAAAGCTCAGTGAATGCAGTTTTAGGCTTAGGGATCTAAAAACACACAAGGCCATCAAGTCAACAGTTCATGCTAACAGGTTGAGGCCCTACTTTGATCCAAGCTCAAGGCCTACAAATCCTCCTCCCAACTTACAGGAGCCTATAGAGCTCTATGACACTGATGAAGTGGAGGACAATGAAGACCAGATCGATAACCAGCTGCAGGCTGATCAACCTGATGCAATCAAGGGAGATAATACACATGATGACCAAGTCCAGGATCAGGCAGACACAACTGCAGCATTGCAGGATACCCTGACTCCTGAGAAAATATTAAGGGCATACCCTAATTTCAGAGGAGAGGGTAGAATGCTATATAAGGTACGCTTCAGAGACACGTCAACAGACAAAACACAAACCACATACACATACGACACAAAACTTCCTGAAAATATGCGCAAAGAGTTTCACATCAAATACACTTACTCAGGAAAAGCACGCAAAAGGTCACAACACAAACCAGTAGCCACTCAGTAAACAGAATGAGAATATTCCAGGATAATGTTTAGCTTTAAAAAAAAGAAGAAGATAAGACTGGAAGTTATCTCACAGATATACACATGCACACAAGTACTCATCCACAGGCAATCATTTAACAAACTACACCACTTAAGTTTCTTTACGCATAACTCTACGCATTAAATAGTTAATTTCGAAGCTAGGTTAAAAGATAGTTTAAACCTTAGTATGTAAAATTCAAATTAAATCCTATAGGTACGTTTAGGTATGTTCTGAACCTGGGGGTGGGAAATACTAAGTATGGTGATCTTGACCTTGACCTACCTTGTAATTATGATTTATGTGTGATATAGCTGTGCATAAGTAAAACCTATTGATCAGACTGTGCAATATGACTGATATAGTTCATGGGAGATATCCTGATATAAAACTTTATACAGAGATTATCTACAATTCTAATGAGTAAGAGTTAAACCAATTGATTTTAGTCAGTCTTAATTTACATTTGACTTTGACATATAAAATCTAGGTTTGGTAACTGCAGCCACAGTGGCGAGCATTATAAATAATAAGAACTTGTCTTATTAGCACTAGATTTTAGGTGAAACTTAAGGGGTTGAAGGAAAAGAAGGGTACCCCTGCGAAATGGTCTAGAACCATTCTAGAAGAGTTCTAGAATTTTCTAGAACTATGTTCTAGAACTGTTCTAGATATGTTCTAGAACATTTATGGGACAGATGTAGAACGTTAAATGGGACAATTTTTTGTTCTACAAATGTTCTAGCCAAGGTCAAAAGATTTGTTCTAGAAAAGTTCCAGAAAATTCTAAAAGTTTTTCCTAGAACAGTTCTAGAACAAATCAAGTTTGTTCTAGAACAGTTCCAGAACAAATCTTTAGAACTTTATGGAACAATTGTAGAACACCCCTCATAAAATGTCCCATTTAACGTTCTATAAATGTCTCGGAATAGTTCTAGAACATCTGTAGAATGGTTCCAGAACTATTCCGGAAATGTTCTAGTTGTTTGTTCTAGAACCGTTCTAGTATTAACCTTGGTTTGTTCTAGAACTGATCTAGAACAAACCTTTAGAATTTTTCTGGAACAATTGTAGAACAACCCTAAAAAATGTCCCATTTAACGTTCTATAAATGTCTCGGAATAGTTCTAGAACATCTGTAGAATGGTTCCAGAACTATTCCAGAAATGCTCTAATTGTTTGTTCTAGAACTGTTCTAGAATTAACCTTGGTTTGTTCTAGAACTGATCTAGAACAAACCTTTAGAATTTTTCTGGAACAATTGTAGAACACCCCTAAAAATGTCTCATTTAACGTTCTATAAATGTCTGAATCATTCTAGAACATTTTTAGAATGGTTCCAGAACAATTCCAGAAATGTTCTAATGGTTTGTTCTAGAACTGTTCTAGAATAAACCTTGGCTTCTTCTAGAACTGATCCAGAACAAACCTTTAGATATTTTCTGGAAAAACTGTAGAACATCTCTTCAAAATTCATGTCCTAAAAACATTCTATTAATGCCCCTGAACTTAATTAGAGCATTTTAGAATAGTTTAAGAACAATTTCAGGAATGTTCTAGTGGTTTGTTCTGCAAATATTCTAATACAACTGAACTTTTTTTAAAACAGTTGTTGAACACCTCCCCAAAAATGTCCCATAAAGGGTTTGGAAATAAGATTCCATCGAATGCTACCTTTATATATCTGGAAAACTGTTGACATTGGTTTAAAACCCCAATAAGTAATCACACAATAAATAAATAAACATCAACTGGTTGAGAATTATTATAGGGGCCCTAAGTTGGCCTAAATGTTGTTAGTTATTGCCACCCTGTTACCCCACCCATTTCAAAACATTGTCATGCATTTGACCATGGAAAAACAACAACTACAGCAACAATTAACATTAAAACTTAAGAAATTGTGTCTCAAGCCTACTCACTGTCCCAGACTATAATACTGTCAATTTGCCATCTAAAAACTGCCACAAGTGCTTTTTGGGCCCAGCCTTCATAATCCCTCCAATTATGGCAGCCATGTTTTTCCCAACATCAATCTGGTTAAATTAATGATAATGACATGCTTGTTCTAGAACTGTTCTAAAAATGTTCTAGAACATTTGTTAACTTTTGTAGAACTTGCTGGTTCAGTAAATTTCAGTAAAATTTTTCTCCCGAATTATCAGCAAATTGAAAAATAAATAACATTTATTGCAAAACTGTAACATTGTAGTTTTTGGAAAACTTATTGGATGTTAACTGCTCAACCTCTGTTTATAGTAATTAAGCCATGATCATCTTCTCAATGTGGTAACATGCCACCCTGTATTACCCCACCCATTTCAAAACATTGTCTTGCATTTGCTAAAAAAAACTTACAAACAACAACCCCACCATTAATCAACATTTAAAACCTTAGAGAAACTGTTTCTCAGGTCTACTCACTGTCTCAGGCAAAACTACTATCATGTTTGCCATCTAGAAATTCCAAAACAAATGTTTTTGAAGAGCCTCCACATTTTCCCTCCAATTCTTGCAGCCATGTTTTTTCCCATCATCCATCTGGTAATGACATGTTTCCTCTTTAAATGTTCTAAAAATGTTCTAGAACTTTTTAGAACATTTCTAGAACTTGCTGGTTCTATAAAAGTACTAAATGAGTTCTAGAACTTAATTTGATTTTTCTTTTACTTGTTTTGCCCTTTTTTTTTCTTTCTTTCTCTATATACTGCCAGACCCTCGCTTGCGAGTATTATCGGCAAGTGTACTTTGTACACTCCAGGTTGCAGGATGAAAGCCTACAAGTAATTAACCATATCAAAATTACCGTAGGGTTCTTTAACCTGCACAAGGGGTGACCTTCCCTTCAAAGGGGACATCCAGTTAACGTCCCGACCCAAAGAGCCATGCACTTATCTAGTGTCATCCCTGCAAATGGCACCAGAGAAAGCGTGTTCGGACACAGAAAGTTTCCTCACCACAAGCAGGGATTGAACCTGGGACCTCTAGAACCAGAGGCAAGTGCCCAACCACTGAGCTACCTGATGCTTTCTGCTCTTGAGAAGTTCCAAAAATGTTCTAGAATTTATTAGTATATTTGTAGAATTAGCTAGTTCTAAAAAGTAAGACAAATGTTCTAGAACTTAATTTTAATCATTTTTAAGAAGTTTCTGTCAACTTATTTTGTTCTTGAAAAGTTCTAAAAATGTTCTAGAATATTATTAGAACATTTGTAGAACTAACTGGTTCTTGATTTGTTCTAAAAATGTTCTAGAATATTTCAAGAACGCTAATAGAATGGATATCAGTTCTAGAATGTGTTTGATTTGTTCTATAACAATGTTCTAGAACAGTTGTAGAATATGAGTTCTAGAACGAACATATTTACCTGTTTAGAACAGTTCTAGAACAGTTCTAAATGTTCTAGAACAGTTCTAGAACACCTCCAATTTTTAGAACAAAATTTCGCAGGGGTAATTATGGTAACTAAAGGATGTACTTAGTGTAAGGTGTGGGTAAAATTTTATAATTTATGCATAATTTCTCTGTCATTTCTCTTCAGTATTTGATATTATGGGGTATAAGCATAGCATGGCTATTATATGTGAGTAACCAACAAATGACAGCCTAAGTTAGTCTTTCTCATATCACAAAAGTATTGAAAGCAAGACATATTCTGGTACCTGATTCTCCAAAAATGAAGATCACACTTACAATAAGTGAAACATATAGTGTTTGTGACTACTGGATATTAATGTGACTCTGCAGCATAAACAGAAGTATATTTGTGGTAAAAGAACTGTGAGCCGAACTGTTACCACCATATCAAAATTTACAAACTCTGAACATCCAGAGAAGTGACTCTGAAATTTATCATTTCTTCAGGTCTCCAGATAATAGAGATTGTGTTATAAATATTTTATGTTCTAGTATTTTATAAGAAGTTAGTATGTGTACTCAAAAGAATTGTCTCAGTGAGACAAATCTATAAGTAACGCATATATTATGAAAATTCACACTCTCTAAAGTTGCTTATCTGGAGCTCTGATTCATATTGTTTCTGTTTAATTTCATGTTTTTGCTTATGTATATTACTATGTTTGATTCCACCTGGCAGTAAAATATGTTTTAATGCAGTAAATGTTTTATCGCATTTGAGCAATATTGTTTTAAAGGTGTTAGATGATTCTTCTCCAGCAAATAAATCAAAATCTGACTTAATTTGTCACATGTCTGATGGAGGCAGCTTGTGATAGAAAAAAATCAGTTTGATTGGTAATGGTTGGTGATATCAATATATATATTCATTAAATTTATTCTTGAATTTGCAGGAGCAAATTTGGTTGGAGAAGGAGCATCTATCACCAGGCTAATTAAAGTTTAAAATTCTTTAATTATAATTTCAATTAAATTTATTAAAATTTAAATATATTCACTCAAGACATAAGTTTAGGGTTTAAATCAATAATTCTTTAAGTTTAACTCTTATTTTTTTTCTTGTAATCTTATATTGTTTAAAATGAAGATATCAACATTTCTTAATTAATATCTGTGTAAAGTGCTTGGTGGTGGCTGCAGACTGGCCAGATCAAATTACACCCTAAGAGTCTTCCTAATTAGAGGCCCTGGAGTCTAGACACTCTTGAAGAAATTGGCACCTGGGTTAGCTTATCAGCAGTGAGGGGTCCTCCATATTAGGCTGTCTCTAAGGATGTATATTCAGATGGAGTGGTAAGAGAGATGTTGATTGGTTGATACAGAAAGAGAGGGAAAGAGAGAATGCTGGGAATCAATTAAGATGCAGGGGGTGCAGGATTTTGAATTGTTGGGGTGAGACAGGTTTTAGAGATTGAGAAGGAGAGGACTGTGTTTTGAATGAGAAAAGAGAATATGATTATTTAGGCGCCAAAATATAGAGTTTGAAAAATGTAGATTTAGGTCTAAGAGAGATTACATTTGTAAATAGTATTTGGAACTGCCAGGTGGATATTACATTATGAAGAAGAAAAGAAAACAAATTATAAGTTTGGAAATAGAACTCAGTCTTTAGTTTTAATTCACCCTCACAGCCAAGCGAGAAAAATATGACAAACAAATCAGTAAAGTATGAACTTAAAGTGCGCCGGGCGACAATAGTATGAAATTGGCAGATAAGATGAAACCTATTCCATCTTATCGTGCATTTTAAATCCTTTTACCTTGATTAATATTTATTTAAAGCAGATGTAAAATTTGCAGCAGACAACATATTCACATGTAATATTAAGTCTTTATTTAGCATGAAAATGGCAAATATGTCTCAAATTTGTTCTCTGTTGCAGTCATAATTGGCACTTTAAAGGTTTAATCTTTATTTATTAAATAAACTAGACCATGTAATACAATAAGTGGGATTAGTGATAATAAGATTGATTTGTATATATATTTGTCAATAGCAAGATCAATTGACAAGTGCCAAAATTTAAATTGATTTTTCATTTACAACCCTTCAATTGAGTTTTCGACCATCATGATGTGACTGGGGAAGCGCAGTGGCTCAATGGTAGAGTGCTTGACTCGAGACCAAGGTGCCGTGGGTTCGAGCCTTACAGGCGTCACTGTGTTGTGTCCTTGAGCAAGACATATTAATCCTAGTTTAGTACTGGTTCAACCCAGGAAGACCCATCCCTATATAACTGAAAGATTGTTGATGGGACGTAAAGAATCAAATCAAACAAACAAACATGATGTGACTGAAAACTTGTTGAAAACAATGCAGCAATAACAAGTGGGACAAACAGTACATGGCCTCTAAAGGTTATGTAGTTGAGATGAAAATAAGGGAGAGCCTGTATTTATTCTAGTGCCAGTGCTCAGGCTCCCAAGTGTGAATGGGCTGGGTCCCTCAAGCAGACTGGATAGAGGTTTACCAAGTATAAAAGTTAATTATCTTTAACTCTTTTACTGACAGTCTGATCTCAGTCTACACTGTTTTCTACAGAGACTTCCAAAACACAATGAGAGATGATATCCAGCATCATTTATCACCATTAACTATATTATGACATTAAACTATTTATAAACTCTTTGCCTGTTGGGAAATAGTGCATGCTTTTTTGTCACCTGCTGTTTTTGTTATTTGAATTATTCTTTTGCAACTATCATCAGAATGTCAAACAGTTTAGATCCTGATGGACATTTTGTTCAGAAGATGTGATCTGGGTTCACTTTTCATCAGACCACAAAAGCGGCCACCATCATGGAAAGAGTTAACTATATTATGACATTAACTATTATCTTATTATCATAAATAAATAACAGAAGAAGAATCCTTAAAGTACATATCAGGATAAACACATCTTCCAACATTTACAAAATCATAAGATTTGTTTGGGGTGCTCCAGTATCCAGCAAGCATAGTAGCCCTTTGAATGTAGCCCCTCTCTGTATCTAATGGCCACAAAAATAGCAGTCCCCTTCCTGTACCTAATGCAAGCTCAGGGTCCCCTCACATACTTACTCGAAACAAAACACCACTCTCATACCTTTTGAAAATAAAATACCCATATAGCTATCTGTTTCTTCTATAAACGCACTGTACATATTTCTGGCACGCATAATTTGCATGCTGACTTTTTGTCACGACAGCATACCCTTCCAGACCAGCAGCACCACTCTAATGCATACAGTAATCCAAGCTAAAGTGTGCCTGAGCAAGACACTTTATTCCCTGCTTACAGTAGTATTGGTTCAACCCAGGAAGACAGGAAATCATCCTGACATGAATGAAATATTGTTGACTGGGATGTTAAGCATTAACACAAACAAAATAAAAAGTTGTGCAAAAAAGTTGAAAATGTTATCTAGAGTTAGGAGAGGAGTCTCATTAACTATTCATTACATCTCATTAGTAACCAATAAATATTACCATAATTACACTGGAGATGTAGCCAAGTGATAAGCTATTGTCCTGCCAGCCAAGAGTGACAGTGACTTTATGTAATGTTTTGTTTACAAAGCTATCAGGGGCTTTTAATTGATAGATCACTTGTGTATTAATCCTATCCTGAGGATAGGATTAATACACAAGTGATCTATTGATTTGTGCTAGCTCAAATGAAGTGTACACAATAGTGTTTTACTAATAGCAATTCTAAACAAAGTATTACATCACTGTCACTCTTAGTTGGCACGACAGTAGATGATAGAGGAATGTATGCATGAGTTTAGACCAAGATTTGTTTGTCCAGTCTCCTTTAATTATTTTTTTTATTATTTATCAAATATATTTTACTTTATGTACTCTAGTTCTATAAGGCTCAGAAGTGCTCTCAGAGAGGACTGAAGATGGTTTTGTACTAGAATAAATGAAGTAAAATTAAATTGGCATTTTCTAGCATATAGACATAAAAGTACCATAGCACAAATATTGATATATTTTGGTTGAAAAAGGACTTAATAAGTAAGACAAATATTGATATATTTTGGTTGAAAAAGGACTTAATAAAATAAAGGTAAGTAAGGGTGCAAAGATCAGGAATCGATACAATTAAGTACCACACCTGACCCAGGATACCAATGGGAAAGTGACAAACTCACAGTAGACACCACAAACGAGAGCCAAGAGGTCAGCCCTTTCCCAGCAGGTGACCACAAAGCACATATAAACAGACGTGCACAAAGTCCTTTTTCAACCAAAATATATCAATATTTGTCTTACTTTTCCTTGGATTTGTTATGGTGGTCAACAACATGTCTTTTCATTAAGCAATAAGAAAAGTGCTGGATACTTCTATAGCTTAAAGGACAGAATACTTTTATCTAAGTCAGATACCCCTCTTAAATTGACACTTCTCCTTTTCTTATCTGGGGCTAAGATCCAGGGTCCCAAGGTAATCTGAACCCTTTTGTTTAAGTGTCAAATTCAGCAATGGTGCATCATCTGTGATATCAAATGTCTATATTATTCATGCCTGTTGGTCCCCAATATGAATGTAATAAGAGCAACTTTAAATGTTACTCCTCTAACCATAAATGTTGATTTTCTTTTTAAAAAGACACACAGATAGTGGTTATTGATAGTAGCAAAGTTAAACTGGTGTGATCTGCAGAACAAAAACTTGATTGCATTATGATAAAAGCACTTAATTAATTTTGCGAAATGCCATCCATACAAATTAGCGATGTAATATCAAACAGTATCACACAGTAATCATGTACTATATATAGTGACATCATTGCTCCTGAAATGTTATTTCTGTTTATAGAAATCATGTCAGAGCAATTTGGCTTAAGTGGCACATAATGCAATAATTGCACCTCAGTAACCACTTTCATATTTATGGTAAAAATGACAAAACATTTTACTTGACTTATTTCAAATTTGCAAATGTTGCTAGTCTTTAAGCATGGCCTTGCACAATTGTAGAAATTCTGCATTTAAGGTAAGAATACATGCCAATGTTAGATCAAGCTTAAAACAAGTACCTCTTTATTGTTGTTGTCTTGGTCTCCAGGACTTAAGCAATCCTGTGTTGTATCACCTTGTCTAGGACTTCTACTACAAGCTACGATCCAAACCATGTCACTCACATAATCTTTCTATCATTGTCACTTTTTAATCCTATAGTCATGCCACAATGTCTCAAATGTTTGTATATCATTTTTTGTATCAAATTATCTAAATTCAAACCTCTCTGAAACATTATATCTATATTGGTTACTCCTTCATTGATTCATATTTCTGGCACACATAATTTACATGCCGACTCCCTATCACGGCAGTTGAAGAAAAAAAAAACTCTTGGCGAGAAAGCCTTAAGCAGTTAGCCTTAAGCAGGTAAATTGATAAAGAGTTTAGCCACAACCAGGATCTGCACTCCCTATCACGGCAGTTGAAGAAAAAAAACTCTTCGCTAGAAAGCCTTAAGCAGTTAGCCTTAAGCAGGTAAATTGATAAAGAGTTTAGCCACAACCAGGATCTGCACTGTTTGATAGAATAATGCCAATCTTCAGGGACATTAATGAAGGATGGAAATAGAAAATTACCTGCTGTAGCCCCTCTGACATCAAAATTACAATGAACATGTTTCTAACTGGATGGGAGATTCCCTCAATTAAGAAAGCACTAAGCATTTAGAAATCCTATGCTTAAAACTTTGTTTTTGAGATTATTTTATACAGGAAATGCTTAAAACTTTGTTTTTGAGATTATTTTATACAGGAATTGCTTAAAACTTTGTTTTTGAGATTATTTACAGGATCTCTAGATTATTTCAGGCCTTTAGTTAAGAGTTCGTAACAAAAATAATTTTCTTATTTCTCCACAAAAATATATGTTGTTGGTACTCAAAAAGTACCCAAAAACATATGTTAAAAATAATGGGTAAGAAAATGTTTACAATTGTACGCTGAAAATTTTTGTTTATCTAAACCTATGTTATTTACAGGTATGACATGACCTGCAACAATGGCAACAGCTGCAACATAAATGTCTATATTTATAGGTTAATGAGATTTTAGATCTAAAACATTAAAAGTTGTTAATCTCAACAGCTGCTGTATTGATTTGTCCATCTTATGTCCCAGTTGACTCGGATTTTATCATAATTCTGAGAATATATGCCATAAAAAAATATCATACAGTAAAACCTGAGTAAAACGGCCGCTCAAAAATAGACAAAACAAAGATCTTAATGACAAATGGTAGCTTAATGAAAGTCAAAAGTTTTGCAGAATGCTCACCCTTGGATCTATTCCATTACATGTTTTACACTATGCCATTGTGATGCTTAGAATTTTTCAAGAAAAACACTTCTAAATTATTCAGAACTGTAATCAAATGGTTGATTATCGTATAGACTGTGCGCTTTTTATCAATGCATTTTCTACAAAATATCCTCTATAATGTAATCATGAAGTACGTATATAAATGAGGCCATTGTACCCCACCCCCTCCCCCAACACACACACACACACACACACACACACACACCTTTCCTTTTTTGATATGCTTGCCATTTTAGTTATCTTTTTTACTATAGCAATTCCAGGACTTAAGTGACCCCCGTTTTTTGCTAATTATTCTTTAATGGTGATTTTAATTGAAAAATAAATTAGAAAAATGAATTTAGATATACACCGCGTAATTGAATTTATTTTTTCCACATAAATATGAGTTTTTGTATAGGCTGGGATTAGATGGAATTTTGGTGTGTTTTTGCTGCTCCTCTTTGAATTAGTCCCCAAGTGAACCTAACGATATAAATAAAACAGGGCTTATACAGGTCAGTGGAGGTTATTCGTCAGTCCCACAGATAAGAGTGCGTAACAGAACATTATTTTTCCTATTTATCAATCAAAAAATATGTTGTGTGTACTCAAAACAACCGTCTTGATGATACGGTTCTTTTGAGCACCCAAAACACGTGTTTAAACTGATAAAGACAATGGCAACTTCACGCTAAAATTGCTTAACTGGCCCATAGGCGAGTGCATATTATTACAGCAATGTAAATATACCACGTGTATCTTTTGGGGTACACATGGGTATATTCACATGGAAAAACAACTAAGTTATTCTTTTGTACAGGGGATTTGGGCTTCATTTACAAATAAGGGCGTCTCCCAAAAATAAGTTTTAGTTACGCGGTGTGCGTTTAAATCCACATGCTAAGTGCCGTTCTTCTAAGTTTAATCTAAAGCGGTTTAAAAAAAGAAAAACGGGGGTCAGTGAAAACCTGGAAACACATTAGGTTTTGTATAGAATATGATCGAGGGCTTGACATTTCGTAAAACTATCTATTTCCTTTCATACTGTACTAAAAACGCATTTTTAAAGATCAAAATGACATATATCCATTAGGCATCAAGTAACAAGCCCTTGTAAGGCCATTCTATTTGTATTTTATGGTAATTTTAATTGTTAATATTCCAAAACTGAACTAAAATATCTCCACACATTTCAATATTATCAGAAATCACTGAATTCATTAACCTGCTTCAGCAACAATTGAATATTAAAGCGCATGACTTGAAATTTGCAGCAGACGACATTTTCAAATTTCAATTCTATTTTTTTAAGTTAAATATAAGGCTTGATGTTTTCATGTGAATCGTCTGCCAGCATATGATTCACTTGAAAACATCAAGCATTATTTCAGTTAAAATTGAATTTGGATCATGCTGCAACATTTTTAAATTTTGCAGCAAATTTTAATGCTATTTTTTAGAAACTAAGTATATAAGGCTTGGTATTTTCATATGAATTGTCTGCTGAGTGGCTGAGGAATCATATGACAAATCAAGCCTTATTTGAGATGAAAAGAAATTTTGATAAAATGAATTTGTCGTATGCCGAAACATTTTACACATATAATATGTTCATGATATATGAATATTTTTTTCATGTATTTTTGCTCATATCCATATTTGATTGTCTCAATTACATAATTACAGGAAAAAAAAGGAATAAGATCAAAACTGTGTAGGCTTCATATTTCCATAAATATCCTGTGAATACTCCTATAAAAAGAAATCACTCCCTGATCTAAATGCCACTCAACAAGCACAATGCTGAATAAAATCAGTATAAAATCATTTGGCACAACATCTACCATGTAGTTACCATACATTATCTAATTAACCCTTTACTCTATGATAGCGATTGACGTTTTGAAATTCTACGTATTTTGAAATATTATGGAAAATGGAGCATTTGCTCCTATGGAGCATTCCACTTAAACTTTACTGGTGAATATGGTTCTATATGAACATCAGTGGATCCAGTATGTCAGTCAATCAAATTGTGAAATTACATTATGGTACTTATGAACATTGTGAAATTATTTTCATCATTAATTCATTAAAACATTTTAAAATTAACAACCAGCCAAAATGTTGTCTGCTGATGTCATCTGCTGCAATTCAGGTTACCTTAAAATTGCATGTTTAAATCCATAATGGAGCAGTCTTATCTGGGTCCATACTGATTGCTCTAGGCTTCCAAACATTAAACAACAGATTCACATCCCACTACAGTAAAACCTGTCTTAAGCAGCCACTTAAAAATAGACAAAATAAAATAAAAATCTTAATGACAAATGGTAGCTTAATGAAGGTCAAAAGTATTGCAGAATGCTCTCAGGGAGCATTCTGCAATTCTTTTGACCTGCATTAAGCGATAATCGGTCTTGAAAACCATTTTTGGTCTTCGTTTTGAGTGGCCGCTTAAGACAGGTTTTACTGTTCATCAAACAAACTTAATTCCACGACTTGATTTCCACAGTGAAGATGTTGATTTAGTAATTGAAGCTATTCCAAACTTAATTGTGAACCTGCACTGACCTTTAATGATAAACATATGCCAGTAGCAGAATATATGGAGCCATCAGTTAGTTGGGCAAGGTGTAAAGTGCTGACTTGACTGGTGGAGAAAGTGATGATGATGATGATGATGATGATGATGATGATGATGATGATTATTATGATGATGATGATGATGATGTTGTGATAGTGTTTAACATCCCACCAACAGCTAAGGTCATATGGAGATGGGGCCACAGCTTAAAGTCTCATCCGACAGACTGGAGAAGCCGGGAATCGAACCTGCGACCCCTGGTTTACAAGGCAAGTGGCTAATCCACTACACCACAGCGGCTCCTGCTGATGATGATGATGATGATGATGATGATGATGATGATGATGATGATGATGTAGCAGAATATATGTAGCCATCAGTTAGTGGGGCAAGGTGTAAAGAACTGACTTGACTGGTGGAGAAAGTGATGATGATGATGATGATGATGATGATGATGATGATGATGATGATGATGATGATGATGATGATGATGATGATGATGATGATGTGAAAATGAGGCAGTGTAAAGTGCAATGATGAAAAGCAGTAGTAGGAGTAAAAGAAAAGCAAAGTTTAAAACAGTGAGTAGACTATAATGGCCTGACTTGAACTGATGACCTTAAGTAACCATCATCATCATCATCATCATCATCATCATCATCATCATAGTCATCGTTGTCATTAAAGTAAGCATAAATCACAGTAAGGTGACTGACAGCCATTTAATTGGCAAAGAATGCTCGCTTGAATGAAGACTTCCATGCCATGTTAAAGCTCTATGCTATTAATCGATCTTAATTTGAATATCAAACAGTCTGATCTGTATTAATTCAATATTTATCTTTAAATAAATACAAGCATTTAGACAATAAACTGAGTGAGCAAATATAAAAGAATCCCATCATGCATTGGATAGACTGGCTCCAGTCCTTAAAACAATTTGTCATCAATGTTTCATATATACTTGTAGCCAGTCTAACTCTGATGGCTCTGTTTTACAGAGCCATCAGAGTTAGACTGGCTACAAGTATATATGACAAATTGATGAAAAATTGTTTTAAGGACTGGAGCCAGTCTATGCATTGGACTGTTAACCTGTCAAATTTGCATCATGCCCCTTAAAATGTTAATATCGATGAGACAATCAGGTGTCTCAAAAGTAAGAAAGATATCTCACATGATAAAATTATCAGAATAAGAATATCCCGCCCATATTTTTCTACAATATAAGCTTTCCTCGCTTTTTTGTTTGGGTTGTTCCATTACTTGCCATGCATGCGCAGCAATCATAGCAAATGGAAAAGTGCTGAAATGATTACTCTTTGCCTGCCAGAGTCATCTGCCCATTATTTACCTTTTGGAAACCGTTTGGACCAAGGTCAAACCCCCCAAAATGGGAGGCTTGATTCAGATCCAATCTGATGTCATTTCCAGCTCTTGTAAGAAATTTAGAAAAAAAATATATTTTGAAAAAAAGCAACAACAAAAAACAGCAAACAACAAAAAGGCATGAAAATCTGGAAAACCTAGCTGTTCTGTGAATTTTACATCTGCAGAAAGCAAAAATTGTCATTTTTGTATTTCCTTTTTATTTTATCATTGAACCCTCCAACAACTTGATATGTTGTTCAATGGCTGAGACTGAGTTGTAGAGAGCTCAACTTGAGATCAAGAGGTCCCTTGTTCGAGCCTCACAGGAGGCACTGTGTTGTGACTGCGTATTACTGGCAATCAAAAACACCAATACTATCGAGGAAGGTAGGTCAAAAATCAATAGGAACAGTGTTTTTTGATTGCCATTTGTTGCCCCACTGGCGACAAATGGCAATCAAAAACACTGTTCCAATCAATTTTTGATCCGCATTCGCAGATTGCTGATTACGTTTTCGATTGCCGCCAACCTGGTGTGGTACTTGTTAAACCCAGGAAAACATCCTGGCATGATTGAATAATTGTTGACTTGGGCGTAAAGCATTAACCCAAACATACAAACAGAAGAACAGATAATTAAAATTCTGACCTAAAGTTGTCCCGAGTGCCAATATTGACTCTAATGGCGAATAAAATCCCTTTGAAAACCATCCAAGTTCATAGCGCTATCAATAAAACGGACACAGACACTCAGACATGTTTTATGACATGCTTTCATCTGTAACTCATTGACATAATAATTATCCCATTGCTCCAATTGGCAGCATCAACGAGACACGACTTGAGATAAGAAGGCGTAATTTCGATTTATCTCCCTTTGTACTCACCAGAAACCTATGTTGTTGAACTCAAATGAACCGTCTCAGCGAGACGGTTCATTTGAGTACCCACAACAAAGGTTTTGGTTGAGAAATAAGAAAGTATCAAATTTTACATTCAAAATTTTAGACACAACTTGAGATAAGAAGGCGTAATTTGGACTTATCTCCCTTTGTACTCACCAGACACCTATGTTGTTGTACTCAAATGAACGGTCTCACCGAGACTGTTCATTTGAGTACCCACAACATAGGTTTTGGTTGAGAAATAAGAAAGTATTAAATGTTTACGTTCAAAATTTTAGCTCTGATTGACAGCATCAACGAGAGCTGAATCAATAACCTCCTTTCATGTTCTTATGAAATAAATATTGCAACTGATAAAAGAGACGAATGAATGAATGAATCAAAGTGAAAATAAATTGATCAAAAAGCACATTAGAAAATGAACACTGTAAAATGAATTGAGTGATTGTATTCCGACTCGCAACACGAGAAAAATCATGATAGCCATGCTGCGTAGCACATTTGGGCCTCGATGTGAGCAAACCTGGTGTCTTTGGGGGTTTGCGAACAACACAGGCGCAGACCAGCCTGCGCATCTGCCAGTCTGATCAGTGCCTTTGTTATTCCCTTTTTGTAAAGTATCATATGAAAACTTGCTACAGGTGAAATTTCAATTTTCTAGCTAGTCTTTTTAGCTAAGGAGACTGGTTTGAAACACACTTTGTCGAAAACCCCTGTGATGAGGCCCATTTATGGGTAGTGAGTCTGATTGTTAATGTCATTTTCTATATAATTGCTAGTTGGGTCCGTAGCTACAATCCAAGTCTAGCAAACTACCTTTGAAAAAATTTATTCTCTCCCTACAATCACATGAAACTAGAGACTTTTTGCAACTTATGGCTCAAATACTACTAAAACTTGTACTTGGCTCTACAATTATCATGAAAAAAGACAGTCTTCCAAGTTGCAGCATTACATAAATTAAAATAAAACGGTATTACAGATCAGTGCCATCTCCCCCCCCCCCCCCCCCCCAATTCTCGTGTCAACAAGCAGCAAACCTACAACAAACGATTAATTGTTCTGCAATTTTCCTCATATCCTGTCAAACTTTTATAAAATAGATCCTACCCGGCCCGTAGCACAATCGGTAGCGAGACTGATCGCAGATCCAGGGGTCCTGAGTTTGATCCCGGCCTAGTCCGATACTTTCATGGAGATTGATTATAAAATATTTTCTACAGTCATTCCCCTTTTTTATTCATGAAGGGTTGGTGTAAGTTACAAGCAAAAGTATGTGTATAAAGTACATGTACTGGTTAACCACTTAGTCAAGCTTGCTCAGGAAAAAGTGTGCTATAACGGTTAACTTACTGTCTCCACATGACCATAGCTGTTGACTGGGATGTTAAACAACAAACAAAATAACATTATAAAATATATCCAGTTCCACCAACAGTCTTGATTGCTAACAGGAAGCCCATTAACCCTTAAAGCGCCAAGAAAAAAATGCATCTGAAAATGTCGTCTGCTGAAGTCATCTGCTGCAAATAATTGCCTAACATTACTGATGAATTAAGTATAGAAGCAAACAGCGTGGACCAAGAACAGACTGCTCCTATAGGAGCAGTCTGCTATGGGTCCACACTGTTTGCAATAGAGGCTTTTTTAACATTTCAGCAGACGAGAAAAGCAGACGACTTTCTTTTGCGATTGGCGCATTAAGGGTTAAGCCGGTTACCTACCTAAACTGAAACAGTAGTTCCTTGTCTCTCACTTAAATCAATTTTTAATATTTTTCTGATACATTAAATTGTTAATTTCAATCCATTTCTTATTTATTCCTTCCGAGATAATATGGCTGAATATTCCAATGACAATAACAAAGAAATCAAGACTTGACAGGAGTCCATCCAGATTTGGACATTTCCTGATGAATATTCAAATGAGAAGGTCAAACTGACAGGTCACTTTGGTTAATTACAATAATATCACTGATATTGCAGACACCTTTCTTTCACTGTCACCTACAGTGAATTATGTCAATAATCTGTGTTCACACAAGTATAAGCTTTTTAAAAAAGCTTGCCATTTTTCAGGACTTTAACTAAAGTACAGATCGAAGCCATTTAAAACTGTCTCAAAGGAAAGTGATGAATTTATTAAATGACACACCAATCTCATCGCCATCTCTGCGAGTGGAGATGACGATGAGCTAGGTGTGCCATTTTAATGTGACGCCATGAGACATTACATACTGGTAATTTTCACAGAAGCGGCTATCTCATGCTACACCACTTAGCCGTTGCTACCATACAGTCCTTGTTGTGGGGCTCAGTTTTTGTCATCTTTCAAGAAAGAGCCAGACGTACGCACGCACACTCAAAAAAACATGATGTCTCCCCACCTTAATGGAGGGAGAGACATAATAAGCTGTTTCCTCATGGGCTTCAGTACCTTTTGCAATTTTCAAAAGGCAATTCCAATCGAGTCCTAGGCTTCATAACCTAATGTAATTTTGGAACCACCAGATTCTGGGAGAGATCAAGTGAGATTATCCATGTTTAAAAGCCTATCAACATTTTAAGGACCACATCTTCATGTCTCATAGGACTTACAACCATGCAACTACCAAGTTAGCAAAAGCATAGTTCACAAAATCAAATTTGGTGATATAGCTGTTATGTAAATATAAACAATTTGCCATATAGTGACAGGTATTTAAGTACTGATTGGCAGTTTAAGGTTTTTAAAAGAGGAAAGCCAATGGACATGATATACTTAAGGCCAAAAGAAAGTTTACACTATATTTAAACTTTTTTATTCCAAAACTGAACAAAGATGAGAAAAAACGATAAATACCAGTTTATGAAGAATTTATCCGTCCTTTTGATTCAATAAGAGGAAATTTCCCTACAAGCATCCAGTCCATTTTAATGACGCCATAGTAAGCATGGGGTATGAAAAAATGTTTTCCAGAATCCAAAGGTACACAATGCATGGAATATCTTCGACACAAAAGCAGTTCTAATGCATGTTTCAGTATCTGGTGTGCCCCCCTTGGGCCTGAATCACTGCTTGGCACCTCCTATGCATTGATTGAACATAACTTACTTTCATCTGTAAAAAGCACCTCACGCCACTGCTGCCTGGTCCACCCTTCATGATTGTTTGCCCATGCTAGGCGATTACCACGATGACGTCCTGTGAGAATGGGTCCTTTATACGGCCTCCTAGCAAACATCTGGTTAGTAGCAAGTCGCCGCCGAACTGTCTTTGCACTGATACACCGGTTATGAGTGCCCACCGTGTTCCTGGCTGTTTCCGTTGCTGGCGTAAACCGACGTCTGGTGTGCATTAAACGGATGTAACGATCCTGGTTGGACGTTGTCACATGGGGTCTGCCTAATCTTGGAAGGTCATCCAGGCTTTGTCCTTGCTGGAAATGTCTCCAATATTTCTGAATCGTCACCCTTGAACAGTTCAGTATTCTTGCAACATAACATTTAGCCTTGCCGGCTTGTAAAAGTCCAATAGGCCTATTTCTATTGGCCAAAGAAAGCCTTCCCATTTTGATTTCAACAAAAGTCCGACAGTATTTTGGTAGGACGATCGTCAAACAACGTGTACATGAAATTTGGTACATTTTTTTCACATGGTTTAACAGCACGTGCACCACAAGCATTTTGTACACCTGTGCAATGGTGAAGAAAATTACAGAGAATTGGCAATAAGTTTCACTTGTGATCGATAGATACTAAAGTAATTAAGTTATACCAAAAGTTTCGAATTCATAGAGCTATTGGTTAAAAAGTTAGAAACTTTTGGCCTTAAGTATTATACTTGTTTAGTGTATATTTCCGAATAGGTTTCCTTAATTTCAGTAACATATGTTGTTGGTACACATTGGAATTGCCTCATAGAGGCAACTCCAATGTGCACCTACAACATTAAGTCGAGTGTTTTTAAAACAGGGTTTTCACAAACTTCTCAACTGCTTTTTATGTTTCATAGAAATGAAAAAGTTTTTGTGTATTTTGACATGCTCCTGGATGACAATAATATATAGCCAATTTTATATTATTGACAGCTAATCTTTAGATGTTACATTGGAATGAAATGCAAACTTGGTGGTTGCCTGGTTGTACAAGACAAGCTGTAACATAGGGTACCTTTTCTAAATGTTATAGAGAGTAAACAGATCTGGGTAATTAATAATCAGCTACTCCAGCCTATTATCTTAATAGGCTAATAACCATATGTTAGAGGTCTGGAGAAATGGGCCAGTTTACAAACCCCTTTACTCATTGCATGCTGAGAAAGGAGACTACTGTATCAAGCAATAATTCTCTACAATTACGCCCCTTTTCTAAATGTGAACTTCTCTTACAAGAAAATATATTATTTGACATTTGACCTTGACCAAAAGGTGAAGGGGATCAAGGTCACAACAAGTGTTGCTCCGAGTACCATCGACAATGTGTGACCTACTCAACAGCAAGGTTGATGCTGCTACATCCCACTGTTATTGAGGAGAAGTTGCATTTACAAGAAAAAACACATTATTTGACCTTTGGTTAAGGTCACAAGAAATGTTACCGAGTACCCTCTATATCATGGTGACATTATTTGACATTTGACCTTGACCCAAAGGTCAAGGGGGGTCAAGGTCACAGGAAATGTTACCCATTACCCTCTATATCAGTGTGACCTATGGGCCTGCAAAGTTTGAAGTTGCTATGTCCAATTGTTAAGGAGGCGATGCAGTTACAAGAAAATAAGTTATTTGACCTTGGGGTCATTAGGGCCCACAAAATGTTGCCCAGTACCCTGTCACCACATTATGACTTATACGCATGTAAAGTTTTAAGCTGCTATATCAAAAGGTTTAGTAGATGCATTTACAAAAAAAAATACATTATTTGACCTTGACCTTGGGGCCCAAGGTCAAGGTCACATTAAATGTTGCCCAGTACCCTCTACATCAAGTGATTTATGCAGCTACAAAGTTTGAAGTTGCTATGTCTAACGGTTTAGGAGGATACATTTACAAGAAACGTGATGGATGGAGGCATGGACGGATGATGGACCGACTTTGGTACGAAATTTATATACCACTTTTTTCTAAGGAAAAAAGTGGGTATAACAATACATATACAATATAGGCATTACCAAATTCATTAAATGTTGATATAAAACAAACCCAAAGCCTTTACCTTGATCTTCAACATTCTTTCTCTTTTAACCCATAAAGCGCCAAGAAAAAAAGCATCTGAAAATGTCATCTGCTGAAGTCGTCTGCTGCAAATAATTGCCTAACATTACTGACACATTAAGTATAGAAACAGACAGCGTGGACCCAGAACAGACTGCTCCTATTGGAGCAGTCTGTTCTGGGTCCACACTGTTTGCCATAGAGGCTTCTTAAAAATTTCAGCAGACGAAAAAAGCAGACGACTTTTGTTGCGATTGGTGCATTAAGGGTTAAAATCCCCCCACCAAGCACTACCGTCTGCTGCAAATAATTGCCTAACATTACTGACGAATTAAGTATAGAAGCAAACAGCGTAGACCCAGAACAGACTGCTCCTGTAGGAGCAGTCTGGTCTGGGTCCACACTGTTTGCCACAGAGGCTTCTTAAACATTTCAGCAGACGAGAAAAGCAGACGACTTTTGTTGCAATTGGCGTACTAAGGGTTAAAATCCCCCAACCAAGCACTACCGTCTGCTGCAAATAATTGCCTAACATTACTGACGAATTAGGTATAGAAACAGACAGCGTGGACCCAGAACAGACTGCTCCTGTAGGAGCAGTCTGATCTGGGTCCACACTGTTTGCCGCAGAGGCTTCTTAAACATTTCAGCAGACAAGAAAAGCAGACGACTTTTGGTGTGATTGGCGCATTAAAATCCCTTAATCAAGCACAACCCACCCCACTACCCATCCACATTCACCTTCAGGCAGGAGTGGACCAGAAGCTTTTCTCATAAATCCAATAAAGTCCTACAGCCAAGATGCTGCTAATATCTTTTATCAAATTGATCTCTAGGAAATACCTGTGAAATGATTGACAGCTCTTATCAGCTCAGTGATTGCTGCAGGCCAGTGGTCTAATCACATCTGAGAGTAGGTAAGCTCCGCCCACTTGCTGCTTCATATAGAAGCCACTCCCACATGGGATGGGATGGGTGGTATGGGGGTCATGGTCAGGAAATTTCTACCTCTATCTATTTATCTACTGGTGGGGCCTACTGTCATCAGCTGAAAACCTTTGCAAACAGTATGGACCCAGATCAGAGCAGACTTTTAATAACCTAGGTTCAAACTGTTTGGCGTTCTGCTGGTATTTCTGGAAAGATTTTTTTTAACCCATTAACCGCCACCTATAATTTGTAGCAGACGACAATTTCAAATTTTGCTGCTTTTTCAAAAATAACAAATAAGGCATGATATTTCATGAGAATCGTCTGCTGGTAGACTATTCTCATGAAATATCATTCCTTATTTTTTCTGAAAATCAGGAAAAATGTTGCAAAATTTGTTGTCTGCTGAAGTCGTGATTGGCGTTTTAAGGGTTAAAAAGCTAGTTTTGAAAAAAAAAATCAGCAAATCACAAAAAAAAAATGCAAAATTAACAGCATGCAAATAAAAGGACTTCACACAAATTTTCAGCGTAAAATTGTAAATGATTTCTTACCCATAACTTTTAACATATGTTTTGGGTGCTCGAAAGAACCGTCTCATTGAGATTTTGATTGAGAAATAAGAAAATAATTTTCTGTTACGCACTCTTAACTAAAGGCCTGGACTTCAACAATCTCATCTTTTTTTTGCTCAGGATATAGAATTTAAATAGAAAAACAGCAGCTGCATACACATAACAAAAAAAAAAAGAAAAAAAAGAACTGCGATTTGAGCATATTTGTATAGACCTAACTAATTATAAAGAAATAAAAGTTGATACCTTGAAATAAACATCCATATTTAATGAGTAATCCAGCCATATACGGCTATCAATCCATTTTTTCCGGAGAAACTTAATACTGTTACCCGAGCAAACCTTTGCTGTCTGACGGTACAACATAGCATGTGAAACGTAACATATGCCAGTTATATGAAGGCAGCAGCCTGCAGCCTTTTATAATTGGGATACTGATTTTTATTCAGGGAAGAGTAGATGGGGAGTTGCATGCGCAGATCCAGAGAATTTTTTCAGAGGGGGTCCAACTTTGAGAATTTTTTTTTTAGTTAATAAGTGGATCCAAATACCACTAAAATCTGGCCATCATCGGCCCACCAGCAAAACGCCATTTAAATGGCGTTTCGCTGGCGGGCCGATGATGGCCTAACATTGGTAACTTTGTGATTTTTCAGGGGATCCGGACCAGTATTGCTAAGAAACCCTTTATTTTTGTGATTTTTCAGGGGGGGGGGGGGGGGGGGGGGGGTCCGGACCCCCTGTCCCCCCTCTGGATCTGCACATGAGTTGAAAATAGCTTATGGAAGCCCTCCATCCCTGGGTCTCAATTCACTGAAAATCATTGACATACATGCAGTTATATTTAAAAGAAAACACATTTTAACCAAAAGTACAGTAATACAGGAAAAAACAGATTCTTTTTTTATCTCTCTGTCTACTTCGATAAATGTTAGTGAACTTATGCAGATTTACAACAAATGTCATCTGCTCTCTCATCTGCTTATACAAATTTTGGTTACCTATATTGCAAACAGCGGTCTGATCAGGATAGATCTACATGATTTCAAGCTTCTGTAATTTTTTTTTGAGATTTCTTATAATCTTGTACTGTAAATGCTCATAAATTATGCGGGCATAAAATTTGTGGGTAAAGCTTAGACATAAACATCGTCTATTGATATTCAAATTTGATGCTTCAAGAGTTAGAAATATGCAAAACGCAGAAACCAGACACGTATAGATGCAATTAATGAAATTATATCTCTGATTTTACGCCTGAAATATTTTGAAACGTATTATGAAATATAAAACCATCTTATGCAGATGATATAAACAGGTTCATTCACATTGAGCCGAACTGCAATAAAAAGTCCTTTGAAATATTATTAGACTAGCTCTCGTCATATGCAAAGTTTGGTCAAATTCTGTCTATTTCTTCTTAAGATATTGAACAAAAATGAAATTCAGACATCAAGTGCCATATAACTCTGTTACAAATATCCCAAAAATGACAGGTAACAATCAAAACCTAAATCTAGTCAATATGAATGCATATAATATTTTATGGTGAAATTCTGTCAATTTGTTCTCAAGATATTGAGCAGAAATGAAATTCTGATGCTTATCAAGGGCCATAACTCTGTAACAAATTTACGGCATTCTCAACCTAGATATTGTCAATATATCATTGCATACACAAAGTTTGTTCAAATACTGTCTATTAATTCTGAAGACATTGAGCGGAAATGAAATTCTAACATAAATCAAGGGCCATAACTCTGTTACAAATAAGCCAAAAAAGAGCGGTAACAATCCAAACATTTTGTCGGGCCTGATCTGGGTCCAAACTGTTTGCAAAGGTTATCAGCAGTTACCAGCAGCTGACATTAGTTAGTAGGCAATTGGGGGAGCGCAGTGGCTCAGTGGTGGAGTGCTTGACTCGAGACCGAGAGGCCGCAGGTTCGAGCCTCACCAGCGTCACTGCGTTGTGGTCCTTAAGCAGGACACATTTATCCTAGCTTAGTACTGGTTCAACCCAGGAAGACTCGTCCCTGTTTAACTGAAAGATTGTTGATGGGACGTAAAGAATCAAATCAAACAAAAACAAGTTAGTAGGCAAAGAGTTATAGGGTTCACAGCCATGACACAATCTCTTGATGACAGGGTATATCATTTGCATATAAATAAGATGTCAGCTTATTCTTCAAAGACAGATTGATTTACATGTAAATGCAGGGTTAGATCTGATTGATATATCTTAATGGATAGATATACTAGATTACCACCGCTACAGCCTAGTAGTAAGGATTTTTATCATCAGCTGATAACTTTTTGCAAACAGTTTCGACCAATATCAGGCCTTATCTAGATCTACACTGTTTGACGTTCCGATGGTATTCCTGAAAGAGCTTATTTTGAAAAAATCAGCAGACAACAAAAAAGCGCTCTGCTTATGATGCTACAAAAAAGCGCTCTGCTTATGATGCTTGCATGCATCATAAGCAGAGCGCTTTTTTGTTGTCTGCTGAATTTTTCAAAATAAGCTCTTTCAGGATAAGGAATATATGAAAGGGGCCCACTAGCTGACAGGGATGATTCTCCTGCACCTGCTTGCTCATCAAAATGATGATGATGATGATGATGATGATGATGATGATGATGATGATGATGATGATGATGATCTTATTATTTTTTTTTAAAGTCTATTGATTTTGTTTGATTTGATTCTTTACATCCTAGTCAACAATTTTTCAGTTACTTCGGGACGAGTCTTCCTGGGTTGAACCAGTACTAAGCTAGGATTAATGTGTTTTGCTCAGTGACGCCAGTGAGGCTCGAACTCGCAGCCCTTCGGTCTCAAGTCATGCACTCTACCACTGAGCCACTGCGCTCCCCACAAGGTGGTTGTGTTCTGTTTGGATGATAGGGGAAAGCCATGTAGTTTGATATTACTTTTCAAAGCTGTAAAAAATCTTTTGATTCAATTAGACAATATGGCTAATAGAAAGCTTTCAGAGCAATCTGTCAACATAGAATTGCAATTTTACAAGTAATCTAGGCGGCCTGATATTGATCTTAGAATGGTTGGAATTCCAGGAAAATTGAAAATCAATACATGGCACTTCTCAGGTGAGAGAAAAAAAACAACAGGCGATTACAGGTCGAAAAAATTAATACCATATTAGCCCATTTAGTCTGGACTCCTTACAAACAACAGGTGATTACAGGTAGAAAAAAATTAATACCATTTTAGACCATTTAGTCTGGACCCCTTACAAAACAACAGGCGATTACAGGTAGAAAAAAATTTAATACCATTTTAGACCATTTAGTCTGGACTCCTTACACCTGATTCAGTTGTCAATTACTTTTTCAGAAATAGTCCTTCAGGCATACCATCAGAATATCACAGTTTGGACCCTGATCTGGGTCCAAACTGTTTGCAAAGGCACTGGCAGGAAATTAACCCCTTGTTTGTTTGTTCATTTGATTTGATTCTTTATGTACCATCAACAATCTTTCAGTTACAAAGGGACAGGTCTTCCTGGGTTGAACCAGTACTAAGCTAGGATTAATGTGTCTTGCTCAAGGACCTCAACGCAGTGAGGCCGGTGAGGCTCGAACCCACGACCCCTCCGTCTCGAGTTAAGCACTCAAACACTGAGCCACTGCACTCCCTAATTATTTACCATTTGTATACTATGGACTCTTCCTTCTGGTTTGATATAATAAACTTGGGATAGTCCATTGTATCTAGGTGCATCAGTATATAATTTTTCAAAAAATTATGTCAGGAAAATGTACCGTATTAGAGAGTCAAACTGTTTGGATCCAGATCAGGACTGACGAGAATGTTGGTCCTGATCTGGGTTCAAACTGTTTGCGATGACATAATTCGCCACTGGTAAAAAGAGCTTAATCCTTAAAGCGCCAATCACAACTGCAGCAGAGGACAAATTTTGTGACGTCTTTTCCAATTTGAAAAAAAAAATAAGGTATGATATTTCATGAGAATCGTCTGCCAGCAGACGATTCTCATGAACTATCATACCTTATTTGTTATTTTTGAAAAAGCTGCAAAATTTTAAATTGTCGTCTGCTGCAAATTATTGGTGGAGCTTTATGGGTTAATTTCTACGCTGTCATGCAAACATAAGTCGTTATTTTTGAAAAAGCGGCAAAATTTTAATTGTCGTCTGCTGCAAATTGTAGGTGGCGCTTTATGGTGTCATGCAAACATAATCAACAAGCAAAGAGATCACAGCTGAGGTATTCAGACCATTATATCCGGAATTAGGGATAATCCTCTCAGACCAAAGGTTAAGTAGCCGATATGTTGAGTTCAACAAGTACTGTATACAGGGTATGACAACATCAAAGTTCCCTGTTTTGGCACTGAAAGAATTTCCTAACATTATTCAATGTTTGCCAAATAAGATTTAAGAACACTACCATGGAACACCAAAAACACCACTATAGAAATGATCAAATAATACAGAGGATATAGCAGGTTAAATTACATTTTTGCCTACCTGACTTTGTTGCATGTGAATAAAAAAAGAGCAGACCAACCTTACTGGATATGCACCTTTGTTAGTCCCTATCTGGAAAGCACAAACTTTCTCCAAGCAAAATTTCAATATTCTAGCTAGTCTCTGTAGCCGAGCATGTTGGTCATACTCAGCATTACTTGGTCACAGACAGTTTGTTTTATTCGCATCGAGGGCCATTTAATTTTCGGATATCTTGCCAAAGTCTACACTGTGACAGTCCCAATTTTAGAATGCTTGGCATAAACAGTCTGGCTTTTCATGGCTAGCCATTACTTTTAAATGTTACAGTTATCCATCATCTATGAAGTTAGGTTTACCATCACCTCGCTCAAATAGTTTACACCAGAGGGCACTACAGTCAGGTGTAAATGTATTTTCGTTTTTTAATGGATTTAATTAGGGTTACAGAGTGCATAGGGCCAGTTTAGCAAAATCTTTTAGAGTAAAATTGCGATTATTTTCTTACCCAACAGTTTAAACATGTATTAAAAAAGTTTAAAATGTGGCCACTGCCGCATTACCAAGCATATCGACTCGGTGTCTCCATGTTTGGAGATACCAGGCCAAATATGCCTGGTAAAACAGCAGTGGCCAAGTAATATTCTCTAAATAAAAAATTAAATTATGTGTGCTAGCAACGAATGCTCTGTGGAGACTTTGCTGAGCCTTCAGTGGTCGGCTAGCTGTACAATAAGTAACAAATTCTCATGTGATTGCTCATACAGTAAAGTTTACAAATCAGTGCACATGTCATGCACTGCATGGAGGTGCACAACACTGCTAAAAATATGACAGTAAAGTGTGTACCCCAGGTGCACACCATTCAACAGAGGGTGTCAACTTACGTCTCGACTCCACTGTATATTTAATCGGCCAGTAATTTAATAATCTGTGTGAAATTTTGATAGGGGATTGATTGTTTACAGTTTAAGGTAAGTAAAATAGATAACTCCGTTGACACAGGTGTTATGGGCGCTATCAAAGTTTGAAGAGCTGTCATCAATGTGGATGTATTAAAACAAACAAGAAATTTAAATTTAAATTTGATATAATATTATAATATTTACTTGAAGTTTTAGATATTACATACAACCAACTTCTGATACCAATAAAGTGAAACCTAAGGGGGGGGGGGGGGGGGGAATGCTGCTGCAGAGGTGGGGCTCAATCCCGCAATCCAGGGAACAAAAATCAGGTGCTCTAACCACCTGAGTTACCCAGAAGGTTATGTTCAAACCACCACCTGAACGCATTTGCCCAGTAGTGTTAAGACTGGAGATTCATGGGTCGCTGGGTCAAGACTCACCAGAGGCACTGAGTTGTGTCCATGGGCAAAACAGGTTCAACCCAGGAAGACAGAAAATTGTCCAGACATGACTGAAAAAAATTTGACTGGGATGTAAATTATCAACACAAAACTAAACACAAACAAGACACAGCAGTCTGCAGGACAGCCATATCCCCCATCACAGAATCCCATGACCTTGAAGTGTGACCTTGACTTTGAGTTTGCAATATATGAGTCACAAATTCTGTACAGAAACATTTGAGTGTGAGTGAAGTTGAATGAAAATCATTCGAAGGGTTTAGGAGATATAGAGATAACATGAATTGAAGGGTAAATCTCGTGACCTTGAAGTGTGACCTTGACCTTAAGTCTGCGTAGCTAAGTCTAGGTTCTGCACATAGTCTTACTGTGAGAAACATTTGGGTGAAGGTAATGAAAATCACCCAAAGGATTCAGGAGATACAAAGCGGACATGAAATTCAAGGGTAAATACCTTGACCTTCACCTGTGACCTTGACTGTGAGTCTAGGTAGCTGGGTCATGTGCTCTGCACACCCTCTCACTGAGAGAAACATTTCAGATAATTTGAGTGAAGTTTAAATAAAATTTTACAAAGGGTTCAGGAGGTAAATCAGATGATGATGGAGCGGACACAAATTGAAGGGTAAATCTCATGACCTTGAAGTGTGACCTTGACCTTGAGTCTGCGTAGCCGAGTCATAGTTTCTGAAGAGGAATATTTGGTTGAAGTTTAAAGGGTTCAGGAGATATAGAGCAGACACGAAAGTGTTACAGACAGAATGACCGACGGACTGACAAATGAAGGGCATTCCTTGACCCGTATCGGCTTTTGCGGCAGGGGATTAAAAACTGCGCCATAAAGAAATTAGAAAGAAGAAAAAAAAAAAAAAATACCATATTCTTACTTTTTACTATGGGGCTAGTCCAAATATCTAATCTAAATCATTTAAAATGTCTTAAAATTCCAACAAACACCAACTACTATAACACTAAAGATAAGACAGTCAATTATTTTTAAGATAAGAAAGAAAAGTAGTCCTTTTATGAGCTTGGTTTTATTACTCCAGTTTTAATTCATCCTTCACAAAGGACTATTTTATCCTATTGTGGGAGAATATCTAATGGACAAACTTTGACTTTCTTTTCTACAGGTAGTGACTAAAGGTTGTCAATGGAATTTTTCACTTCTTTTGAAGTATGGTGTAATTTTCTCGATGCCAAGGTGGTCATTTCCCCTGCGAAATTTTGTTCTACAAATTGGAGGTGTTCTAGAACTGTTCTAGAACATTTAGAACTGTTCTAGAACTGTTCTAAACAGGTAAATATGTTCGTTCTAGAACTCTTGTTCTACAACTGTTCTAGAACATTGTTATAGAACAAATCAAACACATTCTAGAACTGATTTCCATTCTATAAGTGTTCTTGAAATATTCTAGAACATTTTTAGAACAAATCAAGAACCAGTAAGTTCTACAAATGTTCTAATAATATTCTAGAACATTTTTAGAACTTTTCAAGAACAAAATAAGTTGACAAAAATTTCTAAAAAATGATTCAAATTAAGTTCTAGAACATTTGTCTTACTTTTTAGAACTAGTTAATTCTACAAATATACTAATAAATTCTAGAACATTTTTGAAACTTCTCAAGAGCAGAAAGCATCAGGTAGCTCATTGGTTGGGCAATGAGACGGTTCTTTTGAGTACCCAAAACATAAAACATGTTTTGGGTGAGAAATAAAGAAAATAATTTTCCAATATGCACTCTTATCTGGAGGCCTGGTCCTTTGGATGGGGACGTCAACTGGATGTCCCCTTTGCAGGGAAGGTCACCCCTTGTGCAGGTTAAAGAACCCTACGGTAATTTAGATATGGTTTAAATTACTTGTAGGCTTTCATCCTGCAACCTGGAGTGCACAAAGTACACTTGCCGATAATACTCGCAAGCGAGGGTCTAGCAGTATATAGAGAAAGAAAGAAAAAAAGGGCAAAATAAGTAAAAGAAAATTCAAATTAAGTTCTAGAACTTATTTAGTACTTTTATAGAACCAGCAAGTTCTAGAAATGTTCTAAAAAGTTCTAGAACATTTAAAGAGGAAACATGTCATAACCAGATGGATGATGGGAAAAAACATGGCTGCCAGAATTGGAGGGAAATGTGGAGGCTCTTCAAAAACATTTGTTTGGGAATTTCTAGATGGCAAACATGATAGTAGTATTGACTGAGACAGTGAGTAGACCTGAGAAACAGTTAATGTTGATTAATGGTGGGGTTGTTGTTAGTAAGTTTTTTTAGCAAATGCAAGACAATGTTTTGAAATGGGTGGGGTAATACAGGGTGGCATGTTACCACAATGAGAAGATAATCATGGCTTAATTACTATAAACAGAGGTTGAGCAGTTAACATCCAATAAGTTTCCAAAAACTATAATGTTACAGTTTTGCAATGAATGTTATTTATTTTTCAATTCACTGATAATTCGGGAGAAATATTTTACTGAAATTTACTGAACCAGAAAGTTCTACAAAAGTTAAAACATGTTCTAGAACATTTTAAGAACAGTTCTAGAACAAGCATGTCATTATCATAAATCTAACCAGATTGATGTTGGGAAAAACATGGCTGCCAGAATTGGAGGGATTATGAAGGCTCCCCAAAAAGCACTTGTGGCAGTTTCTAGATGGAAAATTTGACAGTATTATATAGTCTGGGACAGTGAGTTGGCTTGAGACACAATTTCTTTAGTATTACTATTAATTGTTGCTGTAGTTGCTGTTTTTCCAAGGTCAAATGCATGACAATGTTTAAAAATGGGTGGGGTAACTGGGTGGCAATAACTAACAACATTTAGGCCAACTTAGGGCCCCTATAATAATTCTCCTCCAGTTGATGTTTATTTATTTATTGTGTCACCTGCATTTGGAGATTACTTATTGGGGTTTTAAACCAATGTCAACAGTTTTACAGATATATAAAGGTAGCATTCGGTGTTCTACAACTGTTTTAGAAAAGTTCAGATTTTTTAGAACAGTTGCAGAACAAACCACTAGAACATTCCTGAAATTGTTCTTAAACTATTCTAAAATACTCTAAAATAATTCAGGGGCATTAATAGAATGCTTTATATGACATTTTTGAAGAGTTGTTTACAGTCTTTTCAGAAAATTTCTAAAGGTTTGTTCTGGATCAGTTCTAGAAAAAGCCAATGTTTATTCTAGAACAGTTCTAGAACAAACCATTAGAACATTTCTGGAATTGTTCTGGAACCATTCTAAAAATGTTCTAGAATGATTCAGAGACATTTTTAGAACGTTAAATGGAACATTACTAGGGGTGTTCTACAATTGTTCCAGAAAAATTCTAAAGGTTTGTTTTAGATCAGTTCTAGAACAAACCAAGGTTAGTTCTAGAACAGTTCTAGAACAAACCATTAGAACATTTCTGGAATAGTTCTGGAACCATCCTACAGATGTTCTAGAACTAATCAGAGACATTTATAGAACGTTAAATGGGACAATTTATGAGGGGTGTTCTACAACTGTTCCATAAACATTCTAAAGATTTGTTCTGGAACTGTTCTAGAACAAACCAAGGTTAATTCTAGAACAGTTCTAGAACAAACCATTAGAACATTTCTGGAATAGTTCTGGAACCATTCTACAGATGTTCTAGAACTATTCCGAGACATTTATAGAACGTTAAATGGGACATTTTATGAGGGGTGTTCTACAATTGTTCCATAAACGTTCTAAAGATTTGTTCTGGAACTGTTCTAGAACAAAATTGATTTGTTCTAGAACTGTTCTAGGAAAAACTTTTAGAATTTTCTAAAACTTTTATAGAACAAATTTTTTTGACCTCAGCTAGAACAATTGTAGAACAAAAAATTGTCCCATTTAACGTTCTACATCTGTCCCATAAACATTCTAGAACATATCTAGAACAGTTCTAGAACATAGTTCTAGAAAATTCTAGAATAATTATAGAACATTCTAGAACAGTTCTAGACCATTTCGCAGGGGTTACAACTGCCCTGCTCAATTCAGGGAGGGAGAAAATAATTTTACAGAAAAGGATGTAGCCAGAACAGAAGATCAACCCTGTGACCTTCCATGATTTTACTTTTAAAAGTCTATAACTAAGCTATCCTGAATGAGCAAGGATCTCCTGAGGCATGGATACCTACTTAGGCCAAAAAAAATTTATTAGTTGATTTACAAACCCTCCTACTGTAATTTTCCTGAAAGCAGAGAAAAAATAAAATTTAATTTCTAAAATTGTTTTTTAATTTTATCCACCGACTCTAAGTTTATATGATTTGTTTCATTGAAAAAAATAATATATTT
This sequence comes from Loripinus fragilis, assembly GCA_964019695.1. Classification (NCBI taxonomy): domain Eukaryota; kingdom Metazoa; phylum Mollusca; class Bivalvia; order Lucinida; family Lucinidae; genus Loripinus; species Loripinus fragilis. The sequence goes on from OZ026531.1 coordinate 50,579,543, forward strand.
TTGAGGTTCTGTTTGTGTATTTTTGAGGGTGACACTGTTATAAAAGTGATGTCCTATGCAGGAAAATTATGAAATATTGAAAAGATTTAATACAGACTGTAGGTTTACTTTACTAAAGTTTAACTGTTTGTTCTGGAGATATTTAAAAAAAAAAAGCTCTGAAATTGAAAAAAAAGCTCTGAAAATGACCAGTTTACTGGTCAATTTCTAAACTGGTCAATTTCAGAGCTTTTTTTCTTTTTTTTTTCTCGTTTCCCCAACCTTAAATCTGAAAAAAAAATTCCTGTAAATCAACTATTAAAAAAATTCTGGCCTTAATTAAAGGTCCATATTTTGACCTTGCGGAAGGTACTGAAAAGTTGATCTTGAGAAAGATGCTAAAGAAGTGGACCTGGAGAAGATGTTGAAATTGAACTTAGAAAGGTTTACAAAAGTTGACCTTGTATTCATAATGTTGATCTTAAGAAAGATTTTAAATACTGACCTTGATAAAGATATTTAAAATCAAAGTTGGCCTTGAGAAAGCTCAAAAATCAACCTGAGAAAGGAACTCAAAAATAGACTTTGAGAAAGACAATCAAAAGTTGATCTTGAGAAATGGTTTGAAATGGTTCAAAAAAACAAGTGAGTATGATCAGGAAATACCACAATCACATAAGTTGACCAGAGTAAGGTGTTCAAACATTGATGTTGAGTAAGGTGTTCAAAAGGTTGACCTTGAGAAAATATCAAAAATTCTAACACACCTCGCCTATATCGCCAACGGTTAAACTCAGTGATTTATTGGTTGATAAATCACTGCACGGACTGGGCACGGACCGATGTGACGTTATGTGGTCGCCAGTTTGAATTTTATGACGTCATCTATATCATACGGCATTGTTACGTTGACTACTTGACGTTCAAAATGTACGTAAAAATACGCGTTTCAGTCTAAAAAAGAGTTGCGGGAAATTCTGACAGTTTGTTCAAGATGGCGGAATCGTTATAGACTATGATTTTTTTTAATCTTTTTGTGTGTTAGAATCGAAATAAATTCGCACTGACAGTGATTTGTGGTTTAATATATCACTGTCTGTCGGTCAGTCGCTAGTGATAAATCACCTTAACGACTGACCTCCAGCCAGTGATATATTAAGCAACAAATCACTGCGAGCGCGAATCTATTTCTTAAATTACAAGCATTTACCATAACTTGAAGTGTAAAAATTTCTTGCCATATATATATATATAAGCATACAATACATAAATGGGCCGCGACACGAGAAAGCCTGTCTTCGGGGGGTTGCGAACAACACAGGCGCAGACCAGCCTGCGCATCCGCGCAGTCTGATCAGCGCCTTTGTTATTCGCTTTTTTGCAAAGTAACATGTGTAAACTTGCTACAGGTGAAAATTTGATTTTCTAGCTAGTCTCTGTAGCTTTGGAGTTTGGCTTGAATCTCGCTTTGACGGAAACCCCGAAGACAGGTTTTCTCGTGATGAGGCCAAAATTTCCTCAATCATCATGAAAGACTACCAAGCTCATTAAAATGATCTGGTTGGAATCGTCTAGCTACCAAATACTAGCTGACAGTTATTACCTCCGGTATCTAAATTTCGAGAAGTTACTGTATTTCCAATTTCTGTACTGTCTCACCTGATTTGGACACAATCACTGATAAAATCCGGGTTAATTGAAAATTAAGATTGTTGAACTAATATTTTACTAATGGATACTTAAGGGTATTTTATTACATCTTCAAGGAAATAGGATACCCAATGTTTAAATAAAAGTTAAAGTACTTGTACAAAGATTATAAGTCTAGGTGAAATTCAATTATATTTGGGACATTCCACAATGTGAACTCAATTTTCTTAGTAACATTCTATCTTAATCCATGTCATTTCATTATATAACAGAAATTGGAACATTCTAATTTCTACCTTAAACTATGTGATTTTCAGTTTTATTTGTTACATTCTACCTTAACACCTGTGAATTTCCATTTTATTTGTTGCATTCACCCTTAACCCATGTGAATTTATATTTTATTTGTTACATTCTACCTTAACCCATGTGAATTTCAATTTTGTTTGTTACATTCTACCTTAACCAATGTGAATTTCAATTTTGTTTGTTTCATTCTACCTTATCTTTGTGGAAATCAAATAGATTACCCATGTGAACTATGTGAACTTTTATTTTTACTTGTTTCATTCTACCATAATCAATGTCAGTTTACATGTACCTTACCCCATGTGAACCCATACCAATTTCATTTGTTGCAGACCATGTGAATTTCAATTTATTTGTTGAATTCTACCTTAATCTAATACCATATGATTTTCTATTTTACTTGTATCGTTCTAATGCATGTGAGTTTCAATTTATTTGTTGAATTCTACCTTTAATCTACCTTTAATCTAATACCATATGATTTTCTATTTTACTTGTATCGTTCTAATGCATGTGAGTTTCAATTTTATTTGTTGTATTTTTTATTTAACCCATGTATATTTCAAATCCATTTGCTACTTTCTAACCCATGTGAATTTAAATACTGTTTGTTGCACTCCACCTAAACACATGTGAATTCAAATTTTACTTGCAACATTCTATCCAATATGACCAACTTTTTTTGGTGCATTCTAACACACATGAATTTATTTTGCTTAGAACTTGACCGATGCAAAATTCAAGTTTTTTTAAAAAAAAAAAAGTTGGCTCTTGAGTCCAATGTTTGTTTGTGTTGATGTCTTTTATCACAGTCAACAATTTTCAGTCATGTTGGGCCCGTTTCCTGTCTTGAACCAGTACTAAGCAGAGGACTAGAGCAGAAGTCGATGGTACACCATCGCAAATACCCGCTTTTTGACCTATAACCTTTACCTTGGGGTCAAGGTCATACAAAATGTTGCTCAGTACCTTCAAGATAATATGACCTATGCACCTGTAAAGTTTGAAGTTGCTATGTCCAATGGTTAAGGAGAAGAAGCATTTACAAAAAATACACTATATGACCTTGGCCTATGGGTCAAGGTCACACCAAATGTTGTCTAGTGCCCTCCAAATCATATGACCTTTGCACCTGCAAAGTTATATGTTGCTATGTCCAACAGTTTAGGAGAAGATGCATTTACAAGAAAGTACATTATTTAACCTTGACCTTCAGGTCAAGGTCACACTAAATGTTGCCCAGTGCCCTCTACATCATGTGACCTTTGCACCCACAGAGTTTCAAGTTACTACGTCAAAGCTTTAGGAGGATAAGCATTTACAAGAAAATTCAATATTTGACCTTTGACCTTGACCTTGGGGTCAAGGTCACACAAAATGTTGCCAAGTACCCTCTACATCATGTGACCTATCCAGCTACAAAGTTTGAAGTTGCTAGGTCTTACCGTTTAGGAGGAGATACTTTTACAAGAAAATACATTATTTGATCTTTGACCTTGACCTTGGGGTCAAGGTCACACAAAATGTTGCCCAGTAACCTCTACATTATGTGACCTTTTCAGCTACAAAGTTTGAAGTTGCTGCGTCAAAAGGTTTAAGAGGAGATGCATTTACAAGAAAATTCAATATTTGACCTTTGACCTTGGGGTCAAGGTCACACAAAATGTTGCCCAGTACCCTCTACATCATGTGACCTTTTCAGCTACAAAGTTTGAAGTTGCTGCGTCAAAAGGTTTAAGAGGAGATGCATTTACAAGAAAATTCAATATTTGACCTTTGACCTTGACCTTGGGGTCAAGGTCACACAAAATGTTGCCCAGTACCCTCTACATCATGTGACCTTTTCAGCTACAAAGTTTGAAGTTGCTACGTCAAAAGGTTTAGGAGGAGATGCATTTACAAGAAAATTCAATATTTGACCTTTGACCTTGACCTTAGGGTCAAGGTCACACAAAATGTTGCCCAGTACCCTCTACATCATGTGACCTATTCAGCTACAAAGTTTGAAGTTGCTACGTCTAACCGTTTAGGAGGAGATACAATTACAAGAAAATACAATATTTGACCTTTGACCTTGACCTTGGGGTCAAGGTCACACGAAATGTCGCCCAGTACCCTCTACATCATGTGACCTATTCACCTACAAAGTTTGAAGTTGCTACCTCTAACGGTTTAGGAGGAGATACATTTACAAGAAACGTGACGGACGGACGTACGCACGGACGGACAGACAGACGGACGGACGGACGGACGGACGACGGACCGACTTTGACACGAAATTAATATACCCTTTTTTTCTAAAGAAAAAAGCGGGTATAATAAAGAGTCTTGCTCAAGGACAAAAAGCAGTGCCTCAGGTAATAGTCCAAAACTAGCCACCCTTGGATCTCGAGTCTAATTAACCCTTTACTCCATATGCTATTTTTAGATCATGACATCATTTTCCAATTTCAGAAAACATTGAAAAAATTCAAGAAAAATCGAAGTAAAGTTTTGAATATTTTTGAAAATATTATGGAAAATGGAGCATTTGCTCGAAAAGAGCAAATGCTCTATTTTCCATAATATCTTCACATACATGATATTTCAAAGGCATCAAAAGGTGTTACTATCGGTTTACACTCTCTGGCTGAGCCATTGTTTGTAAAATAGGCATTTCGGACACAGCAAGACAAGGTTTCACCTTATCATGATCACCCTTGATAATATCTTATAAAATTATGGGAAGTTAACATGCAAGATCAACAATACCTGTGAAAATCATATCCTAATTATGAGAAGATTGACAGATGCTAATGTTATTTAGTCGCCAAATGTAAAAAATGACCACACACAGTCATTTTCTGCATTTCAGTAGTAGCCCAGCAAATGTTGAAGCTCAGAACTGCAATGGCTTAAAACCATCCATGTCTGTTAAACATCAAATCAAACAAAACAATAGGACAAGACAACTTTATTTCAAGCATATTAGGGAAATTTGGATGAAGCTCAGCTGATCTAGCTGTGTAAGTATTTACCATAGGTCTATAAAAACTAGTTTCTTTGAGTGTAAAACTTTGATTTTTTTTTCATCCATCAGTTTTAACATTATGTTTTGGTTGCTAAAAAGATTTTATTTTGTTTCATTTGATTCTTTACATCCCAGTCAACAATTTTTCAGTTATGTCAGGACAGGTCTTCCTAGGTTGAACCAGTACTAAGCAAGGATTAATGTGTCTTGCTCAAGGACACAACACAGTGACACCGGTGAGACTCAATCCCGCAACCCCTTGGTCTCGAGTCAAGCACTCTACCACTGAACCACTGCGCTCCCGCTAAAAAGATTTACCATCTCATTCAGATGGTTCTTTTGAATATCCACAACATATGCTTTGGTTGAGAAAAAAATAAATTATTTATAACTATGCACTCCTATCTTGAGGCATATATATATATATATCTTAAGTCAACTGCTTAATTTGTGACATAAGGCTAAAAACCAACATGTACCTGGTGTTCTATTTAGATAGTTGCATAATTCATGTTCACCATGTTTACTCAAGAGAAAGTAAACAAGAAATAAATAATCTGTCCACTTTAACAATTTATTGAATCAATCTGTCTCATTTCTATTGACTGTGCTCTTGAAATCCCACCAATTTTTTTCAATTCTGTCTATACAGAAGCATTGAGTAAATGTGGTGTTCCCCAAGGATCAATACTAGGACCATTGTTAATTTATCTGCATTTGCATCTTGAATAAACACAAGCCTCTTTGCTGATGATACAAAGCAAATTGTGTTTTGAGCAGCTGTCAATTAAAACAGTTTTTTTTCCATCAATTTCTCTACGTTTTTTTTTTTCAAGTATAGAATAACTACCAGGAGGCAATCCAAAACTATTGTTAAGGCCAATGAACAGGGATAGATAAGCATTTCCAGGGTCAGTATATGAGATTATTGCATAGCGGAGCAGCCAAGGCTCAGATGAACCCTGTATATAGGTGTAGTCTCGCCAGAGCCTTCACTGCTCACTCACACAATGTAAAGATGTAGGGGAAAGCTCTCGCCAAAATTTAGACCTCTAGAGCTTTTACGCATTATGCAATGAGAACAGATATCACAAGAGCCCAATGTCAGTGTTTATTCACTCTGGACACAATTAGCTTACACATAGGTGTGTTTACATGTGAATGATTAGCCATTTAAACCTTAGAAGCTTTTATGCTCAGGAAAAAGGTTGTTAGGTTTACCTGACTTTAGGGATGAAAATATTAAAGCATTCTGTTTGTTTGTTGTTGTTTTTCACAAAGGATAACAATATGACACAACTAAATTAATGTCAGCTAGTTCAACCAACATTAAACTTCATTAATTCAACATGAAAGTGCTTGAGACTTCTTTTAACATCCTTGCCCGTAAAACATCTCCAATTATATTAGGTAAAAAAAAGAAATATAGTCAAAGGCTATTTGAACCTAGACGGAGAAAACCTGTCTTCGGAGGTTTGTGAACAACAAAGGCACAGACCAGCCTGCGCATCCGTGCAGTCTGATCAGTGCCTTTGTTATTCGCCTTTTGGAAAGTACAATATCTAAGCTTGCCACAAGTGAAAGTTCAATTTTCTTGCTAGTCTCTTTAGCTGAGGGGACTGGTTTGAGTATTGCTTTGTCGGAAACCCCTAAGGCAGGTTTTCTCGCATAACAGGCCATTTGTTTGGATGATTTTGATGAATTGTCAAGGCTTCTGATGTTGCTCAACCACCTGCAGCCACAAGTAATACATGACAATATCATCAAAATGAAGTGTCTACACTTTGGGAAGACCTCAATCCATTATAAGTTCAGATTCTTTACGGAGGTGAAAAAATTGTATGGTTTCTGCCTGTGCAGAGAGAAGAATGATCAGACTGGGCGGATGAATCAGTTTAGACCAGTTTAAGAAAGGTTGATTCTTTGCATGCTGGGAAATTTTTCAGGGAGTGTGTGGGGTAAAGAGGAGGGAGTGGAGCTCTAGACATAAATCAGGTTATTTGCTTGTGTTGATGCTTTAAGTCACAGTGAACAATTTTTCAATCATACCTGTCTGATAAAATATCTTGCTCAAGGACACATTAACACATTGACTCCGCCAGCTGTGAGTCTCCAACTGAGCAACCCTGCTATCCCCTGGCCACTGCGCTCCGCTAAAATCAGGTTAAAGAGTTCAATGATGACTTGCCAAATTGTTATGGAGATTACAATGTCAACTACTTTTTCCCACCTGACCTTCAATTTCACCTGATTAGGCGACTATCCTGCTGTGCAGGAATTTAGAAAATAGCTAGTAACTGCTAATAACCGTTCAAAAAACTTCACATTAGTGGGAAACAGTGCAGAAAATTATCAAACTGCACACAACTTTTAACACAAACTTAGCTGTCTTTTCTCACCAGGTAATCATGGGCAGTGCTGAGGAGGTGAAGAGGGGTGAGGGGGAGGGGGCGGAAGAACAATATTAAACATACATGTACTGAAGATAGCAAAAAATGTAAATTTGCAAATGCTTTTCTGGGTTCATCTCACGTCTGTTGATGTCTTCTCTGCATTTTTTTCTCTCTATTTTAACTTAACATACCATTGGCGTAGCTCCCATTACACAGTTATGCACGTAGGTAATGAAAATAGTATGCATTCAAGGGAGCTCAGTTCATGTGGTAAGTGATGGACCATACACTATAAGGAACTCTCTTAAAGGAAAGAATTCCCTCCCTTTGTTTTTTTTCAACCATTTGGCTAGTCTCTGGTTCTTTTCTATTTGCAAAAGAAGCAGCCTTAGGCGGGAGGGAGTGGATGGGGTGGGCAACATCCAGAACATGAAGCTTTAGTCTTCCCTCATAAACAGCAGTCGGTATAACAGAGGTACACCCAACATTTTATAGACTTGACAATGCCAGCCTAGCTATTACCATTCATTTCTCTATGAAAACAATCAAGAGAGACAACCCACAATTTACAAATATAACTGCAACAGTACAAGTTAATAACAAGTGTAAACTTTGGTCTACACTATGCATATATAAAATAGTTATTCTGTTTAATTTTGAAAAAAAGTTAGCAGGTGACAACAACAACATGAAAAAACATGCAGCATGGAAAGACTTTTGTTGGAGGGTGGTTCCTTTAAACTTTCCTAGATTATTCAGGATTTATTTTGTGTCACTGTCAAAAAAAGTTTGTCTTTCATAAGAGAACAGGTTTGAATTTGGGCCATTATTTATAACTTAAAAATCCAAATTTAGACTTCAAGCTTCAAGTTGTTCATTTCATATGCAACATTTTGTAAAGACACACTTTGGCTATACCTGATTCTTATGCTAATTAAGCATTATATGATAGGTTAATTTACATAATGTGAATTCAGGAAAAATCTCACCAATGTGATTGATATAAATGAGATTTAGCTGGTAGTGTCGTCTAGATTTACTGATAATCTTTTCAAATAATTTGTACCCAGATCAGGCTGGACAAAAGCATTGGTGCTGGTCTGCAAGCAAACTGTTTGACTTTCTGATCATATTCATGAAAGAATTTTTGGAAAACATTGCTTTTGAAAAAAAAATTACCATACAACAAAAAAAAACATGCAAAGTTTCCCAGCATTCAAAGAGTTGAACTTTGAGGCTAAAGTCATCTGCTTTGTCATCTGCTGTTCACACTGGGTGGCCGGCAATTGAAAAACGCTATTAACAATCAACGAATGAGGATCAAAAATCGCTAGAAACAGTGCTTTTGATTGCCGTTTGTCACCAGTCTGGCGACAAATGGCAATCAAAGACTCTATTTCCAACGATTTTTGATCTGCATTTGTCAATAGAGTCGAGGCGGCTAATTTCGTACGGTTTTGGATGCGCTTGCAATTTACTTACCTCCAGCTCCACACGTGGCTACCTCGCATTCGCCATAACGTTTCGGTACCAGTACTGTTTCTTTCAACGGCTTTTGTAAGCCACTTCGTGATTGGATAATCGATTTATGTTAGAAGAAACACTGTAAGGGTGAGGTAGGCTAATTGCGTACACATGCGGCAAATGTCGTACAGGGCAGCGGGAAATTTCGTACACTTTATTTTTTTCATTTTATTCACAAATGCCGACTTATTCTCAATAAATATTTATTATATTATCAGAGCTTTATCATTAAACTATTGTTGAACAATACACACTCATACATTGAAACAGGTAAAGCAAGGCAATTTGTCTACCTTAAAAAGCTGGAGTTTCGTGACCGTTTTCGCTGATTACCAGCAAAAGCGGTGAAGGAATTTGACCTTGGCACGAAGTGACATCATCGTATCAGATTTCGAGGTGGCGTAAAGTATATCCACAGTGTAGGAAGACACTTTGCGGGTACCAGATAGATCGATGTTTGTTCACGTTAAAGTCCAATAAAAAAAGACGAAAAATTGGGCGGCGGTATTGAAAAAAGTGCAGCTGTACGAAATTATACGCATGTACGATATTAGCCGCCTCGACTCTAGTATTAACGTTTTCAATTGCCGCCTAGCCGGTGTGCTGTTGTTGTAATTTGGAAGATTATAACACAGCAATTAAGTCAGGGAACAGCTTGCAATGATGTGGAGCTATCTGATCTCTGAATCACCAACTCATATACACCTCTCAGGGAGGAGCACGGCTCAGTGGTAGAGCGCTTGACTCGGGATCGGGGGATTGCAGGTTCGAGCCTCACCGAAGGCGCTGCTTTGTTTCCTTGAGCAAGACACTTTATCTTCTGGTTAGTACTGATTAAACCAAGGAAGACCCATCCCGACATGACTGAAAAAATGTTGACTGGGATGTAAAGAATCAAATCAAAAAAAAAAAAATATCCTCAGAGAAATCAGCATCCCATAAATAGAAATGACTTGTTGGAGGTTATATATGCAACTTTCAACAATTTTAAAATTACTGTCACACCACTATGGTCAGTTACTGACAACTGCGTGACTTTGAATCAGAGGTATGAATGTGGCCATACCTTTTAGTATCACTTTTAGTATCAGAGTTCAACCTCAATGCATCACTTTTAGTATCAGAGTTCAAACTGCAATATCCCACTCATTTGCATTTCATAGAAGTCAGAGCGCAAATCCGGGGCTACCACTGTGCTACACAGACCAGTAAATAGGTTTGAATTAGATTTTAATGAAAATAACACATTAACATGCACACACACTCAATTTACAAACATACCTTAGATTTAATTAGTGTCTCCTAATCCAGAAACAAATAAATGAATCACCAATATGAACACTTGAACAAATTGCTGTTTTGTTTCGCACCAATATGTTTTATTTCACTATTTTGTTCAATTATTCCCAAGTGCTACAAGATAATCTTACAATTAATCATCAATATTTGTGATAATCAAAACTAATCTTGTGGTTAAATCTAAAGATATTATCAGGGACCTTCCGCAAATACAGGTATGACTGTTTATATCGACAGTATGGTCACACAGGTATTTTAATTTAGGCCAAGGTATAGTATTATTTTGGTTTGTCAATATCGGCTGTTCTAAAATTACAAAGACCTGTAAAAGAGGCCTATATGTACGCAAAGCACAGACCCATATCAAACCTGATAAATGGTTGGTTTACCTGTGGAATAATCTGGTAATGGTTGTATTACCTGGTAAAGGTTGTCTTACCTGTAAATTACCTGCAGATTAATCTGGTAATTATCATATTACCTGCAGAATTACCTGGTAATCAGAATTACCTGGTAATCGTTGTCTTAAATTACCTGTCACTTACCTGGTAATAGTTGTATTACCAGCAGAATACCCTGGTAATTGTTGTTTTACCTGGTAATCATTGTATTACCTCCAGAATTACCTGGTAATCATTGTATTACCTGCAGAATGACCTGGTAATTGTTGTATTACCGGCAGAATGACCTGGTAATCATTGTATTACCTGAAGAATTACCTGGTAATCACTGTATTACCTGCAGAATTACCGGGTAATCATCATATTACCTGCAGAATTACCTGGTAATCATTGTATTACCTCCAGAATTACCTGGTAATCATTGTATTACCTGCAGAATTACCTGGTTATTGTTGCATTACCTATAGAATTACCTGGTGATCATTGTATTACCTGCAGAATGACCTGGTAATCATTGTATTTCCTGCAGAATTACCTGGTAATCATTGTATTACCTGCAGAATTACCTGGTGATCATTGTATTTCCTGCAGAATTACCTGGTTATCATTGTATTACCTGCAGAATTACCTGGTAATCATTGTATTACCTGCAGAATTACCTGGTAATCATTGAATTACCTGCAGAATTACCTGGTAATCATTGTTTTACCTGCAGAATTACCTGGTAATCATTGTATTACCTGCAGAATTACCTGGTAATCATTGTTTTACCTGCAGAATTACCTGGTTATCATTGTATTTCCTGCAGAATTACCTGGTAATCATTGTATTAACTGCAGATTTACCTGGTAATCATTGTATTACCTGCAGAATTACCTGGTGATCATTGTATTACCTGCAGAATGATCTGGTAATCATTGTATTTCCTGCAGAATTACCTGGTAATCATTGTTTTACCTGCAGAATGACCTAATTATCATTGTATTAACTGCAGAATGACCTAGTAATCATTTTTTACCTGCAGAATGACCTGGTAATCATTGTATTACCTGCAGAATGACCTGGTATTCATTGTATTACCTGCAGAATGACCTGGTAATCATTGTATTACCTGCAGAATGACCTGGTAATCATTGTATTACCTGCAGAATTACCTGGTGATCATTGTATTACCTGCAGAATTAGCTGGTGATCATTGTTTTACCTGCAGAATTACCTGGTAATCATTGTTTTACCTGCAGAATGACCACGTAATCATTGTATTACCTGCAGAATTACCTGGCAATCATTGTATTACCTGCAGAATTACCTGGTAATCATTGTATTACCTGCAGAATTACCTGGTAATCATTGTAATACCTGCAGAATTACCTGGTAATCATTGTATTACCTGCAGAATTACCTGGTAATCATTGTATTACCTGCAGAATTACCTGGTGATCATTGTATTACCTGCAGAATTACCTGGTTATCATTGTATTAACTGCAGAATGACCTGGTAATCATTGTATTACCTGCAGAATGACCTGGTAATCATTGTAATACCTGCAGAATGACCTGGTAATCATTGTATTACCTGCAGAATTACCTGGCAATCATTGTATTACCTGCAGAATTACCTGGCAATCATTGTATTACCTGCAGAATTACCTGGTAATCATTGTATTACCTGCAGAATTACCTGGTAATCATTGTATTACCTGCAGAATTACCTGGTTATCATTGTATTACCTGCAGAATTACTTGGTAATCATTGTATTACCTGCAGAATTACCTGGTAATCATTTTTTTACCTGCAGAATGACCTGGTAATTGGTGTATTACCTGGGTTTAAGTAAATTCAATTACCTGTCATAAACCCATGAGAAAACCACTGTGGCCTTTCATAGGACTGCACCTCATCTGTGTCATTAAACCAGATATGTTTGGTCATCTACAAGCATTCTTTCCCAGATTACTGACCGACAGTTTGATACAATAAACTTTGAAGGGTCCATTTTAGACAGCATAGACCTAGAAATTCTACCGGGGTGGGGGGAAGGGGTTTTGTTGCATGTACTAGAATAGACACTGTGATAGACTAAAAGCATGTTAAGGGTAATATCGCAGTCAAGACATAATATAGCTAAAACTTTACACTACAGTAGAAGCTGTTGCAAATATGCAGCTGTGAGCAGATATTTTGTATGAATGAATGGAACAAATTGTCTTAGATGTTGAAAATTGTTTATAGCTGTAGATTAACAAAAGAACTATTTTTTTTTCAATGCTAGGAGTCCAAGCTAGAGAGTCATAATATTTGCTAAAACAACTCCTACCAGTAATTGCCTTACAGATGGCTGCATGCTCAGTATCACTCTATAAGCACAGGGGGCAAAAACATTTCAATATTGCACTTGTCCTGCTGGACGAGTGACTTACAATTTTCACTCGTCCTGCAAACACATGTATACTTGTCCTTTAAAAGCGTATACAATAAAGAACATAAGGGAGTAATATGTAATATGACTTATAAAGTTCCTTATATCACTTCACTGTTAAAATGATATTTACCCAGTCCACTCAAAAAATGCTAGTTTCACCCTCAGATTTTATGGTGAAACTAGAAAAGAAGAGTCATTCTTCCCAAAGCACTCGTCCTGTAGGACGAGTGCTTTGGGAAGAATTACTCGTCCTTTCTAGATTTCACTCGTATTTATGAGCAAACGAGTGGAAATTTTTGTCCCCTGAAGCACCGGTGAGTGCATGTACTGAGAGCTGCTCAAAATTTATACATCTAAAAGCTCATAAGTAGAACTATAGTGACTCAGTAAATATGCAATTAGTGAGAGCAGTAATTGCCTGTACAGAGACCTGCTCACAATTTATACATCTAAAAGCTCAGAAGCGCTAGTGAGTAATTGTATAATTAGTGAGAGCAATAATTGCTTGTACGCAGAGAGCTGCTCACAATTTATACATCTAAAAGCTCAGAAGCGCTAGTGAGTAATTGTATAATTAGTGAGAGCAATAATTGCTTGTACGCAGAGAGCTGCTCACAATTTATACATCTAAAAGCTCAGAAGCGCTAGTGAGTAATTGTATAATTAGTGAGAGCAATAATTGCCTGTTTACAGAGCTGCTCACAAGTAATAGATCTAAAAGCTCAGAAGCGCTAGTGAGTAACTGTACAGTTATTGAGAGCAATAATTGCCTGTAAAGAGAGCTACTCACAATAAATACATCTAAAAGCTCAGAAGCACTTTTGAGTAACTGTGCAATTATTGAGAGCAATAATGGCCTGTACAGAGAGCTGCTCACAATTTATAAATCTAAGACCTCAGAAGAACTAGTGATTAACTGTACAATTTAATTGAGAGCAATAATTGCCTGTACACAGAGCTGCTCACAAATTATAAATCGAAAAGATCAGAAGCCCTAGTGAGTAATCGTACAATAAGTGAGAGTAATAATTGCCTATAAAGAGAGCTGCTCATAATCTATACATCTAAAAACCCATTTTAGGAAGCACTATAGTGAGTAACTGTACAATAGTGAGAGCAATTATTGCCTGTACAGAGGGCTGCTCACAAGTTATACATCTAAAAGCTCAGAAGAACTAGTGATTGACTGTACTATAGTGAGAGCAATAAATGCCTGTTAACGAAGAGAGCTGCTCACAATTTATACATCTAAAAGCTCAGATGCACTTGTGAGTAACCCACAGTGCAATTATTGAGAGCAATAATTGCCTGTACAGAACGCTGCTTAAAATTTATAAATAGAAAAGATCAGAAGCCCTAGTGAGTAACTGTACAATAAGTGAGAGCAATGATTGCCTGTACAGAGAGCTGCTCACAATTTTACATCTAAAAGCTCAGAAGCACTTGTGAGTAGCTGTGCAATTATTGAGAGCAATAATTGTCTGTACAGAAAGCTGCTCACAATTTATAAATTGGAAAGATCAGAAGCCCTAGTGAGTAACTGTACAATAAGTGAGAGCAATGATTGCCTGTAAAGAGAGCTACTCACAATTTATACATCTAAAAGCTCAGAAGCACTAGTGATTGACTGTACATTTAGTTGGAGCAATTGCCTGTACAGAAAGCTGACCACTATGAAGAGTGAGTAGCTCTCTGGACAGCCAATCACTAGGACCTGTATAGTGAGGATCTCCGCTCTGATTAAATGTACAACTACTCACTGGTGAAATGAAACCTAGGATAAGCACTAGTGAGTCACTGTACATTTAGTTGGAGCAATAATTGCCAGTACAGAAGCGGCCCACTATGAAGAGTTGAGTGGCTCTCTGGACAGCCAATCACTAGGACCTGTATAGTGAGGATCTCCGCTCTGATTAAATGTACAACTACTCACTGGTGAAATGAAACCAAGGATAAGCACTAGTGAGTCACTGTACATTTAGTTGGAGCAATTGTCTGTACAGAAGGTTGCCCACTATGAAGAGTGAGTAGCTCTCTAGACAGCCAATCACTATATATATGACCTGTACAGTGAGGCTCTCTTTGTAAAAGCAATCTCTCTGATTAAATGTACAACTACTCACCCAGGATAAGCACTAGTGAGCCACTGTACATTTAGTTGGAGCAATGATTGCCAGTACAGAAAGCTGCCCACAATGAAGAGTGAGTAGCTCTCTAGTCAGCCAATCACTAGGACCTGTGTTGTGAGGATCTCTTTGTACAAGCAATCACTCTGATTAAATGTACAACTACTCACTGGTGAAATGAAACCCAGGATAAGCACTAGTGAGCCACTTTTCATTTAGTTGGAGCAATTGCCAGTACAGAAAGCTGCCCACAATGAAGAGTGAGTAGCTCTCTAGACAGCCAATCACTAGGACCTGTGTTGTGAGGATCTCCGCTCTGATTAAATGTACAACTACTCACTGGTGAAATGAAACCCAGGATAATCACTAGTGAGTCACTGTACATTTAGTTGGAGCAATTGCCTGTACAGAAGGTAATAATAGAAAACAAACTCACTGTGTGAGAGTTCATTGAGATAATGTTTCTACACTATAGGCTATATGATAACTTTTTTTATTAATTCAACTTTTGACCAGCTCTGCTATACTACTGGTAAACTGCACAAACAAATGTAACACTGTCATGACATGGGTAACAGCTGCTGGAAACCAGCTGTTGTCATAGTAAACTAGCTATTATAGTAAATCTGTTTAAATTTTAATGAAACATTAAAAGCACATGTCATATAGCATAAAAATGATTAATGCTTTTTTGCATAGCTATTTTACAAACTCTCTTGAAAGCAGAGGTCTGTCACCCGCACTAGCACCCCCTCCCCACTGGAAAATCACAAGTTGCACAGGTTTCCAT
Source organism: Loripinus fragilis (assembly GCA_964019695.1). Lineage (NCBI taxonomy): Eukaryota > Metazoa > Mollusca > Bivalvia > Lucinida > Lucinidae > Loripinus > Loripinus fragilis. Next base: position 50,595,447 of record OZ026531.1, read on the forward strand.
AGGAATAATGGACCAGTCATTTGCAACTACGTCCCCCTGAGGGCCAGGGATAGGGGGAGCATAGCAGGGCTAAAGTACCATGATTTTACCTTCCTGGTGTCCCCGTAGTGCCCTGGATATGCCTGGCTTTTGATTCCCGCCAAAACAGCAGGGGAAATAGCGATGAGTTTTTACCGTGTTTTACCGGGATATAGTGCGGTGTTTTGACAGGATATTCGCCGGGATTTGAAGTATCGCGAGATGTGAGATTTCAATATGGCGGAAAGACAACAAATCGAGAGTATGTTGAAGAAGTGTTTTATTCTGGCTGTTTACGTGATTTTGAATGACAAATAATCGATTTCTAATAAGAAGAATGAATGTCCATTTAGAACAGATTACAGTCATATCGAGTGTATCAGTTGCCACGCTTCGGATGGAAAAAAATTGAGGTGAACAGAAGAATGTCACGAGATTCTGCGACTTTTTTTAATTCATTTTATCAGTACGACTTTGTAGTAGGTTTATTGCAGGTGTTCATAATATTATAAGAATTTGAGGCTTCCTCAATGCCCATGAATCAGGAAGTAATTCCCCGGGGGCGGGGGAAAAGGTTTTATGTGAGGATGCAGAAAATGAGCGCCAATCACGACTGCAGACGACAAATTTTGCGACATCTTTCCTAATTTATGAAAAACACAAAGCATGATATTTCATGAGAGTCGTCTGCCAGCAGACAATTCTCATGAAAAATCATGCCTTATTTGTTTTTGTCTTTTTAAAATTTAAAGCAGCAAAATTTGAAATTGTGGTCTGCTGCAAATTATAGGTGGTGTTTTATGGGTTATTTGTTTGATTTGATTCTTTACATCCCAGTCAACAATCTTTCAGTTATGTCGGGACCAGTCTTCCTGGGTTGAACCAGTACTAAGCAAGGATAAATGTGTCTTGCTCAAGGACACAATGGGTTTATGGGTAAAATTGCTGCAGTATCCTATAATATTCGCTCGCTGTCGCTGACGCAGGATTTAGTATCCAATTTACGTAATAGTAGAGATATGCCGAAGTGGGTACATTATAGGCTATCATTTTCAGTCTCCGTAACAACGCATTTACATCGTTCAATGATCAAACCAAATTACTATATCTTATTTAAATTTTAAGGTCACATTTCAAAGCAGTTTTCCTAATGGGACATGTGCAGTCTGTAACACGCATATCGATTCAGGGATTTTCCTAGGCCATATTTGGGGCCAATACAAGTCCTTTCCAATACGAAAAATCAGCTATTTTCCTATTTTTTTGCAATATATATGATTCCAAAGTTTTGCAACCAAGCCTTCAATGGTAGCTGCTTTCATCAAAAACAGAAGGGTAGATACTGATCAAACTTTGAATTAAACTTGTTGAAAATGATGATGTTCAATTTCATTTTTCCCAGTTTGACAATTTTATACATAAAATTTCCCAAATTCATCTGTCCCTGCAGTTTCAAAAGTGCACAAATTTAAATGGTAACTTGATACAAAATGTAATACATATCAAACTAATTTTCATTTTATTCTATATTTGATGTTAAATGTTGTGGTCTAAAAGCTTGACCGATGATGCATTTTTTTTTCATTATTTTTCATTAACAAACTTTATCTGACCAGGTCTGCTGTTAACCACTTTTGAACGAAACCAACCCCTCTCTTTCCAAGGAATGGGTTTATTTCATTTTATTTTTTTCCAGAAAATTATACCCGTGGCATATTCTGTTTTGATATTTTTTTGTCTGTCCATTTTTCTGCATACACGCATAGTTACACATCTGGGTGAAATAAGGGAGATAAATCTTACAAAAATACTATGGTTGCAAATGCTCTGTTGTCTCTTGATAGTAAATGTACTTATGAGCTTTCAATGGGTGGGTCCTCATGAACATGAGATAGCATGCGCCAATCCAGTGAGGGGACAGGGGGGTCCGGCCCCCCCCCCCCCCCCCCCCCCTGGAAAATCACAAAGCTATAGGGTTTCTTATAGCAATACTGGTCCCGATCCCCTGAAAAAGCACAAAGCTACCAAGCCAGCATTCAATGTTGGGCCATCATCGGCCCGCCAGCGAAACACTATTTAAATGGCGTTTTGCAGGCGGGCCTGAATGATGGCACACTTTTAGTGGTATTTGGATCCTCTCTCCCCTCATCAACTAATTTGAAAAAAAAACAATGTTTAAATTGGAAAAGTTAGACACCCCTCTGACAAAACTTTCTGGATCCGATCATTGGATGAAGTGGATAAAACTTAACAGTGACTGGGTTTTGAGAAACTAATTATTTTGCCAAATTGGCAGTCTCATTACAACCCTGTGGTATATAATCATGTTAAATCCTTGTTAAAATATTTGGATAAAGTCAAAAGTATTAAAAGAAACATTTTCGGTTGGTCACCTCCATTCTATAGGATTTACAGTGCTTGTAAAATTTATGTAAATATTTGTCCTTAACAAACAAAAATATTTATTTTTATACCTCCAAATAGGATCTTTCATGAATGACACTCAACTCTTTGCAAGCTGTGTATATAATTTCTTAGACTGACAATGTCCAAACAGTAGAAATAATTGTATGTTTTTTTCTAAATCAACACCTCATACTAAGAAGAAACTATCCTCTTTAATAGCACTTTAACTCTTTCAAACTAATTGAATTCTCTCCAGATTCTTTGAAAATTCAGTAAAATAGGTATTTGAGGTCAGAAGCTACTTGTTTCCATGAAAATGTGATAGAATAATAATTTCTTATAGACTTCTTTTTCACCCACTGATTTTTTTTATAATAAACTTGTCAAAAAATCTTTAAGGAATACTATCAGAGTGTCAAACAATTTGGAATCCAGATCAGGGCTTCCAATTTGTCAGGCCTGATCTGGATTCAAACTGTTTGAAAAGTCACCAGAAATGACATAAGTAAGTAAGTAAAGTAAGTAAAGACTTTATTTAATGAGGGTGACTCAGTTGGTATAACCAATCTTCCCTGAGGCCCTCTTAACACAAGCATAGCATACATGAAATAACAAACATGACAATAAATTATTTACAAATACAAGTGAATATGAGTGGAAAGAAAATGATGCAAAATTTAAGAAGAAAAAAAGGGGGGGGGGGGAGGGGTTGAAAAAATCAACCTTTAATAATGTATGTTTAAATGCATTTTGGCTCTGTAAAACATCGAAACTGATTCGGCGGTGAAGGTATGTGAATACAAATATATAAACTAAAGGTCTTTCATCCATGTTATACATTTTTTAACAAAATCACCAATAGTATTGGCCTTTCTTATTTCAAGTGGAATGCTATTCCAAATTAAAGTACCTGAATAAGATAAGCTGTTTTTAAACATGTTTAATTTAGGTTTTGGTGTTTTAAAATTTTTGTTTGAATCTGAACGCAAAGTCATTGTATCTTCATTATTACACCCTTTAATTTGGAACATTTCCGTGATGTAAATTGGTGAAATGCCTTGAGTTACCTTGAACATTACTTTAGCTTTGTTGACGAAAACTAATTCTTCAAATGACAACATATTTAATTGTCTTCGCGCATCTTCCAATGATATATAATCTGTACCAAGTATTAATTTACAGGCTCTTCTCTGTAATTTTTCAATTTTATGTAGATTAGAATTAAATGAATTCCCCCAAATCACACAACAATATTCAAAGTGAGGCTTAATATAAGCATTGTAAAATAACACTCTGTGTTGTAAAGAAAGGTATGATTTTATCTGAAACAAAAGCCAAAGGTATGAAGATATCTTTTTTGAAACGTGTTGAAAATGATTTGTCCATGTTAAGTTGTCATCTATATGGACACCTAACACCTTTTCACAGCTTGTTAATTGCAAATCAAAATTATCATACTCAATTGCCAACTTATTATCTTTCATACATTTTCTCTTTTGTCTACTTGATATTAACATTAATTTTGTTTTGTCTATATTTATTATCATACCATTTTCTAGACACCACATTTTAAGTAAATTCAAAGAGTGTTGCAGATTATTTTCTACCGTATCTTTATCTAAACCAATATCATACAATGTTGTATCATCAGCATATAAATCTACAGATCGAATTGAATCCCCAATAAATAGGGGTAAATCATTTATAAATATCAAAAATAACAGAGGACCTAAAATGGAACCCTGTGGTACGCCATATAGTACACTTCCAGTTTTTGACTGGTTTGTATTGATGTTTACTTGTTGAGTTCTGTGACTTAGATACGATTCGAACCACGAAAGACTTAATTTATTAATTTTATACTGTTTTAACTTTTGAAGAGGTAATTTATGGTCTACCAGATCGAAAGCCTTGCGAAAGTCTACTAAAACACAACCAACAATATTACCATCATTTATTGCTTGTAACCATGTATCTGTCATATGAAGTAGAGCAGATTCATTTGAGTGGCCAGATCTAAATCCACTTTGCTTTTGATTTAAAAGTTGATGATGATTTAAGTATGAAATAAGTTTCATATGAACCCACTTTTCAATTATTTTTGAAAGTGTAGGTAATATGGAAATTGGCCTGTAGTTATTTAGTTCATCTTTAGCTCCTGATTTGTAAAGTGGTTTTACTTTAGCATGTTTCCAAATTGACGGAAAAACACCAGAAGTAATGCTTTTATTTATTATAAAAGTTATACTGGGTGAAAGAACTGTAGAGCCTATTTTTAACAGCCTGGGGCCTATGCAGTCCAAGCCTGTAGTACCATCCATCGATGAAAGAAAAGAAGTTACAAATGTACAATTAATTAGGGGTATATCAAAAGAAACATCATCAGTCAGTTTCGAATTAATGAAATTGCTAAGTTTTTCAAAATGTGAGGGCTTAAGTGGCTGTTTCAAATTAGAAGCTATATTTATGAAGAATTCATTAAAATGATCAGCAATCATTTGCTCGTTCGTGATAACCTGTTCATTCATTTTAATGCCGAAAGCATTTTCTGTAGATTCCATTTTTTTGCAGGCACCAAACTGTTTAAATATTTTCCAAATAGTTCTAGGGTCATCTTGTCCCTCTTCAAGTTTATTTCGATACATTTCTTTCTTTGCTTTATCTATCATTTTTGAAATTTTATTTCTTAAAATTCGGTACTCATCAATTTTACCATTAATTTTACATTTGTCTCTTTCTTTCATTAAGTCTAAAATTTCAGATGTTAGCCATTCAGGTTGGTGTTTCCTTTTTACTCTATTGGTTTTAATTGGAGCATGCTTGTTCACTATTTCCAAAAATAAATCATTCCATGTTTGTACCATGTCATCAACCTTATCAAAAGCTGCTATTGTTTCCCAAGGAACCTCTGCCAAATCCTTAATGAACATATTTTCATTAAAATGTCTAAATGACCTTTATGTAATAGTGTGATGCTTTTTATTTCGTAATTGACTATTTAATTTCCTATTACCGAAAATTGCATAATGGTCACTGAGTGAAAATTTACCTATGTGTACTCTCAAAATATTTTCTTCACGATTTGTATAAATGTGATCAATTAATGTACTGGATGTTTCAGTAACTCTTGTCGGAATACTTATTAACTGACCAAGACCTAAAGATGTGGTGAAATTTATCCACTCTGTCCCAATTTCCTCGTTAAATAAGTCTTTATTAAAATCTCCCATTAAAATAATTTCCTTCTCTTCTCTCATAACATAATCAATAAAATTTTCAAACTTGTCATTAAATTCTACCTTTGAGTTTGGAGGCCTATACATATTTCCAATCAGAAATGACTTCCCCCGATCTGGTGTTATTTCAAGCCAAACACACTGTATATCATTAGTTTCTAGATCATCTCTACGTTTTGCATTTATTCCATTTTTTACATAAACCATAATACCTCCACCGCCATTGCTCACGTTGTCTTTACGAAAAGGCATTTGAAAACCATCTATGCGAAAAAAATTAGTTGGTTTATGGCATTTAAGTTTTGTTTCACTTAAGCCAAAAAGATGCAATGCACTGTTGACTGGACTTTTCAACATGGCTTGTAACTGTGAAAATTTACTCATATTCTGCCCGCAAAGTCCTTGCACATTTAAGTGGGCAAAATTAAAACCTTTTGTTATCAGATCAAACTTAAGACCCTCACTATGATTACCGATAATACTACTTGGTTGCATTTGGTCTTCCGAGTTTGTAATTATGCGATCCATTAAGTCTTTGTGCTCCACAACTGATACCTTTGACGTTTGTTTAATTTTAGTTGCCTTACAAACTCGTTTAGAAGACTGTTCTTTCTGAATATTTGAATGTGGAACACTTACGTGTGAAACTGAAGATGAAAGTAATATGTCATTATAATCAATGTCACAGGCGCAGTTAAAGGAATTACATTGATTGCATACATTAACAAGAACTTGGTATGAATTTGAAGTGTATAATTGTGCGCCTTCGGCTGTACTGGCAGTAATGCCGAATCCCTAATTCCAGCACTCCGATGATATATGTCCCATCATTCGGCATGCATAACAACGTTTATTAACATGTCTCCTTTCTGTGTAATGCGCTCTCGATCTGGGTGTACTTGCTTGTCTCTCGCTATGCTGCAAATATCGCTGGCCCTGGTTTGGCAAAGTGTTCCTCTTCCAATCTATTGCATTTCTCTGATTGGCAGGTCTGCTGAAAACACATAATTCATAATTCTCCACTATCTCAATGCTCGAGTTGATAGCATCCAGCAGGCGCTTTACTCCTGATCGTGATAGGTGTATCCCATCACTGGAAAAGTATCGTTCAGTTGGTATCCCGTTTTTGCTGTAAAAGTAATCTCTGGTATTAGAGATGCAAATCACGTTATGCTTCTGCCAATGGAGACTAAGTCTCTCGATACAAGTGTTGACGCTGCTTACATCTGTATCCCCTCTTGGCGCGATTTTACAAATGTATATTTTACTTTCCGGACTGCTGGTTTTGATAAGAGATATGAGTTGGTCGTATTTTTCTTCAAATAATTCTTCTTCCGTCTTTCTGGCAGAATCATTGCCGCCTACTGAAATTATAATGTTCTGAAACGCCGTCAGATCATACATGCCTATATCGTTTGTAATATCGCTAATCGTTGCGCCACTTCTTGCATGTTTATGTGTTCCTCGTATAAGTCCTTTTGTATTAATGGGATGTAGTATAGAGGACCCTATCAGCAGCGTCTTCTCTGCCTGGTGTTGACGAGTGTCTGATCGAATATTCTGTGTGGTTCGTTGATACTTGTTTTTATTGTATGAACCATTTGAAGGCTGTGTTGGCCTAACTGGAACCCTGTTGGTGATTCGCACTGGAACCTGCTGTTGAAGACGGTCATCTTGCGTCTCATGATGTCGGAGAGGCTTATCTCGCGCCTTAGGTAGTCGGAGATGATTATCTTGCGCCTCAGGCTGTCTGTGAGAATTATCTCGCACCTTATGCTGTCGTAGAGGACTTTCTGGTGTTTCAGACTGTCGGAAAGTATTATCTCGCATCTCATGATGTTGGAAAGGATTATCTCGTGTCTCAGGCTGTCGGAGAGTATTATCTCGCGTCTCAGACTGTCGTAGATGGTTATCTCGCGTCTCAGACTGTCGTAGAGGGTTATCTCGCGTCTCAGACTGTCATAGAGGGTTATCTCGCGTCTCAGGCTGTTGGAGAGTATTATCTCGCGTCTCAGACCGCCGTGAAGGGTTATCTCGCGTCTCAGACTGTTGTAGAGTATTATATCGCGCCTCAGACTGTTGTATAGGTTTATCTCGCATCTCAGGCTGCATATTCTTTGTCTGAATCACATAATTTGCGCTATGGCTCTTCCATGAATCTTTCTCATTCTCTGCTTGAAAAATAGTCTTTTGATGAGTCTGTGATGAGTCGGGAACAACGCTATTCGCTGTACTGTTGCAGAAACCTTCGTCCGTTGTCCGCGAATTATTACCTTGAGAACTCCCCTGTAAAACGGCTGTGAAAGATTTCTCCTTTTTCGCATATTGTTCAAACATCACTAACAAAGAAGTTTTAAGTTCATCGATCTTTTTTTCCATAGAAAACACAACGTTTTGCTTGAGTTCTTTCAGTTCGGTTTCCATCTTCGCAATCATGTTTACAATACTTAAAAGACACTCAGAGTATGTGGAATTCTGTGTTGAGCTTTGATCTGAGCGCGGATCTAGTCTTTGTACGATCGGGGTACTTGTGAAAATTGGAAGGTCAGTAGTTGACAGTGCAGCAGTTTCTGGTTGGATCTGACCAAAATATTGAGAACGTGGTTCCTCTTTCTCTTCCTCTAAAACACCATTTCTGAACTCTTCGCCGCAGAGTTGGCTATCCGCCTCTTGAACATATCGCTTAAACAGGGAAAACGCCACCTTAGGAAAATATTCCTTATGCCATAGCCTGTGCCCTACACCAGAAACTTTGACAGATTTCGAGTCCATATCGATGTTCATCTCACATTTGAGCCCTTGGATATGTGTATAATATGTTGACGCAGGACTAGTCTCTGCTCTGTTTATATCTATGCCGAAATCAGCCTTAAGTTTGCTACAGAAACATGTGAAAAATGCAGATGATATGAACCTTAGCTTAGTCATACAATCTGTAATATAAGTATTGTAGAAAATACCTTCGAACTGATCTTCAACCTGATCGTTTGAGCATGATTTGGTCTGCCAGAGATCTTTCTCAGGCGATGACAGAATTGCGCTTTCGCCGCTGTTTTCATGTGTGCTATCACAATTCAAGACTGCGTTAGTGAAACTGAATAAGCTTTCATCTTGATCAGAGCAGTACAATTTTTCAAAGCACGATATATTTGTAATTGATGTTTCCATTTTAAGGCAGTTATTTCAACAATGTTGTAAACTAGTAATATAAATCTAGTTACCGTAGTCCTTGGAAGTTAAACTCGTCGTTTCACAAAAACTATATGCACAAATATTATAGAATGTCTCTGAAGCCGAGCAGGCTGGTTCGTCTGGGCCCAGGTCCACTTGTTTGGTATTGTTGTTTTCTCTCTAGCTTCCAGTCGTCGCAAAAGTCAAATAATCCAATTGAACGTTGTTTTCACCATATAAAATTTATATTAGCGTGAAGGTAATAATACAATTTATTTGAATATTCACTTTTTATCGCAAAAAACGTTCCAGCTTAATAAATATTAATTATTTTTTCATTTTTTAACGTTAACTTGTTTTCAAAAGTTGTTTACGTCGTGACGTCATTTCCGTATCAATCCAAAGTCATCGATCATTGGTCGGTGAAAGAGTTAAACCGGTTTAAGCCCTCCAGTAAAATATTTTACTGACCGTTCCAAGGCGGTACTTCTTTTGTGGATCTTTTATGTTTTTGTTCTGTCTTGTGTTTGCTATGTTTTGTGCGCGTCTGCTTATATGTGCTTTGTGGTCACCTGCTGAGAAAGGGCTGACCTCTTGGCTCTCGTTTGTGGTGTCTTCTGTGAGTTTGTCACTTTCCCATTGGTATCCTGGGTCAGGTGTGGTACTTGATTGTATCGATTCCTGATCTTTGCACCATTACTTACTTTTAGAGCAAATTTGAAATTGAGCCAAACAGAATCTTTGAGATATTAGATTCTTGCCAGCAAAGGCTCAGAAGAGCATGTGCACCTATCCACACAGTCTCACAAAAGCCTCAGAATCGATCTCCACCAAAAAAATTTTCAGTGTAAAATTGCAAATATTTTCTTACCCCAAATTTTTAGCATATGTTTTGGGTGCTCAAAAGAACCATCTTATTGAGACGGCCCACAACATATGTTTTGGTTGTGAAATTAAAAAAAAAAACTCTGTTACACACTCTTAACTAAAGGGCCTACTCTACCAAATGAGCAACTGGACCCCACATTAGCAATTATGAGTATTCTCTACCCAGACCCTCATTTATTGACATGAATTTCTCAAAGATTCAAATTGATGACCTTCAAATCCGGAAATAAAACCCTATTGAGCCCACCCACCCACACATGTGTAAAAATTATCTTGATCTTAAGCTTTTTAAATGACCCTGGTCACGCAAAAACATGGCCGCTTATCTCTGCAATCACAATAAAACGATCCATTAGCAATTTCTATAGTGAGATTGATATCTGAGATTGAACTGCACATGCAATAGTGAAACACAGATTTTGAGCGTAAAATTGTGAACATTTTCTAATCCGTCAGTTAAAACATTAGTTTTGGGTGCTCAAAAGAACTGTCTCCTTGAGCACCCATAACACATATTTTGGTTAAAAGATTAGAAAATTAATTCTTAATTATGCACTCATATCTATTCTGAAAATATATAACCCTGAAACTTTCCACAAAATGGAATGAACTGTCGTAAGTCAGCACTTCGGATTTTGCCAACAGTTTATAGAACCTGATGAGTTTGTTTGCCATTCGAGTCTTGAACGAGTCAGTTAAGAAAAAGAAATGTGCGTGTTAGAATACTTCTTTTTGATTAGAGAATACAGACATCTCATTTTGATTAGAAAATTCAGACACATCACTTAAATTGTATAGAGAATACAGATACCTCATTTTGATTAGAGAATACAGATACCTCATTTTGATTAGAGAATACAGACACCTCATTTTGATTAGAGAATACAGATACATCACTTTAAATTGTATAGAGAATGCAGATACCTCATTTAGATTAGAGAATTCAGATACCTCATTTTGATCAGAGAATACAGATACCTCATTTTGATTAGAGAATACACACACCTCATTTTGATTAGAGAATACAGATACATCACTTTAAATTGTATAGAGAATGCAGATACCTCATTTAGATTAGAGAATTCAGATACCTCATTTTGATCAGAGAATACAGATACCTCATTTTGATTAGAGAATACAGATACCTCATTTTGATCAGATAATACAGATACCTCATTTTGATCAGAGAATACAGATACTTCAGTCTGATCAGATAATACAGATACCTCATTTTGATTAGATAAAACAGATACCTCATTTTGATCAGAGAATACAGATACCTCATTTTGATTAGAGAATACAGATACCTCATTTTGATCAGAGAATACAGATACCTCATTTTGATTAGAGAATATAGACACATCATTTTGATCAGAGAATACATATATCCTTCATATTGTATAGAGAATACAGATCCCCAATTTTGATTAGAGAATATAGAGATTTCATTTGATAAGAGAATATAGAGATTTCATTTGATAAGAGAATATAGAGATTTCTTTGATAAGAGAATATAGAAATTTCATTTGATAAGAGAATATAGAAATTTCATTTGATAAGAGAATACAGAAATTTCATTTGATAAGAGAATATAGAGATTTCATTTGATAAGAGAATATAGAAATTTCATTTGATAAGAGAATACAGAAATTTCATTTGATAAGAGAATACAGAAATTTCATTTATAAGAGAATACAGAAATTTCATTTGATAAGAGAATACAGAAATTTCATTTGATAAGAGAATACAGAAATTTCATTTGATAAGAGAATATAGAAATTTCATTTGATAAGAGAATACAGAAATTTCATTTGATAAGAGAATACAGAAATTTCATTTATAAGAGAATACAGATATTTCATTTGATAAGAGAATACAGAAATTTCATTTGATAAGAGAATACAGAAATTTCATTTATAAGAGAATACAGATATTTCATTTGATAAGAGAATACAGATGAAATGTACTGCATTTTAATCAGGAATGCAAATACTGCCAATGAATTAGAGAATACAAATACTGCCTTAATTTGGACTAAAGTATACAAATACTGCCTTTGGCTTAGAGAATACAAATAATGCATTTGAATTAGAGAATACAAATACTGCCTTTGGATTACTGAATATGAATACTTTCTTTGGATTAGAGAATGCAAATACTGCCTTTGGATTATTGAATACAAATACTGCCTTTTGATTAGCAATATAAATACTACACTTTGATCAGAATACGTCCCAAGTCAACAGCTATGGTCAAGGTGGGACGGTCAGTTCACCTGACCACACTTTTTCCTGGGCAAGCTTGAACAAGCAGTTAACCAGTACTTCGTGCACATACTTTCGCTTGTAACTGACAACAAACCTTCTTGAATGATTCAGCGGAAGGGAGGAGAATGACCGTAGAAATTATTTCATAATCAATCTCCACGAAAGTATGGGACCGGGCCGGGATCGAACTCGCGACCCCTTGATCTGCAGTCAGACTCGCATCTGTTGCCAAACACATTACAGACTGCGAGATACTGCATTATCATTTTGGTAATAAACTATGATACTTCAACAGTAATCAGAGGATGTAGAAGCCGGATGAATCAGATACTTCATTATATGATAAGAAAATACAGGAGCTGCATTTTGATCAGAACACAGAAACTGCACTACATTTTTGCAGCATTTTGATCGTTGTACACAAAACTCAATTTCCAATGACTGGGCTGTTTTTAAGCCTTCCCTTGAACTTGTTGAAATCAATTTTAACAATTTAGTATAGATCAATTTTAAATTTACGATAAAATCAATAATTTAACAGTACAATAAGGTAATAACAAGATTAGAGATAAAATATTAAATGTTTTGGCAAAGATCTCCACTTTAGGAAGTTCAACTGAGGTTAATCTTGCAGCACATTTTGTCGAGTAATTGTGCAGAAATAACAATGTTTTGTATGACACGCAGTTCCTAATATATAAGTCTTTATCCATGCGCGAGTCCAGAAAGTTTTTTCGCTGTCGTGCCAATGATGGCCCATTATTGAATGCTGGCTTAGCAGCTTTGTGATTTTTCAGGGGATCCGGATCAGTATTGCTAAGAAACCCTATACTTTTGTGATTTTTCAGGGGGGTCCAGACCCCCCTGCCCCCCCCCCCCCCCCCCCCCCCCTCTCTGAATCCCCACATGTTATCACATTTTCCAAAACTTTTTGTGGCTATTCCTTGGCTTTGACCAGTACGGGGCTGGTTGGGTTTATGGTTTTGTGGTTTTATGTCTAGGAGCATCCCCAAGGCTCAATCTGCAATGGTTAATAAATTTGCGTCTCAGAACATGGGCCACAACATAGAGTCTCATCTGACAGACTGGGAGAGCCGGGGATCAAACTATTAGACCCTTGGGTACAAGGTGAGTGTTTTATCCACTACAACACTGCTGATACTTAGTTTTACAGATGAAACAAGCCCACAAAAAACATTTGAGCCACGACATGAGATATACAACAATGTGGTATGTGCGACCAGCAAAGGCTCAGACCAGCCTGCGCATATGCGCAGTCTGATCAGAGCCTTTGCTAGTCTCTTGAATATTTTAAGACTGTTAAGCTACTGACCGAACAGCATTTGGAGTTTCTAAGCTTAACAGGAGATTGCACAGGCTTGTCTGAGTCTATTCATTTCAAAATGCCACATTATTGGAGATCACATTTTCACAGCTCATTTTTCTTTTGACATGCCTCATAACATGACTGACACACATCAAATGAAGGCAATTTCATTCTTATAAATCTTGATAATTGCAGGTGAGACAATACTAATTTTAATGTAGTTGAATTAAAAAATTATTTTTTATATGTTTGCTTTTCTATATCGGCATGAAATGGAAGCAACCCCTTTGAAGTTAGAAGTGAGATTGTGCATGTTCCCTGAAATTTTAAAGTATAAAAGAAATATTTTACTTACCACTGGCCAAGATCTACCGTCATACACTGATATGGGTCTACCTTTTGTTGACTTCATTGAAGACCTGCAAAAAAAAAAAAAAAACTACTCAGTAAACTCATTAGGCAAATTAAAATAAAATACCAAATTTCAATTTTCTATCTAGTCTGCGAAGCTGAGCAGGCTGGTTTGGGTATGACCTGGTCGGAATCCCCAGGATACTGTTTTCTCGCGACGATTCCAATTTATTCTCAAAACTGATTATACCTCCTATGTAGAATGTTAAGATGAATATTATTAGCCACATAATAAAACAATCCTCACAGTTATGAAGAGCTGCTAAAAACTTACACCATACCTACTTTGTCAATTTTATAATGGGAAAGTTACCATAGATTCATAGGTCCAATAAGCAAATATTTTGAGTGTAAATATGTGATAATTTCCTTAATTGACAGTCTAAACATATGTTTTGGGTGCTCAAAAGAACCGTCTCATTGAGTCGGTCCTTTGAGTACCTACAGCATATGTTTTTGTTAAGAAATAAGAAAGTTGATTTGGATTAACCCCTCTCTTATCTGGAGGCCTGCCAAAAACAGCTGTCATATGTATAATCCATCATCTTAAACAATTTTAGTCAAAATAGACAAAGGTACTCTCTCTAATTCATTAACTTTTTTCAACCGTCTATTTATGAGAGTCTATTTATGAGAGTCCGACAGGGATATTAACAATCTTTAATTGGCCCATTTAATCAGACTAATTAATTATAACTGTCATAAAAAAAATTGGGGCTTATTAACATGGATTTTTTCTCATATGATGTCATGTTTGGGAGTGAAATAATATCATGCAATAAAATCGATAAAACACTTTACCATAAAGCGATAATATGCTTGGCAATCCTAGCATTTTATCTCTTTTCCCCAACTTGTTTAATAAATTCAATAATACATGAGTACTCATGTAAGATCATCTATATATCGTAAATAACATAAGAAGCATGCGCTGATCAAAAATTCTGTCAAGAGGGTCCTGAACACTTTTTTTAGCCATCAACGTATTTCACAGAGGGCTGTGATGCTCGGCAAGCCTCACAATATAATTCTTTTCCTCAACTTGTTTATTCAATAAATTATGAGCACTCATGTCAAAGATCCTCTATGTACATACCACAGTAATAAGCCATGTAAGTATGTTCTCTGGCATCAAGTTTTCTTTTTGTATACAAGCTTTGTTTTAAAGAAAATATAAACTGACGCTTCATGCGATTTGTCTACATCAAATGTCATATTTAAGTTTTACTATCTAACATATTAATCCCAACGCATTTTGTCTGTTAATGTGCAAACTTCAAAAATTATGTTTTAAAGAATTTAAAATCCCCGGAATTTAAGCACTTATGTTTTGTCATTTAGCAAGTTTTCGAAAGCAAGGCACTTCAGGGAAAAACCAGAATTTTCCATTAGTAAATATACTGATCACATAAAGAAATGTCACACCTGTTGTGTATTAACTTTAAGTCCAATATAATGAATAAAAACTTAAGTGTTTTCAAAAAAAGAGTTCCCAATAAATTTAGTAGAAAGAAAAAAACCTACAGCTATTTCACAGTCACCCAATAGCTGCTATAACTAAATCTAAACTGCCACTCATTTATCATGATTGGCCAATATCTACAATTATACTAAGTCACAAATGGCCAACACTAATCTCTAATGGTCACTCAAATGGTCAATACTGTAACAATTGAGACCAACCCCAGTTTCCTAACTGGTCAGTAGTATCTTCCATAACTGAGTCTCAATGGACCAACATAAGTGACAAATCAAATTTTACTAAAATCTGTGATAAATGATTCAGTCACAATTGGCCAACAGTTATCACCTTTTGCCAATAACTGCCCCACTAATCAGATTTTGTCAATATCTGCCATAACTGCCGGGTCTGTCTCAAATGACCAATACTAATAACATTTTGCAAACATCTGCCATATTAATGAGCTGTTCACAATTGGCCAACACTAAAATCACAATTAGACACCTGCCATAATAGAGTTGTTCAAAATAGGTGACCACTTATCTAATCACACTTGGGCAATATCCGCCATCACTGAGTCAGTCACAAATGACCAAGTTGAACACTAATCACATTTTGCCAATATATAACTATGTCATATTTGAGTCAGTCACAATTGTTCAACACTGATCATGTTTGCCAATATATGTTATTAACGGTCAGATACAATTGGCCTACACTAATCACATTTTGCCAATATCTGTCAACAAATAGCCAACACTGATGATATTTTGCCAATATCTGCCATAATTGAGTCAGTCACATGACCAACAATAATCATATTTATGGCAGATATTGGCATGCTGCCAATATCTGCTATAAATATGATTATGATTTTTATTCATCTGGAATGAGTGTTGGCAGTTTTTGTGACAGACTCGCAGTTGACCAACATTATTCACAACAGACTCACATTAAATGTTGGTCAACAACTCATATCTGAGTAACCCTTGGCAAGCACTAAATCTCATTTATCACAGTTTTTCCAGATACTGTTAGACAGACTCACAGTTGGCCAACATTGATCTCAACTGGCTCATATCTACTATACCTGAGTAACAAATCTCATTTATGGCTGTTTTTCCAGATACTGTTCAAGACAGACTCACAGTTGGCCAAAATTGACCTCATCTGGCTCATATCTACTATGAGTAACAATATGTTCTTAAAGGGTATCCCTTGGAAGCAAAGACTGCACCAAGAACTGAAACTAGAGTGCGCATATTTCCTGGGCCAGACTAGCTAGTTTCTGCCATTTAGGCAAATCTCATTTATGGCAGTTTTTCCAGATATTGTAAGACAGACTTGCAGTTGGCCAAAATTGACCTCAACAGGCTCATCATCTATCTGAGTAGCAATTGTCCAAAATCTGCATAACAGACATACAATTAAATGATATTTTCAAGTTTCAGAGAAGATTCAAGAAGTGTTTATTTAGTTCCTTATCTTGGCATACATATATTAAGGAAACCAACCACACCCCTACATGTAACTGCCATGTTTTTGACAGATCAAATTTTGTAGCAGGCCAACCTGTGACCTTTTCTGCCAAATTATTTTGAATTCTGATCAACAGTTTTAGAAGATTTTTTAAAAGTTTTCCTAAGCTGCAATATGCCACTGCCTCTGAGTTATTACAATATTATTAAACAGGTTTTCAGCAATATTTGGTTCTGACAGAAAGCAGAATACCGCTTAAGCTGGTGCTAGGGGACGTGAGAATTGTTGCACTTTCCATTAGTTCTCATGAACAGACTCAATAAAACCTAGTCTGCTGTTTTCTTATATTGTAGGTTCTCTCTATTTCTGAAGGATCTGTTTTTCCAGATTATTTCTTATATGGTTCATTTTCTTCATCTTAAATAAAATCGCTCAATTTAGTATTTTTGGCATTGAAGGTATAAAAATGTAATTCAACCAGGTATGTATAAAAACTGTGCATGTCAATGAATCATACACAATAAAATTATTCATCTATGCTAAAATCGGAACAATAATTTTGATCTTAATCGGTTATAAAGTTTTTACTTTTGTTACAAACTATTCATCGGTTGAAGTGACAAACGCTATTCAACAGTTTAAAGTTTCGCATTTGCATTGAGCTGAAAAAAAGAAATGTGTGTGGGTTGTTGATTTTTTCACCCATTGAACAAAAAATCACTTAGCAGAAAAAATGCTGCTGTTGTGTTTTTAATTTAATAGCAATCTAAAAATTTATACAGAAAATGATGTTAATTACAGGTTATTAGATTCATTTGCACTTTGTGGCATTTTAAACTGCGCTGAAGATAGACTGGCCCGAGTCCTTAAATTTTTTTCATCAATGTGTCATATCATATACTTGTAGCTAGTCTTACTCGTTTTCAAAATATAGAGCAGAAACTGAATTTTGGTGTAAATCAAGGGCCATAACTGGTACAAATGTTCGAAAAATGATGTGTAACAATCCCAAGCTAGATCTTGATGGCTCTGTGTTTATGGCACAGTGATGAAAAATTGTTTTAAGGACTGGAACCAGTCTATGCTGAAGACTGAAAGTGCTATATCTAGACCTTTAACAGTCATTTTTTTGTGCTTTTTGTCCTCTAGCTGCCTAATCTGGGTCCAAACTGTTTGCTAAGGTTATCAGCAGATGGCTGAAGCAGGTATAGAGTTAACCCTGACAATGCCACGAAGATGATTTTTTTTCCTCCTAAATCACAAAATTTTCTGTATTTATGTTATTTAATAGCTATATTGTAATAAGATTTTGTATTATTTTGTTTTTGGTTTTTTGTTTGATTTGATTCTTTACATCCCAGTCAACAATTTTTTATTTATGTTGGGTTGAACGTGAGGTCTAAGCAGATGATAAGGTGTCTTGCTCGAGGACACAACACAGTCATTGCCTCCTGTGTGGCTCGAACCTGCAACGCCTCGATCTCAAGTCAAGTACTCTACCACTAAGCCACCCTGCTCCTCTTGTTTTGTTTGTTTTGAGGTTTTATGTCACAGTCAACAGCTATGGTCATGTCGAGACAGTCAGTTAATTCACCTAGCTAACCACACTTTTTTCTGAACAAGCTTGACTAAGTGGCTTAACATTATGCAGTCCTTTGTGCATATACTTTTGCCTGTAACTAACTGACAACAACCCTTATTGAATCAGAGGAAGGAGAATGGACATAGAAATTATTTCATGAACAATCTCCACAAAAGTATAGGACCGGGCTGGGATCAAACTACGCAACCACTGGATCTGCAATCAGACTTCATGGGAGCTGAACATTTCTTGTACTTCAACAGCAGCAGAATCTAGGGCGAAGATTTGGTGCCGGTGGAATGCATTTAAGCCCCCTGGTGGCTTAGGCTGCTGTCCGTTCTAAGGCGGTGGTTCTGTTGTTGTTGACTTTTTGTTTATTGTTACTCCTATTGTGGGAGTCTACAATTGTTCTATGTTTTGTTGTACGTTACTTTATGTCCATTCTAGTATTGCAATCATCTTGATGGGGAAGAGAGAGCTGGTTGCTTTGCTTAATTTGTCTTCCTGGTGTATCTTGATGGTTGAGCGGCTCTTCCTCGCAGTGCCATAGGGTTGTCTGTGGTTTATGATTGTGGTATTTCCTGATCATACTCACTTACTATTTTGCTACCGACTGTGCTACAGGGCCCGGTATATTTTATGGAGATGCTTTTATGTAAGAATTTTTCTTCTGCAAAATTTGTTTTTTTTTATAGAAGTTTGTAAGCAAATAGAAGGGTGTGGTTCTTCAGTTCTCTTGACCCTTTACTCCATAGACTATTTTTAGATCATGACATCAATTTCTATATTTAGACAACATTGAAAAAAAAGAAAAAAAAAACAAGAAAAATTTAAGTTAAGTTTTGATTACTTTTGAAAATATTATGGAAAATGGAGCATTTGCTCAAAAAAGCAAATGCTCCATTTTCCATAATATTTTCGAATACATGATATTTCAAAGGCATCAAAAGGCGTTATTATGGAGTGAAGGGTTAAGCAAACTAGAAGGGCGTGGTTTTTCAGCTCTTATAAGGTCAATTAGGTCAACATCAGGTTTTCATAAAGGCATACCTTGAATACTAGGAAGAATTTGTAGACATTTATTTAATAAAATTATTTGTATGATAAATTTAGAGGGGAAATGATAAAATTATACTATTGACTTTTATCATTTTGAATTATATACTATTGACATTTTGCATACAATCTGGGTCTGGGTTGGTCTTTCAAAGGAACAAAGGTGAAAATAGAATTGCCTATTTAAATGAAGATAGACCATATACATTTGTTTGCAATAGTACATTTTTGTCTGACAGTACAAGTAATGGCCATTCAAAGACAGACAAAACATTTAAAGGTCTTAAAGACAAACGGTAGCTTAATGACGGTCGAACGTATTGCAGAATGCTCTCTTGAGCATTCTGCAACACTTTTGACCTGTATTAAGCGATAATTGGTCTTGAAACCAATTTTTGTCTTCTTTTTGAGTGGCTGCTTAAGGCAGGTTTTTACTGTATATTACTCTTTACAAGCTGGGTAATTTTTCATGCTTTTGGTGTCAATCTGTTGACTTTAAAAAAAAAATACAAAAATTTCAGGAACCCTATCAGTGTGTCAAATGGTTTGGATCCAGATCAGGGCCGACATTCTGTCAAACTGTTTGCAAAAGTTATAATATCAGTATCAAATGCCCATGTCACACATTCACGGATCACCTCGCCGGTTCTACTACGGATTAAATCTCACGGATGACCCCGGAAATGCCAATTTCCGTAGTCCGATGCGGATGCACTGTATATGTATGATTAAGTACTACTACGTATGATTACGGATGCAATACGGAAAGCTACGAACCAATACGGGTTGCCACGAATGTACATCTGTGGCTAATCCGGCGTCCAGTCCGTGAATGTGTGACCTGGGCATAAACGACAAAAGTCGCCGCTAGCAAGGAAAGAGTTAAACCTCAAACCACTTGAAAATCTCATTAGCGCCAACAATAGAGTCCATACTTTCATCAATTTTAGTCCCAACTTGACAAATTTGTTCTGTCTAGAGTTCAATACTGACCAATTATTGGCCAGGAAAAAGAATTTTTGGTACTTTTGTATTTTTATCCCATTCATAAAAGTTTGAAAGTGACAAGTGCAATATTGAAATATTTTTGTCCCCTGAAGGGTAACCTAAAGTCTTGACCCTCTTCTTTTTGTAAGACTCATTAACATGAGGTGAAAACAAAAGAAGGAGAAGATATGATCTATTATAATTTGAACTGACAGAATCTAAGGTGAAATTAATTTTTAGGTCACTACCTGAAGGCAATTTTTTTTATATCTTTCACTGTAGATCAAAGTATTTATCAACCTTTAAAATGCCACCAAAAATTAATAGCAGTCGTCATTTTCAAATTTTGTCCCTGCTTTAAGAAACCAAATAAGAATTTATATTTCATGTGAATTGTCTGCTGGAAACATGAAAATTAGGCATGCCTTATTAAAAAAAAAACAATTTAAAGAAGATATAACACATTTTGTTGCTTACTGCAGTATACATGCTTCAATGGTTATTAGCACTTTAAGGGTAAATACAATTTATGATATTTTTGTGAAAATAATTTGCATATCTAAGATCCCCATTGGATGATAGTTTTTTGCATATCTAAGATAGTCTTGTCTGCATCAATTTTATGCTAGAAAAAAAATCACCTTGTAAAGGTCTATGCAATAAATGTTATGACACTGAGTCGCTTCTTGATGACCACCCTGCTAACTTGCTAAGACTGACGGATATAAAAATATTTGTATTTTTTTGGCCCGAAAAATTTGTTAATCTGTACCTATAGTCTGGTAGGAACTTGATTTTAAAGTTTTTTTCTTTGTTGATTCTTGTTGTTGAGGCATTGTACTTGATGAATCCAACTGATGCCACTCTGGCAACATTGAGCGTTTTGAAATATTCCAGATGGCGTCCAAGATGGCCGTCAGTTAGGCTCTTAAGACCTATATGACCAACATACTCGATCGAAAGCATTTAATTTTTGAATTCTCATGGCTGTTTCAGAGGCTAGATGTTACAACCAATTAAAATGGAACATATTTTGATTCAGATGGTTGTGACAGAGTGTTTGATCAAAGTACAAACCTTTTTTGAATCAATAAGCAGTAAAAAAGTCAGCTGGATGGATGGATAAAATTTACAAAAAAATACTTATGGAGTGTAGTGTATCAACACAAAAAAGAACCCCTGAGTAAGGTATATGCATACTGCAGATGTTCGTTACCATCTGGACTGCTGGTTGGTATGGACCTGCTTGCCCGGTGCAATTGTAACTACCACTACTACTTCTCTGGTCTGTTGCATGTGCAACAGACAGCACAGATGGTTGGATATAGCTATATCAAATATGAATGCTGGTCCGGAGCAAGTGTATCAGACATGCATGCTTGTATGCACATGTTTACAGATATGACTGTTGGTTAGATGCAACTGTTAAAGACATGGGCACTGGCCAGATGCAATTGTTACAGACATGGCTAATAATCGGGTGCAAATGTAATATACATGGATCCTGATAAGATGAAAGTGTAACCGACATGCATACTGACAGTATGCAACTTATAAAGACATGGCTGCTAGTCAGGTGCAACTGCAAAATACATGCATGATAGTCTGGTGCAATTGTGCTTACCAGCCCTTTAGTTGGGTACGAGCATAGGGATATAACTGCGGGTCTGCGGCAAGTGTAACATATATACTTGCTGCTTCAGCCACACAACTACAGATGTGCTTGTAAGTCAAGTGCAACTGATTCAAACATATCTGCTGGTAGATGCAACTCTTACAGACATGCATGCTGGTCGGGTTTAATTGTAACAGACATGGCAGGTGGTCGGATGCTACTGCAACAGACATGCCTGTTGATTCAAAGCAACGTTTAAAACATGGGTACTGCAACATGCGGTACTGCAACATGCCTGCTAGTCTCATGAGGCTGTTACAGACATAACTGCTTGTTTTCAGAAACGTATGCTGGTCCAGTGCCGCATAATCAAACATGCATAATGGTAAATATGTCAGCTGACCCTGTAGCAATGATGCCTGAGCAGCTGGTTGGGAGAAAGTTGAAAAGACATGCACACTGGCCGGATGTAACTTGAACAGACATGCTCGCTGATCCAGGGCAGCAGTACCTAGCATTCCTGATAGTTGGGTTCAATTGTAACGTAAATTATTGCGATGTAACTAACACACATGACTGCTGGCCCCGAGTCTCAATAAACGGCATGTGTGCTGGTTCAGTACCACATTATTAAACATATGTGATGTTAAGGATGTTGGATATGATGAGCTGGTGGCATTACATGGTCGCTGTTCCCTGAAACTTCAACAGATATGCCTGCGGACTTGGTACTATTCAATCAAACATGCCTCCTGGACCACTGGAGCTACTTGACGACTGATGCCCCTCCATCAGACATGCCAACTAACACTGTGAAACTTTATTAGCCAAGACTGCTACATTGTCAGTACAACATACATGTCGTGTAATAGTTGTTATGTTGCCGCAGCTGCAACATATATACCTGCTGGACTAGTGTTACTGTCACAAACACCGCTGCTGCTCAAACATGCCTACTGGCTGAGTACTGCTGCAAAGTGGCTGCATGCTGGACTGTGGCCACTCAATCAGCATACCTGCTGACCTTTTGTCACTCAATATTGCATGTCTGCTGGTGTTGTGCTTCTCTATCTTCTATACCTGCTGGTATGGTGTCTTACTATCAGCCGTGTCTGCTGGTACAGTGTCTCACTATCAGCTGTGCCTGCTGGTTTGGTGAATCATTATAGGCCATGCCTTTTGGTTACATTACTATCAGCCATGCCTGTTGGTGTGATGCCTCACTATAGGTCATGCCTTCTGGTGTGGTGCCTCACTGTAGGTCATGTCTTCTGGTGTGGTGTCTCACTATAGGCCATGCCTGTTGGCGTGGTACCTCACTATAAGCCCTGGCTGCTGGCTCGTTTTGCACTTCGACCGACATTTTGACTAGTTGAAAGCAGACGGAAGAGGGATGGCTACAAATTAGGTGCTACTCTTACAGAGGTGCCATTACATCAGACATTTTTGCTGATCCGGTGCCAATCTCAGATATGACTGCTTGTACCGTGCATCTCTAACAGACATGCATGCTGGGTTCATTTATTCAGATACACATGTTTGTAAAGTGCTTCTCCATCAGGCGAGAATTCTGGTATGTTACAAAAATAGTGAGTATGATCAGGAAATACCACAAAACTTATCAGCTATCATCCTGAACGCCATCTTGAACATATCAAATTCTGAGTGATGCATTAGCTGCATCACTGGGATGTAACAAGGATGATGTCTGTAACTCAAGAATCAGTAGATTCCAACGTTATAGCTAACAATTTAAGGAAGAAAATGGGTTTGAAACATTTTTCTAAATCACACAATTTTTAACTTATAATTGGCCTCCATATTTCTTTCTTTCTTTCTTTCTATTAATACTGGCACGATCAAATTTTGATCATTACGCCAGGGAGTGCAATTTTGGAATTTTGAAGAAAAAACAAAAACAAAACAAAAAAACAAAAACAAAACAAAAAAACAAAAAAATCTTTCGGCTGTGTTTTTAACTAAATGAGGAGTGCCCTAAACTCCTCAGCAGTCTGGGAATTGACCGCCGAAGGAGAAAGACTATTCCACTGTGGTATAGTCCGGGGGAAAAAAGAGTTCTTCAGGGCATCACTGTATGTCTGGTATCTACAATATTGGGCACTGTGTGATGACCTGGTAGATTTCAAACTGCGAGCAGGGGTCAGGTACTTGTCTTTTTCTATAGACACAGCACCAGAATGTATCTTATGAAAGAGAAGCAGGGAGGACTGATCCCTACGGGCCTCAAGAGATGGCCACTCAAGCTCATCAAGCATCTCGCCGACACTACTTGTGTTACGCCATCTCCTGCAGGTCCAACGGGCTGCTGTCCTCTGAACTTTCTCTATCTGATTAATCTGAAGTTTTGAGTAAGGGCTCCAAATGGGTGCTGCATACTCTAGTTTAGGCCGAACCAAAGTTTTGTATGCAACTTCCTTAGTACTCCGAGGTGCAAAAGCCAAATTCCTGCGAAGGAAACCAAGTGTCTTAGTTGCTTTGGAAGAAATTTCTGAAATGTGTTGACCCCAATCCATATTATCAGAGATGGTTATGCCAAGGTATTTTGCTGACTGAACGTTTTCCAAAGTTTGGTTGTGAAGGGAGTAATCAAAGAGAATCTGTTTGTGATGCTGATGCCGAGTCACTCTCATAGAGTGACATTTGGCTACATTGAACTTCATTTGCCAATCGGCTTCCCATTGTCCTAAGCTAGTGAGGTCTTCCTGCAGTATAAAACAGTCTTGAATCGAATGAATGTTTCTATACAGGACACAGTCGTCCGCGAACAGGCGAACAGAAGACCTGATGTTATCCGGCAGGTCGTTTATAAAAATAAGGAACAGGATCGGCCCTAAAACTGATCCTTGGGGTACACCGGATAACACTGGGACTGGATCTGAGGCTTGACCATCTAATACTACTTTTTGAGTGCGCCCAGAGAGCCATGAGTTGATCCACTTGTGGGTGGACCCTCTTATCCCATAATAGTCCAATTTGTGTAATAGCCTCCTGTGTGGTACCTTATCAAAGGCCTTTGCGAAATCCATTATGATCAAATCTGTCTGCTTGTGTCCACGATTCACAGCGCCATCCAGGTTGCTGATGATATCGTGCACAAACTGGACCAACTGGGTCTCGCAGGACCTCTGACTTCGGAAACCATGCTGACAGTCAGCAAGTATGCTATCTAAGGCTAAGTGCTTGTTGATGTTACTGACTAATATATGCTCTAGGGTTTTGCAGCAGATGCATGTGAGCGACACCGGTCTGTAATTAGCAGCGTCATATTTTTCACCTTTTTTAAAGACCGGGGAAACATTAGCTTGTCGCCACTCATCTGGTACTTCGCCCCGAGCTAAGGACTCATTAAAGATAAGTGCCAGTATTGGAGAGATCTCATTGCTACACTCTTTAAGCACTCTGGCATTCAGTCCATCCGGGCCAGGTGCTTTATGTACATTTAGTCCGTCCAACAGTTTGGCGACCCCTTTCGGGTCAACTGTTATGTCCCCCATGGGGGAGAACGGACTGGCCCCTTTAGAGGGCGGGTCAGAGTCGTCTTCACGTGTGAAGGCTGATTGAAACTGCCGGTTACATATATTGGCTTTTTCCTTTGTATCTGTCTTAAGAATTCCGTTTTCTCTGAGTGATGCGATCCCACACGCGTCTTTTTTAAGAGATTTGACAAATGACCAAAACTTTTTTATCTTTTCAGGCTTAGGAGTATCGGGATCTGAGCTGTCGTTCTCAAACGTAAATATATTGGAAACGTATTTCCAATAGGCATCTCTCAATACCTTCTGTACATGTGCTCTGAACCGCTTATAATGAATCTTGACATCAGGGTCCTTGGATTTACGAGCACGAAGGTAAAGCTTATTTCTTTTCTTTACAAGCCGTTTGATCGTTAAATCGATCCATGGCACAGAGTATTTTGTTTTGGTCATTTTTGATGGGATAAACCTTTCAACAGCCTCTACAAAGCCTGTTTTGAATTTGACCCACATGTCATTAACTGACATGTGACTGTGGTCTTCAGAAAGGTACGCGTCCTTAAATTGGGTCATGTGGTCTTTAAGTCCGACCATATCTG
Organism: Loripinus fragilis; assembly: GCA_964019695.1. NCBI lineage: Eukaryota > Metazoa > Mollusca > Bivalvia > Lucinida > Lucinidae > Loripinus > Loripinus fragilis. The sequence goes on from OZ026531.1 coordinate 50,621,445, forward strand.
CACGTTTATAGAGATAGATCTTTCTTGATGCCTGTTTTAACCTTTTAGCCTTAATGTCATATTCTACGTACACAATGTCGTGATCAGCTTTGCCGATCGGGGGCATCCCCTTGACTCTATTCACAGGAGATGGGAAATTCGTAAATAGCAGGTCAAGAGTTTTATCATTGCGCGTTGGTATATCTACGACTTGGGTAAGACAGTGCTCCCCTATAATGTCCAAAAGTTGTTGCTGAGACTGTCTTTTTTGCACCCCTTGAGGTACTTTCATGTGACTCCACTCTATATCACCGCAATTGAAATCTCCTCCAATCAGAACATGTGTATTTCTGTTAGACATAATCCGAGATAAGGATGAATTAAACTCCTCAAGGTAATCATTATCAATCTTGTCGGGGGGCCGATAAAAAGAACCAAGGTACAAAGTCCTGCATCCAATAATGTTCATCTTACACCAAACTATTTCACAGTTGGTGTCCAGTTCCGGAGTTTCAGTACAGAGCAAGTCACGCTTGAAAGCAATAAAGACACCACCATGGGCATCACTTGCTCTGTCTTTCCGAACTGCATCAAAAGACTCTGGGAAAATTTCTGAGTTTTTGATATCAGGGGTTAACCAAGACTCATTCCCCAAGATGATGTCTGGTTTTGCCGAGTCGATAATTGTATGAAGTTCAGCCTTCTTGTTCTTTATTGACTGACAATTCATAACCAAAATTCTGAGTGGATGGTTTAAGGCAGCCTTGGTTGCCTTCCCTTTAGCTTCCATAGGCCCCTGTACTATAGGGGATGAAGCTGCAGTGGGGGGGCCAATTATATCTGGTATCGGACTTTCAGGGTCGGACAGTGAAGATAAAGAATCAAATCTATTATGGGTTTCCAGAGAAGCTGTAGTATCAAATAAAGATGTGGAAAAGTTTGGCATTCCACATTTCATGCATTCCCATACGATATTTTTACCCGATGATTTATTCAAGATACTATACATAGTTGAGGACATGCCCTGACAGTCAATGTGATACCAGATATTGCAAGTATCGCAACAAATCCCGCGGTCCTCCCATCCAACATCGGCATCACATACCCCACATGGGAAATGTGAAGAGCCATTACAGGAGTCTGGACCTGGATTTGATTCGATGTCCCAGGAATTGCCACACAGGATAACAAATAAGTATAAGTAGGTCAGACGATTGGAGCCATGAAAATCCTTAAACCGAGTTGCTTTGTTTAGGATAGATACTGTACACAAGTGAGGGATGTTAGAACAAAGATTCATCTGATTTGCCGTGATCAAAGTTGATGTCGAATACACAGGAAAGAAGTCAACATGAATGTCAATTGGGTGTACACCACTGCTTTGCCAAAAACTTACTAGACGTGCTGCAAATAGCAAACATCCAATCATCATCATTATGTCAAACTTAAAATGACTCATATTACAGCTATAATGGAGTTCTGATTCCAAATTTTGATGTGTAGAGGGGTCTTGGGTCAAGCGTAACAATAATTTGAGATCTCAAATGCAACTGACAACTTACCTATGAGTTAGAACCTAAATGCGAGTATTTTTTAGTGTTGTTTTTCTTACCGGATGTTCAGTCAGCCATTTTTGATGTTGATAAATAGACCGGAAGTGGGAGGTCAAAAATTGGCGCGAATTTAGTCCACGTGAAAATAACTAAATTAAACAAATTATTTGAAAATTGACAACCTACAAAGCAAGAGTAATATATAAAATTATAGAAAATAGTAAAAACTCAGCCAAAAAGTGTTTTATAAGTCCAAAATATCCTAAAATTGTCCCAGGAAAAACAGGACCGCCATTCACTGGCGCATGCGCACTCCCCGCACCACATATTGGACGCCATCTTGAATATATCAAAATGCTCAATAATGCCAGAGTGGCATCACTCGGATTTTTCAAGGACAATATATGCACTACCAGAATCCATAAAGAAAAAAAGTTTAAAATTAAGTTCCAGGTCCTCCTAAAATTCGCCCAAATTCTGCCGGACTACTATGTTTGTCACACATTGGAATATACTGAAGAAGTAGAAACAGAACTTAAACCAGCAGTAAGTCAGTTCCTCTATTCGCTGATCACAAAATCACCACATTCTAGTGTCCAAAACATTCAAGTTTTGGAAGCATTTGGTCACCTTTCTTTCAAAGAATTTTTGTATAGATACTGTCTAACTGCAGAGAGGCTATATGAAATGATAAAATGAGCTTTCAAATAGAAATTGAAATCCCGAAATTCACGAGTGTAAATACCTGTACAAAAATAATTTGTTCTTGCAGGCCTAAAGTTTCAAAGGTAGGTAACTCTTCTTTTTAATTTTCTATATTGTTGAATGCAATTCTGGAATTCAAAGGTAGGTAACTCTGATCCTATAATTTCTATATTGTTGAATGCAATTCTGAAATTAAAAGGTAAATGACTCTTCTTTTTCATTTTCTATATTATTGTTTGATTTGACTCTTTACATCCCATCAACAATCTTTCAGTTAAACAGGGATGGGTATCCTGGGTTGAACCAGTACTAAGCTAGGATAAATGTGCCTTGCTCAAGGACCACAACGCAGTGACGTCAGTGAGGCTCGAACCCGCGGCCCCTCGGTCTCGAGTCAAGCACTCTACCACTGAGCCACTGTGCTTCTATTATATTATTGAATGCATTTCTGAATTCAAAGGTAGGTGACTCTGATTTTCTGTGGAATTCAAAGGACATGGACTGATTTCTGATTTTCAATATCAATATATGCAATTCTGGAATTCGATTGAAGGACGTGACTCTGATTTCTGATTTTCTATGTGAGCTCAAATACAGAATAATGTTCAGTAACCAGTCAACTAAGGATCCACCACAGATTATAGCCGGGTCAAACCAGATGGTAGAATTTGAAAGTTATTGTGAAACTGCTACAAGATACAAGAAGGTTTATTTTGTTGCTGTCAAACTATTGAATTTAGTTTAAATTTCTCAACGACTTGCACTCTGTTTTTAAAAATTGTTCAGTACCTGCACATGTTCTTTTGTCAATGACATTTGAAAAATATTTTCATAATTTTTTTTATTTTTTATTTTTATTAAAACTGGTATAGTGACAGTTGCTCAACCATTTAATGATATAATGACTCATTGTTCAAATTATATTGTATATCTATTGCTGAAGACACTGCAGATCCTGATCAAATGTTGCATTATGTAGCATTACAGTCACAGTCAAGGTAGGATAAGCACAAAGAAGTGTTGTGACACATATATTTGTAAAAGTACTGTAAATACTCAAAAAATAAGGAGCTGCAGAAAGGTTGCCGACTGGTCACCGGCTACAATGCAAAAATTTTGGGCGACTGGTCAGCGATCATATCTGTGAAGGAAAAGTTGATGCTTTGGTCACAGTCATAGCTCCCATTACGCAGTTATGCACATGCGTAATAAAAATAGTAACATTAAAGGGAGGTCACCTAATGTGGTAAAAGTGATTTTCCATACTATAATAAAGGAACTGCTCATTAAGGAAAGAATTCGCTCCCTCTGGGGGCAAATTCTTTTCTTTAAGAGAAGTTCCCATTTTGAAAAGGGACACAATTGTAGAGAATCACTGCTTGATCCAGTAGCGTCCCTTTGATATGCGCAACTTTTTCAGCGTTCTTACACCATTGACAGAGATGGCAAGTTGCAGTTACAAAAAAAATCAGTCCTGGGGTGGCAAGCTCTGTGGGACTGAGGCTTTATATATTATCACATCCAGAGGTCTCCCTTTGATGTGCGTAACTTTTTCAGCGTTCTAACGTCATTAACAGAGATCACAAGTTATAAGCGCAAACAAAATCAGTCCTGGGGTGGCAAGCTCTGTGGGACTGAGGCTTTATATATTATCACATCCAGAGGTCTCCCTTTGATGTGCGTAACTTTTTCAGCGTTCTTACGTCATTGACAGAGATCACAAGTTACAAGCGCAAACAAAATCTGTCCTGGGGAGGCAAGCTCTGTGGGACTGAGGCTTTATATTTTATCACATCAAACAAACATCATATTTTTGGTGTTTTCCCATGCACAATTCAATCATGAATCATTTTCTTTATCTCACGCGTAATCTTTGTACTCCCTTACACCGATTTATATCAATTCAACCAGCTTGATTGTATATATCACATTTAAAAATCTTTCTGAAACATTTAACTTGTTTATACTTCCGAAACTTTATCACCGCAATAGCCTTGGTAATGGCCAAATCATTTTTGATTACTATATATATTATAGGACTTTTTGGTTACTGTAAAGGCGGCACCTCATGAATGCGAAATTAGGACTGATCTACCTTAGACATAGGTAAAAGCTGAAAATGAGGCATGGTTTTATTCAAAAGTAAGTGTATCATCTTGCGCCATTACCTCAGTATAGACGCAAAACACATTATTTAGTCCTTAAAACGCCAGCAAAATAACTGCATCTGAAAATGTCTATTTAACATAAGCATAGAGGCAAACATTGCGGACCCAGATCAGACTGCTCCTACAGGAGCAGTCTGATCTGGGTTCACACTGTTATGAGGCTTCACATATTTTAGTGGACTACAAAAAGCATACATTTTGTGATTATGCGCTTTAAGGTTAATAATGTGAGTTCAGTGTGTATACGGTTAGGATTTTCATGAAATGCACGCAAGTCTGCTCGGCCCAAACAACTTTAATTAATTCTTCACCAAATTCTAAGCAGAACCTGATTTCCCTTGTTTAGCAGATGAAATAGTCGAACCATCCCCAGATATGACTATCAAAGTTACCGCCTTTACAGAGAGCAAAAAGTTCTATTATACATTTGCAAAACTTCTCAATACTGAATAGTGTATTGAGCACCTCACTCTAACTCATCCCCACCTCATATCCCACCAACTGCCTTAGTCTGTCAATGTTTCCTATCTGGCCAAACAGTGTAAACCCTGATCAGACTGCTGAAAGGTTTACACTATTTACTATTCAAGTGTGGATCCAGAGGGGGAGACAGGGGGTCCGGACCCCCCCTGTAAAATCACAAGTTATATGGGTTTCTATAGGGAATAAGCAATTGGACACATCCCCTACCCCCCCTCCCCCCCCCCCCCCCCCCCCCCCCCCCCCCCCCCCCCCCCCCCCGGGTAAAAAGTTGGACCCCCCTGGAAAATGTTGGACACCCTCTTGAACCTTGAGCTATGATAGTTTTCTTCGAAATTAACCATTTGACTTCAGTAAAATAAGCTGAGGACTAAAAAAAAACCAAAAAAACTTTGTCAGAGCATTTTTTGTCAAATTGACCTGGACCCCCCCTGATGAAAATTTCTGGATCTGCACATGGAATTAACTTGTAATGGGACTTGTAGGGACTGTAATAGAAGGCACCAGTCTGGCCACAAACTTTCATATAAGGATACTCTACTTCTAATTCAAGTGCCACGGTTGTCAGATACTGCTGAAAGTATGAACAGTGCACTTAGTTAATTATCTCTATGCTTTTTAAAAAGCGTCAGGGATATTGTGATGAGCTCCCACCGTCCATCCGTATGTCTGTCCATCTGTTAATTATGATACCCCCCCCCTAACCCGAAGGCCAGAATCCAACCAAATGACTTTGTTGACTGCAAAAAGTGGGGCATGCATTTATATGTTTTTTTCCCTGCTCCCAGGAGCCCTGTGGAATAGTCTAAAGTTGTCTAAAGCTATCAAAAGTGTATGAATTTGCAATGACGTGCCATCAACTACGTCGATTCTTGTTTCCATTTAATATATAGTTGGTATGGAAAGTGAAATCATGTGAATTGCATCACTTCCTGGGCTTTATTCATGATCAGAGTACATACATAAAATGTTCAGTAAAGGTAATGTTCGGATTCTTATGGATGATTAGGCTAATGTTTTTCTTTTCCCTTTGATTCTTTGTGAACATTGCAGATCAAATTGCTCTTAATGACTCAATGTCAGACTACACTGACTACCATCAATGGTTCAAACGTTAGAACTTTTAAAGTCATGATTTTTTTTGCCTTCATGAAAAGATGAATTTTTCGACCTAAAAACTTTTATGGACAGGGACATTTTAATGAAGGTTGAAAAATAAAATTTCAATCTTTATATTTACACTTCTAATGCACTTGCAATTGTTACACCACCTCTGAACGGATAACTCATATATCTGCAACAGTATATCCTGTGATATACTGTCAGAAACTCAACATCATTACATAATCACACGGGCAAATTGTCTTCATTGGTAAATTGCTGATTAAGACATTTGCTCATAAAAGCTTAGCTAATCTGAATGAGGGAACACAGTATGGAAAAATGGTTTTGTTTGTTTTGTTGCTTAACGTCCCAAGTCAACAGCTATGGTCATTGCGGGACGGTCAGTTCACCTAGCCACACTTTTTTCCTGGGCAAGCTTGAAAAAGCGGGTAACCAGTAATTCGTGCACATACTTTCGCATGTAACTGACAACAACCCTTCATGAATGATTCAGCGGAAGGGAGGAGAATGACCGTAGAAATTATTTCATGATCAATCTCCATGAAAGTATGGGATCGGCCCGGGCTCGAACTTGCGACCCCTGGATCTGCAGTCAGCTTCGCATCTGTAGCCAGACACGTTACCGACTGCGCTGGAAAAAATGGTGATAGTCACATTTAAAACATAATTTTTTAATGGTCCATTATTTACGAGGCTAAGACCCTGATAAAATACTAAATGCTGCATTTCCCATTGCAGTCTTAATTTACTGTTAAATCCTAATTTAAGTAATCAATCAACAAAAATGTGTTTAGGAGCTTAGCCATGGTGTAGTGGATAAACCAAGGTAAACCTGGCTTCTCTAGTCATTGACTTTAAGCCATTGCATGCGCGGATCCAGAGAGGGGGACAGGGGGTCCGGACTCCCCTGAAAAATCACAAAAATATAGGGTTTCTTAGCTTCCCTGAAAAACCAATACAGCATTCAATGTTGGGCAATCATGAATGGCAATTCGCTGAGCGGGCCAATGATGACCTGCTTTTAGTGGTATTTTGATCCTCTCTAATCTCATCAACTTAAAAAAAAATTGTCTGAATTGGACCCCCGTCTGACAAAACCTTCTGGATCCGTGCATGCGTTTCCCCATCTCTATGTTGGTGAGTACAATGAAAAATCAATCATAGGTTTACTCTTTGCATGCTGGGTCATTTTTCTTGATTGTTTTTTTTGTCCTCTGTTGATTTTTCTGTCAGGAATTCCATCAGAGCTTTAAACAGTTGGTTCTTGAGCAGGCCTGGCATGTTGTTGGGCTTGATCTGGGACTGAACTGTTTGCAAAAGTTATCAGCAGACATCATTTAGCAGGTTAAGAGTTAAATAAGTTTCAAATTTCTGTTTTATACCGTTATAATTTAAGACTCTCATTTTCACGCTTAGGGATGTCAGTTACAACGCAATGTGGTTCTGGACGACAATTCGTTACGGGCCTATGACGACTGCTTACCTGTGCTGGACGACAGGTAACGGGTTTTAGATGACAGATTTAGGGTTTTGGACGACAGTGGAGAGGGGCAACACACACAGACGTCGTAGAAAATGATAATATAGTGTGTTTGGCTATTTTAAATAATTCCTGTCATATTAGTGTTTGTAAGTTTGACATTAGAAGTACAAACACCATAGATATGTGTAGTTAAATTGTAAAACTCTGGTCTGGAAAAGAAACTTCAGAAATGTGTAATTTGTGATTAATTACTTGCGTTCTCGTAATGAAATAAGCATAAATGGTCAGACAATAGATCTCACATGATTTTTCAGTCAATTGTAACACGTCCTTCTTAAAAGAAAACTGAAAACCTCAAAAAAATCATTTTTTACTGTTGCTGGTTAGAGACGACTGTGTAACAGGCAATAGACGACGTCAGTTTTTCTGTTACAGATGTGAGACGACATTTTCTTCCTTTCACGAACACTCGAGTAGATGAAAATACTGCTCTGAAGCCTATTCAACTCCTGAAGAAGTAGTTCAGCATTGTGTGACCTCCCTTTGAATGTGCATACCAAGTAAATCAGAAGAATTTAAAGGTTAATTCCATATATGTGATTGGTGGCATTTTAGTCTTCTGGTTCCAGATAATATTTAAAAGGTGTTTTACCTTATTTGAGCATGGCGGTATCTTGGTCACAAGAAGTTGGTGAGTATGATTAGGAAATACAACAATCATAAACTCCAGACCAACCCACTACATCATGAGGAAAAGCCACTGAACCTTTACAGTAACAAGATAACCGTAAGACAATAAAAGCAAAGCTACCAGCTCTCTCTTTCTCTTCAAGATGATTGCAAAACTAGGAAGGGCGCAAAATAATCCATACCAAAACAAAGACAAACACAGAACCCCCATAATGAGAAGTACATTAAACAATAGATCAACAACAAGAGAATCAGCGCCTCAGAATGGACAGCAGCCTAAGCAACGGGGGTGGGGGCTAAAATGCGTTTTAAAATCATTCGAATAACTATCTTCCCTCCATCCTAAGGAGTCTCCATATGAAATTCGATTGACATTGTGGTTTCAAAGGAGATGTTTGAAAATGTAGATGAACAGACAGACGAATGGAGGCTGGAGTCATTTGTATACTATTAGCTCACCTCGGAGCCTCAGCTTTGGTACGCTTAAAACGTTCTTTTATTCAACCGTGTATGATATGTGACTTACACTTTGTCAGACCTGGAGCTTATTTAGGGCAATTGCAGGTAATACTTCCCACATTAACATCTTTTTAATTGTTTGCATACAGTTTGCTTTATGTATGGACTGTCAATTTATGAAATAAAAAGGATATGTCACTATACTCAATTTTTCATAATCTCACATGGAAGTTTTCAGCATTTTACAAATTTTCTGAAAAAATCCAAGTCCTTAATATTAAAGCTGCATAGTCTGTAACTTTTGATCTTCTAATTTTAAAAATAATGTTTTTATTTTTCAAGAAAACAGTAAAAATACTCAAAATCAGGTAAACATTTTACCATTTTCGTAAATCTTAACAAGTTATCACTATCAAAACAACTGCATTTATGTTAAAATTCAACGGTTTAGAATAATTGGAGGGACGCAAATAATTACCAACAAGAGAAAAAAAACACCTATTTGATAAGATAATTCACTTTTCCGTGCAGTTTTTAGCTGTACTGAACATTTTTATAGTTAAAACATAGCTTAATTCTACTTTTACAAATGATTTAAAAAGAAAATAAAATTTTTCGAAAAATGTTCATAGTTACAGAGTATGCAGCTTTAAGCTAATATATTTGTAATCGCCATCCAGTTTCCTTGTTTTAATTTCAATTATTGCTTATGACCTCAAGCTTTCTAGAAAATGTGAAAATGTATTTGTTTTCCAAGCCATGTCAAGATACTGCATGATATATTTTGGTTATTCCCCCATAAAAGGATTTCGATTTTTGGAGTAAATTATAAATATAAAAAATATGACATAAAAATTCTTATTTATTGTTATTATTTAATGGACTATCATTTGACATTGAAGAAAAAAGAAAAAAAATGGATTCACCAGACTAATTATATTGTGGGAGGGCGAAAGTTATCCCCACCCCCACAAATTTCGAGGATAATTCAATTTAAAAATTTAAGGAGTGTAATTTTTGTCATTTAAATAATTCCATATTTCTTGTATGAAGTAATTTTGCATTACAAGAGGAAAAAAGAAAAAAAAGAAAAAAAATGTTAGAAGTGCCCACCCTGGACTCGACCCTGGTCCTCTGGTTCCAAAGTCTGACAGGCTAAGCACAAGGCCACGGTGTCAACTCATGTGTGTCTTGAAATAACAGTACATAACCCGAGTATTGGCCATATTCGTATTCTCATACGGGGTAAATGACATTTTACCCTCGGTCAAAACAGAAGATTCTTTGGTGTAAGATATATTTATTAAATCCATCACTGTCGTCTCCGCCTGCTACGCTGTCGACAATAACCTGTAACAAAATATTTGCAGTCGTTACACATCTGTAACATGGAAAAATGACTGCAGTACATTCGTTTTGGTTTTAAAAATGCGTTCGTCTAAAGTAAGCAGATTTATAAGAAAGTTCTTTCTTGGTCTATGTGATGGACAATTCAATGTTTAATCACATCAAGTCATAAAATGTTCAAAGAAAACGAAAGTGAAAGTACTAAATAAGGATATGAGGACATGTGTAGCAGTAAAATACAGTTTCAAGAATACTAATGTATCATATACGCGTTAACTGGATACAGTTGCCATGCTCTACATGATTGATCAAGTTTAGATAAGTGTCGCGGACAAATATACAAAGACAAAATAAGATACTTGCGGTTGATTGTGTCTTAAGTCTCCCGAAAACAATACACATTCAATAGCACAAACCTAAATTTAGAAATATTTCGTCTGGAACCCGTAACGTCCTGTCGTCCAGAACCACCTTGCGTTGTAACAGACATCCCTAAGCGTGATTTTATAGAAGTTCGCCCAGTTTAGCGGTTAACCAAATATACCACCGGTATAAATTTATGATGGTTTTTATATCTTAAAATGGCTTATCAAACCACCATTTAATATAGCCTGTATGAATCGACACTTTACATGCAAGTGTCGTCTGCTGTAACATTTGTAAACAGTTTGGACCCAGATCAGGCCCGACAAAATGTCCGGCCTGATCTGGGTCCAAACTGTTTGACACTCTCATGATATTGCTAAAGATTTTTTTGAAATCAATAATTCTGATGTTTTCAGCACAGACGACAAAAATTATTATTGTGTGAAAGTTTTCCCAGCATGCTAAGAGTGAAACCAGAATATAAAGTAACCATTTTTTTTGTAAAGCGAAAAACACTTGACAATAAAGTGTTTACTTCACTTAGTGAAAGTCACAGTCATGCAATAAAATCCAACTACATGGTCAAAAGCGATTTTCCTACCTTTCAGGGCCGGTTGAATTTGGGAAAAAAGCATTTGAATCATCAAAATTGGGAAAATTTGATGCAGTCTAAAAGAACTGGACCAACATTTTTTAGATTAAAAGCATATACGAAATTGGATGCTTAAGTAAAAATCCTTGGAAATTTGCATAATAATGTGAATGAAAACATGTTTTCATTCACATTTTATGCAAATTTTCATGCATAGATCTGTAACTTTGCTATTTTTGTTCGGATTTTCATGAAAATTTTCACCAAAATGTAGAACTAAGAAATTGGGAATGGTATACACCATTTTGGGAAGTTTTTGCTCATTTTTGAATTGGGGAGGGATGTTCTGCCCCAAATCAGGCCTAGGAAAATCCCTGGTCCAATTCAAAAACATAGATGCTCTGAGTCATTGGGACAGTTCTTTTCAGTACCCACAACATAAGTTTTGGTTGGGAAATACACACCTATCACTCTTATAACAGACATAGTCTATTTCCATATACTGACATAGGCTCTCCAGGGAACTGAGCAGACATTATCAGGGCAAAAAAATAGTGGCGGGATAGCAGGAAAGCTTCAGAACCGTCCCAAATTAATTATGACTTCACCATTATATCCCACCAATATGTTTGTCCTTAAAATGCTGTCTGCTTTTTACATCAGCTGCATTATATTCAAGCTCATTTCAAACTACATTTTTTTCACGGTACCAAACAATATGAACCGTGATCAAACATGGGGGCAGTCTGATCTGGTTCCATATTGTTTGCAATAAAGGCTATCTAAGAACATAAGCCAATGAGAGAGTAGGCGACAAGTCGTGACTGGTCAGAATCTTAAGGCTCAATCACTGTCCTCATTTCTTTAGACTGGCTCCAGTTCTTAAAACAATTTTTCATCAATGTGTCATATCATATACTGTAGCTACAGAGCCATCAGAGTTAGACTAGCTACAGTATATGGTATGACATATTGATGAAAAATTGTTTTAAGAACTGGAGCCAGTCTAGGTAAATAATGTACATGTACTTAAAGGAAACCTTGGATTGGAAATAAAGAATTGCAAATTCACTTTGCATTAAGTAAGTACTTTAAGTTATCCAGGCCCGAGGTTATAAAACACTTTTTATGCTCAACTGAGCATGAATTTTCAGCTGCTCATAGAAACTAAAATGCTGCAAAATAAAGATGTTTCTTGCCTTCAACTATTAGACGTTGTATTTATCATGCTAATAAATGTTAAAATGCCAACAGTTGTTGGCATTTTAACATTTAATGAGCATGATAAATTTCATACTCAGTTGGGCATGAAAAAAGTTTTATAACCCAGAACTGAGTTATGGAGAGGAAACTGTAAATATTCAGAGTTGAGTTATATAGAGTATAAAGCTGTAAAAATAACGATACTCACTGTAATTTGAACTTTGCTAGAAAGGATGACATCATTCCTGCTAGATGATTTAAAATTCCAGTAAATATACGCCTTTTTCCAGATTTTTCACTCTCTCATTCTTACATCAAGAATCAATTGTCTCCCTTTATCACGGTTTCATTTTGAAGTAAGCGTCATCATTGACCCTACATTCCTATACACTGATGTCCTCACAATGATATGAAGGATGTTAAAAAACACTGAACTTCAATTAACATTTCATCCTCTTAATTACTTCCATTAGCCGATGTGGACTTGACTTATTGTTAATTTGTGAACTACAGGTAGGCTATGAGAAAAGGAATATTTTCTTTTTAATTATTTTCATTCTCATCAATTCACATTATTCCCATTTGTACAAAACAAAACTATAACAGGATAACACTGTAGCTCAAATAAAACTGTAATCCAAATGCATAATAAGTTTAAAGTAAGCTCCTTATTAAGCTCCTTAGCTTTCCTTGATAACAATAACTGAAGAGCTGACTCTGAACTAAACAGTTATCTGCATTTCAAAAACTGAATGACTAGAACAAAACAAAATGTATCTGCAAGGGGAAAACTGAAGTGCTACCCCTTAACTAATTTAAAACTGTAATCTGCAGAAAGAACCTTGAAGAGCTAGGCAGAAACAAAAGCATTAATCTGCAGTGGGAAAACTAAATAGCTAACTCCGAAGTAAACAGTAATTTGCAGTGGGAGAACTAAATAACTAACTCTAAACTAAACAGTTATCTTCAGTGAAAGAGCTATATAGGATCATATAGCTAGCTCTAAACTTAACAGCAATTTGCAGTGGGAAACTAAATAGCTAACTCAACAATCTGCAGTGCGAAATCTAAACAGCTAACTCCAAACTAAACTGTAGTCTGAAGAAGGAAAACTAAATAACTAACTCAAAACTAAACAGCAATCTGTAGTGTGAAAACTATAAATAGCTTACCGGGTAAGCCAAACCATGCAGTAATCTGAAGTTGGGAAAACTAAATAGCTAACTCAAAAAGAAACAGTAATCTGTAGCTGAAAAAATAGATAGCTACCTCCAAACCAAGCAATAATCAGCAATGGAAAAATGAAGCATTAGCTCTGAATGTTGTGAGAAAACAGATAGGCTTGACCAAAGCTGTAATTTGCATTGGGAAAACTAAATAGCTAACTCAGAACTAAGCAGTAATCTGCAGTGGGTAACCCTAAACTATGCAGTAATCTGCAGTGGGAAAACTTAATAGCTTACTCTAAGCTAAACAGTAATTTGAAGTGGGAAAACATAACAGCTAACTCTAAACTAAGCAGTAATATGTAGTGGGAAAACTTAATAGCCAACTCCAAACCAAGCAGTAATCTGTGGTGGGAAAACTTAATAGCTAACTCCAAATCAAGCAGTAATCTGCAATAGGAAACTGAAGCATTAGCTCTAAATGTAGTGAGAAAACAGAAGAGCTTGACCAAAACTAAACTGAAAACTTTAGTGAAAAGATCAACCTAAACTAAACTGTTGTGGGAAATCTGAAGGGCTAGACCTAAACTAGACTGTAATCTGCAGTGGGAAAACTGAAGAACAAGTCCTAAACTAATCTGTAATCTGCAGATATCATCCAAAACTATTTTGGAATTGTATTCCTCAAAACAACAGTGCACCGTTTACATACAAATGGAATACTGTGTCTCCTAATTACTTGCATCATCCACATCAAATAAGTCAAATGTCTACAAATTCTCATTAGAATCCCTAAACACTTTGCCTACTGGGTAATTTTGCATGCTTTTTGGCATCTGCTGACTTTTGTCAGAAAGAACTTTTTCAAAATATTTTTTCAGCACGACTATCAAGGTGTCAAACCGTGTGGATTGAGATCAGGACCGATGTTCTGTCAGTTCTGATCCGGGTCCAAACTGTTCGCAAAGATTATCAGCACACGACAAAAGTCGTTGCTAGCAAGGAAAGGGTTAAATAGTATATTCTAATGTACTTGCTTTTGTAATGCGGCATCCAATTGGATAGCATAAAAAATTGCGACATTTTATCCTGTGAATTACTGTTGGAATTAGTTTGACGTCATAATTATGTCACATTTCATCAGATGAAATGTGTCTTTATGTGGATTGCAACACCATATTCAAAATTTTTATTTGTGGAGTTATATCCTCGGATATACGATCGGAAAGCACGTTTAAGGCTCTGCTTGCACTTCGCGGTAAAATTAAACTTCTGACCATATATATGACGATTATAATACCTCCCAAAATGAAAATTTTGAAAACAACTATTCCCTAACAATTGCGTGATACACATCCAACCAGCTAAGTGGCTACAAATCCATACAAGTGCCAAATACCAGTCATCCAACCACCCAAGAGGCTTTAAATCCATATAAGAATTTAACCACACCAGGAGCTTATTATTACAACCTGCCACAGAAATATCAATTTAACTTTATCAACAAATTATGCAAAACTATCAAAATATTCGGAAGGCATGTCCAGTTCATCCAGATATCTGACCTCCCTATCTGACTGTTTATACAAATTCCTATTTCTTTATCTGGTTTTATCTCATTCGGCACTTTATCCAAAAATTTCCTATCAATACAATTGATATTAACAATATCACCTACTCATTTGAAAGATTCGTACTATCTTATTATTGAACATATTTACCTTCTTGTGTCGTCTGCTAATAACCTTTGCAAACAGATTGGACCCAGATCAGGCCCGACAATATGTCTGATCTAGATCCAATCTGTTTGACACTCAGATGGTATCACTGAAAGAATTTTTCGAAAAAGATGATTTTGAAAAAAATCAGCAGACGACAAAAAAGCATGAATATTTTCTATCACAATTGATATTAACTGTACCTAGATCTACTCATTAAAAAGATTTGTAATATTTGCCTTTTAGTGATGTCTGCTAATAACCTTTGCAAACAGATTGGACCCAGATCAGGCCCGACAATATGTCGGGCCTGATCTGGATCCAATATGTTTGACACTCAGATGGTATTTCGAAAAAGTTGATTTTGAAAAAAACAGCAGACGACAAAAAAAAACATGAAAAATTTCCTATCAATACAAGTATTACCTACTCATTTGAAAGATTCACACTATCTTATTGAACATATTTGCCTTCTAGTGTCGTCTGTTGATAACCTTTACAAACAGTTTGGACCCAGATCAGGCCCATCAACATGTCCGGCCTGATCTAGATCCAATCTGTTTGACACTCAGATGGTATTCCTGAAAGAATTTTTAGAAAAAGTTGATTTTGAAAAAAATCAGCAGACGACAATAAAAAGTATGAAAAATTACCTATCAATACAATTGATATTAACTGTATCACCCACTCATTTGAAAGATTCGTGCTATCTTATTGAACATAGTTGCCTTCTAGTGTCGTCTGCTAATAACCTTTGCAAACGGATTGGACACAGATCAGGCCTGACAATACATCGGGCCTGATCCGGATCAAATCTGTTTGACACTCATATGGTATTCTTGAAATTTTTTTTTCGAAAAAGTTGGTTTTGAAAAAAATCAGCAGACGACAAAAAAAGTGTGAAAAATTTCGTATCAATACAATTTGATATTAGATTTAATCTGTTCGACACTCAGATGGTATTCCTGAAAGAATTTTTCAAAAAAGTTGATTTTGAAAAAAAATCAGCAGACGACAAAAAAAAAGTATGAATTTTTTTTTATCAATACAATTGATAATAACTGTATCACCCACTCATTTAAAAGATTTGCACTATCTCATTGAACATATTTGCCTTCTAGTGTCGTCTGCTGATGACCTTTGCAAACAGATTGGACCCAGATCAGGCCCGACAATATCTCCGGCCTGATCTAGATCCAATCTGTTTGACACTCAGATGGTATTCCTGAAAGAATTTTTCGAAAAAGTTAAGTTTGAAAAAAACTGCAGACGAATAAAAAGCATGAAAAATTTCCTATCAATACATTAGTGATTGACAATCACATTATAGATCCTCGGGGGCTCAGTGGTAGAGTGCATGACTCAAGACCGAGAGGCCATGGGTTCGAGCCTTACCCGCGTTAATGCGTTGTGGTCCTTGAGCAAGTCACATTTATCCAAGCTTAGTACTGGTTCAACCAAGGTAGACTCGTTCCTGTTTAAATGAAAGATTGTTGATGGGACGTAAAGAATTAAATCAAACAAACAAAACATTATAGATCTACATTAGGTTGCACACTATTATCTATTACATCAAAACTTTTTACACACCTCATGTCCAATCTGATTACTAGATGCAGTTTTTACTAATCAACTGATCGACAATCACACAGTATAGATCCAGAACAGTCTCAAGGCTTAATAAAATTTGCATGTCATGCATTTGTTCACTCGACAAGAATAGCCCTAATACACAAACAATACAGCTATCTCTTGATATAAATTAACCCATAAAGCGCCACCTATAATTTGCAGCAGACGACAATTTCAAATTTTGCCTCTTTGTCAGAAATAACAAATGAGGCATGATATTTCATGAGAATCGTCTGCTGGCAGATGATTCTCATGATATATCATTCCTTATTTCTTTCAAAAATTAGCAAAGATGTCACAAAAATTGTTGTCTGCTGCAGTTGTGATTGGCGCTTTAAGAGTTAATCCAATCAATAATACCTAACTTCCCATCCAAGTTTAATATCTCAAAAATATCTTTATCTCCCACCTATCAGTTTTTCATCGACTTTTGTCCTTCCGTTAGCACAGGGTTTGCACAGGCTTGAAAAGTACTTGAATTTAGAGGGCTTTCTTGAAAAGTCCTTGAAAATAAAACCTGCTTTGATAAGTACTGGAAAATCACTCAAAAGCCTTGAAAAGTCCTTGAATTCTACTATTTTCTGTAGAACTTAGCACTGTAGATAGTAAGTAAGTAAGTAAGTAAAGACTTTATTTTTTGAGGGTAACAACATTTAGTGCATACATAAGTACATACATGTAATAACTAATCTTCCATGAGGCCCTCAATATATACATATGTACATAAATATTATACACAAGGCAACCAACAGCATTTTGGTATTGTACATCCAATCATGCATCTCTCTGCAGTATCCTTACTGCAAACAGACACCTAATTAGCTGTACAATCACAATGATAATATGTTAAGCAATTAGTTATGATACTTTTGAAAACATCAAAAACTACACACAATTAAGCTATTATTATGAACCCTTGCTGTGCATGCAGAATATTAATTTATATTATGCATCACATTCTTCTCCATTTTTCATCTTCCAGATGTAATCCTGGATTTTCAGAGTGGACAACATTGTGGATCCTGATCAGATGGCTTTGTCAGAAGCAAGCTGATCTGTATCCACAGCGTTTTCAACAAAAGGATAAATTTGGGTTCAGCAGGATTTGGGTTAATCTAGCTGGGCAGGATGAGAGCTGCAGTCTGAACAGCTAGGCTTGCACTGTTTGCAATAACAAATTTCATTCTCTTTCCATGAATTCAATCATAAAAAAAAAAAAAAAAAAAAAATGTTCTAAATCAGATGTGACATGAATAGTTAATAAGTACAAAAAAATTGCAAAGCTTCTTTATAACAACAACAACAACAACAACAACAAATTTCCAGTCTGATGATCCATTGGATGCAAATATGGATACTGAACAGCAGCCAGCTGATCTGGATCCATATTTTCCATTTTTAAGTTGTAGTACTATTCTATTGAATATGGTATGACAACTTGATATGACAGTGACTTATTACTACATATGCTCTGATAAGCGCACACCCAGTGTTCTCAGTGCTCCTTGAATCCTGTTGTACTCAGAATGGCCAAACTTTTAAGGGTTATTAACCATTCTGGATGCAAAAGGGTTGGATGAACATGTTACTAAGACTTTAGAGCCATGAGTCAAACTTGTAATTGACAGTAGAATAAATGAGCAACTATAAGGCAGATATGAAATTTCAAACACTGGGCACTTATCAGAGCAACTATGGTACATGAAATAATTACATTCATAATATCATTCATAATTCAGTTAAATAACAAGAGCTGCAGTCTGAACAGTAAGGCTTGCACTGTTTGCAATAACAAATTTCATTCACTTTCCATGAGTTCAATCATAAAAAAAATGTTCTAAATCGAATGTGACATGAATAGTTAATGAGGACAAAAAAAATTGCAAAGCTTCTTTATAACAATAACAACAACAAATTTCCAGTGTGTTGATCCATTGGATGCAAATATGGATTCTGAACAGCAGCCTGCTGATCTGGATCCATATTTTCCATTTTTAAGTTGTAGTACTATTCTATTGAATATGGTATGATAGTGATTTATTACTACATATGCTCTGATAAGCGCACACCCAGTGTTCTCAGTGCTCCTTGAATCCTGTTGTACTCAGAATGGCCAAACTTTTAAGGGTTATTAACCATTCTGGATGCAAAAGGGTTGGATGAAAATGTTACTAAGACTTTAGAGCCATGAGACAAACTAGGCAGATATGAAATTTCAAACACTTGGCACTTATCAAAGCAACTATGGTACATGAAATAATTACATTAATAATATCATTCATAATTCAGTTAAATAACAATTTTAAACATCTGTTGTGAAATGTGCCAATGGTCTGAGCACTCTTGATTTCCTCTGAGAGACTATTCCACACAAGACATCCAGAGTATCTCATACTATGCTTAAAATATTCAGTCCTAGGCTTAGGTGGGATAAAACATCCTGCAGAAGCTGATCTAAGGTTGATACTAGTATTTGCATTGTTTCTTAAAGTGAAATTTTCAGAGATATATGTAGGAGCTACATTATTATATATTTTAAACATAAATTTGGCTTTCCTTAGGTAGAGCCGCTCATATATGGACATTATTTTCAGTGACTTCATAGCTTCATTGATATCATTTACATTAAAATCAAGAATAACCTTACATGCTCGTTTCTGCAACTTGAATATTTTAAGTTTGTTTGACTCTGAAGAACTTCCCCAGACAATATTGCAAAAATCAATGTGCGGTTGAATGTAAGATTTGTAGAATTGAACTCTGTGATCCTTTGTTAAGAATTTCTTAATTTTTGATAAAAGCCAGATGCTTGAAGAAATTTTCTTTGATAGATGTTTGACGTGATGAGACCATGTCAAATTATCATCAACAAAAACACCTAAGATTTTATCATTAGAAATCATATTAAGAGTATTATTATTGATATTGAGATTAAGGTTATCATTGCTGAGTCTTTGTCGTTTTTGATTTGTGGTCACTAGCATGACCTTTGTTTTTGAGGAGTTAAGAATCATGCCATTAGCTCTACACCATATGTGTAGGTTGTTTAATGCAGCTTGAAGGTTTTTCTCAATCTGTTCCATGGAATCTTGTACATCATATAAAGTTGTATCATCGGCATATAGATCAGTAAAAACATTGTTGGTATATAGTGGCAGATCATTGATAAAAAGTAAAAATAAAAGTGGTCCTAATATTGACCCTTGAGGAACTCCACACGAAATATGCTTAAAATCAGACTTACTGTTATTAATGGTTACCTGCTGCTTTCTATTGGTAAGGTAAGTTTTAAACCAACTCAGGGCTTGGTCTTTTATACCATATATTTCAAGTTTATTAATTAAAATTTGGTGATCAACAAGGTCAAAAGCTTTCTTGAAATCTACTAATACAACTCCAATCAATTTGCCATTATCAATAGCATTTAACCATAAATCTATCATATTTACAAGGGCAGTTTCACATGAGTGCTGTGCCCTGAAACCAGACTGGGTTTTGTGTAATAATTTATGTTGATGTAGATAATCTGACAGGCTTTCATGAACATGTTTTTCAAGTACTTTTGACAAAACAGGCAAAATTGAAATAGGACGATAGTTACTTACCTCCTCACGGGGACCATTTTTGTGAAGAGGAGCTACTTTAGCTTCTTTCCATTTACTTGGAAAAATAGAGTCAGAAATACTATGGTTGCATATATAAGTTACTTCATCAGCTATAAATGGAGCAGCAAGTTTGAGAAGACGTGGGCCAATCATATCAGTACCTGTTGCCTTATTAATATCAATAGTAGAAAGAAACTTCAGCACATTCTCATTAGAGATTGGGGGAATGGAAAATTTTGTATCTGGAGACAGCCTGTCTCGACAAAAATCACTTAGTTTATCATGATTTGTATGTATGACAGGTTCCTTTAACTTTGTTGCAATATTAACAAAAAAGTTGTTGAATTCATTTGCCATTTCAGAAGAATCTTTGATAGTATTGTTATCAACTTTCACTGATGTTAGGGTAGATGGTCTTTGCAGGCCTTTACCTGCTCCTACCTCTCGAAATATTTTGTATATACTACTGGGATTGCCCTTATTATTATCGATGAATGTTTGATACTGAACTTTTTTAGAGTTTTGGATGAGTTTGATAACTTTGTTCCTCCAGATCTTGTAATCATTTTCATTTCCTAGAGATTTATGCCTATCTCTGCATTTAATTGCATCAAGTATTTCAGGTGTCATCCATTGAGGCTGATTTTTGTGCTTGACTCTGTGTTGCTTTACGGGCACATGAGTGTCCACTACCTGTAAAAATAGATCTAACCAGGCTTCCATTATGTCATCAGTGTCATCAAACAGTTTAATAGTATCCCATGGAACAGACTGAAGATCTTCAATAAATTTGGCTTCATTGAAGTTTTTAAAGCTTCTATAGGAAATTGTGAAGTGATTTGTCTTGGGGGGCTGGACATGCATTTTTCTTGTAAAAAATATGGGGAAATGATCACTAAGCCCAATATTGGGTACATCTTAAAAATTAACGTTTTCTGGACAATTTGTATAAATATGGTCTATCAGAGTTCTAGAATTACACGTTACCCTTGTAGCTTTTGAAACTAATTGAGTTAACCCAAAAGGTTCCATATATTCTGTCCAGACATTATTTATATGATTATTCAATAGGTCTCTATTTATATCACCGATTAAATATATTTCTTTTTCTTCCATTAAAACATTTTCGATGCAGTCTTCAAAAGTTGAATTCCACAGAATACCTGAATTTGGGGGTCTGTAAATATTACCTAAAAGAAATGATTTACTTTTGACTGGTTTTATTTCCAGCCATAAACATTCAAGGTTTTCCTGTTCAAGGTCAGTTCTTCTGCTGCAGCAAACTCCATCTTTAACATAGACTAATATGCCTCCCCCAGAGTTTGTTTCTCTGTCCTTTCTAAAGGGCTTTTGGAACCCATTAACTTCAAAAGCTGAATCAGGGTGAACAGAATTTAGTTTAGTCTCACTTAAGCCTAGTACATGAATTTGATTATGGTCAGATTCTAACATTAAACGGACCTGGTCAACTTTATTATTTATGCCTTGTATATTTAAATGCCCCATTCGAAAGCCTTTACATCTTAAACCTAAATTGAGTAGATCATTAAAACTGGAATCTCCTGAACCTGTTTCATCTGAGAAATCATGCAATATGGTAAATGCGGTATCAGACACCTGGGAAGAAGACACAGAGCATTGATCAGGCTCCCTACCCAGGATTAATGAACTGTGAGAAACTTCTTGCTCAGCAGGTGCCTGATCATTTAGAGAGACATCTGCACCTGAAACTGAAGCATAATTAGCATAAGTATCATTATCTATATTACTACATGTAGATAAATTCATGTTATCTAAATTAGAATTTGAGGGCCCCATGGGTGGAGAAATATTTAAATTTTCATAAGTACATTGTTGAGTTATCATGGAAGAATTTTCATTGACATGCAGGTTTGCATCATTTTGCAAATTTAAATTATCAGTTTCTGTTTTACCATTTTTGACAATATAATAGTTGAAGGAAATTCACAAACACAGTGCCTTTTATTACAGTTTTGACATATACTATTTAAAGTTTCAAATATATTTGTTGAGAAATTTATTCCATGAGTGTCAATAGCAGGATGGGTGGCATATTGATAGAGAACTTAATCAGTATAAAATTTTTGTGCCTATATTTGGTGCAGCATATGCTGCACCAAATATAGGCACAAAAATTTTATACTAATTTCAAGTATTAATGTCTCCATTATCTCAGTCTAGCATTTCTGTAGAAGAATTTTAACACTTCGATGAGTATTTTTCATTAACTGTAAGTCCTTGAAAACTGTTAGAGAGGCTTTTAGAAGTCCTAGAAAAGTCCTTGAATTTTACTCATACTTGCATGTATGAACCCTGTAGCAATTGGAATGAGAATGATAGATAACTCCCTAAATACTATAGTGTAGACACAGATTAGACACTATAGAACAGAAGTGAAATAAAAATAATCTATTTTTTTACTCTTTCCTTGCTAGTGGTGACTTTTGTCATCTGCTTATAACCTTTGCAAACAGTTTGGACCCAGATCAGGACAGACAGAATGTCGGTCCTGATCTGGATCCAAAACGTTTAATTGACACTATGATGATATTCCTGAAAGAATTTTTCAAAAAAGTTAATTTTGAAAAAAATCAGCAGATGACAACAAAAGGCATGAAAAATTGCCCAGAAGGCAAAGAGTTAATATCTCAAGAAACTCTTTATTTCCTGTCTATCAGTTTTCTCATCGACTTTGTCCTTCCGTTAGCAGTTAGAATGTTTGTTAGGAAACTCTACTTTATACCACCTTTACCAACTTAAGCATCAAATATCTGGTGATGTGCAAAGTCTACACTGATGTTGGTGGTATAAAATAGTTATACCATGTTTGTCCACCTGTACGTAAGATAATCCACTCGCTGAAGCTCGTGGATTATCTCCACGTACAGGCAGACAACTCATGGTATAACCATTACTTATACTCGCCAGTCTAATGCAAAAACTGTTACCATGAAATCACACCTTCCAATTTTTTATATCAGGCCTAACATTTTGTTCTTCTTTAGAAACTCAAAGTGATACTATACAGTGTAGACACAGATTAGACACTAAAGAACGCAATACTGCAGTGGAATTTTCAACAAAAAAGTTTTTTAATTTTAATATTTAACTCTTTCCTTGCTAGCGGTGACTTCTGTCGTCTGCTGATAACCTTTGCAAACAGTTTGGACCCAGATCAGGGCCAACAAGATGTCAGTCCTGATCTGGATACAAACTGTTTGACACTATGATGGTGTTCCTGAAAGAATTTTTTGAAATAGTTAATTTTGAAAAAAGTCAGCAGACGACAAAAAAAATTACCCATCATGCAAAGAGTCAATGGACTTCTCCACCACCCCCATAATTCAGTTTGAAACACTCTACAATATTCATCCAAAACTCCCTTATATACGATCTAGACCTGAATATACAGTGATGTGAAATCATACACTTTTGACTCCTAAATGAACTACCTTGTTCCGAATGAAATATACAATATCTTCACCCGCATTCAATTGTCAAAAATCTGTGTATTATTTTCAAAACTTTTGACTCCTTACTTGACTGTCACCATCCTGTATCAAAAACCCACTCCGTCCAAATGAAATGTAGTACAAATAAAACCATCGTCAAATCACCTGCTTTTGTTCTCCCCCTCGAAATCGAATACCTCACATCCGAACTTTTTGAAGTATAACAATCGCAACCTTCCCTTTATACCCATTTACATTATTGACTTATAACTGTAACAAGAGGGCCATAGTAGCCCTGGAACGCTCATCTGAATTCTCAGCCCTGGAGGCACTTTTGAAAATATTTTGAATTTGGACAAGTGCTTCAGGAGGAGATGCCTTTTAAAGATATTTCTTTTCTACAGCTCTGGTTGACCATCTTGTTTGGTGGAGCAGGACCATTTTGGCAATGGGCATTATGAGGAACATTTCTGTGAAATTATTTTGAATTTAGACAAGTGGTTCTGGAGATGCCTTTTAAAGATATTTCTTATCTACAGCTCTGGTTTACCATCTTGTTTGGTGGAGTGGAAACATTTAGACAAATTTGGCAGAGGGCATTACGAGGACCATTTCTGTGAAACTAGTTTGAATTTAGACCAAAGGTTCAGGAGAAGATGTCCTTTAAAGATATTTCATATCTTCAGCTCTGGCAGCCATCTTGACTTCAATGGCGCAGAACAATTTAGGCAATTTTGGCAGAGGGCTTTCTGAGAACATTTCTATGAAATTATTTAGAATTTAGACCAGTGGTTCAGGAGATGTTGTTTAAAGATATTTCTTATCTACAGCTATGGCAAATAGAGCAAAACAATTTTGGCAGAGGGCTTTATGAGGTAGTAGTATTTCTGTGAAATTATTTTGAATTTGGATCCGTGATTCAGATGTCATTTAAAGATATTTCTTATCTAGAGCATTGGCGGCCATCTTGTTTGGTGGATTGGAACCATTTGGGCAATTTTGACAAAGGGCATTATGAGGAACATTTCTGTGAAATTTAGAATTTGGACCAGTGGTTAAGGAGAATTTTCTTGTAAAGAGCTCTGGTGGCCATCTTGTTTGGTGGAGCAAAACCATTTAGGCATTTTTGGTTGAGGGCCATTATAGGAGAAACATTTTATTTGGGCCAGTGGTTTGCATGCCAGACGAGAATCAGTCATAAACGTTTATCTTGAACATAATTATATGGCTCAGTGAGCTAAAAAATGGAGAAAACCTATCATTTTTTGTTTGTTTTGTTGCTTTACGTCCCAAGTCAACAGCTATGGTCATTGCGGGACGGTCAGTTCACCTAACCACACTTTTTCCTATGCAAGCTTGAACAAGCAATTAACCAGTACTTCGTGCACATACTTTCGCTTGTAACTGACAACAACCCTTCTTGAATGATTCAGCGGAAGGGAGGAGAATGACCGTAGAAATTATTTCATGATCAATCTCCCAGAAGTATGGGACCGGGCCGGGATCGAACTCGCGACTCCTGGATCTGCAGTCAGACTCACATCTGTTGCCAGACACGTTACCGACTGCGCTACGCGGCCAGGTAGAAAACCTATTAGCATATATTCATCCGCATCTGTACTGTTCATCAAAGCACCCCTCTCCCGCTCCCTACTTGTGGCTGGCTAACTTGCAGGGGCGGATCCAGGATTTCTGGAAAGGGGGTTCATACATGTACATAAAGGTGTGGGGGCTTCGCTTTGCTTATTTTTCTCATTTTTCCTAAATATCCCATGAAAATGAAATAATTTGGTCTCACTGAGACCAAATTATTTCATTTTCATAGGATATTTAAAAACAGGGGGCTGGGAGGGGGGTTCCAGTGAACCCCCTCTGGATCCACCTCTTACTGACTTGATATTAAAGACTTACATGTAATTTTCGTTAAGCCAATCTATTAGTAAGTAATTAAGTGTGGCTGGTTTCTATGGAAATAGAACAGAATTAAAGTACATTCTAATCTGTTAATTAACGACTGTAATTAGGAGGGCATTAAGTTAATGAGCTCTAAGAATAGTAAACAAGTATAAGCTTTCACAAGAATAATAAATAATTGATGAGCCAGGTGAACTCATGGCAAGACCAAAGCAGAAGTTCCATGAATTTGCTGTTTGAAGTTTACTGCACTTGCAATACAAGACATTTCCAAAACATGCCCAGAATCTCGAAGCCAATATACAATCTGATCTTTCGAGCCAGAATGTCACTCAAAAGTCACATAATAGTGTATACCAGTAACTGACCAATGCAGTGACAACTTAGCATGTGGCATAGTTTCACCAACAAAATCGCACACAATCCTTGCAGTGGATGAATGCATTACTCTTTAACTCTGCATATTTACCGGGCATTTTTTTCATGCTTTTTGTCATCTGCTTGTTTAAAAAAATCTTTTTTTCAAAAAATAACCATCAGAGGGTCAAACCAGTTTGGATCCATATCAGGCCCGACAAAATGTAGGGACTGACCTGGGTTCAAAAATGTTTGCAAAGGCTATCAACAGACGACACTAGTGGACATAGAGTTTAAGTAGGGGTGGTTTTTGTAAAGGTTTATTGGGCTTATTAAATAGCTGTCAGTTATATTTCTGGTGTTCATGAGATTTTGAAATATTGCTTAAATGTAAAGATTCATCAAAGGCTTGATTTGAAAAGGTAAATGTTAATTTGTGAACAAATAAACTTTGCCTATTATTGTCATCTGCTGATAACTTTTGCAAACAGATTGGAACCAGATCAGGCATGACAAAATGTCGGGCCTGATCTGGATCCAAACTGCTTGACACTCTGACGGTATCACTGAAAGAAGTTTTTTTGAAAAAGATGATTTTGAAAACTCAGCAGAAGCCATAAAAGCATGCAAAAATTACCAAGAAGTCAAAGAGCTAACAATAATGTACTTTTCGTGTCGTTATACAAAATAGAAACCAGTTTAAGGAACTTGTTTCGCAAGGTTAACAACTTTTTTTTATATCAAAGTGAATGAAATACTGATTTTTTAGCCCAATTTTACTCATCTGGCCTCATTCAGCTTTTGTCATGATTTTAAACATTTACCATATTCAAGTTAATAAAAACTCGCAAAGTAATTTGTAAGGGGTGTTTTTAAGTTTCAGTTTCATTATCAATACAAGTTCATTATGTAGATGAAAAACAGTGTATATCTAATCCAAAGAGACAACAAAATTGCACAATGCATGTGCGGCTCCAGGATTTTTTTTACGGGGGGTTCCAGTCAGAAAACAGTCTGGATTTTTTTTTTATTCCTCAACCTTTTTTCCATTTTACAGAGAGGGTCCAACGGTTCTATACTTTTCTACGAATCCAGAGGGGGTCCAACATTTTCCAGGTGGTGGGGGGGGGGGGGGGGAGTCCAACTTTTCCAGGGGGTAGGGGGTCCAAATGCTAATTTCTATAGAAACCAATATAACTTGTGATTTTCCAGGGGGGGGGGGGGTCCGGACCCCCTATCCCCCCTCTGGATCTGCATATGACAATGTGCCGGTGATATTTCATACCTTAACAAATGACAATCTGATATTGTCTTGTTAAAGAATCTGCCTAATGACCGGGTGGCATAGCGCCGTCGATAACAAGTCTGAATGCAGATTCACTGGCCAGTCTCATACTTTTGTGGATATTGTCTACGGCCATTCTCTCCTTCCCCCTAATTCAAGAAGGGTTGTTGTCCAGGGACCAAGCTGGCCCAGAATTTTAGGGAGAAGTGACTTCTCCCTGCAGGAAAATTAGGGAGAAGTGACTGCCAGATAGGGAGAAGTTATAGCGCAAAATTACGGCATTTTCTGTCAGTTTAGAAGCAAATTAGCCATAACCCATACTATTGCCATTAAATGGAAGGCCATACTATTGCCATTTAATGGAAGGAGAAACATGATGCAGTGGTAGTAGATTGTCTGATAATGTCACCACAGCTTGCATTTGTGTAGTGACAGAATGAAGATGAGTCTCCCTAAAAAAAAAAAAAAAAAAAAAAAAAAAAAAATTTTTTTTTTTTTTTTTTAGGGAGACTCCCACTTCTCCCTGGGTCCCATTTAGGGCGAAATTTCGGCCCCTAGGACGACTATTTCGCCCTATTCGCCCCTAGCTTGGTCCCTGGTTGTCAGTTACAAGTGAAAGAATAAGCACAAAGTACTCAAGTTAACCGCTTACTCATAAAGCTTGCCCAGGAAAAAGTTTAGTTAGGTGAACTGACCATCCCTTAATGACCATAGCTGTTGACTGGAATGTAAAGCATCAAACCAAATAAAAAAAATCTAAAATTTTATAGACATATAAAGGTCCATTTTCCCATGAAAACCTTGATTTAATCCATTTGTTACTTTCTATATCTACATATTACCCAACCGTTTGGCAAACTTTCCCGAAATTAGCACTTTGAAATTCTGACCTCGAATTTTATTAGCATATTTAAACTTTTATCCTTTGTTATACTGAATTCATGTATTAATAGATCCATCCCGGCAAACATTATAGATCCAGATCAACCAGCAGTATGCTGGTTGATCAAGATCTACAATGTTTGCTGATAGGTTTACAATCGGAAAGCAAATTACCTGATTTGATCAATATTTGAAAGTGGGTACGTTATAAAATATTTTTGTAGCACATTAAAAGCCAAAACGTGATAATAAGTCCTTCAAACTAACACCAGCTTATATCCCAAACTTGTATCAAAATCAAACACAAATGCTACAGTGCACAACCCACAATATCCACTTAAATATTACAGTACTACTCATTTGCCATTCACAAATATTTAGGGAATAACTGTATGCAAAACTATCATCTGGGGACCCATGTCGTTGGAAATATGGTTGGAAAGTTTGCTTTACGGTGATGCATCAGTGGGGCTGTAAAACGTAATTTCTGACCATAAGTCACCACTTAGAAAAGAAAGAGATAAGCCTTAAAATGCAAACAACAGGGTTCAAGCTGGGCCCTGACAGTAGGGAGAAGTGACTTCTCCCTCCGGGAAAAATAGGGAGATTAGTGACAATCAGATGGGGAGAAGTTATAGTGCGAAAATTACGACATTTTCTGTTAGTTTAGAAGCAAATTAGCCATTACACATACTATTGCCATTAAATGGAAGGAGAAATATGATGCAGTGGTAGTAAATTGTCACCACAGCTTGTGTTTGTGAGGTGAAAGAATGAAAATGAGTCACCCTAAAAAAATATCTTTTTTAGGGAGACTCCCACTTCTCCCTGGGTCCAATTTAGGGCGAAATTTCGGCCCCTATAGGGTATATTTCGCCCTAGTCGCCCCTAGCTTATTGCTTGAACAGAATAAGATTCAAGTGGAAAGAAAGATGGGGTTTTTCTTTCCATTGTTTACTCATATTTTTTTTTACTTTAAGCTGGGAAAATTTTCTGAACATTTTTTGTTGTCTGATATTGTTTTTTTTTTCTGAACAACATTAACTTTTTTCAAAACATACCATCACTGTGTTAAACAGTTTGAATCCAGATCAGGCCAGAAATTACAGTTGCTGGTCCTGATCTGGGTCCAAACTGTTTGCAAAGTTTCGAAACAGACCACACTAGCTGGCAATAACAAGACTTCAGTTAAAAGTGCGTATCGAAAAACTAATTTTCTTATTTCTCAACCAAAACATATGTTGTTGGTACTCAAAAGAACCGTCTCAATGAGACGGTTCTTTTGAGCACCCAAAACATATGTTAAAACTGATGGGCAAGAAAATATTTACAATTTTACGCTCAAAAATTTTGTTTATCTAAACCTGTGCAATAAGTCAATGACTGACTGTCTCTGGTTGGCTTCAGGACATCACATTTGTCATAATGACCATCTTTTATGATGTATAATGAAAACAGATAAAGATCTTAACATACCAAATAAGGTTTAGAAAAAATTGAAGAAATGAGCTTTGGCAGAGGCAAACAACAAAAGCTCAGGAGAGCCTGCACAGGAACATGTTTATATTAAATGTTTTTCTGCTAGAAATGCACTTTCATCTCCCTATGTTATAGACTCAGAGAAGACTGAATGAAAATATTTAACCCAAGTTTAGGAATTATAAGTTTGAAAAAATGAGCCAGCTCAATGGATTTTGGCAGATGCATTGAACAAAAAAAGCTCAGCCATTTCTGCGCAGGTTTCAGTCACCAAACACTAGACATACCATATTTGACCAATTAATAGCACTGTGATAAAAAGATATTCAAGATTATATATCCTCTTGCCAGCACAATGTAGATACAGATCAGTTGAAGAGTGGAGCACAGTGGCTCAGTGGTAGAGTGCTCAACTCAAGACCGAGGGGCTGCGGGTTCAACCCTCACCGTCCCTTTTTAACAGAAAGATTGTTGATGGGATGTAAAGAATCAAATCAAACAAAGATCAGTTGAAGCAAGCTGATCGTTTCACTAACACAATAAACCAACATTTAATCACACTACTTGAAATCTTGTTTGATTTGATTCTTTACGTCCAAGTCAACAATTTTTCAGTTATGTCGGGATAGGTCTTCCCGGGTTGAACCAGTACTAAGTAAGGATAAATGTGTCTTGCTCAAGGACACAACACAGTGACGCTAGTGAGGCTTGAACCTGCGGCCCCTCGGTCTGGAGTCAAACACTCTACCACTGAGCCACTGCCATACCAGTCTCTGTAGCTGATTTTAGTCTCGCTTTGTCAGAAACCCCAGAGACAGGTTTTTTCGTGTCGAGGCCCATATATTCTAGCGTATATTTTGGCGACACCAACATTTGAATCCCAAACCCCAAATTATTGAGCTATCCCATACTTCATTATATCAGATATTAAGTTTCCCCCTTTTACGGTCAACAGGTCACTAGGGGCAGTTGACAAAAGCCACAAAAATTTATTCAGCCGGTGTGAATTTTCGATTTTAAACATCATTAACATGCTTTTGAGTCAGGCACCTCGATAAAATCTTAAAGAAAGTTTAATTCATAAAATCCTATCTTTAAATTAATCTTTATTTAAAGTCATATCTGTAAATCTCAAGGGAATAATTTATGTTTTATTTTTCATGTCCATTTCATGGCATATTTGACCCTTGTTGAGTTTGATCAAGCCAGTTAAATACCTCAGAGCCAACAGTATAGATCCTGATCAGCTGGCTTGAAGCCAGCTGATCAGGATCAAGACTGTTTTTATTATGTATGCGCTTTTTTGGTAGTAAATTATTTAAACTAATTTGATTGGATAATATAAATAGATATTAAAATAATATGGCTTCAGCAAGAAAATATGAACTTCATTATTTGAATAATGTACCAATCTGATAAAATTAGAATTTATTTATAAATACAGAAAATCTATTTTACTCATAAATTACTATCTTATTATTTACTGGGCCGCGTAGCGCAGTCGATTAAGTTTCTGTCAACAGATGCAAAGTAATAAGTTTGCAAAGATCAGGAATCGATACAATCAAGTACCACACCTGACCCAGGATACCAATGGGAAAGAGACAAACTCACAGAAGACACCACAAACGAGAGCCAAGAGGTCAGCCCTTTCCCAGCAGGTGACCACAAAGCACATATAAACAGACGCGCACAAAACATAGCAAACACAAGACAGAACAAAAACATAAAAGATCCACAAAAGAAGTACCGCCTTGGAACGGTCAGTAAAATATTTTACTGGAGGGCTTAAACCGGTTTAACGGCGCCAACCTCACCCTTAATTCAGATGTGGATCAAGACACATAAATATTTGGTTTGCATGAAAGACCCCTAACTTATCAATGCATCATCTCCTAAAACATATAAATCAAGATATAACAAGGAGATAAAGCAAGGATAAGGACTCAACAGTAAATTAAACTGAATACCGGAGCAAAAGAAATCCAACAGGTAAACCCCGGTGGGCCCGACAGACAGCCAAAGCATCAGGCCCCTACCATCTCATCAATAGATAAGTCTTTAAGTCGGAACCATCATAGAGTCTGAAGTCCGACCCACCGGCGTGCAATTAAAGAGGAAAGCAAAGTTGCCAACCGTGATTGGGTTGACTACCAAGCATGCAGTCTGTTGCAATACATTAATGTTATATCCAATCTTTTTATAATGGGAAATTATTTTAATGAACTGCGCTGAAAAATGATTAGAGCCAACAATCTTCTTCAACTTATACACCAAGTCACCATAGAAATCAGGTTCCGAAAGTCCTTGGCGCAAGAGAGATTTAAGTCCAACTTGGAATTTAGAAATCAAATCATAGTATCGTCTATAAAATTTTGAAAATGTTTTGCGAAGTTTATGATACCGATAGCCCTGTTTAAGAAGTTTCTGAGTTAACAATTTATTGCGAGTGTTGAAGTCAGTAACATAGCTAGATGCTCTAGCAAAACGAATGAGTTGAGAGATATAGACTCCATAGGATGTAGAACGAGGAACATCACCATCTAAAAATGGGAAATTGACAATTTCAAAATCAAAGTCGTCACGTTTATCATAAATTTTGGTAGAAACAATATCATTAGAAATTGACAAATGCAAGTCTAAAAATGCAGCTTCGGTATCAGAGGCATTGGCTTTATTAAGTTGGAGCTCTGAAGGGTATATTTGACTAACCATATTTTCAAAATAAACATTATTAATATTTAAAATATCGTCCAAATATCTGGAAGTAGTGTTAAACGCATCAATAACATCAGCCTGCTTATCATCAGAAAGAGACATCATAAAGTCCCTTTCATAACAAAACAGGAATAAATCTGCCACCAGGGGAGCACAATTAGTGCCCATAGGAATCCCAACTACTTGTCTATAGAGCTTGGTGCCAAATCGAATAAAAATGTTGCCCAACAAAAAGGTCAGCGCATCACATACATTTTGACACGACCATGCATGATATTTTTTAGGTTTTTCTGAAGTAAAAAATGCATTTCTGTCACTACATGCAAGGTAAGGAGAGGCTTCTCTCTGGAAGGTTCTTTCAATAAGATCAATAAGTTTATCTTTAATTAAATTATGAGGTAAAGTAGTGTAAAGAGTAGAAAAATCATAAGTAGACAAACTGGTCGCATTGAAATCTCTAGCTTTAAGTTTATCTAAAATTTCACCTGAATTTTTAATGGACCAAAATAGGTTTTTACCGGATCTCTCATATACTTTTTCACAATATTTGATAACATGTTTTTTAACAGCTGTAAGACACGAGGTTAACAATTTAGAAAGTTCTGTTGTCGTACAAGAACTAGAATTTGCAATAAATCTTGCTTTATAGGGTTTTTTATGGAGTTTAGGTAACCAGTACAACGTAGGAACTTTGTCTTGATTTTCTTTAGCTTTGACACCAAAATGTAGGGCTGTATGACAACCATGCCCATCAACAATCACCCTTTCACTTAAAGAAGGCTGCAGTTTATAGGCATTAGTGTCAACAAGCTCACGCTTAAGAGTATTAATATAATACAATCGTCAAACAACTACAACATTGTTAGCAGCTTTATCTGCTGGAACCAAAACATAGTTCATATGAAAATCCTGGATACCTCGTTTAAGATGACGAAAAGAAGATTTAGGTTTAGGGGGCAAAAGATGTGTATTACAAGAGTAAAATGAAATACGAGTATCAATAATTTTAAAAATGTTAATCTTCCATTCCTTCAAAGCATCAGGTTCAACATTTTCCCGTTTGCACCAACGATTACTGAAGTCATTTAAAGAAGCAGCGATCTCTCTACGACATTTAGAGAAATCAATATTAGAAGGAAATCTATATTTAGGACCTTTAGAAATGATATTGCGAACTCTAGCGTCAGGAATGACATTTAGATTACCTGTAATAACATGCCCTGCAGAGGGATATAAATAATTTGAATTTTTACAATCTCAGGAGGCAGGAGTATTGGAATCTATATCTAAATCATTTACAATTTTATTAAAGTTAAATATCATAGACCTTATTGGTTTGTTATATTTATAACAAATGATAGGAGTTTCAGAATTATTAAAGTAATTTGGAATAGATGAAATCACTGAATTATCCTTGAAGATACTATGTAAATCAATAAACTCAATACCTTTGTTAATGAATGGAATTTTGATAAAATGTCGTTTATGGTTGACTTCAGAATCGTCTGATTGCAGATCCAGGGATTGCGAGTTCGATCACGGCCCGGTCCCATACTTTCGTGGAGATTGATCATGAAATAATTTCTACCGTCATTCTCCTCCCTTCCGCTGAATCATTCAAGAAGGGTTGTTGTCAGTTACAAGCCAAAAGTATGTGCACGCCATGACCATAGCTGTCAACTTGGGACGCAAAGCAAAAAAACAAACAAAACCCATATAATGCTGGATATTTTTATGTACTACACTCCTTCCCAATTTCTTTCCAAAAGTTTTGCAGGATTCCAGTTGTTGGCATATATTTACAAGCAGAGTAGAAAACAGTGTGGATCCTGATCAGATGGCTTCTTAGAAGCCAGCTGATCTAGATCTACACTGTTATCAAAAGTTTAGCATGAGAGTTAACAACTTATTTATACGTCTATGGAATCATGGTTGAAAGTTCAAAATTCCCAAAATCCTGAACTTTTGGAACTCTTATCTTAAAACTTGCAGTATGCCCACTAAATATTCACATTTTTAAATTTAAATGGTCAATTGTCCTTAGACAGACTGAAAATAAATCAGAGAAGCTAATATGATTTCCCTAATTCAGGATTTTGAAAATCCTGAATTCAGGAATGATCCTGAAAACTTTCACCAATGTGGAATTGAATAAAATTCCTAGGTCTGCTCAGTAACTTATGGCTATATCCATCGCCATTAGTCTACCAAGTAACTGGTATTTGTGGCTCCTGCCCACACTGTACTAACTAGCCCCTACTTGTTTATCTGTATGATTTTGTTTGATTTGATTCTTTACATCCCAGTCAACAATTTTTCAGTTATGTCTGGTTGAACCAGTACTAAGCAAGGATTAGGGAGCGCAGTGGCTCAGTGGTAGAGTGCTTGACTCAAGACCGAAGGGCCGCAGGTTCAAGCCTCACCGGCGTCACTGCATTGCGGTCCTTGAGCAAGACACATTTATCCTAGCTTAGTACTGGTTCAACCCAGGAAGACCCGTCCCTATATAACTGAAAGATTGTTGATGGGACGTAAAGAATCAAATCAAACAAACTAAGCAAGGATTAATGTGTCTTGCTCAAGGACAAACCCAGGGACCTGGTAAGGGTTTGAACCCACAACCCCTCCCTCTCGAGTCAAGCCATCTATGACTGCGCCCCCTGAGTAAAATTCCTGGGTCTGCTCTGAGTAACTGATGGCTAACCATCGCCATTAGTCTACCCAGTAACTGGTATTTGTGGCTCCTGCTGTCACTGCACTAACTAGCCCCTATTTTTTTATCTATTTGATTTTGTTTGATTTGATTTTTTACATACCAGTCAACAATTTTTCAGTTATGTCTGGACAGGTCTTCCTGGGGTTGAACCAGTAATAACCAAGGATTAAAGTGTCTTTCTCAAGGACACACTTACCCAGGGACCCAGTAAGGGTTCGAACCTGCAACCCCTCTGTCTCAAGCCAAGCACTCTACTGAGCCGACTGAGCCCCCTGATTAAAATTCCTGGGTCTACTCAGTAATGTTGTCTGCTTTTAACATCTGCTGCATACTTTGAAGTTCACTTTAGACTACATTTTTTTTTTCATGAAAGCAAACACTATAGACGCATTCCTCCAAAAATGAATTAGTGTGCATGTGAACATGTATTATTGTGTGTGTATTTATAATCATGTTTCGAAATTAACAATCAAAATTTAACAAGAAAACAACAAAACAATGAAAAGACTTACCATAAAATTTGACATACATTTATCTCCGCAAATCTTAAACGTTCCTTTAATTCACACAATTAAAATCAGGTTAACTCTGGATTTAAATTCTAAAGGTGTATGCATTATATTCTAACCTTTTTCCTGCTATTCATGACAATTGTCATCTGCTCATTTATCTGCTTATGAACTTTGGTGGCCAATATTGCAAACACTATGGACCCAGATCAGACTGCTCCCTTAGGAGCAGTCTGATCAGGGTTCATATTGTTTGCATCCAGGAAAAATGTTTTCTAGAGTGCATTATAATACATGCAGCAGACATACAAAACAGCCAACACTTTCAGTAGATTTTTTGGCAGCATAAGGACTACGAGTGACGTTTTTTATGTTCGTAGAGAGGTAGATTTAATGAAAACGGCGAAATTAAATGCATACATTATGCATACATTTGGAAAGATTGAGCTTTTATCTATACATGCAACCTAAAATTATTTCAAAATGCATTATTTTTATGCCTTCTAAGAGACAAAGACATATCTATATATCGCACACTGGAAATATGGTAGAAATGTGACATTTATGGACTAAGCCTCTGACAGAGCGTTAGTAACAATTGCATGGAAATGGGTCCATAGCCATACACAGCTTCTGAAAATTTGGCTGCAGATCAAGGCCACCACGTGCTGCATTATTATATAAACATTAAAGCAAATACGCAGCAATTATTGGCTATGGAAGATTTGTTTGGAACCTCAGCAAATTGAACAGTAGGCATATAAACTTTTATTGTAAAAAGTTGACACAAGTGGAAGTTGGATACTGGCATTTGAATGTGGCTTAATATGTTAGCTGTAAAGTAGTATTATAATTTTTCTTGTTTATATGGTAGATGGAAGTGTTATGGTCACTTTCATCCCAAAACAAAGTTAATGCTTTTGTTTTATTAGAAACTAACTGCAAAATAAATAGCCTAGTGGGTGCTAAAATCCCTTATTTTGTACATAAATGACGTCATGGAGCGTTATTATATTTAGAAAAAAACACAAAAACTGTTTTTGTGCCTCTTAACAGATGTTGAAATCACTTCAATAAGAAAATTATGCAGATCCGATTGTTATTGTGTTTTCTACGCGGGGTTGATTTACCCCACCCACTTTTTATAACATGGGGGTATGCTAGTACTGGAAGTTGCCAGTAACACACTTAAATCGACACATCAATATAACTGCTGACGAATGATTGAGTATATCATGTGCTATGCAAAACCAGAAGAAATTTTAAAATTTGTTAATAATCGTTATTTTAACAGATATAATAACTAGCACTTGACTGTGATTATTTTGGTATATTGGTGGGTGTTTTAAAATTGTTATAGAAGAGCAAACAACATACTTGTAGTTTTGCTGCACTTGTCTACTATTAGCGTTTGAATAATTTATTTTGATGGTGAAAAAGAAAAATCGGCTTGAAAAATGATTATATCACCATAGCGAACGGAACATAACAGCGTCTAAAATCCTGCTTACTGCGTGGTTAAAATGGCACGGGTTTTGACCAGTGTCCTTTTCTATGCCTATTCAAAGCCATATATCTTGTCCGAACTCAGCGCTAATGATGTAAAATTTACATCAGTTGATAAACAAAAGCTAGACCTTTCAAAATATATATACTTATGGTACCGTAAATTCTATATTTGTAGAGATACAACCCGATTCTACGAACATAAAAAATGACCCTCGTAAAAGTGTATTCTTTCAACACCTTTCAATATATTTTTTTAATCTTTAAAGCACCATTTAAAAATTTGCAGCAGACAACACTGCTTTAAGGTTGATAAGTGACATTTCAAAATATTATCAGCTTGTTCTTTGATTTGTTTCTTTACATCCCGGTCAACATTTTTTCAGTCATGTTGGAATGGATCTTCCTGGGTTGAACCAGTACTTAGCAGTGTATAAGTGTCTTGCTAAGGTCACAACACAGTGACTCCGTCAGCAGTGAAACTTAAACATGCAACCCCTCGATCTAGAGTCAAGCACTCTACCACTGAGCCTACGCACTCTTTACAGATGACATTGCTGGTGACATTTCAAAATTTTTTGACAGGTCTACGTGATTCTCCGTAAAATTCTGAGAAGCTGATGTGTCCCCTGCTTAAAGCACCTGGCAATCATCTGATATCTGTTCAGTTTGTTTGACATCTTTATCCTACCCACAATTGTTGGCATTTTGCCATTTATGAGCATGATAAATTTCATGCTCAGCTGAGTTGAGACCATGCTCATGTTAAAACGGATACATTTAAATGCAACATCTGAGTGTTAAAAGCAAAAAAAAGCTTATTTTTGAGTATCTTAGTTTGTATAAACACTTGAAATTTCATGCTTAATTGAATTACTTTTCTTTTTTTGGTTTGAGGCTTTACAGACCAGTCAACAGCTGATGTCATGTTGTGATTGTCAATTTACCAAACCACATTTTTTCCTGGCTAACTTTGAGTAAGTGGTAAACCAGTGAACATTTAAAGTTTACAAAACAGGAAAAATGGAGAAACACACACTTGCACAGACAGAGAAAAATTGTCACTTTTTCATATAAGCCTTGCATCCTTTTTGTGGGACATAGGCAAACAATGGAGACCCAGATCATCTGATCAGGGTCTCCACTGTTTGCTTACAGAATATTAATTCTATTAACTTTTGAATAAAAAATGAAAAATACCCTCCAACACCCCTAAAATTTGATATAGGCTCAACCTATCGATCGATAAAGATAGGAAAGTTCATTCTGCTTATTATTCACACTTACCTTTAAATAAATTCCCAATAAATATGTATCAACAATTATAGATCTCTAAAAAAGCATTTATCCATTTATATCCAAACACACAGAACACTTATAATAGCTCTACAAAAAATCTTTATAATTGTTAATTCAATTTTTAAGCCATTCTGAATGTGAAATGGTATATATTCCAGTATTAGCTCAATGTGTCTCAAACTAACACAAG
Source organism: Loripinus fragilis (assembly GCA_964019695.1). Taxonomy (NCBI): domain Eukaryota; kingdom Metazoa; phylum Mollusca; class Bivalvia; order Lucinida; family Lucinidae; genus Loripinus; species Loripinus fragilis. The sequence continues at coordinate 50,660,044 of OZ026531.1, forward strand.
CATGTGAAGTGATCAAATTTTATTGTTCAAACTTTGACCAGGGGGTTGACCTGTCCATCCAATTGTAAATCACTGTGACTTGTCTTTCAAACTATACCGGTACTCTTGCTATCAGGTTGAAATGACCAAAACAATGGGCAAGACAAGTTACCGTAATAACCTCAAATATAGGAACTCTTAAATCACAACATGTCATCTGCTTTTGTTGTCTTACTATCAGGTTGAAATGACCAAAACAATGACCAAGACAAGTTACCATAGAGTCCCTAAATTTTCAGACATAAATCTTTATCTTGGTTTAACCTTGTATATCAGAGACTGGCAAACAGTGTAGACCCAGATGAAATGCTGCAGAATGCAGCATTTCATCAGGGTCTACACTTTTTGCTAAGAATCTATATATATATCTTCAAAGAAAGAAAAATACAATATCTTTTTGTAAAAATTTACCCCTCAGTATATACAATGGACTATCCTAACTTAACATGGGAAAGTTCAATAGTCTACAAGGGTTAAAACAGCATGTGCTTTGTATAAAGCCAAATGTGGTACGTAAATAATTCAGCAACCGATGAGGTGTCAAAATTGTTCTGACTAAATGCCAATTTGTGTAGACCCTGATCTGACTGCATGCTCAGGAGCAATCAAATCTGGGCTTACATTGTCCAGTTCTGACTGTCCATATATTGAGGTTCAGTTCTGACTGTCCATATATTGAGGTTCAGTTCTGACTGTCCATATATTGAGGTTCAGTTCTGACTGTCCATATATTGAGGTTCTGACTGTCCATATATTGAGGGGTGCTCGGACATTTCGGCCACTGACATTTCGGCCTAGGACGTTTCTGCTTGGACACAGAAAATGCCAAAGGTGGACGTTTCGGCCATAACCATAAATTTTGGTTTTGGGATGTGTGCACGCATAAATGTGTGATGCAATCCTTAATCTTTTGAAATCAAATATGAATGTGAATACTTACAGTTGATTCAAAGATGCATGATAATAGGAGTATGCTATTTTTCATAGAAACAGGTAAATTATGGTGTATACTATACAGCAGTAAATGATATATACCTGTATAAAGTACCCATTACCTGGATTAGTATATATTGTTTGTTCACATCAATTCTCGTGTATCTTTAAATCTATTGTACATAACAATTGATGAATTAACTACTTTCATTCTGTGCCTGGATTTATCTTTTTTCTCAAAACACTGTAGATCCAGATCAACCAACACCCTTTCTGATCAGGACCCACCCTGTTTTCATCTCTGCTTGTAAATAAATGCAGTTTAATAGCTGATAAAAATTTGGGAAAATACATGTATAGTATATAAGATTATTTAGTCAATTATTTCCTAAGAAATGCATCACACATTTATGCATGCACACACCCCAACCCACAATTTATGGTTATGGCCGAAACGTCCGCCTTTGGCATTTACCGTGGCCGAAACGTCCGAGCCGAAATGTCCTACATTCATATTGAGGTTAAAGATATACATTAACTCTTTGCATTCATGCTTTTGATGTCTTTTGCTGACTTTTATCAAATTTAGCTTTTTCCAAAACATCTTTCAGTAACACAGTATCAGAGTGTCAAACAATATGGATCCAGATCAGGACCGACATTCTGTCGGTCCTGATCTGGGTCCAAACTGTTTGAAAAGGTTATCAGCAGACGACAGAAGTTGTTGTGTTAAGATCTATTTCTTGTCTTCAAGGCGTTATAGCATTTTCTATCTTAATTGTCAAAATTATCTTATTATCAGTGTTTGTAGCCTTCTGGGCAAATTAACCTTTTTGTTATACACATATACAAATGGATTTTCCCATACACATTGATGCAAGAAGGACAGGAAAATCCATTATATATTTTAAGGGGTCACATGTCAGATTTTCCAAATATTCCTGTGGATAGATATTCCTCAACAAATGAAGCAGGCCCAGGTGAAATGCTGCCACATATCAATGTTTTAGTTATTGTAGTTATTTCCAGCTTTAAAGGTCTATATTTGGTGATATATGGGATCATTAGGGGATTGACTGAAAAGGAAAGTTACATCACTTCAATATCTCACATTACTAAGGGAGCGCCAACTAGCCGCCAAGAGGGACTTTACTGAGTTGGGAGCTCTTACCATAAAACCTGGCACTGTCTTGGGTGATCAAACCAGACTGCTCAATTTGAAGTTATATATTAACCCTTAACCTCATCAAGACGCCTTTTAACACCTTTGCAAACAGCACAGACCCAGATCAGGCAGCTCTGTTTGCTTATGGAAATATGATTAGATATGATCCCACACTAGGGACCTGATAAGTATGTGTACAAAGTTGAAAATTTATCTTTATAATTATTCATAGTGGGTGGAACTTAGCATGAATATTCATAAAGGAAAGGGTTAAGCAAGTTTAGATATCATACATTTCAGGAAGGGAATAACAAAGGCTCTTATCAGATTGTTTGGAAGTGCAGGCTGATCAGTGCCTTTTGTTGTTTACATGTATAATATACACCATTTTGGGAAGTTTTTGCTCATTTTTGAATTGGGATGGAGCTGTTAATCAGCCCTAAATCAGGCCTAAGAAAATCCCTGCTTTGGGATTCGTGACCGTGTAAGGCTCGACCCAGCCTGCTTAGCTACATAGACAAGCTAGAACCTTAATTTTTTGCATGTGGCAAGTTTCGCTATCGTTTTTTCTAGGCAGCGAATAACAAAGGTTCTGACCAGACTGTGCAGATGCACAGGTTGGTCTGTACCATTGTTGTCTGCATGTTTTTTTTACCAGGTATTGAAATGTGCATGCTCTAAATTTCAACACAGCTGGTCAAAGGGAGATATCCATAAATTGAAGAACAATTGATAATCTGCAATTGACAGTTTTCCACTTTAGAACACCAATTATAGGGTCAGTACACAGGATCTTGATACATAGCACATAAGTCTGCAGTGAAGATTCAGGTGAGCCTGCGAACATGGGCAGTCTGGCAAGAGCCTTCACTTCTTACATATACAAAGTATGGAAGTAGAGGCGGGCTCAGACAAATATTTAGACCTCTAGCCTTGCTGGATAGGTCAGCATGGGCATTTAACCCTTTCCTTCATGAATATTCATGCTAAACTCCACCCACTATGAATAATTATATAAATAAACTTTCATTTTTTTTACATTGAACAAAGCAATTACTTGTCAAGTATACTAGTATAAGATCATACCTAATCATTATTTCATTAAGCAAACAGAGTAGACCCTGATCAGGCAGCTCTAACAAGAGCTGCCTGATCTGGGTCTGCTCTGTTTGTAAAAGTGTTAAAAAGGTGTCCCTATGAGGTAAAGGTTTAAAGAAGGCCTTTGGGCGTATTTTATAAGTACCAAAATCTTGTGTGCAGACCCATATTAGACAATTCAACTATCAGTCACCCCGATCCTACCTTCAAAATCATTTTGACGAAATTTGACTTTGAAAATGAGGTAGTTTAGCACAGACCAACAACTCTAACAAATGTACAATTTAGCACCTTTTATATTGAAAAATGTATACTTATTTGACTAAACTAGCCACATAAGGGCTTTGTAGCCACATAAGAACCAATTTTTCAGTGCACTGTAACCTAACTCCTGAAATACTTGTGGGTGTGTATGTATGGACAGGATAGACCTAGGCTGAGCGCAATAGCTCCCTGATCTGGTCAGGTGGGTGATAAAAAAAAAAGGTGTGCATGCAATACGGATCAAACTTTCATGAGCTTTTCAAACAAGTTTCTTAACTCTTGCATAATGAGTAATTTTTCATGATTTTTTTTTGTCATCTGCTGATTTTTTTTAAATAAACTTTTTTGAAAAATTCTTTCAGGAACACTATCAGAGTCAAACAATTTGGATGCCTATCAGGTCCAAAATTTTGTCGGTCCTGATCTCGGTCCAAATAGTAGAGCAAACGAGAGCTCAAAAGTCGCCTCCTTAAGGACTTTTAGGTGCCCTCTCTGTTAACAAGTAGTGTTATATACCAAATTGTTTGTTAGCATCCCTAGTTTCAGAAAACCAATGATGTCGGTGTCGGAGTCACGTACTTACAGAGTTATGGCCCTTGAAAGTTACCTACCCTAAACACTCTTTAGACTGATTTTGGGGTATAAAATGAGTATAAAATGTGTTTGTTTCGCTGGAAATAACCAATTCTACGTATTTTCGACTAAAGTTTGAATCAGAAACGGAAAATATGTTACAGTTCTATTCATTTACCCTGACAAAAGAGGAGTTTTGAATGAATGCCTTTTGTAGCGCGCCCTGACGGCGTCGGTGTCAGCACTAATGTAGGTGTGGCCCTTTGATATATGTTTCATATCTCCTGATCGAGTGATCAGATTTTATCACAATTTGCAAGGATTGATAAATAGTCGACTAGTATTTGGTGACCTTGACCTTATTTTCAAGGTCACCACAGAGAAAAATCTGCTTAATTTATGCCAAAAAATACTTAAATTCGCATTATCTTCGGAGATGGTAAGCCGATTTTACCCAAATTTGCATGATTTTAATAACTAGACATGGCAAAATAACGATAAAGTTTATGAGACCTTGACCTAATTTTCAAGGTCACAGTAGGAAAAAAACTGCTAAATTTGGGCAAAAACTACTTAAATGCACATTATCTTTGGACTGGGTAAGTGGATTTTACTCAAATTTGCATAAATTCAAGATCTAGACATTCCCATATGCGGATAAAACTTTGGAGACCTTGACCTTATTTTCAAGGTCACATTAGAAAAAAACCCTGCTAAATTTAGGGCAAAAAATACTTAAATGCACAGTATCTTCAGATTGGGTCAGGTAATTTGGCCCAAATTCGCATGAATCTAATACATGGACGTGACAAAAAAGCTGATAAAGATTTGGGGACCTTGACCTTATTTTCAAGGTCACATGAGAAACAGAAACTGCTAAATTTAGGTCAAAAATACTTAAATGCACATTATCTTCAGAATGGGTCAGCGGATTTTACCAAAATTTGCATGAATTCAATATCTGTACATGATAATAAGCCGAAAATTTTTTGGAGACCTTGACCTTACGTATTTTTAAGGTCACATTAGAAAAAAACTGCTAATTTTAGCGCAAAAATACTTAAATGTACATTATCTTCATATTGGGTCAGCTGATTTTGCCAAAATTCGCATGAATCTAATATATGGACATGACAAAAATCTGATAAAGGTTTGGGGACCTTGAACATATTTTCAAGGTCACACGAAAAAAAGAAACTGCGTAATTTAGGCCAAAAATACTTACGTATGCACATTATCTTCAGAGTGGGTCAGCAGATTTTACCCAAACTTGCATTATTTTAAAACCTGGACATGACACAACTTTGATACAGTTTTGGAGACTTTGGCCTTATTTTCAAGGTCGCATTAGAAAAATCCTAATTTAGGCCAAAAACTAATTAAATGCGCATAATCTTTGGAGCGGATCAGCGGATTTTACCGAAATTTGGATGAAATCAATATCTGGAAATGACAAAAAATGATAAAGTTTTTGGGATCATGACCCGGCTTATTTTCAAGGTTCCATTAGAAAAAAACTACTAAGTTTAGGCAAAAATTATCGAATTTGCGAGTTGGCTGATGTTTCAAAAATAGTAAGTGAGTATGATCAGGAAATACCACAATCACAAACCGCAGACAACCCCATGGCACCGCGATGAAGAGCCACCCAACCATCACGAGACACCAGAAATTAAGCGATTTGTGTCTCAAAGTTCACCAAAATTGTGTGAGCAGGTAAAAATTCGATTGAATAATGGAAATCTTGACTTTAATTTCAATGTCGAAGCAGAAAAAAAAACCCTTCTTAATTTAGACCAAAGGTACTTAAATGTACATTATCGCCTGGGCGAATATGTAAGCAGATATTAATGACATTTGCATGTCTGGAACACCTGGACATGATAAAACTCTGACTAGGTTTTGGGGAATTTGACCTTATTTTCACAGTTACTGCAGAAACAGTACTGTAAAATTAAAGCCAAAAAGGCTTATATGCTCAACAAAATTCACCTGAGTCTTTGCTAGATGGATTTTCTTGGTTGATTTACGAGGCAGCTCCTCTCAGGATGATAGTAACATCAAACTATCACTGTCCGGCTGTGATAATTGATCATTTTCAGATGAAAAATTAAGGCATTCTTACTTTTGCTCCAAATATAGAATGTGGGTGCGCCTCAATGAGTCGGTTCTAATGAGTACCCACAGAATTTATGTTTTAGAGCAAAATAAGAAAATTATTGTCAACCCCTTTCAACCCCCGTTTTACTATATAAAAGTAGGGTGTGATGGGATATAGATTACATGGACCTGTAAGCATGATGTAAGGTATTCTTCTTATGTGTCTCATAGTCCAAATTATACTAAGGGACTCTGAAAGTGCATCAACCTTTATTTAATATTTTCTTTACCACGGTTACTAGCTTACTACTATTTATGAAGAGGCCCTAGTTGTGATTTCGATGCAAAACTGACAGGGCTACTCTGATGACGTCATACTATACCAACCCTTAATGCCCCTTCACACTATAACGAATTTAGAGAACGTGCCATCAACGAATTACACACACACACACACACACACACACACACACACACACACACACACACTGAAAAATTAGACAACTGTGATCATCGAGGCTTGAATTGACTTAACAAACTGAAAACAAATTTGAAACGAATCCAGAACTAGTTCATAATATGTACAACTATAGACAAATTTCAGCAATCTCTCAACCAACGTCTAAAGTGCTGTGCGTACTCTTTGCGCGTGTGCTCTTCTAATAGTGTACGTACCCAAATCGATCAAGTAACAGCAGTTATATAAATAAAAGATCAAACCTCAAGTTCTTTTTATTCCAAACTAGTTTCAGCTGTGCTGACTATTCTAAGGACATTTTGTAAACAATCAAAGATTATATATTCATTTAAACTAAGGAGACAACCAACCGCGACAGAAACGATATTCGAACCAGGGACCATTCTGTCAAAAGTCCAAATCAGTCCCAAATGTAATCTACTGTTAATTTATGATTTGATGGCACAGTTGCAGAATTCGATACAATAGGCGTTTTACTCTTTCGTGTAGTTTATTTCCAATCGAACAACTCCAGGAATGACTTGTTTGTTGCAACCAGTCAAAATTGCAACGAGCTGGTGTTTTATGTCTGCAAAATCATTTTGGAGTGTTTCGAACATTTGTGAATCAACTAGAATTGCTAATATTGAACTTAAGTTCAATATTAAACAAGAGGACTCTTTCACCTGATATGACTATTCGTAAGATCAGGGGAAAGCATAATCACTCCCCAACATTACAGCTGTCAATTTTCGATGGATCTGCATTTTTAATAAGACTTTACTTTTAAACGTTTATATGTAACGTTCAGGAATGTAAAACGTTGATAAACCTCAGTGAATATTATCATTTAAACCAAAATGAATCAAATCAGATCATGGCTAATGGATAACAATTCTATGCGGACAGATGGACGCAGATGAACAGATACATGTAGAAAAAATCAAGGCCTTTGGCCTTGTGGTTTCAGACAAGAAGATTGTTTTTATGTTTTCCCTATAACTAGCCAATGTAAAAATTGCAACCCCATGACGGGGGCCACTTTTAGCCCCAGTGCCATAATTTGAACAGATTTGGTAGAAGTTTACTAGGTAATGCTTCATATTAAACATCAAGCCTCTTGTTTGCTCCATTGGCTGTCCGTGTTCACACTGGATGTTCCCCTTTTTCCTTTTACATTATTAATAATTTCTATATTTTGAAGATTTATAATAAAATGTAAATATAAGCAATAAAATCCATTTTTGGAATGTTCATGGAATCATGAATACTTCCCATCTCTTGCAAAGTTAATGTGAAGCCCAACTTTGCAAGAGACTCGAAGTATTCATGATTCCATGAACATTCCAAAAAACGAATTCATTTCTTCATAGGAATGTGAACCGTGTTAAAGTCTGCAACTATGAACATTTTTTCGAAAAAAATACTTTTCTTTTTAAATCCTTTGTAAAGGCAGAATTAAGTTAAGTTTTCACAATAAATTTGTTCACTATTGCTGAAAAATCCATGGAAAAGTGAATTATTTTATAAAAACAGGTGTTCTTTCTCTTGTTGGTATTTGCATCCCTCCAATAATTATAGACAGTCAATTTTTAACATAAATGCTGTTGTTTTGATACTGATAATTTGTAAAGATTTACGAAATTGGTAAAATGTATACCTGAATTTTAGTTTTTTTACTGTGTTCTTGAAAACTAGAAACATTATTTCAAAAATTAAAAGATCAAAAGTTACAGACTATGCAGCTTTAAGGGACAATTTTACTAAGGAAACATAGGGAAATGCCCATTTCATGGTCATTTTCCTATACTCGCTCTGTATAATTCCATGGTAAAAATTTTGAGAGCCACATGACCGTGTAATATCCAAATCTGTGTTATAACGGAGTGTGTTATAAAGGTTGGTACTGCACTGTACAAGCTGGTAAACAAAACCATGTAAAATTCAAAGACTTATTAATGACCACATAGTGCACTCTGCAGTTCTTTTAAACTCTTTGCATGCTGGGTAACTGTTCATGCTTTTGTTGTTGTCTGATGATTTTTTTAAATTAATTTTTTCAGAAATTTCTTCAGAGTGTCAAACAGTTTGAATCTAGATCAGGATTGACAGAATGCAGGTCCTGATCTAGATCCAAACTGTTTGACACTCTGAAGAAACTTTTGCAAAAGTTATCAGCAATTTTACGACTTAAGTCGCTGCTAGCAAGGAAGAGTTAAGAAATTATGATAATAACAGCCCTATTTTTTTTTTTTTATTGTTCACCTTCTAAAATGCTAGGCATAGTAAACCTGTATAAAATGCATTGACTAAAATGCAGAAAATATGGTGTCAAATAAAGACAAAATATTTTTGGACTAGATCTAATTATGGTCTCCATTGACAGGGCTTTACTAAGTCCTACAGAAAATAAACAAAGTCAAGCAATTTTGAAGTTTTATTCAAGTTATTCAGTATCAAAGTAGATGAAAGATTCATTAGTTTCAAAGTGTTAACCCATAAAGCACCACCTATAATTTGCAGCATATGACAATTTTAAATTTTGCCAATTTTTTAAAAATAACAAATAAGGCATGATATTTCATGAGAATCGTCTGCAATAAGTCTGCTGGCAGACGATTCTCATGAAATATCATTCCTTATATCTTTCGAAAATTAGCAAAGATGTCACAAAATTTGTTGTCTACTGCAGTCATGATTGGCGCTTTAAGTGTTAAGGCTCATTATTGCATAAAACCCATGTCACACACCATAGGTCCATTTAAGGGAACAAAATTAATGTGATCATTTTTTTAGCCACCTGTTTAAACATGTGTTTTGGGTGCTCAAAAGAACAGTCCCAATGAAACAACAAATATTTTGCTTGAAAATTGAGAAAATTAATTTTCTATTAAACACTCTTATCTGATGGCATATATGACCCGGCAGAATTAAACCCATGTTGATAATAACAAGACTAAGTGAGGTTCAACAGTTTGAAACTCCTTGGGACCCACTAAATTTGACGCCGGCTGATCTGTTTATCCCTCTAATATACTCATGCTTATAAAAAGAAGGCCACCCCAATTTCCCCACTTTTGTTGAAAAAAATACAGATATGAGCATGCAATGATTATAAATTTATATATTGTAAGTCATATCTCGTATGACCGCCTTGTTTATGAATGCATTTTATGTGGCTTTTGTGCATGCTTAAAAGAAGCCTGTGATAATACCCCACCCCCTCGTGGAATACATTGTCAATGTTCAGCCAGTTTGTGTTCAAAAGGAAGGGATACGATCATGTATCCACCAGCCTAGAATATCCCAGGGGTGGCCGATCAGAGATTGATTGGGACCCAAATGATCAGTTAAGGGGGTATGACAGGACCAGCTTGCAAACAGTTCCTTGCCATATTGCAGGTATGCTGGCATTGTCTTGCTGGAAGAGAAAATTGCTTTTAACAGTCTGATGAATTTGCAGGACATGTGGGTGAAAAACTTCATCTACATTGCGTTGGCCTGTACATAGCCCCCGAATTACTATGCAAATTAAACGGACCTTATACAAAGTTCAGGGTGGCCTTCTTTTTTTTTAACATGAGTATTATCCACATTCTGGAATTTTCATGAGGGTTTTATTTTCACGAAACTTAGCGGGAAGTTTTGTGAAAATAAAACACTTAAGAAATCACTGTCACTTACTGATGTAGATAAATCGTACCCTAGTCCCAAATTTTTAACATCGCAAATATGTCTTTATGCGCTATTGGTGAAATTAAAATTCTCGCGAAAATTTCTTTTTTTAAAGCATATGGCCTGGCCCTGGAATACAAATATATATACAGAAAACTCAAACTATATACAAGGGCTGTCCCAGTAAATCATGGACTTTTGTTATAACACAAGACCATGTACCTGTAATTTTATGATATTTTCAGGATGTGTTAATATACTTATGGGAACCATTTTGTATTAATATGGGTGGAATCGCAGTTTAGATAACAAATTTAGGAACCTTTGCTTGAAGGTATGTCCGCGTGAGCGGCGCACGTCGAAATTCTTGCAATGAAACTATTCTAGTCTAAAAGATAGTGTACATTCAATCAAATTTCGCTTTTGTTTTTTTAAAAATGCATTACCACACCAACTAGTAGCCATGCATGGTAAAGTGTTGAAAATTTGAAACGTTTATGGCCATTCGCATTGATTTTATAAACGATTTAACATACCTACCACATTTTTATTTTACAGAAAATGCTTAGGTAAGAAAAACGGTATGGCGCAAAAATTAGACTTTCAACAATTTTAGCTAATTAATCACATAAAACTATATTTTTAACGTTGAATGATAGGTCGAAGAGCCACTAGTGTCGTAAAATGGATTTTGTGTAAAATTATTTAAGTAATATCACAAAGACCAGCTCATTTTCGTCAATTTAACGGAACGCATGATATTTTTTGTAAGTTATTTTAATTGTAAATATGTTGTCTATTATTAAATCCAAAAGATCACACTTTTTTGGTTGCTTAACATATCTAAACTAACTATTCATTCTTTACTGGAACCAAGGAGACTTACTAAAAAACAAATCACAATATTTGTCACCATTTAAGCTTATTTAAAAAGAGTAGAGTCAAAACATTTGACCACCCCTGAAAATACAGCAAAATAATTTGTGACGTGCTCCGCATACGCAGAGATACCCTCAAGTATAGGCTCATAGCTTTGCTATCTTAGCTGTGATTTCACCCATATTTGCAGAAAATGTGTATTAGATGTATATTAATATATCATACAAATTTCATAGAATTCCGGATAGACAATCTCGTTTTATAACAAAAGTCCACGATTTACTGGGACAACCCTCGTACATGTATGTGTCAACTGTGAAACAGTAACACAATTTAGTGCCATAGTTGTATCAAATTTTGGTGAATTTTTGGGAGATGTTAAACCTTCAGGTTTCAAAATCTCACTCCGGACCTGGCGGAAGCTAATGCAGTAAACAAGAGGGCTCAGATGACCCTACAGCCTGAAATTCGCTGGCTATACATTAAACTAGAGGACCTGAAGGTCCTGAGGCGCTCACCTGATCTCCTTAATAATGTTAAAATAGGTCAAGGTAAACTACAGCTTATAACGAAACAAATTTTGTTTTACCACATATTGGGGTTGCAGCCATTTCGGCCAAGTGACCTTAACAATCCAATGAATACTCCATCAAACAGCCCAGTGATTTCTGAGGAAAAGATGTTTAGATAGGTATGTGCCAGTCCAAATGAGTGGCCTTGGATAAAAGGTCACAGGTCAGCTTGACATTTGGTACTTATATAAAGCCAATGTCTCATTAGGTTAAACATGTCTTGCAAGTATTATGATTTTGGCCTAAACAGTTATAGAACAATGAACATTTCAAGATTTTTCCCAAATAATTGCATCAGGAATTCAATTTGACATTGCTATAAAGTATGTCAAGGTCAACCTAGATTCATCATTTGTGCAAATTGGATAGGGCCTACATCCGCAATGCTACATACCAAGTCCCAAGGCCATAGGCCTTTTGGTTCCAGAGAAGAAGATATTTAATTGGTTTTTACCATATATGGGCATGGTGGCCATCTTGGTCATGTGACCAGTGCAATTGGTATAAATTTTGGCTAACCTATCATGAGGAGTCTTCATATGAAATTTGAGTTCAATTGGCCTAGTGGCCTCTGAGGAAACTATGTTTTAGTGTGTTGATGGGACTCCAATAGGAGCGACCTTGGCTGAAAAGTAAAAGGTCAACCTTGACCTTTGAAACTTATTCATAGCCATTGTCTCATTAGGTTTAACATATCAAGTGAGAATAATGACTTTGGCTTCAACAGTATTCAAAAATCAACCTTGCAAATAAAAAATCCCATTTAAATGCATTAGGAAGCAAATTTGACCTTGACGTATAGTAGGTCAAGGTCAACCTAGGATCATCATTTGAACAAACTTGGTAGGCCCCACATCCCCAATGCTACATACCAAATCCCAAGGTCACCAGTCTTCTGGTTGTGGAGAAGAAGATTTTTAAAGGGTTTTTACCATATATGGGCATGGCGGCCATCTTGGTCATGTGACCAAAATATTTTGTATAAATTTTGGCTAACTTAGCATAAGGAGTCTTCAAATGAAATTTGAGTTAAATTGGGCCAATGGTTTGTGAGAAAACTATGATTTAATATATAGATGGGACTCCAATATGAGCGACTTAGCTGAAAGGTCAACCTTGACCTTTGGAACTTATTTATAGCCATTGTCTCATTAGGTTAAACATATCAAATGAGAATAATAACTTTGGCTTCAACAGTATTCAAAATATCAACTTTTCAAAAAAAATTTCCATTTAAATGCATTAGGAAGCAAATTTGACCTTGACGTTAAGTAGGTCAAGGTCAACCTAGGATCATCATTTGAACAAACTTGGTAGGCCCCACTACCCCAATGCTACATACCAAGTCCCAAGGTCATCGGCCTTCTGGTTCTGGAGAAGAAGATTTTTAAAGGGTTTTTACCATATATGGGCGTGGCGGCCATCTTGGTCATGTGACCAGGACCATTTGAACAAACTTTCGTTCCCGCGTCCTAAGGAGTCTCCATATGAAATTTGAGTTAAATTGGCCCAGTGGTTTCAGAGGAGAAGATGTTTGAAAATGTTGACGGACGGACGGATGGACGACGGACGGACGGACGGACGGACGACGGAGTGACTGGTATACTATTAGCTCACCCATGAGCCTTCGGCTCAGGTGAGCTAAAAAACACACAAAAAGTTACACACCAATACTCAAAACTCTAGAACAAGATTTTTCAGGTTTCCTCTTAACCTATTAAAGTTGAATGGAATTTCCCACTGTTATCAATTTGACAAGTCCATTTCCGTTCTAAGGGTTATTGGGTGGTAATTTTCATTTTCATTCAAATTTAAATAGTATATTGTGTAACCAAACAGTGGAGACCCTGATCAGATGCCCTGTTTTGCCTCTTCTGGTCTTGGTCTGCACTGTTTGCATATGTCCTACAAAAAGGACGCTAGGCTTATATGGGTTACTGAATCTATATAAAACATGTGATCCACAGGATAGGGCAATAATTTGAACAAAGTAGGAAAAGAATCACTATAGGTGATGCTATATATAGCCAATATCAAGGCTCTAGACGTAGTGGTTTCGGACAAGAAGGTTTTTTGTGTTTCCCTATAAAAGCCTATATAAAACAGGTGACACCCGAGGGGCGGCCATTTTTTGCCCAGCGGCATAATTTAGACATTATTGGTAGATGTCCACTCGATGATGCTCCATATCAAAAATCAAGACTCTAGGCCTTGTTGTTTCAGACATGTTTTTTTAAGTTTTCATTTCCAAAATCTATTTTAGCCCATGTGACCTAGATATGCAAGGAACTGAAAACATACAAACACTTAAGTGGACCATATAAGGATCATTCCTGCTAAGTTTGGTCAAAATCCAGCCTGTAGTTTCAAATGAGAAGCCATTTGAAGCGTTGCCAACGGACGACACACCATAGACGCCGGATATCAATAGCTCACCTGAGCCATAGGCTAAAAACATGTTTTATCACTATAATGGAGATGGAGACAGTTAGAGTCTTCTCATCAGCTCTGCTAATAATTTCATTTTTGCACTTTCTTTGCTCCATTTCTTTCCAATTTGTATTACAGAAAACCTGTCTTAAGCGGCCACTCAAAAAGAAGACCAAAAAGTGGTTCTTAAGACCAATTATTGCTTAATGCAGGTCAAAAGAATTGCAGAATGCTCCAAGAGAGCATTCTGCAATACTTTTGACCTTCATTAAGCCACCATTTGTCTTTAAGATCTTTGTTTTGTCTGTTTTTGAGTGGCCGCTTAAGACAGGTTTTACTGTGATTATTTTGTCTAACATCCTTTATTTAAGGGTGCACAGGATATGAAAGCTTAAACTACCATATTTAACCTTACCAGTGCACACTGAGACAATGTTACACTGTATCAAGTTCTGATTTGCAATGAATATCAATTTATTCCAGTGAATATCAATTTATTACAGTGAATATCAATTTGTTCCAGTGAATATAAATTCATCATGTGAATGATAAAAGTTTGGATCCAGCTGGTCAGGATCTAAGCTGTTTTCAAAAGAGGGTATATACAGCTGGAGAATGGGAAAACAAAGGTCCACGAACAAAGCCCACATATTCCATAAACAATATTTACTGAATCCGTGGACAATGTTATGTCTGCCTCAGCCAAGTTCATATGCAGAGTGAAGGTCCAAATGTGACCTCATTTAAAGAACGAATACAGTAAAACCTATCTTAAGTGGCCACTCAAAAAGAAGACCAAAAAGTGGTTCTCAAGACCAATTATCGCTAAACGCAGGTCAAAAGAATTGCAGACTTTTGACCTTCATTAAGCTACCATTTGTCTTTATTGTTTGTTTGTTTGGTGCTTAACGACGCATCAACCCTTGTGGGTCATTAGCGTAAGACCTTCGCTTTGTCTAATTTTGAGTGCCCTCTTAAGACAGGTTTTACTGTAGTTATTTTGTCTAACATCCTTTATTTAAGGGTGCACAGGATATGAAAGCCTAAACTACCATATTTAACCTTTTAAGTGCACACTGAGTATGTTACACTGTGTCAAGTTCTGATTTGCGGTGAATATCAATTTATTCCAGTGAATATCAATTTATTCCAGTGAACATAAATTCATCATGTGATTGATAAACGTTTGGATCCTTATCAGCTGGTTTCATAAGAAGCCAGCTGATCGGGATCTAAGCTGTGTCAAAATAGGATATAGCTAGAGAATCGGAAAACAAAAGTCAATGAACAAAGCCCACATTATTCATAGACAATATTTACTGAATCCATGGACAATGTTGTGGCTGCCTCAGCCAAGTTCATATGCAAAGTGAAGGTTGAAATGTGACCTCATTTAAAGAACACATACAGTAAAACCTGTCTTAAGCGACCACTCAAAAGAAAGACCAAAAATTGGTTTTCAAGACTGATTATTGTGAAATGCAGGCAAAAAGTATTGCAGAATGCTCCAACAGAGAATTCTGCATTACTTTCGATCTTCATTAAGTTACCATTTGTCTTTAAGACCTATCTTTTGTCTATTTTGAGTGGCCGCTTAAGACAGGCTTTACTGTAATCTTTAGGACACAAATTCTACGGATTACACTTGGATGGCGGTCAGCGTACAGACTTAATAAAGAGGACCGACCATATAAAGATCATTCCTGCTAAGTTTGGTCAAAATCCAGCCTGTAGCCCTTTGAAGCAATTGTTGACAACACAAGACACACCAGGGACGACACACCATAGACCTCAGATATCAATAGCTCACCTGAGCCATAGGCTAAAACAAGTTTATACTTATACTTCACTTATATGGAGATGGAGCCATTAAGAGTCCTCTCATTAGCTCTGCTTATAATTTCGTTTTTGCAGTTTCTTTGCTCCATTTCTTTCCACTTTGTATTACAGAAAACCTGTCTTAAGTGGCCACTCAAAAAGAAGACCAAAAAGTGGTTCTTAAGACCAATTATTGCTTAATGCAGGTCAAAAGTATTGCAGAATGCTCCATCTGCAATACTTTTGACCTTCATTAAGTTACCATTTGTCTTTATGACCTTTGTTTTGTCTATTTTTGAGTAGCTGCTTAAGACAGGTTTTACTGTAATAATTTTGTATAAACATCCTTTCTTTAAGGGTGCACAGGGAATGAAAGCCTAAACTACCATATTTAACCTTTTAAGTGCACACTGAGTATGTTACACTGTATCAAGTTCTGATTTGCAGTGAATATCAATTTATTCCAGTGAATATAAATCTATTCCAGTGAATATCAATTTATTCCAGTGAATATAAATTCATCATATGAATGGTAAAAGTTTGGATTCTGATCAGCTGGTTTCATCAGAAGCCAGCTGATCAGGATCTAAGCTATTTTCAAAGAGGGTATGGCTGGAGAATTGGAAAAAAATGGTCCATGAACAAAGCCAACATAGTCCATGAACAATATTTACTGAATCCATGGACAATGTTGTGTCTGCCTCAGCCAAGTTCATATGCAGAGGGAAAGTCGAAATGTGACCTCATTTAAAGAACGAATACAGTAAAACCTGTCTTAAGTGACCACTCAAAAGGAAGACCAAAAATTGGTTTTCAAGACTGATTATTGTGAAATGCAGGCAAAAAGTATTGCAGAATGCTCCAACAGAGAATTCTGCATTACTTTCGATCTTCATTAAGTTACCATTTGTCTTTAAGACCTTTCTTTTGTCTATTTTGAGTGGCCGCTTAAGACAGGCTTTACTGTAATCTTTAGGACACAAATTCTACGGATTACACTTGGATGGCGGTCAGCGTATAGACTTAATGAGGAGGACTATATAAAGATCATTCCTGCTAAGTTTGGTCAAAATCCAGCCTGAAGCCCTTTGAAGCAATTGTTGACAACACAAGACACACCAGGGACGGCACACCATAGACCTCAGATATCAATAGCTCACCTGAGCCATAGGCTAAAACAAGTTTATACTTATACTTCACTTATATGGTGATGGAGCCATTAAGAGTCCTCTCATTAGCTCTGCTAATAATTTCTTTTTTGCAGTTTCTTTGCTCCATTTCTTTCCAATTTGTATTACAGAAAACCTGTCTTAAGCGGCCACTCAAAAAGAAGACCAAAAAGTGGTTCTTAAGACCAATTATTGCTTAATGCAGGTCAAAAGAATTGCAGAATGCTCCAAGAGAGCATTCTGCAATACTTTTGACCTTCATTAAGCCACCATTTGTCTTTAAGATCTTTGTTTTGTCTGTTTTTGAGTGGCCGCTTAAGACAGGTTTTACTGTGATTATTTTGTCTAACATCCTTTATTTAAGGGTGCACAGGATATGAAAGCTTAAACTACCATATTTAACCTTACCAGTGCATACTGAGACAATGTTACACTGTATCAAGTTCTGATTTGCAATGAATATCAATTTATTCCAGTGAGTATCAATTTATTCCAGTGAATATCAATTTGTTCCAGTGAATATAAATTCATCATGTGAATGCTAAAAGTTTGGATCCAGCTGGTCAGGATCTAAGCTGTTTTCAAAAGAGGGTATATACAGCTGGAGAATGGGAAAACAAAGGTCCACGAACAAAGCCCACATATTCCATAAACAATATTTACTGAATCCATGGACAATGTTATGTCTGCCTCAGAGAGTGAAGGTCGAAATGTGACCTCATTTAAAGAAAGAATACAGTAAAACCTATCTTAAGTGGCCACTCAAAAAGAAGACCAAAAAGGGGTTCTCAAGACCAATTATCGCTAAATGCAGGTCAAAAGAATAGCAGACTTTTGACCTTCATTAAGCTACCATTTGTCTTTATTGTTTGTTTGTTTGGTGCTTAACGACGCATCTACCCTTGTGGGTCATTAGCGTAAGACCTTCGCTTTGTCTAATTTTGAGTGCCCTCTTAAGACCGGTTTTACTGTAGTTATTTTGTCTAACATCCTTTATTTAAGGGTGCACAGGATATGAAAGCCTAAACTACCATATTTAACCTTTTAAGTGCACACTGAGTATGTTACACTGTGTCAAGTTCTGATTTGCGGTGAATATCAATTTATTCCAGTGAATATCAATTTATTCCAGTGAATATAAATTCATCATGCATGTGATTGATAAACATTTGGATCCTAATCAGCTGGTTTTATAAGAAGCCAGCTGATCGGGATCTAAGCTGTGTCAAAATAGGATATAGCTAGAGAATCGGAAAACAAAAGTCAATGAACAAAGCCCACATTATTCATAGACAATATTTACTGAATCCATGGACAATGTTGTGGCTGCCTCGGCCAAGTTCATATGCAGAGTGAAGGTCGCAATGTGACCTCATTTAAAGAACACATACAGTAAAACCTGTCTTAAGCGACCACTCAAAAGGAAGACCAAAAATTGGTTTTCAAGACTGATTATTGTGAAATGCAGGCAAAAAGTATTGCAGAATGCTCCAACAGAGAATTCTGCATTACTTTCGATCTTCATTAAGTTACCATTTGTCTTTAAGACCTTTCTTTTGTCTATTTTGAGTGGCCGCTTAAGACAGGCTTTACTGTAATCTTTAGGACACAAATTCTACGGATTACACTTGGATGGCGGTCAGCGTATAGACTTAATGAGGAGGACCATATAAAGATCATTCCTGCTAAGTTTGGTCAAAATCCAGCCTGTAGCCCTTTGAAGCAATTGTTGACAACACAAGACACACCAGGGACGGCACACCATAGACCTCAGATATCAATAGCTCACCTGAGCCATAGGCTAAAACAAGTTTATACTTATACTTCACTTATATGGTGATGGAGCCATTAAGAGTCCTTTCATTAGCTCTGCTTATAATTTCGTTTTTGCAGTTTCTTTGCTCCATTTCTTTCCACTTTGTATAACAGTAAAACCTGTCTTAAGCGGCCACTCAAAAAGAAGACCAAAAATTGGTTTTCAAGACAGATTATCGCTAAATGCAGGTCAAAAGTATTGCAGAATGCTCCATCTGCAATACTTTTGACCTTCATTAAGCTACCATTTGTCTTTATGACCTTTGTTTTGTCTATTTGTGAGTAGCTGCTTAAGACAGGTTTTACTGTAAAATAATTTTGTATAACATCCTTTCTTTAAGGTTGCACAGGGAATGAAAGCTTAAACTACCATATTTAACCTTTTAAGTGCACACTGAGTATGTTACACTGTATCAAGTTCTGATTTGCAGTGAATATCAATTTATTCCAGTGAATATAAATTCATCATATGAATGATAAAAGTTTGGATTCTGATCAACTGGTTTCATCAGAAGCCAGCTGATCAGGATCTAAGCTATTTTCAAAGAGGGTTTAGCTGGAGAATTGGAAAATAATGGTCCATGAACAAAGCCAACATAGTCCATGAACAATATTTACTAAATCCATGGACAATGTTGTGTCTGCCTCAGCCAAGTTCATATGCAGAGGGAAAGTCGAAATGTGACCTCATTTAAAGAACGAATACAGTAAAACCTGTCTTAAGTGGCCACTCAAAAAGAAGACCAAAAAGTGGTTCTCAAGACCAATTATCACTTAATGCAGGTCAAAAGAATTGCAGAATGCTCCAACAGAGCATTCTACAATACTTTCGGCCTTCATTAAGCTACCATTTGTCTTTAAGACCCTTGTTTTGTCTATTTTTGATTGGTCGCTTAAGACAGGCTTTACTGTTATCTTAAGGACACAAATTCTAAGGATTACACTTGGGTGGCATGTGCGGATCCAGAAAGGGGGTTCAACTCTGACTTTTTTTCTTTTTTCTTTTTTTTTTAATGAGGGGAGAGAGGATCCAAATAGCACTAAAAGAGGGCCATCATCTGTCCGCCAGCAAAACGCCATTTCACTGACGGGCTGATGATAGCCCAACATTGAATGCTGGCTTGGTAGCTTCGTGATTTTTCAGGGAATCTGGATCAGTATTGCTAAGAAACCCTATATTTTGTGATTTTTCAGGAGGGTCTGGACCCCCTGTCCCCCCCTCTGGGTGCGCACATGGGTGGCTGTCAGTGTACAGACAGACCAAGAAAGGGTTGAAACTTATATGCCTATAATACACTACTAAAGCAGGAGCCACAGAAATTACTGTTAAAAGCTAATAGAATTTAAAATTTGATCAGTTTGGTTTTGTCAAATAGAAACTGTAATCTATTTGACAAAACCAAAGATGCAGATGGGCTGTCAAACTTCAAATTTAGGGTCCACAAATGGGCCTCGACGTGAGAAAATCTTTCTTTGGTGTTTGTGAACAACAAAGACACAGAGCATCCTGAGCATCCAGGC
This sequence comes from Loripinus fragilis, assembly GCA_964019695.1. Lineage (NCBI taxonomy): Eukaryota > Metazoa > Mollusca > Bivalvia > Lucinida > Lucinidae > Loripinus > Loripinus fragilis. The sequence continues at coordinate 50,680,552 of OZ026531.1, forward strand.
AGACTGATCAGTGCCTTTGTTATTTGATGTTTGGAAAGTGTCATAGCTAAACTTGCTACAAGCCAAATTTCAATTTCATAGCTAGTCTCAGTAGCTGAGGAGACTGGTTTGAGGCTTGCTATGTCGGAAACTCCCAAGACAGGTTTTATTGTGACAAGGTCCAAATGAAATAATAACAGTTATTTAAATGTTCTTTAATTTCAAAAATTTTCTGTTTCTGTTCTCAAATAAAATGTTTGTTATCAGGACAGAAATTCACAAAATGCTTGTCAGAACAGCAAACGAAAATGCCACAAACCGAATAAAAATCCAAATAGTAGCCAAATTATGAAGGTTTTAATTTTTAATTAGGCGAAAATATGCAAGAGACTCATATGACGTCATATACTTACAACTAAAAGTAACTTTACACTTTTTACTATGGTATATATCTTAACTATTTTAGATTTTATCCAAATAAAATATTTTATTATATACCTATAACCGATACCACCTTAGAACTGTCTGTTTTCTGACCATCTGATACAGAAAGCCGGATCAACGAACTGAGGTTTTCTGAATCCATATCACTATCCTTTAAAACGAGGCTAACGTCAGTTACCTGCTTTTGCGGTGACGTTACGTTAAGTAAATTGCAAGCATGGAACCAGAGACGGAAAACATGTTGACGTGACGTCAAGAAACGTAACATTATGTCAAACGTTCCCGCAATTTTTCGGGATTAAAGTCCAAAACAGGTTTTAAAATCAGAAAGAATGTCAGAAAAAGGCATATAATAAACATATTATCATAATAGTAACTTGATCTGGCGTATAGTATCACGTCTCGTGGATGAGGCCCTACCATTGGATCACCCTCGACGCTACGCGTCTCGGGTGATCCGATGGTATGACCTCATCCACTGGACGTGATACAATACGCCAGATCAAGTTACTATTATGATAATATGTATGGGATGAGCTCCTGGCACTTGCCCAAAATAAATCACGACAAACAACTAAGAAAAATTAATCTACTTCGAGTTATCTGTGATTCAATAAAAACACAAAATCTGCATTTCCTCACAAAATCCTTGGTAAATCTAGGGTTTTAACATGCTATTTTAGCGGCCATCGATTGCCCATAAAAATACTGGCCAGACATATTGTCTTTAAGGTTTGACGGTTAGATTTTGGCAGTATCTTAAAGTTTGCAAACATTGAAATTACCTCCCTTTGAATTAAAACAATACTAAACTTAAGTCCTTTCTAAAAGCTTTATCTTTAATTGCATTCATTTTTTTCAGTGAACAGACTGGACTTCTGCCAAGAGTATGTGACGAGATAATCTAATTAAAATTCCCATCAGTTTGGAAGAAAAATGACAATTAATTTGTAATGGTAAATTTCATTATAAGCACTGTTAAGTTCGCATTAAAGGGTTTGGTCGTAAGCTTACCTCTCTAAATTTGTGTTACTCGAAGGGTAATCCAAGCATATTTGATGTTTAAAAAACAATTAGATAACATGCCTTTCAGACTGGGTATTTAAAATTAAAAATTGTCCAACCTCAAAGCTACAGTAACACATCAAAATTGATAGGTTTTGGAAAAGTTTCTTTGCCCCCTTGCATGTTTCATTAGGGCCTTGTGATTGCATTTATGACAGCAAAAACATAAAATTCAAATGTCTTATGAATGGTTTATCAGGCTTTATCATATGACGTCGCGTCTGGGAGTGAAATAACGCCATGCAATAAAATCGATAAACCACTAGTGGTTTATAGATTTATGGGAAACGTTATGGCGTCCATAACAACGTTGCGTACATAATGACAAAAGCATAACGTTTTTACGCCAGAAATGAGATTTCAAAGTATTTGTCATATGATAAATAGAATCTAACATTCGTGCTCTTGTATTATTGAATTTATTAAACTCGTTGCGAAAAATAGATAAAATGCTCGGCAAGCCTCGCATTTTATCTCTTTTCCCCAACTCGTTTAATAAATTCAATAAAACATGAGCACTCATGCAAGATCCTCTATTTAATATGAATCAAGCACATTTAATATATCACTTACCAATACCCAGAAGAGGTATATATAGAAACAGTGTAAAGTTACTTTTGAAGTATATAATGTATTTGAAATAATTACATCTAAAATTTTCATTTATTTTAATATTTTAAAGTTAAAGTGTAAAGTTACTTTTGGTCTTAAGCATATAATGTATTTGAAATAATTAAATCTATTTTTTTCATTTATTTGGTATTTTTCAATATTTTATTTGCTTGTGTTTGCAAACAACAAAGACACAGACCAGCTTGCACATCCCTGCAGAATGATCAGTGCCTTTGTTATTTGATGTTTTGAAAGTACCATATCTAAACTTGCTACAAGTGAAATTTCAATTTTCTTGCTAGTCCCAGTAGCTGAGAAGACTGGTTTGAGTATATAATGTATTTGAAATAATTAAATCTAATATTTTTCAATATTTTATTTGCTGAAAATGATAAAATAGAACATTTTCATAAAGAAGTGTAACAGCACTGTTTTAATTGCCTAGGAACTGCACTACATCGAGAATAACATTTAGAACTAGAGGACCTGAATGTCCTGAAGCGCTCACCTGATCTCCTTAATAATGTTAAAAAAGCTCAAGGTCAACTTAGACATATTTTGTTTTACCATTTATGGGCATGGTGGCAATTTTGGTCAAGTGACCTAAACAAGTATCATATTTATATTTAGGCCATGAGCTGATTGAGATGTCGGTACCATCCGAGCTGAACAGATCCCCCTACGCTTTTTGATAAGATGAACATGTAAAGGGTCAGAAAAGTATTGGGGACGTGTCTGAGTGGTAGCTTTATGGTCTAAATCTTAGTGTAAACTACGATACCGCCAAAAATTAAAATAATTCACAAAACTTTCATGGAACTAAAATGAATGGAAAAACTGTTAATATGTAAACAAATGACAGTGAAGATAAAAGAAATTATCACATAGGAGCCATTTTCATAAATGTTTGATAATTAGTAGGGGTCTTAATGATGTTTATGTTAAATTTTAAGAAGCTCCGCAAAAATTTGTGAAATCAAACAATATTGTTTTGTCCTGTAAATGCATTAGGGAACAAAATCAGTTTTTTCTATATGTAGCAGGCAGCAAATTAAATATCCTTTCTTTATCTGTAATTGCATTTACATTATCTTATATACTTTTTGATTTATGGTCAGTTGAAGAACCCTACCCCTATACTAAAACTTTTTGTAAACAAGGATATTCGTTTGCTGTAATCCACTTATAAATGCAGAAGTGATAAAAAGATGAAGCACATATCAATTCATTCAATTTAACAGAACTGCAAGACATATAGGGATGTTAAATGTTTAAAAAAACATACACCTATGCCTACTGCTGACGGTAACGTATATAACAAATATGAAAATTAAAGGTCTGTACTTCTGATTCCCCTTTACTATTGTGGTTTTATTGGCAAATGAAGTGAATAGTTGCAAACTACACATAATTGCTAGCCAAACGATAAAAAAAATACATCACACTATCCCAATGTGCGACTTTATTTTAACAAAATAAGGCAGTATCTTATATATGTTTATCAACTGAATACTCAATATGAATTTGGAGTTCAAACAGCCCGGTGATTTCTGAGAAAAAGATGTTTACGATACATATTGGCAGTCCAAACTGAGATCAATGATCAACTTGACCTTTCGTGCTTATATAAAACCAGTCTCATTAGGTTTAACATTTCTTGCAAAGTATTATGATTCTGCTTTAACAGTTATGGAAAAATAAACATTTCAACATTGCCGTAAAAAAGGTCAAGGTCAACCCAGATTCATCATTTATGCAAACCTGGTAGGGCTCAAATCTCATTGACCATTGGCCTTTTGGTTCCAGAGAAGATATTTAAAGGGTTTTTTCCTTACAGGAGCATGGTGGCCATCTTGGCCATGTGACCATTAACATTTGTTATAAATTTACTCTCCATATGAAATTTGAGTCTCCATTGGTTTCTGAGAAAACAATGTTTTAATATATTGATTGGACTCCTTTATTAGGACCTTGGTTGAAAGTTCAAGGGTCAACCATTGACCTTTGGAACTTATTTATAGCCATTGTCTCTTAACATATCTATTTGGCTTCAACAGTATCAAAAAAATCAATTTTCCAAAACTTTTCCTAAAATTTCCAATTTTAATGCATTAGAAAGCAAATTTGACCTTGATGTAAAGTAGGTCAAGGTCAACCTATGATCATCATTTGAACAAATTTGGTAAGGCCCACATCCCAGGCAAGCATACACCAGGATTTTTAAGCCTGACAGCTGAACACACATAGAAATCTGTATGCCTGTCATATGCAAGACCTCTTGACTGAAATAGCTATCAATGTCATCCAGGAAGCCCTAGATCTAGTCTAACCAAAAGATGGCAAAAAGCTCTTGCAGGTACAATGGTTATACAAACTGTAATAGAGCTTGGCTACATACCTGGATTAGTGCCTTGCATTGGCAGCTTGCCCTCAGGGTAGACATTTGCAATTTAGTATGCTCACACAAGCTGAGTGCCAATGGCAGCAAGGTTTGGCCCACTAAGATCAATACAGACAAAGGCACTTTGAAGAGAACTGCTCAGTGCTACTGCCCACTTTGGTTTCTGGATTAACCCTTCTCTCTTGTGACCGTCCTGACCATGTCAGCGGAAATCAGCATTGAAATGGGGCCCCATTTTTATTTCAATGCTGTTTTCTAGTTAACTGCATCAGGACAGGATTGTCACAAAAAATAGGTCAATATCAAAAGCCAAAATTGACAATTGCCAACACCATAGGTCTCTCCAAAGTTGTGTTGTCTGCATTGGCCTTGGTGGACCAAATTTGAAGCCTCAAATGCATGTTTACAATTGTGAGACAGTCAGAGGGTTAACTTAGCTGCCAACCTGGACCAGTGTCTTGTCTTTTCAGGCTACCTACAGGGTTAAATATTTGTGAGCTGGTATGAAAATGTTACATACCGAGTCCAAAGCCTTCATATGGTTCTGGAGAAGATTTTTAAAGGGTTTTACCATATTTGGTCATTATGGTCATGTCGACTACCCTGGTCATGTGACCAGAACAATTTGTATTAATTTTGGCTAACTTATCATAAGGAGTCTTCATATAAAATTTGAGTTCACTTGGCCTAATGGTTTCTGAGAAAAAATGTTTTAATTTAATAATGGGACTACAATATGAGCGGCCTTGGCTGAAAGGTCAACCATGACCTTTGAAACCTATTTATAACCATTGTGACATAAGGCTAAACGAATCAAGTGAGAATAAGGACTTTGGCTTTAGTAGTTTTCAAAAAATCGAACTTTTCAAAAATTTCCCCATTTAAATGCATTTGGAAGCAAATTTGACCTTGATATTAAGTAGGTCAAGGTCAACCTAGGATCATCATTTGAATAAACTTGGTAGGCCTTGCATCCCCAATGCTACATACCAAGTCCCATTCTGGTTCTTGAGAAGAAGATTTTTAAGGGCTTTTACCACATATGGCATGGTAGCTATCTTAGTCATGTGACCATGACCATTTGATCCAACTTTCTTTCCCAAATACTAAGGAGTCTCAATATGAAATTTGTGTCAAATAAGGCCAGTGGTCTCAGAGAAGAAGATGTTAGAAAATGTTGATGGATGGAAGGACAACGAATGGAATGACGCCATGGGTCACTGGTAAACTATTAGCTTCGACTCAGGTTAGCTAAAAAGCTTGTCTAAAACCATAATGTGGGCAGAGCTTATTTGTTAATTTGCAAAATTTTAAAACTTGCATAATTTTTGACTTGGTTAGATATTTTTGATGGGGATTTCAGCATTTTGTTTCTTTCATTATTTTCTTTTAAAATGAGAGGGGTTTCAGTTTTTTTTCCGTTTCAGTTTACCTTTAACAATGTGCACAAATCAACAGACTAATAATGGCCTAAAGTTTCAAGTTACTTCAAGCTCATATGAAATGTTATTTATGGTCATTAAAATATTTCAGAAGAGATCATGCAATTAGAATGAATTTACATGTTAACCCAGAGAAGACCTGATCAGCCTATGCATTTGCACAGACTGGTCACTCAGTCTTCACTGTGTACTCAATGTGACCTTCCTACATACAAAAAGGACTCTGATCAGTCTACACAAATGCGCAGGCTGGTCTAGTCTTCAATGGGTGGGAATGAGCCTTATATCTTGAGAAAGCCTTCTGGGTTCCCCACAAGGCAACTTGGCACAAAACAGCCTTAGTACGCTATACTACCAAAGCAGTGAACAACAAAGGAGTTGATCAGCACATAAAGCATCACCTACAATTTGCAGCAGACGACAATTTTAAATTTTGCCGCTTTTTCAATAACAAATAAGGCATATTTCATGAGAAGTCTTTGCTTTACTATCAATAAACAACCAAAAAAACCCTCTGTTTTTGCAAAAAGCGTTCGTTTATTGCTCTAGAAGAAGGCATACAAGTCGAGCATAACAATGACAGTACTACAGCTGGCGTACCACCAAGAACCGGATTAAATTAAGTATCTAGAATTCGATTTCTGTGAATAACCTTTTGGTTCAGTTTAAAAAACAAAATAAATCTAGTCTAACCTTAGTTATGACCACCTTAATTAAAACCTGGTTCTTCATAATACTCAGCCTTACAAATTCATATAAAAGCCTTCTTACCAAATATAAACTTGACCGTACCTCCCTTGACTGAGGTGACTGCCGCCCAGCCCAAAAAACCTCTTATTTATATATTCTCTTTTAAAATTTTCTCTCATCTTTTTTGAGGAAACTAGCTGTAGTTTACATGCAAATGCAGACGACCTCAAGGAGAAAGTGGCAAACCAACACTCTAGGCCAAGTTAAAGTGAATTTGCTCATAGGAACAAATTCACTTACTTTGTAAAAGCCAAAACTAATTTTCTGTACAATAGCTAAATTTAGAGTAAATGTTTGGTATTTCTTATATAAGTTCATTAAATTCTATTTTAATGAAAAATATGAAAAAAACGATGTTGACTTCTAGAAAGAACGCTTAGGAATGAGCCCACCTTGCCTATAACTATTCAGCAAGAAAGCATGCACACTTGCCGCTTATTTATAATCTATAAATATTTACACCAGTAAAACCTGTTTTACCGCATCGGTGAATACGTTTATCTACTGTAACGCTTAAGACAAAAATTTTCTGCTATACTTCGAAACGCAGAAAATTAATAGTCTTTGCTTTACTATCAATAAACAACCAAAAAACCCTCTGTTTTTGCAAAAAGCGTTCGTTTATTGCTCTAGGGATACAAATTACGTGGCTGATTATTCAAATTGTGTGCCAAATATTCACCCGCGTAAGATATATTCATAAATTCAAAGTTTTTGAAATTTGAAGCCTGCTATCAATGGAATCGTCTATATACCCATCTTTACTTATATCACAACGCCACCGCCCATGCCTTTTCAAACACCTATCATTTACCCCAGCCCTTGCTGCAGTGGTCGCGCCACCAGCGCGTAAATTATGCAGACCTAAATTTAAACATGGATTCACAGCTTTAAGCTTACCAACTAAGCATTCTTTTGTTCTTGTATAACTTAAAGGCTTGTTTTTTGTTATCAATTTGCATATACTACCAGACCTATAAACAGGTTTAAACAAAAATTGAGTAGATGTCAGATCTATATCTGCTAGTACCACATACTTCTGCAACATTTGATATGGACAGGCATTACTTTCCCCTTTAGCTATTAAAACTTCGTTACCAGATCTGTATTGGTCCGTTTTACTAGATTCAATTTGCAAACTTAGATATGCATCACGAAATTGAACATTGCAGCATTTTAAATTTCTCAATTCGTCATATCTTAAAAAGCCAGAAAAAGCAATTAAAATCATTGCTAAATCCCTAACTTGTAAAAGATCTTCAGAATTTTTAGTAGCATTAGAAGAACAGAGTTCAATAAGCATATCTGTTGTGACAACATCTTTTTTAGTAACTTTTGAAGACCGTAAACGTTTGGCAGATTCAAGCAAATTGGTAACGAAGCCATTCTCAGTTGGATCATTTTCTCCATTTATCCTATGAACCCATTTTATGCTATACACAATTGAAGAGATAACACAGTATGTAACACACTTATCTAGCAATTCTGTCAAAAATAATGCTATGTGAATTGGTTGTGCTGGCATAACATCATAACCGTTTTTGTCACAAAACAGCTTCCATTTGTTAAAGTAACTATAATATTTTTTAACAGTACCGTCACTTTTAGACTGTAAAATGTATCTACACATAGATTTCACTTTCTGATCGTCTTGTACTCCTCCATCTTTCAAAGCTTGTTCAATGGTATCTTTCAGACCAACACCTGAAAAAAGATGCATTCTGTCAATATTACAAAAATCTTATTTTCAGTGCCAACATGCGAAAATGCAGAGGTTTCTTCGAGAAAACACCATTATTTCCTTTTCCTTGCTTGATTGCACAGTACCTAGAAATGTATCGAAAATCTTCTATAAAGTACTTAAATGCGCCATTGTTCTCCACTAGTTGTACCCAAAATGGAGCTGAAATCCACTCTGGAATCACAAGCGTACCGCAGGCCCTGTCTTGCCCTAATTTTGATAAACACATTGATATAAGTCGAGGTGGGGGAACCATCCAATTGCATTCTCTGCTCCAGCATTGATCAAAAGCATTGACTGCCTCTGCCTCTGGAAGCCACCATCTAGAATTAAATCGTAAACATTTACAATTATAATTTGATGAAAATCTGTCGATGGTATGTGGGCCCCAAGTTCTATCTAAAATCCTGAAAACACTGTCATTAATTTCCCAATCATCACAATCAAATGAGCGTGATAAATAATCTGCCCTTTCATTTAAATGTCTTGGAATCCACTCAGAGATTATTGTGATGTTGTGCTTTTTACAAAAGTCATAAATATCAATAGCAATTATTTGCAGGTCCTTTTTCATGCTTCCTGCCTTTAATATTGATTTTACATTTCTATTATCAGAAATATCTTTATCTTTCTGTTTGCAAGGATTTCTGATTTACTCAATAAAATTCTTCTAACCGTCTCAAGTTCTCTCCACGTTGAACTTCTTACCTTTTCATCATTAGACCAAATTCCTATGACCTCTTATTCTCCTGTATTATTGTCATCTGCAAGCTTACCAAATGACGCATCAACTGCAGTATTTCCAGCAATGCTATAACCATTACCAATACCACCGTCATACATGACCAAACTGCCAGCACAAGTGGCTTCACTGATGTTACATACATCATCTATACCATCAATAATGGCAGGTTCTCTTTTGTCAACAGCCTGAATACCATGGCATTTTCTACTATTCCTTTCACCAGGAAACATACAGCCATTAGCTGTAATACTACCATCAAATATGGCGTCACTGTTACCACCTACCCTACTAACACCTTTCTCCTTATTGCATGAGTCAGTTATAGCTAAAGCATCACTTTTACAACAGCATTGCTTTGATTGACCTTCTAAAGAGGTGCTAACATTACCTTCAAAGTTTCTGTTTTGTACATTCTTGTGGTCTTTCTGACAAACTACAGAATAGTTCATCACAGGTGCCCTGCCAATGCACAAATACCCACCATAGCCTTCGCTACTTGCATCACAAAATATCTCAATGTCTGAACTAAAATCTACACTCAATGGACGACCCATCCTATTCAATTCCTTCATATTGCTCTTCCAAAATTTAAGCTCACATAATGCATCTGCTGTCACCATAACTAATGCTTTCCAGCTTGCTCTACTTATGATAAACTCATGTAGAGCTCTTGTTCTTAAACACACAAGTTTGCCAAAAACGGCCTGCATTGAAATAATCTGCCCAACAACCGATGCCAATGCTCGGACTCTGACTAGAAATGTCTTGCAAATAGTTTCCAACATGGATTCTATTGCTTGAGATGCCCTTTCGATTCTCTCATAAGTGACAAACAACTTACCTTGACTCATGTCCAATATATATCCCAACCAAGTCTTCACACTCGTCGGATCCCAATGACACTTATCATGGGCCAATAGGAAACCAAACTCTATTAAAGTAGCACGTACATGTGTGCTTAATTGCAAAGCAGCATCATATTTCTTGTGTCCGCCTATCCCATCGTCTAAATACATTACCACCTTGTGACCTTGACTTCTCAAAAACTTGACCACCACTCTTAATACCTTGGAAAAGATGTGACCTGCTGTGGCTATACCAAAAGGGAGAACACAGAAAACAAAATACCTTGTTACTTTATCAATTGTAATAGAGAAACCTAGATATTGTGTATGTTCTGATTTTATAGAAATATGGTGAAACGCTCCCTTAAGGTCATATGAAAATAAATATGAGCCTAAATCGAACATTTCCAATGCAGTGTTTATGTCTTCATATTTGTATTTGTATTGAATCAAATATTGATTTATATGACGGCAATCCAACACTAACCTTGGCTTTCCTGTCCTATTAAAGGCTACTGTTAAAGGGTTTGTCACAAACGGTACTTCTGTTACCTCCTTTACACAACCTTTCTCCAACAGTTTACATACCTCTTCCTTAACAAATCCCATATTTTCCCTTGCAGACTTATTATTTTGCATGCGTTTAACGGGAGGTAACTCCCTAAATGGTAAAGTATAACCTTCAGTTACTACCCTCATAATATATTCATTTGCACCTGCTGTTTCCCATGCACTTTTAGCAGATTTGAGCCTACCTACTGGAGAATCAGACTGGTTATTTTTTCTCCATAATTCATTACTCTCAGTTCTTTTTTCAATTGAATTTTGTGTGGGTTCATTTGGACCAAATTTATCACATGTAAGCTTACTATCAACAATGTTTTGTTTTTCATTCCCCTTCAAATACATTTCTTTGTCATTACCTCTACTTATTTCTAAAATACTTATCTTATTATTCTGTCTTGGCAATTCAGGACAATCTTTCTTCCAGTGTCCTGACTTCCTGCAGAAGAAGCAAAGACCAGGTCTCCGACTGTCTGAGAACATAGACTGCTCCCTCACATGTGCAGGTGGAGTACTAACTGCAGTAGACGACCATCTACCGTATGGAGTAAACCGACGTTGGCTTTTCTTCATCTTTTGTTGTTTGGCTTTTCTGTTAGCTCTAGACTCTGCTCTTAATAATCGTTTTTCATCGTCTGAATCTTCTACCAGGGGGTTTATATCATATTCTTTAACCGTTCTCCAACCCATCTCTGAATCATCCGCTATTCTTATCAGCTTCTGTCGGTGACCGATGATCTCTTTTCCTGAAAAAACACCAATTCATGGGTCCTAAAAACTTGTCTTTAAGTAATGTAAAAGACTGAAATAAAACACATATATGCACCAGAATGCCAAAACATCCACTCTTGTAAAATGTACAACCAAATTTATTATTATTATTATTATTATTATTATTATTGTTATTATTATTATTATTATTGCATTCCATACTTTGATCGATCATAGAACATTCAAAATGATGCAAGTTGAATGCTACTATACATTATGCTGTGAGTGTGTGCGTTAACAATTTTTGTGAGTGTGTGCGTTTACTATATCTCATGTGTACGCTTCATAAACAATCGACCTTTTTACTATGCCGGGAATAACTTTTACGCAGCATTATAATGTACATTATAACATATGCCTTAAAATAGCGATAATCACCTTCAGAAATTTTTTCTCTGGCTGCTAATGAAGCAGAATCCCCGCTTCTTTCGAGGGCTGCGTCCGCATCTTGAAATTTGCCCAAAACTTTTACATTAAACTTGTACTGGTCTTCGCAGCTTTTTCTTTTAAAGGTGTACCCTTCATGCATCAAAATGTTAGTCTGCATTTTGGCCATTTGACTGTCTGACAACTTTTGCTGGTTTTCACTTATCTTGTTTTGCATTGAATCCAACTTCGATGTCATCAACTGTTCGAATGCTCCCAACAAATTCGTCTGAGCCTCGCTCACCGCTGCCCTCACTTTCTCTTGAACCATAACTTCAACCTCGGGTTCCATGCCTGCTCGACTTGAATGCCTTCTTGATAACGAATGGAAAAAACGATGTTGACTTCTAGAAAGAACGCTTAGGAATGAGCCCACCTTGCCTATAACTATTCAGCAAGAAAGCATGCACACTTGCCGCTTATTTATAATCTATAAATATTTACACCAGTAAAACCTGTTTTACCGCATCGGTGAATACGTTTATCTACTGTAACGCTTAAGACAAAAATTTTCTGCTATACTTCGAAACGCAGAAAATTAATATTATCGGCTGGCAGACAATTCTCATGAAATTTCATACCTTATTTTTTTCAAAAATTAAGAAAGATGTTGCAAAATTTGTCATCTGCTGCAGTTGTGATTGGCGCTTTAAGGGTTAGCATGTTTTTATCATAATGTTCAAGCCATTAGTTGCTGCTTCTTCATATGCCATCTTGTTTTAAACAAATTAGTGCTCTGCTCATTGTAGAATTTTCCCAATCTTGAAGTTGATGGCACCAGAGATGTTCCAAGCTTGATAATATTGTATTCTGAAAGAAAAAAAGTACCATAAATATTTGGACACCCTAAAATTTTGCTATAAACTCTTTGTCTCCTCAATATTTATGTCTACAGTGGATGCTTATGAGTATACATATACCTATTTAACTCATTGCCTACTAGTGTTGTCTGTTCAGATCAGTCCCGACAAAAATCTGGGCCTGATCTGGATCCAACTGTTTGACACTCAGGCGGTATTCCTGAAAGAATTTTTCAGAAAAAAAAAAGATTTTAAAAATAAATCAGCAGATGACAAAAAAAGCATGAAAAATTTCCTATATTTTGAAAGTATTTTTGGAAGAAATTTAAATTTAAATTTTAAAATTTTATTGAATTTTAGTTTGAATTTTAAATTTTTCTTAAAATCATTTTTAAAGCCTGGTTCTCTCGAGGGAAGACTCAAATTGCATTATATTCCAGAAAATGCAATTAAATGGCCATACACAAACAGTTTTGACCAGGATTTGACTAATCAATCCGAGCAGGCTGACCGTGATACTCCGTTTTTGCAGACTGGCTAGCACTGCCATGCAAGTTGATTTTTGTGATTGTATTCCCTTTTCTACTGAAATGTGCTATGAGTGCTTACTCACTTTAACCGTACCAGTATGGTGACATAGCATATGGGTATTTATTAAAACACTCTTAGGATACTTACACTCATTAGAACCGCCTCATAGAGATGGCACTTAAAGGCACAATGATGAGGATCCGCAGGGACTGGTCGGGACCATTCCCCCAAGCAGGTTCCCTTGCCTCATTGCTTAGACCAATAAAATTCAATTGTATTTGGCTGTTCAACAAATCAACTGCAGCCCCCCCCCCCCCCCCCCCCCCCCCCCCCCCGCTTCACCGGAGATCAAATTTTGTTCTTATTTCGACCACGCAAGCAGTAGTATTGTTTGGTACTCATTAGAGTTGCCTCACACTCTAAATTGTTTATGAAGCTACTCATTAGAACCGCCTCGCACAGATAATGATATAACACAGTTATTAAAGCTCATTTAGTTACCTAACTCCCAATGAAGCACTTTCACACAGATACTCGTATTATGTGCTTAAGCGGGTTGTGATATTTCTCGTTCGACGAGGCCGTTCTAATGAGTAATCTTTACTTACAGTCTTTTCAGAAATTTCAAATTTGGGATATAGTTTCATCAAAAAAAGAGGATGAGCAATTTCCATTATGATATGGGCATTAAATCTAGACCTAGGTCTCAAATCTTTCCCACTCTGCCCATTTTGGTTGCATGTAAATTACGGAATATTTCACATTCAGAACTAGCAGTGTAGATCATGATAAGAATGAAATGATGTGTTTCCTCGAGCATCAGGCACTCATCAGTGAAGCTGCTCTACTTCAGACACAAAGTAAGTGGTATAAATTGCTGTTTTCAGCATGCTTGGGTGCAACATAGCTTGGTTTTGGGGGCAAATTTGAATGTGATTCAAAACTGTTAGCGATTTTGCTTAAAATCACTTTAAAATTTGATTTTTTAGCTTCAGTTTTTAAATTTTGTAACTAAAGTTTATGTGAGATTATCCTTTAATGACTCTTACAGATGCCTAAACTTTCTTTTTTGCTTTTGGGTTATTGAGATTCGTTGAAATAATTGAAACTATGAACTTTTTCATCAGACTAGTTTGAATAATTGAACTTTTGCTTGTGTCAGCTTGTGAGGGGGGTCACATATGAAATCCTGGATTTGTATCGCTATTTGGTGACTGAGTTAGTCTTTTTGGGCGATTATTTGCTTAACTATATGAGTTTGATATGTCATAGAGACAAAATTTAAAAATTCGAAAATTTGCAGATTCTTGAAGGTATTAGTACACAATTACAGTCTTCCGGTTTGGTAGCCCACGAAAATAGTACCTTTAGAAATTTAGCACTTGCCGTTTCTGGGCCCTTTATGGCGTAAATGGGTGCTTTATTCGACTTTAAATGTACATGTAATTCAACATTGGTCTATATTTGTCAGGCTGATGCAGAAAAATGCATCTTTGTGTGGACTATTTTGTCAAAGACTCCCGGCGCACTCCCCAGGTAACGTCTGACGCGGGTCGGATTTCAGCCCGGATTTTTTGACTGTTCCCCAAAGAACGGAGAATGCTGAGAAAACGAGATTATCAAGGTAGGTTGTCTTTTCACTTTTTTGATAGGTGAATGACAGATCTTGCCACTCACAGACAGAAAAAGGTCCAAGCAATGTCATGGAAAAATTTGCAGATGCTCGAATTCTGCCTTTTTACATGGAGTTGAATGGGACCGATTAATTGTGCACCGAACCCTTTATAAGAGAGAAGGTGAAAAAAACGAAAATCTTTGTAAAACAGTCATTTTTCAATGAATTCAGATGAAATTTCGCACACAGATCAGGAATCAAAATAGAAATAATTTGAAAGTATTTTTGGAAGAAATTTAATTTTAAAATTTTATTGAATTTTAGTTTAAATTTTAAATTTTTCTTAAAATCATTTTTAAAGCCTGGTTCTCTCGAGGGAAGACTCAAATTGCATTATATTCCAGAAAATGCAATTAAATGGCCATACACAAACAGTTTTGACCAGGATTTGACTAATCAATCCGAGCAGGCTGACCGTGATACTCCGTTTTTGCAGACTGGCTAGCACTGCCATGCAAGTTGATTTTTGTGATTGTATTCCCTTTTCTACTGAAATGTGCTATGAGTGCTTACTCACTTTAACCGTACCAGTATGGTGACATAGCATATGGGTATTTATTAAAACACTCTTAGGATACTTACACTCATTAGAACCGCCTCATAGAGATGGCACTTAAAGGCACAATGATGAGGATCCGCAGGGACTGGTCGGGACCATTCCCCCAAGCAGGTTCCCTTGCCTCATTGCTTAGACCAATAAAATTCAATTGTATTTGGCTGTTCAACTCACCGGGTCGAGGCTGTACTAATTTGAACACAAACTTAAACTTTTTCAGCTAAACAAATCAACTGCAGCCCCCCCCCCCTCCCCGCTTCACCGGAGATCAAATTTTGTTCTTATTTTGACCACGCAAGCAGTAGTATTGTTTGGTACTCATTAGAGTCGCCTCACACTCTAAATTGTTTATGAAGTTACTCATTAGAACCGCCTCGCACAGATAATGATATAACACAGTTATTAAAGCTCATTTAGTTACCTAACTCCCAATGAAGCACTTTCACACAGATACTCGTATTATGTGCTTAAGCGGGTTGTGATATTTCTCGTTCGACGAGGCCGTTCTAATGAGTAATCTTTACTTACAGTCTTTTCAGAAATTTCAAATTTGGGATATAGTTTCATCAAAAAAAGAGGATGAGCAATTTCCATTATGATATGGGCATTAAATCTAGACCTAGGTCTCAAATCTTTCCCACTCTGCCCATTTTGGTTGCATGTAAATTACGGAATATTTCACATTCAGAACTAGCAGTGTAGATCATGATAAGAATGAAATGATGTGTTTCCTCGAGCATCAGGCACTCATCAGTGAAGCTGCTCTACTTCAGACACAAAGTAAGTGGTATAAATTGCTGTTTTCAGCATGCTTGGGTGCAACATAGCTTGGTTTTGGGGGCAAATTTGAATGTGATTCAAAACTGTTCGCGATTTTGCTTAAAATCACTTTAAAATTTGATTTTTTAGCTTCAGTTTTTAAATTTTGTAACTAAAGTTTATGTGAGATTATCCTTTAATGACTCTTACAGATGCCTAGACTTTCTTTTTTGCTTTTGGGTTATTGAGATTCGTTGAAATAATTGAAACTATGAACTTTTTCATCAGACTAGTTTGAATAATTGAACTTTTGCTGGTGTCAGCTTGTGAGGGGGGTCACATATGAAATCCTGGATTTGTATCGCTATTTGGTGACTGAGTTAGTCTTTTTGGGCGATTATTTGCTTAACTATATGAGTTTGATATGTCATAGAGACAAAATTTAAAAATTCGAAAATTTGCAGATTCTTATAAGAGAGAAGGTGAAAAAAACGAAAATTTTTGTAAAACAGTCATTTTTCAATGAATTCAGATGAAATTTCGCACACAGATCAGGAATCAAAATAGAAATAATTTAAAAGTATTTTTGGAAGAAATTTAAATTTAAATTTTAAAATTTTATTGAATTTTAGTTTAAATTTTAAATTTTTCTTAAAATCATTTTTAAAGCCTGGTTCTCTGGAGGGAAGACTCAAATTGCATTATATTCCAGAAAATGCAATTAAATGGCCATACACAAACAGTTTTGACCAGGATTTGACTAATCAATCCGAGCAGGCTGACCGTGATACTCCGTTTTTGCAGACTGGCTAGCACTGCCATGCAAGTTGATTTTTGTGATTGTATTCCCTTTTCTACTGAAATGTGCTATGAGTGCTTACTCACTTTAACCGTACCAGTATGGTGACATAGCATATGGGTATTTATTAAAACACTCTTAGGATACTTACACTCATTAGAACCGCCTCATAGAGATGGCACTTAAAGGCACAATGATGAGGATCCGCAGGGACTGGTCGGGACCATTCCCCCAAGCAGGTTCCCTTGCCTCATTGCTTAGACCAATAAAATTCAATTGTATTTGGCTGTTCAACTCACCGGGTCGAGGCTGTACTAATTTGAACACAAACTTAAACTTTTTCAGCTAAACAAATCAACTGCAGCCCCCCCCCCCCCCCCCCCCCCCCCCCCCCCCGCTTCACCGGAGATCAAATTTTGTTCTTATTTCGACCACGCAAGCAGTAGTATTGTTTGGTACTCATTAGAGTCGCCTCACACTCTAAATTGTTTATGAAGCTACTCATTAGAACCGCCTCGCACAGATAATGATATAACACAGTTATTAAAGCTCATTTAGTTACCTAACTCCCAATGAAGCACTTTCACACAGATACTCGTATTATGTGCTTAAGCGGGTTGTGATATTTCTCGTTCGACGAGGCCGTTCTAATGAGTAATCTTTACTTACAGTCTTTTCAGAAATTTCAAATTTGGGATATAGTTTCATCAAAAAAAGAGGATGAGCAATTTCCATTATGATATGGGCATTAAATCTAGACCTAGGTCTCAAATCTTTCCCACTCTGCCCATTTTGGTTGCATGTAAATTACGGAATATTTCACATTCAGAACTAGCAGTGTAGGTCATGATAAGAATGAAATGATGTGTTTCCTCGAGCATCAGGCACTCATCAGTGAAGCTGCTCTACTTCAGACACAAAGTAAGTGGTATAAATTGCTGTTTTCAGCATGCTTGGGTGCAACATAGCTTGGTTTTGGGGGCAAATTTGAATGTGATTCAAAACTGTTCGCGGTTTTGCTTAAAATCACTTTAAAATTTGATTTTTTAGCTTCAGTTTTTAAATTTTGTAACTAAAGTTTATGTGAGATTATCCTTCAATGACTCTTACAGATGCCTAAACTTTCTTTTTTGCTTTTGGGTTATTGAGATTCGTTGAAATAATTGAAACTATGAACTTTTTCATCAGACTAGTTTGAATAATTGAACTTTTGCTTGTGTCAGCTTGTGAGGGGGGTCACATATGAAATCCTGGATTTGTATCGCTATTTGGTGACTGAGTTAGTCTTTTTGGGCAATTATTTGCTTAACTATATGAGTTTGATATGTCATAGAGACAAAATTTAAAAATTCGAAAATTTGCAGATTCTTGAAGGTATTAGTACATAATTAGTCTTCCGGTTTGGTAGCCCACGAAAATAGTACCTTTAGAAATTTAGCACTTGCCGTTTCTGGGCCCTTTATGGCGTAAATGGGTGCTTTATTCGACTTTAAATGTACATGTAATTCAACATTGGTCTATATTTGTCAGGCTGATGCAGAAAAATGCATCTTTGTGTGGACTATTTTGTCACAGACTCCCGGCGCACTCCCCAGGTAACGTCTGACGCGGGTCGGATTTCAGCCCGGATTTTTTGACTGTTCCCCAAAGAACGGAGAATGCTGAGAAAACGAGATTATCAAGGTAGGTTGTCTTTTCACTTTTTTGATAGGTGAATGACAGATCTTGCCACTCACAGACAGAAAAAGGTCCAAGCAATGTCATGGAAAAATTTGCAGATGCTCGAATTCTGCCTTTTTACATGGAGTTGAATGGGACCGATTAATTGTGCACCGAACTCCTTAGACAACGGCATAAAACTCTTTCATATTTTATTATAAATAATCCAAGGTACGAGTTGACTTAGGTACGAGTTAACTAAGGTACGAGTTGACCAAAAATGGGTACGAGTTGACTAAGGTACGAGTTGACTTAGGTACGAGTTGACCAGTACCCATGGGTTCTACCCGTGGTATTTGTGGCTGTAATTCAAGCCCTTTTTTGCATTTTTCTCCCTAAAAAATGCCTACTTTAATTGATGAAAATGCACATGCATGTATATGTTAAAATTGCAACAGTTATACATTGATTTAGAGAACTCAAACGAAATTCTGATTTACACATATCTTTTTGTGAATCATTTGATAAATTCTTACTTAACTAGGGTCAATTACAGACTCACCTCTAATACACGCCTAATTGGTGTGGCCAAAAGGGAGGCTGCTATATTCTGGCCCATAAATGCAAGATGTCGTATTTTTATGGCCACCTTCTTACTCCTGTTCCTGAATGTTGCCAAAGAGCATGGTTCAGCCGCTCTTTTATAACATACATCGACTGGGCAGGAACTAGCGCCACAAAGTCCTCTGGAATTCTTTGGGTTTATCTGAAATGAGAGCAATATCTTGTAAATAGAGAATACTAAGTGAGTGTCATTTGATATCAAGTTTACCAGGCAAGGTTTTGAGAACACTTGTTGACATCGCGAGGCTTGCCGAGCGATTCAACATGCGTTCTCAAAGCCGAGCCTGGTAAACTTGATATCAAAAGACGCGAACCTGGTATTCTATTTATCTGTTTACCCATTGTTGAACACTCTTCAAACTAGCGATTATGACGTATTTTTTTTATTTTTGTGTTGTTTCAGCATCATTAGCGACGTCATTCAAAAAGTGCAACGTCATCATGACCTGATAAAGGTAACATGATCTCCTTAATAATGTTAAAATAGGTCAAGATCAACTACGGCTTATAATGAAACATATTTTGTTTTATGGGGGTTATGGCCATTTTGGTTGAGTGACCTAAAACAATCTAATGAATACTCCATCAAATATAGCAAGAAGTGAGCGAAGCTCACATACCCCCGGCGGTAGCCATCAGAGGTTGTAACACTTTCAGAGAAAAGACAGAATTGTCAAAGATTTCATAATCCTAAATCAAGTAGTTTCTGAGAAAACTTTGATGAAAAATGTCCATATGTGTTATATAAGAGTGACAGAAGGAAAAATTGAAAATTTGAAAAAAGAAGGCAAAATGAGGATTAGCACCTTAGTTTTCATTTACACAATACACTTCTCCTACCTGAAAGTACACAAATAATTTCATATTCCTAAATCAAGTAGTTGCTGAGAAAACTCTGACAAAAAACGTCCATATGTGTTATATAGGAGTGACAGAAGGAAAAATTGAAAAAGAAGCCAAAATGAGCTATAGCATCTTTATTTTCATTTACACAATACACTTAGCCTACTTGAAGGTGTACACTAAATTTGAAAACACTGGCTCCAATAGGAGCCGAGAGAACTGCGACAGAAATTTTCATTGGAGAGAAAGAAAAATGAATAAATAAAGGGACTGTTAAGCAATATGTGGCTGTTCTTTTGTTACACAATATAACTAATCACAATCAAGCTTTGCACCAAATTTCAGAATCCTAACTCAAGTAGTTGCTGAGAAATCTTTGACAGAAAAAATGTCTATATGTATTATATAAGAGTGAAAGAAGGAAAAAAATGAAAATTTGAAAAAAGAAGGCAAAATGAGGATTAGCATCTTAATTTCCATTTACACAGTACACTTGGCCTTCCTAAAGGTGTACACAAAATTTGAAAACAATGGCTCCAATAGGAGCTGAGAAATCTGTGACAGAAATTTCCATTGGAGAGAAAGAAAAATGAACAAATAAAAGGACTGATAAGCAATATGTGGCTGTTCTTTTCTTACACAATACAACTCATCACTATCAAGCTTTGTACCAAATTTCAGAATCCTAACCAAAGTAGTTGCTGAGAAATCTTTGACGAAAAATTTTTCCATTGGAGAGAAAGAAAAATGAACAAATAAAGGGACTGATAAGCAATATGTGGCTGTTCTTTTGTTACACAATACAACTCATCACTATCAAGCCTTGTACCAAATTTCAGAATCCTAACCCAAGTAGTTGCTGAGAAATCTTTGACGAAAAAAAAAGTTTACAGACAAACAAACAAACATAATTACAGAAAAGGCAAAAACTATATACCCCCTATATACTTCGTACCGGGGGTATAAACAGCCCAGTGATTTCTGAGTAAAGATGTTTAGATAGGTATGTGGCAATCCAAATGAGTGGCCTTGGACAAAAGGTCACAGGTCAGCTTGACATTCGGTACTTATATAAAACCGTGGTCTCATTAGGTTAAACATTTCTTGCAAGTATTATGATTTCGGCCTAAACAGTTATAGAAAAAAAATAAACATTTCAAGATTTTCCCCATATTTTACCATGCTACCTACCAAATCCCAAGGCCATTGGCCTTTCCTTTCAGAGAAAAGGATATTTAAAGGGTTTTTAACATATATGGGCATGGTGGCAATCTTGGTCATGTGACCAGTACAATTGATAAAAATTTTGGCTAACCTATCATAAGGAGTCTTCATATGAAATTTGAGTTCAATTGGTCTAGTGGTTTCTGAGGAAACTGTTTTAATGTGTTGATGGGACTCCAATATGAGTGCCCTTGGCTGAAAAGTTAAAGGTCAACTTTGACCTTTGAAACTTATTTATAGGCATTGTCTCATTAGTTTCAACATATCAAGTGAGAACAATGACTTTGGCTTCAACAGTATTCAAAAATTCAAATTTTCTAAAAATTTCCTGTTTCACTGCATTAGGAAG
This sequence comes from Loripinus fragilis, assembly GCA_964019695.1. NCBI lineage: Eukaryota > Metazoa > Mollusca > Bivalvia > Lucinida > Lucinidae > Loripinus > Loripinus fragilis. Next base: position 50,702,156 of record OZ026531.1, read on the forward strand.
AAAATTTGAGTAGGTCAAGGTCAACTTAAGATCATTATTTGAACAAACTTGGTAGGCCCCACATCCCCAATGCTACATACCTAGTCCCAAGGTCATCAACCTTCTGGTTCTGGAGAAGACGATTTTTAAAGGGTTTTTACCATATATGGGCGTGGCCGACTTCTTGGTCATGTGACCAAAATATTTTGCATAAATTTTTGCTAACTTATCATAAGGAGTCTTCACATGAAATTTGAGTTCAATTGGGCCAATGGTTTGTGAGAACCTTGACGTTAAGTAGGTCAAGGTCAACTTAGGATCATTATTTGAACAAACTTGGTAGGCCCCACATCCCCAATGCTACATACCTAGTCCCAAGGTCATCAACCTTCTGGTTCTGGAGAAGACGATTTTTAAAGGGTTTTTACCATATATGGGTGTGGCCGACTTCTTGGTCATGTGACCACAATATTTTGCATAAATTTTGGCTTACTTATCATAAGGAGTCTTCACATGAAATTTGAGTTCAATTGGGCCAATGGTGTGAGAAAATTATGTTTTAATATATTGATGGCACGCCAATATGAGCGACCTAAGCTGAAAGGTCAAAGGTCTACCTTGGCCTTTTGAACTTATTTATAGCCATTTTCTCATTAGGTTAAACATATCAAGTGAGAATAATGACTAAGGCTTCCACAGTTTTCCAAAAAATCAACTTTTCAGAAATTTTCCCATTTAAAGCTGCATAGTCTGTAACTTTTGATCTTTTAATTTTAGAACTAATGTTTCTAATTTTCAAGAACACAGTAAAAAACTAAAATTCAGGTATACATTTTACCAATTTCGTAATCCTTAACAAATTATCAGTATCAAAACAACAGCATTTATGTTAAAATTAACTGTATATAATTATTGGAGGGACGCAAATAATTACCAAGAAGAGAAAAACACACCTGTTTTTATAAGAAAATTCACTTTTCCGTGCAGTTTTCAGCTATAGTGAACAAATTTATTGTGAAAATATCACTTAGTTCTACTTTTACAAATGATTTAAAAAGAAAATGAAAAAAAATCGAAAGATGTTCATAGTTGCAGACTTAGTCTCTTTAAATGCATTAGGAATCAAATTTGACCTTGACGTAAAGTAGGTCAAGGTCAACCTAGGCCCATCATTTGAACAAACTTGGTAGGCCGCACATCCCCAATGCTGCATACCAAGTCCCAAGGTCATCAGCCATCTGGTACCATATATGGGCGTGGCGGCCATCTTGGTCATGTGACCAGGACCATTTGAACAAACTTTCATTCCCGTGTCCTAAGGAGTCTCCATATGAAATTTGATTTTAATTGGCCCAGTGGTTTCAGAGGAGAAGATGTTTGAAATTGTGGACAGACAGACAGACGACGGATGCCGGAGTGACTGGTATACTATTAGCTCACCCATGAGCCTTCGGCTCAGGTGAGCTTAAAAGCCAATATAGCTTTTGCATTAGCCTAAACCTAAGTAAAAAAAAAAGGGTCATAGCTCAGTCAAAAGTTTGTGAATGACCCCCAAATGACCTGTATTTTATGATGCTTCACCTTTATGTAAAATTTGAATTAAATTGTTGCATCCCTTCAAAAGTTATTGATCGGAAACCACAATTTAGCCAAAATCTAAGTAAAAAAGGGGCCATAACTCAGTCAAAATTTCGTCGATTACCCCTTTTTACGATCTTGACCTGTATTTAATGATGCTTGACCCTTCTGTAAAGTTTGAATGAAATTTATGCATCCTTTCAAGAGTTAGAGCAGAAACTAAAAGTGTGACAGGCGACACAAAAATGACACAGAAATGCAGTTTGACGTTTTTTCAACATTATTCATGAATGCCTGATCAAGTTTGAAACTTTTGGCATGGTTGTCTTGTCAGACGCGTGGCCTTTAATTATATACATAATAAGTTGCGTTAAATTGGTTAAATTTCTATTCAAAAAGTGTAAAGTTTCTTTTTTTGTTCTGTATACATGTATAACAGGCAAATAAACAACATTGATGGCAACACATATTTATTTTTAATCATAACAAAGTCATAGAAAATAACGAATGAAGACATTATAAAAAGTTAATAAACAGTTTTATGCGGTTTGTTTAAGTTGAAAATTTACAACACGACCAGCATGAAAATACACACACTGCACACACGTCAACACGGATTTGCGCAGTCTCTTCAAAGCATTTGCAGTGTGTATGTAGACACACCAAGAGTTATCCTATGTTGGTGACTGTTTTCTATATAATACAACCTGATGTACGAAAGTAAACACGGTATTCATTGAACTGTATAAATCACGTGTTACCCATATGAAATACATTGAGGGAAAATAAGGAATTTTCTAAATCGAAAACGACAAGTTATTTTATTTTACAAGAGATTCCAGACTTATTTTCCTATCATAAATATTCATATATGCAATTGTATATTAGGTGGTGTTTTATTATATGCATGTGCAAAATTTTAGTCCAAAATGTTATCATTAAAGACATTTTAAAAAAGAAAAACGTTGTTCACTGAATTTCTGTAAAGACTATAGGTCACACTATCCTATGGTGAGCCCATTCAACAATGCAGATGTGTTCCATTAGCTTTTCCTGTCAAAGACATGCATAGGCTGCATGGTAGGCAGCTATCCTAAGGTGATGAGTCAAACTGGGTCTTTCTGTGATCACTAAACTACTGCATTGTCCTCAGCTTGTCCACAGAAAAGTATGATGATTTTTTAACAGCAAGTTTTTCAAAAGATGGCTTATCAGCATCTTTCCAGTTAGCAATGGTAGATAGGATTACACGATGCTAAGAGCAGTAGGCTCCTGCTGCTCACCTAAACCTGCCCCTCCTCTATCTTGTTTTGAGAACAAGACAACATCAGGATGGGTCTTCCTCCTTGGATGGCAGGCTACATCTGCCCAAATGCAACAGGTAGTACTGGGCTACATGGTAACGGTAGCAGAAGTTAACACACACATATCTCCAACACTTGACTTCTTTTCATTGACCTTGTAGGTAACTCTGACCTGACTTTACATGCAAATTACAAATTTGGGTCAATTTCCGAAACAATGAATGGGTGCATATTTACTGCAACACTGGCTCCTCCATCTCTTTTACTTTCTTTACTCAAAACCTGTGAAGAGTACTTTGACAAACAGTGCAGGCCCAAGAGGGATGCAGCAGAAATAAGCATATACTATCTGTACTAATACAAGCAGGAATAGTGCTGCTATTTCTTTGAGCAGTGTCATCAAGGTAGCATTTAATTCCACATCAACCATATATCCTGAGAAAGGCTTTAAGAGCTCTTACATGAGGTCTATCTTGCAGTCATTTTCATGGCAAAGACTCACATTTCAGAAATCAGATTCCCAGCTCCACATCTCCGATCAATAATTTAAATGCTAGAGGTGGTCTATGACTACAGCATCAAAAACAATTGCAAAATAGGATTTCTCTTTTGTCCTTCATAGAAAACACTAGTTAAACACTAAGTCTTTGGCCCAGTCAAAGAGGTTCACCCTATCATAAATGCATCTATTTAATGCTTATGCAGAAGAAACCCTTATGATTATCGGCACCACTGCATGAATATGGTGGCACACTGGTACAAAGGAGACAACCCATATCATTCAGATGAAACTGCATAACACGGTTATGTCGACCTTAGAGACTAGGAGGTCCAGGCAAATAGTGATCTCCACCTCCTTGACCATGTAACTGGCTAAACCAGTATCTCATCCAGGCAATCATACAACAGGATTTCCAAGCCTGAAAGCTGAACACACATAGAAATCTGTATGCCTGTCATATGCAAGACCTCTTGACTGAAATAGCTATCAATGTCATCCAGGAAGCCCTAGACCTAGTCTAACCAAAAGATGGCAAAAAGCTCTTGCAGGTACAATGGTGATACAAACTGTGACAGAGCTTGGCTACATACCTGGATTAGTGCCTTGCATTGGCAGCTTGCCCTCAGGGTAAACATTTGCAATTTAGTATGCCCACACAAGCTGAGTGCCAATGGCAGCAAGGTTTGGCCCACTAAGACCAATACAGACAAAGGCACTTTGAAGAGAACTGTTCAGTGCTACTGCCCACTTTGGTTTCTGGATTAACCCTTCTCTCTTGTGACCGCCCTGACCATGTCAACAGAAATCAGCATTCAAATGGGGCCCCATTTGGATTTCAATGCTGTTTTCTAGTTAACCAGGGCAGGATTGTCACAAAAAATAGGTCAATATCAAAAGCCAAAATCGACAATTGCCAACTCCACAGGTCTCTTCAAAGTTGTGTTGTCTGTATTGCCCTTGGTGGACAAAATATGAAGCCTCAAATGCACGTTTGTGTGTTCATACCAGCTCACAAATATTTAACCCTGTAGGTAGTCTGACAAGACAAGACACTGGTCCAGATTGGCAGCTAAGTTCTTCCACTGACTGTCTCACACTTGTAAAAACGAGAGCCCTTTGTCATCCTTTAGCAAAACTAGGTGCAGGGCTTCCCAGACAGCTTTGGTAGGTGCTTCAGCCACGAGATCTTGCACATAGCAGGTATGCAGATCCCAATGCATATGCAACTACAGGCTCAGAAACTGTGGTGTAGAATGGCCTAGCTGAGATGTTAGTGCAGACAGCGGACACAGGCAGGGACATGGAAACCAATAGATTCCGAGACTTCACCAGCCTCCAAAGTTGACAGAACATTGTTGTACAGCTTAACCTAGATGGTATAGTTTGTATCCCTCGTGCCAATGTGTCATCTTGTTCTTGCTGTGATATCAAAAACATGACAGCTCTTCAAACATAGCCCTGACTAGGTCACACTATCCTATGGTGAGCCCATTCAACAATGCAGATGTGTTCCATTAGCTTTTCCTGTCAAAGACATGCATAGGCTGCATGGTAGGCAGCTATCCTAAGGTGATGAGTCAAACTGGGTCTTTCTGTGATCACTAAACTACTGCATTGTCCTCAGCTTGTCCACAGAAAAGTATGATGATTTTTTAACAGCAAGTTTTTCAATAGATGGCTTATCAGCATCTTTCCAGTTAGGAATGGTAGATAGGATTACATGATGCTAAGAGCAGTAGGCTCCTGCTGCTCAGCTAAACCTGCCCCTCCTCTATCTTGTTTTGAGAACAAGACAACATCATGATTGGTCTTCCTCCTTGGATGGCAGGCTACATCTGCCCAAATGCAACAGGTAGTACTGGGCTACATGGTACCAGTAGCAGAAGTTACCACACACATATCTCCAACACTTAACTACTTTTCATTGACCTTGTAGGTAACTCTGACCTGACTTTACATGCAAATTACAAATTTGGGTCAATTTCAGAAACAATGAATGGGTGCATATTTACTGCAACACTGGCTCCTCCATCTCTTTAACTTTCTTTACTCAAAACCTGTCAAGAGTACTTTGACAAACAGTGCAGGCCCAAGAGGGATGCAGCAATAATAAGCTTATACTATCTGTACTAATACAAACAGGAAAAGTGCTGCTATTTCTTTGAGCAGTGTCATCAAGGTAGCATTTAATTCCACACCAACCATATATCATGAGAAAGGCTTTAAGAACTCTTCCATGAGGTCTATCATGCAGTTATTTTCACGGCAAAGATTCACATTTCAAAAATCAGATTCCCAGCTCCACATCTCAGGTCAATAATTTAAATGCTAGAGTGGTCTATGACTACAGCATCAAAAGCAATTGCAAAATAGGATTTCTCTTTTGTCCTTTATAGAAAACACCAGTTGAACACTAAGTCTTAGGCACAGTCAAAGAGGTTCACCCTATGATAAATGCATATGTTTAATGCTTATGCAGAAGAAACCCTTATGATTATCGGCACCACTGCATGAATTTGGTGGCACACTGGTACAAAGGAGACAACCCATATCATTCAGATGAAAATGCATAACATGGTTATGTCGACCTTAGAGACTAGGAGGTCCAGGCAAATAGTGATTTCCATCTCCTTGACCATGTAATTGGCTAAACCAGTACCTCATCCAGGCAATCATACAACAGGATTTCCAAGCCTGAAAGCTGAACACGCATAGAAATCTGTATGCCTGTCATATGCAAGACCTCTTGACTGAAATAGCTATCAAGGCCATCCAGAAAGCCCTAGATCTAGTCTAACCAAAAGATGGCAAAAAGCTCTTGCAGGTACAATGGTGATACAAACTGTGATAGAGCTTGGCTACATACCTGGATTAGTGCCTTGCATTGGCAGCTTGCCCTCAGGGTAAACATTTGCAATTTAGTATGCTCACACAAGCTGAGTGCCAATGGCAGCAAGGTTTGGCCCACTAAGACCAATACAGACAAAGGCACTTTGAAGAGAACTGTTCAGTGCTACTGCCCACTTTGGTTTCTGGATTAATTCTTCTCTCTTGCGACCGCCCTGACCATGTCAACAGAAATCAGCATTCAAATGGGGCCCCATTTGGATTTCAATGCTGTTTTCTAGTTAATCAGGGCAGGATTGTCACAAAAAAAGTTCAATATCAAAAGCCAAAATCGACAATTGCCAACTCCACAGGTCTCTCCAAAGTTGTGTTGTCTGTATTGCCCTTGGTGGACAAAATTTGAAGCCTCAAATGCACATTTGTGTGTTCATACCAGCTCACAAATATTTAACCCTGTAGGTAGTCTGACAAGACAAGACACTGGTCCAGGTTGGCAGCTAAGTTCTTCCACTGAGTGTCTCACACTTGAAAAAACAAGAGCCCTTTATCATCCTTTAGCAAAACTAGGTGCAGGGCTTCCCAGACAGCTTTGGTAGGTGCTTCAGCCACGATATCTTGCACATAGCAGGTATACAGACCCCAATGCATATGCAACCACAGGCTCAGAAATCTTGGTGTAGAATGGCCTAGCTGAGATGCTAGTGCAGACGGCGGACACAGGCAGGGACATGAAAACCAATAGATTCCGAGACTTCACCAGCCTCCAAAGTTGACAGAACATTGTTGTACAGCTTAACCTAGATGGTATAGTTTGTATCCCTCGTGCCAATGTGTCATCTTGTTCTTGCTGTGATATCAAAAACATGACAGCTCTTCCAGCATAGCCCTGACTAGGTCACACTATCCTATGGTGAGCCCATTCAACAATGCAGATGTGTTCCATAAGCTTTTCCTGTCAAAGGCATGCATAGGCTGCATGGTAGGCAGCTATCCTAAGGTGATGAGTCAAACTGGGTCTTTCTGTGATCACTAAACTACTGCATTGTCCTCAGCTTGTCCACAGAAAAGTATGATGATTTTTTAACAGCAAGTTTTTCAAAAGATGGCTTATCAGCATCTTTCCAGTTAGGAATGGTAGATAGGATTACACGATGCTAAGAGCAGTAGGCTCCTGCTGCTCACCTAAACCTGCCCCTCCTCTATCTTGTTTTGAGAACAAGACAACATCAGGATGGGTCTTCCTCCTTGGATGGCAGGCTACATCTGCCCAAATGCAACAGGTAGTACTGGGCTACATGGTACCAGTAGCAGAAGTTACCACACACATATCTCCAACACTAAACTACTTTACATTGACCTTATAGGTAACTCTGACCTGACTTTACCTGCAAATTACAAATTTGGGTCAATTTCCGAAACAATGAATGGGTGCATATTTACTGCAACACTGGCCCCTCCATCTCTTTTACTTTCTTTACTGAAAACCTGTCAAGAATACTTTGACAAACAGTGCAGGCCCAAGAGGGATGCAGCAGAAATAAGCATATACTATCTGTACTAATACAAACAGGAATAGTGCTGCTGTTTCTTTGAGCAGGGTCATCAAGGTGGCATTTAATTCCACACCAACCATATATCCTGAGAAAGGCTTTAAGAGCTCTTACATGAGGTCTATCATGCAGTCATTTTCATGGCAAAGACTCACATTTCAGAAATCAGATTCCCAGCTCCCCATCTCCGATCAATTTAAATGCTAGAGGTGATCTATGACTACAGCATCAAAAGCAATTGCAAAATAGGATTTCTCTTTTGTCCTTTATAGAAAACACTAGTTGAACACTAAGTCTTTGGCACAGTCAAAGAGGTTCACCCTATGATAAATGCATCTGTTTAATGCTTATGCAGAAGAAACCCTTATGATTATCGGCACCACTGCATGAATTTGGTGGCACACTGGTACAAAGGAGACAACCCATATCATTCAGATGAAACTGCATAACAAGATTATGTCGACCTTAGAGACTAGGAGGTCCAGGCAAATAGTGATTTCCATCTCCTTGACCATGTAATTGGCTAAACCAGTACCTCATCCAGGCAATCATACAACAGGATTTCCAAGCCTGAAAGCTGAACACACATAGAAATCTGTATGCCTGTCATATGCAAGACCTCTTGACTGAAATAGCTATCAATGTCATCCAGGAAGCCCTAGATCTAGTCTAACCAAAAGATGGCAAAAAGCTCTTGCAGGTACAATGGTGATACAAACTGTGATAGAGCTTGGCTACATACCTGGATTAGTGCCTTGCATTGGCAGCTTGCCCTCAGGGTAAACATTGCAATTTAGTATGCTCACACAAGCTGAGTGCCAATGGCAGCAAGGTTTGGCCCACTAAGATCAATACAGACAAAGGCACTTTGAAGAGAACTGTTCAGTGCTACTGCCCACTTTGGTTTCTGGATTAACCCTTCTCTCTTGCGACCGCTCTGACCATGTCAACAGAAATCAGCATTCAAATGGGGCCCCATATGGATTTCAATGCTGTTTTCTAGTTAACCAGGGCAGGATTGTCACAAAAAATAGGTCAATATCAAAAGCCAAAATCGACAATTGCCAACTCCACAGGTCTCTCCAAAGTTGTGTTGTCTGTATTGCCCTTGGTGGACAAAATTTGAAGCCTCAAATGCACGTTTGTGTGTTCATACCAGCTCACAAATATTTAACCCTGTAGGTAGTCTGACAAGACAAGACACTGGTCCAGGATGGCAGCTAAGTTCTTCCACTGAGTGTCCCACACTTGTAAAAACAAGAGCCCTTTGTCACCCTTTAGCAATACTAGGTGCAGGGCTTCCCAGACAGCTTTGGTAGGTGCTTCAGCCACGAGATCTTGCACACAGCAGGTATACAGACCCCAATGCATATGCAACTACAGGCTCAGAAACCGTGGTGTAGAATGGCCTAGCTGAGATGCTAGTGCAGACAGCGGACACAGGCAGGGACATGGCAACCAATAGATTCCGAGACTTCACCAGCCTCCAAAGATGACAGAGCATTGTTGTACAGCTTAACCTAGATGGTATAGTTTGTATCCCTCGTGCCAATGTGTCACCTTGTTCTTGCTGTGATATCAAAAACATGACAGCTCTTCAAACATAGCCCTGACTAGGTAACACTATCCTATGGTGAGCCCATTCAACTTATTATGCAGATGTGTTCCATTAGCTTTTCCTGTCAAAGACATGCATAGGCTGCATGGTAGGCAGCTATCCTAAGGTGATAAGTCAAACTGGGTCTTTCTCTGATCACTAAACTACTGCATTGTCCTCAGCTTGTCCACAGAAAAGTATGATGATTTTTTAACAGCAAGTTTTTCAATAGATGGCTTATCAGCATCTTTCCAGTTAGGAATGGTAGATAGGATGACACGATGCTAAGAGCAGTAGGCTCCTGCTGCTCACCTAAACCTGCCCCTCCTCTATCCTGTTTTGAGAACAAGACAACATCCAGATGGGTTTTCCTCCTTGGATGGCAGGCTACATCTGCCCAAATGCAACAGGTAGTACTGGGCTACATGGTAACGGTAGCAGAAGTTACCACACACATATCTCACAACACTAAACTACTTTTCATTGACCTTGTAGGTAACTCTGACCTGACTTTACATGAGAATTACAAATATGAGTCAATTTCCGAAACAATGAATGGGTGCATATTTACTGCAACACTGGCTCCTCCATCTCTTTTAATTTCTTTACTCAAAACCTGTCAAGAGTACTTTGACAAACAGTGCAGGCCCAAGAGGGATGCAGCAATAATAAGCATATACTATCTGTACTAATACAAACAGGAATAGTGCTGCTGTTTCTTTGAGCAGTGTCATCAAGGTAGCATTTAATTCCACACCAACCATATATCCTGAGAAAGGCTTTAAGAGCTCTCACATAAGGTCTATCATGCAGTCATTTTCAATGCAAAGACTCAATTTCAGAAATCAGATTCCCAGCTCCACATCTCCGATCAATAATTTAAATGCTAGAATGCTAGACTACAGCATCAAAAACAATTGCAAAATAGGATTTCTCTTTTGTCCTTTATAGTAAACACCAGTTGAACACTAAGTCTTAGGCACAGTCAAAGAGTTTCACCCTATGATAAATGCATATGTTTAATGCTTATCCAGGAGAAACCCTTATGATTATCGGCACCACTGCATGAATTTGGTGGCACACTGGTACAAAGGAGACACACCATATCATTCAGATGAAACTGCATAAGAAGATTATGTTAACCTTAGAGACTAGGAGGTCCAGGCAAATAGTGATCTCCATCTCCTTGACCATGTAACTGGCTAAACCAGTACCTCATCCAGGCAATCATACAACAGGATTTCCAAGCCTGAAAGCTGAACACACATAGAAATCTGTATGCCTGTCATATGCAAGACCTCTTGACTGAAATAGCTATCAATGTCATCCAGGAAGCCCTAGATCTAGTCTAACCAAAAGATGGCAAAAAGCTCTTGCAGGTACGATGGTGATACAAACTGTGATAGAGCTTGGCTACATACCTGGATTAGTGCCTTGCATTGGCAGCTTGCCCTCAGGGTAAACATTTGCAATTTAGTATGCTCACACAAGCTGAGTGCCAATGGCAGCAAGGTTTGGCCCACTAAGACCAATACAGACAAAGGCACTTTGAAGAGAACTGTTCAGTGCTACTGCCCACTTTGGTTTCTGGATTAACCCTTCTCTCTTGCGACCGCCCTGACCATGTCAACAGAAATCAGCATTCAAATGGGGCCCCATTTGGATTTCAATGCTGTTTTCTAGTTAACCAGGGCAGGATTGTCACAAAAAATAGGTCAATATCAAAAGCCAAAATCGACAATTGCCAACTCCACAGGTCTCTCCAAAGTTGTGTTGTCTGTATTGCCCTTGGTGGACAAAATTTGAAGCCTCAAATGCACGTTTGTGTGTTCATACCAGCTAACAAATATTTAACCCTGTAGGTAGTCTGACAAGACAAGACACTGGTCAAGGTTGGCAGCTAAGTTCTTCCACTGAGTGTCTCACACTTGTAAAAACAAGAGCCCTTTGTCATCCTTTAGCAAAACTAGGTGCAGAGCTTCCCAGACAGCTTTGGTAGGTGCTTCAGCCACGAGATCTTGCACATAGCAGGTATGCAGACCCCAATGCATATGCAACTACAGGCTCAGAAACCGTGGTGTAGAATGGCCTAGCTGAGATGTTAGTGCAGACAGCAGACACAGACAGGGACATGGAAACCAATAGATTCCGGGACTTCACCAGCCTCCAAAGTTGACAGAACATTGTTGTACAGCTTAACCTAGATGGTATAGTTTGTATCCCTCGTGCCAATGTGTCATCTTGTTCTTGCTGTGATATCAAAAACTTGACAGCTCTTCAAACATAGCCCTGACTAGGTCACACTATCCTATGGTGAGCCCATTCAACAATGCAGATGTGTTCCATTAGCTTTTCCTGTCAAAGACATGCATAGGCTGCATGGTAGGCAGCTATCCTAAGGTGATGAGTCAAACTGGGTCTTTCTGTGATCACTAAACTACTGCATTGTCCTCAGCTTGTCCACAGAAAAGTATGATGATTTTTTAACAGCAAGTTTTTCAAAAGATGGCTTATCAGCATATTTCCAGTTAGGAATGGTAGATAGGATTACACGATGCTAAGAGCAGTAGGCTCCTGCTGCTCACCTAAACCTGCCCCTCCTCTATCTTGTTTTGAGAACAAGACAACATCAGGATGGGTCTTCCTCCTTGGATGGCAGGCTACATCTGCCCAAATGCAACAGGTAGTACTGGGCTACATGGTACCAGTAGCAGAAGTTACCACACACATATCTCGCAACACTAAACTACTTTTCATTGACCTTGTAGGTAACTCAGACCTGACTTTACATGCAAATTACAAATTTGGGTCAATATCCGAAACAATGAATGGGTGCATATTTACTGCAACACTGGCTCCGCCATCTCTTTTACTTTCTTTACTCAAAACCTGTCAAGAGTACTTTGACAAACAGTGCAGGCCCAAGAGGGATGCAGCAGAAATAAGCATATACTATCTGTACTAATACAAACAGGAATAGTGCTGCTGTTTCTTTGAGCAGTGTCATCAAGATAGCATTTAATTCCACACCAACCATATATCCTGAGAAAGGCTTTAAGAGCTCTTACATGAGGTCTATCATGCAGTCATTTTCATGGCAAAGACTCACATTTCAGAAATCAGATTCCCAGCTCCACATCTCCGATCAATAATTTAAATGCTAGAGGTGGTCTATGACTACAGCATCAAAAACAATTGCAAAATAGGATTTCTCTTTTGTCCTTCATAGAAAACACTAGTTAAACACTAAGTCTTTGGCACAGTCAAAGAGGTTCACCCTATGATAAATGCATATGTTTAATGCTATGCAGAAGAAACCCTTATGATTATCGGCACCACTGCATGAATTTGGTGGCACACTGGTACAAAGGAGACAACCCATATCATTCAGATGAAACTGCATAACACGGTTATGTCGACCTTAGAGACTACGAGGTCCAGGTAAATAGTGATCTCCACCTCCCTGACCATGTAATTGGCTAAACCAGTACCTCATCCAGGCAATCATACAACAGGATTTCCAAGCCTGAAAGCTGAACACACATAGAAATCTGTATGCCTGTCATATGCAAGACCTCTTGACTGAAATAGCTATTAAGGCCATCCAGGAAGCCCTAGATCTAGTCTAACCAAAAGATGGCAAAAAGCTCTTGCAGGTACAATGGTGATACAAACTGTGATAGAGCTTGGCTACATACCTGGATTAGTGCCTTGCATTGGCAGCTTGCCCTCAGGGTAAACATTTGCATTTTAGTATGCTCACACAAGCTGAGTGCCAATGGCAGCAAGGTTTGGCCCACTAAGATCAATACAGACAAAGGCACTTTGAAGAGAACTGTTCAGTGCTACTGCCCACTTTGGTTTCTGGATTAACCCTTCTCTCTTGCGACCGCCCTGACCATGTCAACAGAAATCAGCATTCAAATGGGGCCCATTTGGATTTCAATGCTGTTTTCTAGTTAACCAGGGCAGGATTGTCACAAAAAATAGGTCAATATCAAAAGCCAAAATCGACAATTGGCAATTCCACAGGTCTCTCCAAAGTTGTGTTGTCTGTATTGCCCTTGGTGGACAAAATTTGAAGCCTCAAATGCACGTTTGTGTGTTCATACCAGCTCACAAATATTTAACCCTGTAGGTAGTCTGACAAGACAAGACACTGGTCCAGGTTGGCAGCTAAGTTCTTCCACTGACTGACTCACACTTGTAAAAACAAGAGCCCTTTGTCATCCTTTAGCAAAACTAGGTGCAGGGCTTCCCAGACAGCTTTGGTAGGTGCTTCAGCCACGAGATCTTGCACATAGCAGGTATGCAGACCCCAACGCATATGCAATTACAGGCTCAGAAACTGTGGGGCAGAATGGCCTAGCTGAGATGTTAGTGCAGACAGCGGACACAGGCAGGGACATGGAAACCAATAGATTCCGAGGCTTCACCAGCCTCCAAAGTTGACAGAACATTGTTGTACAGCTTAACCTAGATGGTATAGTTTGTATCCCTCGTGCCAATGTGTCATCTTGTTCTTGCTGTGATATCAAAAACATGACAGCTCTTCAAACATAGCCCTGACTAGGTCACACTATCCTATGGTGAGCCCATTCAACAATGCAGATGTGTTCCATTAGCTTTTCCTGTCAAAGACATGCATAGGCTGCATGGTAGGCAGCTATCCTAAGGTGATGAGTCAAACTGGGTCTTTCTGTGATCACTAAACTACTGCATTGTCCTCAGCTTGTCCACAGAAAAGTATGATGATTTTTTAACAGCAAGTTTTTCAAAAGATGGCTTATCAGCATATTTCCAGTTAGGAATGGTAGATAGGATTACACGATGCTAAGAGCAGTAGGCTCCTGCTGCTCACCTAAACCTTCCCCTCCTCTATCTTGTTTTGAGAACAAGACAACATCAGGATGGGTCTTCCTCCTTGGATGGCAGGCTACATCTGCCCAAATGCAACAGGTAGTACTGGGCTACATGGTACCAGTAGCAGAAGTTACCACACACATATCTCGCAACACTAAACTACTTTTCATTGACCTTGTAGGTAACTCTGACCTGACTTTACATGTAAATTACAAATATGGGTCAATTTCAGAAACAATGAATGGGTGCATATTTACTGAAACACTGGCTCCTCCATCTCTTTTACTTTCTTTACTCAAAACCTGTCAAGAGTACTTTGACAAACAGTGCAGGCCCAAGAGGGATGCAGCAATAATAAGCATATACTATCTGTACTAATACAAACAGGAATAGTACTACTATTTCTTTGAGCTGTGTCATCAAGGTAGCATTTAATTCCACACCAACCATATATCATGAGAAAGGCTTTAAGAACTCTTCCATGAGGTCTATCATGCAGTTATTTTCATGGCAAAGACTCACATTTCAGAAATCAGATTCCCAGCTCCACATCTCCGATCAATAATTTAAATGCTAGAGGTGGTCTATGTCTACAGCATCAAAAGCAATTGCAAAATAGGATTTCTCTTTTGTCCTTTATAGAAAACACCAGTTGAACACTAAGTCTTAGGCACAGTCAAAGAGGTTCACCCTATGACAAATGCATCTGTTTAATGCTTATCCAGGAGAAACCCTTATGATTATCGGCACCACTGCATGAATTTGGTGGCACACTGGTACAAAGGAGACAACCCATATCATTCAGATGAAACTGCATAACACGGTTATGTCGACCTTAGAGACTAGGAGGTCCAGGCAAATAGTGATCTCCATCTCCTTGACCATGTAACTGGCTAAACCAGTACCTCATCCAGGCAATCATACAACAGGATTTCCAAGCCTGAAAGCTGAACACACATAGAAATCTGTATGCCTGTCATATGCAAGACCTCTTGACTGAAATAGCTATCAATGTCATCCAGGAAGCCCTAGATCTAGTCTAACCAAAAGATGGCAAAAAGCTCTTGCAGGTACAATGGTGATACAAACTGTGATAGAGCTTGGCTACATACCTGGATAAGTGCCTTGCATTGGCAGCTTGCCCTCAGGGTAAACATTTGCAATTTAGTATGCTCACACAAGCTGAGTGCCAATGGCAGCAAGGTTTGGCCCACTAAGATCAATACAGACAAAGGCACTTTGAAGAGAACTGTTCAGTGCTACTGCCCACTTTGGTTTCTGGATTAACCCTTCTCTCTTGCGACCGCCCTGACCATGTCAACAGAAATCAGCATTCAAATGGGGCCCCATTTGGATTTCAATGCTGTTTTCTAGTTAACCAGGGCAGGATTGTCACAAAAAATAGGTCAATATCAAAAGCCAAAATCGACAATTGCCAACTCCACAGGTCTCTCCAAAGTTGTGTTGTCTGTATTGCCCTTGGTGGACAAAATTTGAAGCCTCAAATGCACGTTTGTGTGTTCATACCAGCTCACAAATATTTAACCCTGTAGGTAGTCTGACAAGACAAGACACTGGTCCAGGTTGGCAGCTAAGTTCTTCCACTGAGTGTCTCATACTTGTAAAAACAAGAGCCCTTTGTCATCCTTTAGCAAAACTAGGTGCAGGGCTTCCCAGACAGCTTTGGTAGGTGCTTCAGCCACGAGATCTTGCACATAGCAGGTATGCAGACCCCAATGCATATGCAACTACAGGCTCAGAAACCGTGGTGTAGAATGGCCTAGCTGAGATGTTAGTGCAGACAGCGGACACAGGCAGGGACATGGAAACCAACAGATTCCGAGACTTCACCAGCCTCCAAAGATGACAGAACATTGTTGTAAAGCTTAACCTAGATGGTATAGTTTGTATCCCTCGTGCCAATGTGTCATCTTGTTCTTGCTGTGATATCAAAAACATGACAGCTCTTCAAACATAGCCCTGACTAGGTCACACTATCCTATGGTGAGCCCATTCAACAATGCAGATGTGTTCCATTAGCTTTTCCTGTCAAAGACATGCATAGGCTGCATGGTAGGCAGCTATCCTAAGGTGATGAGTCAAACTGGGTCTTTCTGTGATCACTAAACTACTGCATTGTCCTCAGCTTGTCCACAGAAAAGTATGATGATTTTTTAACAGCAAGTTTTTCAAAAGATGGCTTATCAGCATATTTCCAGTTAGGAATGGTAGATAGGATTACACGATGCTAAGAGCAGTAGGCTCCTGCTGCTCACCTAAACCTGCCCCTCCTCTATCTTGTTTTGAGAACAAGACAACATCAGGATGGGTCTTCCTCCTTGGATGGCAGGCTACATCTGCCCAAATGCAACAGGTAGTACTGGGCTACAAGGTACCAGTAGCAGAAGTTACCACACACATATCTCGCAACACTAAACTACTTTTCATTGACCTTGTAGGTAACTCTGACCTGACTTTACATGTAAATTACAAATATGGGTCAATTTCAGAAACAATGAATGGGTGCATATTTACTGAAACACTGGCTCCTCCATCTCTTTTACTTTCTTTACTCAAAACCTGTCAAGAGTACTTTGGCAAACAGTGCAGGCCCAAGAGGGATGCAGCAATAATAAGCATATACTATCTGTACTAATACAAACAGGAATAGTACTACTATTTCTTTGAGCTGTGTCATCAAGGTAGCATTTAATTCCACACCAACCATATATCATGAGAAAGGCTTTAAGAACTCTTCCATGAGGTCTATCATGCAGTTATTTTCATGGCAAAGACTCACATTTCAGAAATCAGATTCCCAGCTCCACATCTCCGATCAATAATTTAAATGCTAGAGGTGGTCTATGTCTACAGCATCAAAAGCAATTGCAAAATAGGATTTCTCTTTTGTCCTTTATAGAAAACACCAGTTGAACACTAAGTCTTAGGCACAGTCAAAGAGGTTCACCCTATGACAAATGCATCTGTTTAATGCTTATCCAGGAGAAACCCTTATGATTATCGGCACCACTGCATGAATTTGGTGGCACACTGGTACAAAGGAGACAACCCATATCATTCAGATGAAACTGCATAACACGGTTATGTCGACCTTAGAGACTAGGAGGTCCAGGCAAATAGTGATCTCCATCTCCTTGACCATGTAACTGGCTAAACCAGTACCTCATCCAGGCAATCATACAACAGGATTTCCAAGCCTGAAAGCTGAACACACATAGAAATCTGTATGCCTGTCATATGCAAGACCTCTTGACTGAAATAGCTATCAATGTCATCCAGGAAGCCCTAGATCTAGTCTAACCAAAAGATGGCAAAAAGCTCTTGCAGGTACAATGGTGATACAAACTGTGATAGAGCTTGGCTACATACCTGGATTAGTGCCTTGCATTGGCAGCTTGCCCTCAGGGTAAACATTTGCAATTTAGTATGCTCACACAAGCTGAGTGCCAATGGCAGCAAGGTTTGGCCCACTAAGATCAATACAGACAAAGGCACTTTGAAGAGAACTGTTCAGTGCTACTGCCCACTTTGGTTTCTGGATTAACCCTTCTCTCTTGCGACCGCCCTGACCATGTCAACAGAAATCAGCATTCAAATGGGGCCCCATTTGGATTTCAATGCTGTTTTCTAGTTAACCAGGGCAGGATTGTCACAAAAAATAGGTCAATATCAAAAGCCAAAATCGACAATTGCCAACTCCACAGGTCTCTCCAAAGTTGTGTTGTCTGTATTGCCCTTGGTGGACAAAATTTGAAGCCTCAAATGCATGTTTGTGTGTTCATACCAGCTCACAAATATTTAACCCTGTAGGTAGTCTGACAAGACAAGACACTGGTCCAGGTTGGCAGCTAAGTTCTTCCACTGAGTGTCTCATACTTGTAAAAACAAGAGCCCTTTGTCATCCTTTAGCAAAACTAGGTGCAGGGCTTCCCAGACAGCTTTGGTAGGTGCTTCAGCCACGAGATCTTGCACATAGCAGGTATGCAGACCCCAATGCATATGCAACTACAGGCTCAGAAACCGTGGTGTAGAATGGCCTAGCTGAGATGTTAGTGCAGACAGCGGACACAGGCAGGGACATAAAAACCAATAGATTCCGAGACTTCACCAGCCTCCAAAGATGACAGAACATTGTTGTAAAGCTTAACCTAGATGGTATAGTTTGTATCCCTCGTGCCAATGTGTCATCTTGTTCTTGCTGTGATATCAAAAACATGACAGCTCTTCAAACATAGCCCTGACTAGGTCACACTATCCTATGGTGAGCCCATTCAACAATGCAGATGTGTTCCATTAGCTTTTCCTGTCAAAGACATGCATAGGCTGCATGGTAGGCAGCTATCCTAAGGTGATGAGTCAAACTGGGTCTTTCTGTGATCACTAAACTACTGCATTGTCCTCAACTTGTCCACAGAAAAGTATGATGATTTTTTAACAGCAAGTTTTTCAAAAGATGGCTTATCAGCATATTTCCAGTTAGGAATGGTAGATAGGATTACACGATGCTAAGAGCAGTAGGCTCCTGCTGCTCACCTAAACCTGCCCCTCCTCTTTCTTGCTTTGAGAACAAGACAACATCCAGATGGGTTTTCCTCCTTGGATGGCAGGCTACATCTGCCCAAATGCAACAGGTAGTACTGGGCTACATGGTACCAGTAGCAGAAGTTACCACACACATATCTCGCAACACTAAACTACTTTTCATTGACCTTGTAGGTAACTCTGACCTGACTTTACATGCAAATTAAAAATTTGGGTCAATTTCCGAAACAATGAATGGGTGCATATTTACTGCAACACTGGCTCCTCCATCTCTTTTACTTTCTTTACTCAAAACCTGTCAAGAGTACTTTGACAAACAGTGCAGGCCCAAGAGGGATGCAGCAATAATAAGCATATACTATCTGTACTTATACAAACAGGAATAGTGCTGCTGTTTCTTTGAGCAGTGTCATCAAGGTAGCATTTAATTCCACACCAACCATATATCCTGAGAAAGGCTTTAAGAGCTCTTACATGAGGTCTATCATGCAGTCATTTTCATGGCAAAGACTCACATTTCAGAAATCAGATTCCCAGCTCCACATCTCCGATCAATAATTTAAATGCTAGAGGTGGTCTATGACTACAGCATCAAAAACAATTGCAAAATAGGATTTCTCCATTGCCCTTTATAGAAAACACCAGTTGAACACTAAGTCTTTGGCACAGTCAAAGAGGTTCACCCTATGATAAATGCATATGTTTAATGCTTATGCAGGAGAAACCCTTATGATTATCGGCACCACTGCATGAATTTGGTGGCACACTGGTACAAAGGAGACAACCCATATCATTCAGATGAAACTGCATAACACGGTTATGTCGACCTTAGAGACTAGGAGGTCCAGGCAAATAGTGATCTCCACCTCCTTGACCATGTAACTGGCTAAACCAGTACCTCATCCAGGCAATCATACAACAGGATTTCCAAGCCTGAAAGCTGAACACACATAGAAATCTGTATGCCTGTCATATGCAAGACCTCTTGACTGAAATAGCTATCAAGGCCACCCAGGAAGCCCTAGACCTAGTCTAACCAAAAGATGGCAAAAAGCTCTTGCAGGTACAATGGTGATACAAACTGTGATAGAGCTTGGCTACATACCTGGATTAGTGCCTTGCATTGGCAGCTTGCCCTCAGGGTAAACATTTGCAATTTAGTATGCTCACACAAGCTGAGTGCCAATGGCAGCAAAGTTTGGCCCACTAAGATCAATACAGACAAAGGCACTTTGAAGAGAACTGTTCAGTGCTACTGCCCACTTTGGTTTCTGGATTAACCCTTCTCTCTTGCGACCGCTCTGACCATGTCAACAGAAATCAGCATTCAAATGGGGCCCCATTTGGATTTCAATGCTGTTTTCTAGTTAACCAGGGCAGGATTGTCATAAAAAATAGGTCAATATCAAAAGCCAAAATCGACAATTGCCAACTCCACAGGTCTCTCCAAAGTTGTGTTGTCTGTATTGCCCTTGGTGGACAAAATTTGAAGCCTCAAATGCACGTTTGTGTGTTCATACCAGCTCACAAATATTTAACCCTGTAGGTAGTCTGACAAGACAAGACACTGGTCCAGGTTGGCAGCTAAGTTCTTCCACTGAGTATCTCACACTTGTAAAAACAAGAGCCCTTTGTCATCCTTTAGCAAAACTAGGTGCAGGGCTTCCCAGACAGCTTTGGTAGGTGCTTCAGCCACGAGATCTTGCACATAGCAGGTATGCAGACCCCAATGCATATGCAACTACAGGCTCAGAAACCGTGGTGTAGAATGGCCTAGCTGAGATGTTAGTGCAGACAGCGGACACAGGCAGGGACATGGAAACCAATAGATTCCGAGACTTCCCCAGCCTCCAAAGTAGACAGAACATTGTTGTACAGCTTAACCTAGATGGTATAGTTTGTATCCCTCGTGCCAATGTGTCATCTTGTTCTTGCTGTGATATCAAAAACATGACAGCTCTTTCAGCATAGCCCTGACTAGGTCACACTATCCTATGGTGAGCCCATTCAACAATGCAGATGTGTTCCATTAGCTTTTCCTGTCAAAGACTTGCATGGGCTGCATGGTAGGCAGCTATCCTAAGGTGATGAGTCAAACTGGGTCTTTCTGTGATCACTAAACTACTGCATTGTCCTCAGCTTGTCCACAGAAAAGTATGATGGTTTTTTAACAGCAAGTTCTTCAATAGATGGCTTATCAGCATCTTTCTAGTTAGGAATGGTAGAGAGGATTACACGATGCTAAGAGCAGTAGGCTCCTGCTGCTCACCTAAACCTGCCCCTCCTCTATCTTGTTTTGAGAACAAGACAACATCAGGATGGGTCTTCCTCCTTGGATGGCAGGCTACATCTGCCCAAATGCAACAGGTAGTACTGGGCTACATGGTACCAGTAGCAGAAGTTACCACACACATATCTCCAACACTAAACTACTTTTCATTGACCTTGTAGGTAACTCTGACCTGACTTTACCTGCAAATTACAAATTTGGGTCAATTTCCGAAACAATGAATGGGTGCATATTTACTGCAACACTGGCTCCTCCATCTCTTTTACTTTCTTTACTCAAAACCTGTCAAGAGTACTTTGACAAACAGTGCAGGCCCAAGAGGGATGCAGCAGAAAAAGCATATACTATCTGTACTAATACAAACAGGAATAGTGCTACTATTTCTTTGAGCAGTGTCATCAAGGTAGCATTTAATTCCACACCAACCATATATCATGAGAAAGGCTTTAAGAACTCTTCCATGAGGTCTATTATGCAGTTATTTTCACGGCAAAGATTCACATTTCAGAAATCAGATTCCCAGCTCCACATCTCCGGTCAATAATTTAAATGCTAGAGTGGTCTATGACTACAGCATCAAAAGCATTTGCAAAATAGGATTTCTCTTTTGTCCTTTATAGAAAACACCAGTTGAACACTAAGTCTTAGGCACAGTCAAAGAGGTTCACCCTATGATTAATGCATATGTTTAATGCTTATGCAGAAGAAACCCTTATGATTATCGGCACCACTGCATGAATTTGGTGGCACACTGGTACAAAGGAGACACACCATATCATTCAGATGAAACTGCATATTAAGATTATGTTAACCTTAGAGACTAGGAGGTCCAGGCAAATAGTGATTATCATCTCCTTGACCATGTAACTGGCTAAACCAGTACCTCATCCAGGCAATCATACAACAGGATTTCCAAGCCTGAAAGCTGAACACACATAGAAATCTGTATGCCTGTCATATGCAAGACCTCTTGACTGAAATAGCTATCAAGGCCATCCAGGAAGCCCTAGACCTAGTCTAACCAAAAGATGGCAAAAAGCTCTTGCAGGTACAATGGTGATACAAACTGTGATAGAGCTTGGCAATATACCTGGATTAGTGCCTTGCATTGGCAGCTTGCCCTCAGGGTAAACATTTGCAATTTAGAATGCTCACACAAGCTGAGTGCCAATGGCAGCAAGGTTTGGCCCACTAAGACCAATACAGACAAAGGCACTTTGAAGAGAACTGTTCAGTGCTACTGCCCACTTTGGTTTCTGGATTAACCCTTCTCTCTTGCGACCGCCCTGACCATGTCAACAGAAATCAGCATTCAAATGGGGCCCCATTTGGATTTCAATGCTGTTTTCTAGTTAACCAGGGCAGGATTGTCACCAAAAATAGGTCAATATCAAAAGCCAAAATCGACAATTGCCAACTCCACAGGTCTCTCCAAAGTTGTGTTGTCTGTATTGCCCTTGGTGGACAAAATTTGAAGCCTCAAATGCACGTTTGTGTGTTCATACCAGCTCACAAATATTTAACCCTGTAGGTAGTCTGACAAGACAAGACACTGGTCAAGGTTGGCAGCTAAGTTCTTCCACTGAGTGTCTCACACTTGTAAAAACAAGAGCCCTTTGTCATCCTTTAGCAAAACTAGGTGCAGGGCTTCCCAGACAGCTTTGGTAGGTGCTTCAGCCACAAGATCTTGCACATAGCAGGTATGCAGACCCCAATGCATATGCAACTACAGGCTCAGAAACTGTGGTGTAGAATGGCCTAGCTGAGATGTTAGTGCAGACAGCGGACACAGGCAGGGACATGGAAACCAATAGATTCCGAGACTTCACCAGCTTCCAAAGTAGACAGAACATTGTTGTACAGCTTAACCTAGATGATATAGTTTGTATCCCTCGTGCCAATGTGTCATCTTGTTCTTGCTGTGATATCAAAAACATGACAGCTCTTCAAACATAGCCCTGACTAGGTCACACTATCCTATGGTGAGCCCATTCAACTTATTATGCAGATGTGTTCCATTAGCTTTTCCTGTCAAAGACATGCATAGGCTGCATGGTAGGCAGCTATCCTAAGGTGATGAGTCAAACTGGGTCTTTCTGTGATCACTAAACTACTGCATTGTCCTCAGCTTGTCCACAGAAAAGTATGATGATTTTTTAACAGCAAGTTTTTCAATAGATGGCTTATCAGCATCTTTCCAGTTAGGAATGGTAGATAGGATTACAAGATGCTAAGAGCAGTAGGCTCCTGCTGCTCACCTAAACCTGCCCCTCCTCTATCTTGTTTTGAGAACAAGACAACATCAGGATGGGTCTTCCTCCTTGGATGGCAGGCTACATCTGCCCAAATGCAACAGGTAGTACTGGGCTACATGGTACCAGTAGCAGAAGTTTTCACACACATATCTCGAACACTAAACTACTTTTCATTGACCTTATAGGTAACTCTGACCTGACTTTACATGCAAATTACAAATTTGGGTCAATTTCCAAAACAATGAATGGGTGCATATTTACTGCAACACTGGCTCCTCCATCTCTTTTACTTTCTTTACTCAAAACCTGTCAAGAGTACTTTGACAAACAGTGCAGGCCCAAGAGGGATGCAGCAGAAATAAGTCTTGGACAATCCATAAACTATCTGTACTAATATAAACAGGTATAGTGCTGCTGTTTTTTGAGCAGTGTCATCTAGGTAGCATTCAATTACACATCAACCATATATCCTGAGAAAGGCTTTGAGAGCTCTTACATCAGGTCTATCATGCAGTCGTTTCACGGCAAATTTTCACATTTCAGATATCAGATTCCCAGCTCAACATCTCCCATCAATTATTTAAATGCTAGAGGTGGTCTATGACTACAGCATCAAAAACTACTGCCCAATTTGATTTCTGGATAAACCCTTCTCTCTTGCTGACTTAGACCTCTAGCTGAACTTAAGACCTCTTCCTAGTCGTATACCTCTTGATGCACTTACAAGTAGACCTCTTCCAAGACTTAGACCTCTTTCTGGACTAAGACCTCTTCTAGAACTTATGCCTCTTCCTGGACTTAAGACCTGTTTCTAGACTTAAACCTCTTCCTGGACTTAGACCTCTTCTAGAACTTAGGCGTCTTCCTGGATTTAGACCTCTTTCTAGACGTAGACCTCTTCCTAAACTTAGACCTCTTGCTGGACTTAGACCTCTTCCTAGCCTTATACCTCTTGCTGGACTTAGAACTCTTCCTAGACTTAGACCACTTCCTGGATTTAGACCTCTCCCCAGACTCAGACCTCTTCCTGGACCTAGACCTCTTCCTGGACTTATACATGTACCTCTTCCTGGACTTAGACCTCTTTCTGGACTTATACATGTATCTCTTCCTGGACTTAAGACCTCTTCCTAGACTTAGACCTCTTCCTAGACTTAGACTTCTTCCTGGACAGACCTCTTCCTTGACCTCTTCCTGCTTTTTTTGTGGATCATTTATGTTTTTTCTGTCTTGTGTTTGTTATGCCTTTGTGGGCATCTGTTTTTTTGTTCCTTGTGGTCACCTGCTGGAAAAGGGCTGACCTCTTGGCTCTCGTTTGTGGTGTCTAACTGTGAGTTTGTCACTTCCCATTGGTATATCCTGGGTCAGGGGTGGTACTTGATTGTATCAATTCCTGATCTTTGCACCCTTACTTACTTAGACCTCTTCCTGGACTTAGATCTATTCCCAGACTTAAACCACTTCCTGGTCTTAGTCCTATTGCTGGCCATAGACCTCTTCCTGGACTTAGACTCCTTCCTGGACTTAGACCTCTTCCTGGACTTATACATTTATCTCTTCCTGGACTTATACATGTATCTCTTCCTGGGCTTATACATGTATCTCTTCCTGGACTTATACATGTATCTCTTCCTAGACTTAGACCTCTTCTAGACTTTGACATCTTCCTGGGCTTAGACCTCTTCCTGGACTTAGACCTCTTCCCAGACTTAGACCTCTTCCTGGACTTAGACCTCATCCCAGACTTAGACCACTTCCTGGTCTTAGTCCTCTTGCTGGCCATAGACCTCTTCCTAGACTTAGAACTCTTCCTGGTCTTTGACCACTTCCTAGGCTTAGACCTTTTGTTGAAACTAGAACAGACAGACTCCGACAAAGGGCCCCGCCTAATGCCTTGCAGCGAAAAGGGGATATCTGTTTTGGCGAAAATCTTGATAATCATTCATCGGACAAAACCCATATTCAGACATGAATAATAGTTTGATGAAAGTAGTCCATTTTGAAATTTGGAAGAAATTGGGTGATAAATGACTAAGTTAGAGAGTCCACAAGTGTAAACTGATAGGTGGTGGCCATTTTGGTTGCCATCTTGGTTATCAGACAAAGCCACTATTAAAACTTGAGCGAGAGTTTGATAAAAGTAATCCATATATGAAATTTGGAGGTAATACGGTAATAAATAATTAAGGTAGATTGTCAACAAGTGCAAACTGATTGGCAGCGGCCATTTTGTCGCCCATCTTGGTTATCGTTCGTCGGACTAAACATGTATTGGAACTTGAACAAGAGTTTGATGGAAGCAATCATTACATGAAATTTGGAAGAAAAATCTGATAAAAATGACTAAGTTAGAGTGACCACGACATTGGACACTGATAGTTGGCGGCCATTTTGTCAGCAATCTTGGTTATCGTTTGTCAGACAAAACCCATATTTAAACTTGAATGAGAGTTTGATGAAAGCAATCCATATATGAAATTTGAAAGAAATAAGATAAAAAATGACTACGTTAGAGTGACCATGACAGCGGACATTGATAGGCGGCGGCCATTTTGTCGGCAATCTTGGTCATCAGATGTCAGATGAAACCTGTATTCGAACTTGAATGAAAAGTTGATGGAAGCAATTCATATGTGAAATTTTGAAGAGATCTGATTAAAAATGACTGAGTTAGAGTGACCACGAGGGCGGATATTGATAGGTGGTGGCCATTTTGTCGGCCATCTTGGTTATCGAATGTGGGACAAAACCCCTATTTGAACTTGAACGAGAAATTGATGAAAGCAATCCATAAATGAAATTTGAAAGAAATCCGATAAAAAAAGACAAAGTAAGAGTGACCATGACAGCAGACATTGATAGGCGGCGACCATTTTGTCAGCCATCTTAATTATCGGATGTCGGACAAAACCCGTTTTCAAACTTGAACGAAAGGTTGATGGAAGCAATTCATATATGAAATTTGGAAGAAATCTGATTAAAAATGATTGAGTTAGAGTGACCACGACAGCGGATAGTGATATGTGGCGGCCATTTTGGCGGCCATCTTGATTATTGGATGTCGGACAAAACCCGTATTCAAACCTGAATGAAAGGTTGATGGAAGCAATTCATATATGAAATTTGGAAGAAATCCGGTTAAAAATGACTAAGTTAGAGTAACCACAGACAGACAGACGGACAAGCCGAAAACAATAGAGCTGCACCAACATTCGTTGGCCAAAACCTATTGTTCGACTAGTATTGATATATGTTGAAGTTCTATTCTATAGAGTTTAAGAATTATTGGGTGCACAAGCTTTTCCCTGTAAAGTTCATTCAAGGGAGATAACTCAACAGAGAGCAACCATTCTTGCACGTGACACACGGCCTTCACCTGATATATATATGTATATCAAATATCATCAAAATATCTTGAAGGGTATAAGAGTTATTGAGCGCACAAGCTTTCCCCTATAACATTCATTCGAGGGAGATGACTCAAAAGTGCAGCAAGAGAGAGGAACCATATTATTGCATGCGACACACCCTCTTGACCGGATATATATGATTACCAAATATTATCAAAATATCTCTTAGGGTATTAAAGTTATTGAGCACAAAAGCTTTGTCTACAGATGGACAGACGTACTTACAGGATGGACGTTCTGAGGTTCCTAATGGTATGTGGCCATTGCAAATTTGTGGGTTTAACCTTAACCCCTCAAGCTCATTTTAACCCCATAACAACAAGATACCCTAACCTCACTAAACACTGTTGTACAGATTGCGAACCTAATAATGTATCGTGCGCATGTACGGACAGACGCCTGGCTGAGCGCTATATCACCCCGAGCCTTGTCGGTTGGGAGATTATAACTTATAAACTTAGAAATGGGAGCCATCATTCTTGTATGTGATATATGAGCCGAGACATGTGATTTCCAACAATGTGGTATTTTGACATGTGTAAACTCAGACGAGCCTGTGAAGCCTCCTTTTAGGCTTAGAAACTCCAAATGATGTTCAGTCGGTAGCTTAACAGTCATAGAATAACCAAGCGACTCGTAAAGGATCTGATCAGACTGCGCGTATGCGCAGGCTGGTCTGAGCCTTTGCTGGTCGCACATACCACATTGTTGGGAATCTCGTGTGGCGGTTCATATCATTCTGACCATATTCTTATAAATTTGCATGAAGATATCCTGAATGGTAACTAGGTTATGGTACGCACAAGAATATTTATGAGCCGTGGCATGAGATTTCCAACAATGTGGTATGTGTGACCAGCAAAGGCTCAGATCAGCCTGCGCATACACACAGTCTGATAAGAGCCTTTGCTAGTCGCTTGAATATTCTATGAGTATTGAGCTACTGACCGAACATCATTTGGAGTTCCTAAACTTAAAAGGAGCTGTACAGTCTTGTCCGAGTCTAGACTAGTCTTATCGGATGCCACACTGTTGGAAATCACATGTCGCTGCTCAATTTTATGGACAAACTTACAGACAGGTATCAAATTTTTGAAAGTGGGCATATACACACTGTTATAAAGTTTCATCAATATTCTCCAATATCGGTTATCAAGTTATATGACAAGCACAAGATTTGCATATACAGTGAAACCTGTCTTAAGCAGCCACTTGAAAATAGACAAAGCCATGTGGGACCTTAATGCAGGTCCATGGGAGCATTCTGTAATACTTTTGACCTGCATTAAGTGATTATCCGTCACGAAAACTTAATTTTTGGTCTTCCTTTGAGTGGCGGCTTTAGACAGGTTTTACTGTATAAAATAAACATAAGCAAGAGGGCCATGGTGGCCTTGGAATGCTCACCTGAATTCTTTGCCTTGTTCCTCCATTAGGAGATGCACTCTTGCTGAGCATAGTGAAATCATTTGAGGAACATAGAGTATCACCGATTTGAGCAATTTGAATGCATTTTTGTGTAATAATTTTGGATCTGGACCAATGGATCAGATGTTGTGTAAACAGTTCTAATTTTAGCTCTTGTGGTCGTTTTGTTCAGCAGAGCAGAACAGGTTGGGCAGTTTTGTTAGAGGGCCTGATGAGGAACATTCACGTGATATTATTTTGAATTTTGGCTTGCCGTTCAGGAGTTAATATACGTGTTTAACAAATTTTCTTTATCAACCTCTGGTAGCCATTTTATTCTGCAGACTGCAATTGTTTGTGCACCTTTGGTAGACAGCCTTCAATCGGAACTGCCTCTGCCAATTCCGCGAAATTCTGTGGAATCAGACCACGGATGTACATCGAGGATCTACTTTGATAACACGGGTGATAACTTGATGTTGGTGTTATATAAAGTGACATTGACGTCACAGATACCATGTCAACACAATAACAACTGCTATTCTGCTGATTAAACTTTTCGGATAATCAGAAAAATCATTTTTAATAGAGCTCAACCCACATGCTACAGAACTAATTTTCCATATGCCAGTTCTGGCTAACAAAATGGAGCTTTTTGGTACATAGTACTACGTGTAATGCTCCTTATATACACCCGAGGCATGATACGATTCTCGAATTGTAACGGACTTTCCCGAATGAGACATTTGAATTTGGCCCAACAGTTCAGAAGGAGAGGCAGTTTTAAGATTTTTCTTTCTTTAGCTCTGGTAGCCATTTTGTTTGGCGGACCAGCCTTTTGGGCAATTTTGGTAGAAGTATAGGTTTAGATAAACAAAACTTTCAGCGTAAAATTGTAAATATTTTCTTACCCATCAATTTTAACATATGTTTTGGGTGCTCAAAAGAACCATCTCATTGAGACGGTTCTTTTGAGTACCAACAACATATGTTTTGGTTGGGAAATAAGAAAATTAAATTTTCGTTACGCAATCTTAACTAAAGGCCTGTGGAGGGCATTATGAGAGACAATTTTATGAAATCATTATAAACTTGGGCCATCAGCTAAGGAGATGTTGCTTAAAGATTTTTTTTCTATTTTTAGCTCTGGCAGCCTTTTTGTTTGACAGAGCAAAAGCATTGTGCAATTTAAATAGAGAAACATTGGTGTAAAATTACTATAAATTTTGGCCAGCAGTTCAGGGAGAAATGTCGTATAAAGTTATTTCTAGTTTTAGCTATGTTGGCCATTTTGTTTGGCTGTCAGCAGAACCATTTAGGCAATTTTGATAAGGGACATCTGGGTGAATTATTTCGAATTTCTGCCAGCAGTTCAGGAGATGTTCATATAAAAATTTTCATTTTGTTTAGCTCTGGCTGCCAGTGCCATGGAACAGTTTGGCCAATTTTGGTAGAGGGCCTTATTTTAATGAAATTATTTTGAATTAGACCAGTGGTTTTAGGAGATGTTGTTTAAAATAATTCTTATCTTCAGTTCTGGCGGTCATCTTGCTCAGTGGAGCTTAAACATTTAGGCAACTTTGATAGAGGACATTATGAGAAACATTTCTATAAAATTATTTTGAATTTGGACCAGTAGTTCAGGAGATGTTGTTTCAAAAAAAATAACATGTATACCTACAACTGTGGTTGCCATCTTTTCAGCAGAGTGGAACTATTTCTTATCTACAGATTTGTGGCCTGCCATCTTGTTCAAAGAAGGGGAACCCAATGGGCAAATTTGGTAGATGGTATTACGATGAACATTTCTGTGAAATTATTTTAAATATGGACCAGTAGGTCAGGAGATTTCTTTTAAAGATATTTGAATTAATTACAAATTAAAAACACTAAAACTATATAGATAAAAAAATCCAATTGATTACAAACTTAAATCACTGAAATATAATCTAGAACAAAAAATATTACAAGCTATAACACTTGAACAAATCTGAAAGAGGAAAATTGATTACAAACCAAAAACACTGGAACATATATATATATAAAGAATAAAACCACTTGATTATAAACTGAAAACACTCGAACAATCTAAAAAGTAAATAGCTAAATGATTACAAACTGAAAATACTGGAACAATGCAGTCCTATCTCTTTTACT
The DNA here is from genome assembly GCA_964019695.1 of Loripinus fragilis. Classification (NCBI taxonomy): domain Eukaryota; kingdom Metazoa; phylum Mollusca; class Bivalvia; order Lucinida; family Lucinidae; genus Loripinus; species Loripinus fragilis. Next base: position 50,732,458 of record OZ026531.1, read on the forward strand.
GTCTTTAAGGAACTAACCTTGGTATCCCTGGCGTTTCAGTTCTGTCTCATATGGTAAGTGCATACCTGAATGTCGCTTTGGACCAGACTATACCCAGTCTTCTCCCAGAGATAACCCCATGATCAAATCGTTTTAGAACCAATCAACACAACCTACATCTACGGGCCTCAGCATTCCGACAACAGGAACAGAGAAACAGGAACACTGGAAAACAGGAACATCTGAAAACATGAGTAATCTGAAAACAGGACCATCTGAAAAAAGAAACATTTGAAATCATGATCAAAGAAATGCTTGAAAACATGAAAACGTGAAAACATGAACACTGGAAAACATGAGAATCTGAAAACATGAGAATTTGAAAAAAAGAACACCTGAAAATAGGAACATCTAAAAACAGGAAAATCTGAAAACAGGAACACAGGAACATCTGAAAACACGAACACTGGAAAAAATGAACACTTGAAAACAGGAGCTCTGAAAACAGGAAAACAGGAGCATCTGAAAACAGGAACACATGAATGCTTTAAAATAGCAACATTTGGAAAACAGGGAACAACAATACTGGAAAACAGAAATATCTCGAAAGAAAAAAAAGCAACTAAAACCACTGGTACAATCCAATCCTATCTCTTTTCTCCTATCTGTCTTAAAGGAACTAAATTTGGTATCCCTGGCGTTTCAGTTCTGTCTCATATGGTAAGTGCATACCTGAATGTCGCTTTGGACCAGACTATACCCAGTCTTCTCCCAGAGATTACTCCACGATGAAACCGTTTTAGTACCAATCAACACAACCTACTCCTCAGCGTTCAGACAACAGGAACAGAGAAACAGGAACACTGGAAAACAGGAACATCTGAAAAAACACAGGAATGCTGGAAAGTAGGAACATCTGAAAACAGTAACATCTGAAAACAGGAACATCTGAAAACAGGAACATCTGAAAACAGAAACATCTGAAAACAAGAACACTTGATTGCTAGAAAACAGGAACATCTAAAAACTGAAACAGCGATAAACAGGAAACAACTGGAAAAGAGGAAAATCTAGGTAGAAAAAAAACTAACTGATTACAAACTAAAAACACTGAAACAAACTAAAAAGAATACAAAGCAAATTGATTACAAATTTAAGAGACTGAAAATACCTTAAAAGTAAAAAGGCTAGTTGATTGCAATCTAAAACAATGGAACAAGCTAAAATGATTGATTACATAGTAATATTTCTGTGAAATTATTTTGAAATCGAGCAGGTGGTTTAGATTGAAATACTGTTTAAAGAGGTTTCTATTTTAGCTCTGGCAGCCATTTCATTCAGTCGAGCATGAACCATTTACCTTAATGCGCCAATCTGAAAAGTCGTCTGCTTTTCTCGTCTGCTGAAATGTTTTAGATGCCTCTATGGCCAACAATGTGGGCCCAGATAGGAGCAGTCTGTTCTGGGTTCACCCTGTTTGCTTCTATACTTAATTCGTCAGTAATGTTAGGCAATTATTTGCAGCAGACAACTTCAGCAGACAACATTTTCAGATGCATTTTTTTCTTGGCGCTTTAAAGGGTTAAGCAATTTTGGTTAAGGGCAATATAAGCAACTTTTCTGTGAAATTATTTTAAATTTGGACCTGTGGTCTAGGAGATGTCATCTAAAGATTTTTGCTATTTTCGGCGCTGGCAGCCATTTTGCTAGATAGAGCAAAATCATTTGTGCACTTTTGGTAGAGTGCATTATGTGGAGCATTCATGTGAAATTATTTGAAATTTTCACTAGTGGTTCAGATTAGTAAATATTGTTTAAATATTTTTTCTGTTTTTAGCTCTGGTGGCCAGTTTATTCAGCAGGGCAGAATGATTTGAGCAATTTTAGTTGAGGGCATTATGGGGAAACATTGAAGTGAAATCACTTTAAATTTGGACCAGTGGTTAAGATGTCTTTTTAAAGATAATTCTTATCTTGAGCTCTTGTGGCCATTTGTTCCAGCGGGCAGAATCGATTGTGCAATTTTGGTAGAGGGCATTAAAGAAACATTAATTTGAAACTATTTTGAATTTGGATTAGTAGTTCAGGAGGTGTTGATTAAAGATATTTCTTAGCTTTAGATATAGTGACCATTTTATTCAGCAGAGCAGAAAGGTTTGTGCAAATTAGATAAAGGGTATAATGAGGAACATTTCTGTGAAATTATTTTGAATGTTGACCAGTGGTTCAGAGATGTTATTTAAAGATACTTCTTACCTACTGCTCTGGTGCCATTTTGTCTGAGGGAGCAGAACCATTTGTGCAATTTTGGTAGAGGGCATTATGAGAGACACTTCTGTGAAATTATTTTGAATTTGGACCGGTGGTTTAGGAGAAAATGTCGTTTTAAGCTATTTCTTATCTACAGCTCTGGTGGCCCTTTTATTTGGCAGAGTGGAACAATTTATGCAATTTTAGTAGAGATAATTATGAGGAACATTTCTGTGAAATTATTTAATTTAGAAGTTCAGAAAATGTTGTTTAAATCTATTTCTTATCTACAGCTCTGGTGGCAATTTTTCACTGAAGCAAAACCATAAATCTGTGCATTTTTTACAAAGGGCTGTATGAGAAAATATCTGTGAAATTATTTTGAATTTGGACCAGTGGTTGAGGAGATGTCGTTTAAATATATTTCTTATCTACAGCTCTAGTGGCCATTTTGTTCGGCTGAGAGGAACCATTTGTTCAATTTTGGTAGAGGGCATTATGGAGAACATATCTGTGAAATTACTTTAAATTTGGACCTGTGGTTCAGGAGATGTTTTTTTTTTTTTTTTTTTTTTTTTTAATATTTCTTATTTACAGCTCTGGTGGTCCCATTTTTTGGCCAAGCAAAACCTTTTGTGCAATTTTGGTAGAAGGCATTATAGAAAACATTCCTGTGGATTTATTTTAAATTTGGACCAGTTGTTTAGGACTTAAGAAAAGGTTTACAAATGACACTCACAGCACAACAAAAGATGGTCCGATCACAATAGCTCACCTAATGTGAAACAAAGAAATGGAAAGCAACCCCTACTATAAGTGACATGTGTTCTTGAACTTATACACATTCTGATAAAGTTATGTGAAGATATACCTAGTATTGGTAACAGAGTTACGGCGCATACCTGAGTTTTTTGGGAAAAAAAACAATCAAAGGGGGTATAACTTGGAAACTAAGAAAGGGGGAAATCTTGTATGGGACATCATTTTGACCATATACATGGTTATATATATATATAAATTCCATGAAGATATCCTGAATGGTTACTGAGTTTTTGAGCATATAAGAATGTTTACGGTTGGACAGCGCCAAGCCACAATATGAGCCAGGACATGAGATTTCCAACAATGTGGGCATACGTGCAGTCTGATTAGAGCCTTTGCTTGTCATTTGAATATTCTATGACTGTTTAGCTACTGACTGAACACCATTTGGAGTTTCTTAGCTTCAAAGGGGGCTGTACAGGCTCATCTGAGATGGTGAGTCTACACTTGTCAAAATGCCACATTGTTGGAAATCACATGTCCCGGCTCAATTATAACATTTACAAGGTTGGCAGCATACATTGCACCAAGTCATGTAATATTCTTACTACCCATTTAAATTCAATTCAATCAGATATGGGCCTTGACACGATAAAACCTGTCTTCGGAATGTGCGAACAACAAAGGCGAAGACCAGCCTACACATCCGCAGAGACTGATCAGGGCCTTTGTTATTCCCTTTTTGGAAAATTTCCTATCTAAACTTGATACAAGCGAAGTAGCCTTTTTCTATCTAGTCTCTGTAGCTGATGAGACTGGTTTGAGTTTGGCTTTGTCAGTAACCTTGAAGGCATTGGCCCATATATATATACTGCAGAAGGAGTTATCCTGATATGAACAATTTACCGACAGACGGACGCCAGAACCATAACATCATACACCTGGCATTTCAATGGATGAAAATAATTTCAACAATCTTGGTCGAGTGGAAAGGCCAAACAAAAAAAATACCTGTGTTTAGGGTAGCCTGACCCTACCAAAAGTTACTGGTGAGACCTGGAATCTTTTTCTGCTTTAAAAAATATTAAAAAATATGCCTTTCAAAATGCATAAAATTATGTTCTTTCCAGAAAAAACAATGATTAAATTCAAAAAAATATGTTTGTGTACCCTACCCCTTACCCGAAGCACATTTTTATTAATTTTATTTGGCCTAAAATCTAGGATCATTTGTGATGAATTGTTTTAGCATCAGGACAGTATTTTTTGACAAAGTTTTTTAAGGTTTGGCAGCCATATTTTTGGGCAGCCATATTTTTTTGACAGATAAGAATGATCGACTTGGACATTGTTAGAGTGTAACACAGATATTTTCCCATAAAGAACTGTCTTGATAAGACTATGTTTTATTTTATTTGATTCTTTTCGTCCCAGTCAACAATTTTCAGTATGTCGGGACAGGTCTGGCTGGGTTGAACCAGTACTAAGTAACGATTCATGTGTCTTGCTAAGGACACAATGCAGTGACACTGATGAGGCTTGAACCCCCAACCCCTCCATCTCAAGACAAGAACTCTACCACTGAGCCACTGTGCTCCCGTATCGTTAAGGCTTTTCTTTTGATCACTTAAAACATATGTTTAACTCTTTATCTACTACATGTTATCTGCTGATAACATTTGTGAACAGTTTGGACCCAGAGCAGGCCTGACACAATGTCAGACCTGATCTGGATCCAAACTGTTTGACACTCTGATGGTATTCCTGAAATAATTTTCGAAAAAATTGATTTTTTAAAAAAGATCAGCAGACAACAAAAAAGCATGAAATATTACCCAGTAGGCAAAGAGTCAAAGATATGGCTGCGAATTGGCTGCATTTTGGGTAAGGGAATGATATATTATATCAATTCTAAATCCCCATTTGGCTGCGATGTCTCCCATCTAGTTTCCTGTTGGTTTTGGAGCTGGTGATCTTTAGAAGAATTTCAAAACAGCTGTCATGTTGGCATTTGGTTATTGAAACAGAATAATATTTGCAATTTTCAATCCCCATGCTACCCTGATGCTTCCCACCACTGTTCCATTCTATTAGATTTTGTTTGATTTGATTCTTTACGTCCCATCAACAATCTTTCAGTTAAACAGGGACGGGTCTCCCTGGGCTGACCCAGTACTAAGCTAGGATAAATGTGTCTTGCTCAAGGGCCAAAACGCAGTGACGCCGGTGAGGCTCGAACCTGCGCCCCTTCAGTCTCGAGTCAAGCACTCTACCACTGAGCCACAGCGCTCCCTACCATTCTATTAGACATCTGAGGGGAATTCAACAGTGCAATTCTTCGCAGACGCTTGTTGTTCTGGTACCTATCTTTATTCGTAAAGTGCAAAGCCTGGCATCAGTACAACGAGCTGTCGAGAGCGCTCGCATCGTTGAACTCGCCTCAGGTATAGAAAGAGATGCCATTTAAAGAATTCCTATATAGCCACCATCTTTGATATCAGAATGTAAAGACTTCAGCAAAATCAGTATCAACGCGAGAAAACCTGTCTTCGGAGCTTTGCGAATAACAAAGGCGCAGACCAGACTGCGCCTTTGTTATTCACTAATTGGAAAGAAATACATATAGACTTGCACAAGCAAAATTTCAATTTTCTAGCTAGTCTCTGTAGCTTAGCAGGCTGGTTCGAATCTCACTTTGTCCGAAACTCCAAAGACAGGTTTTCTCGTGACTAGGCTGAGATTAAATCTTCTTTTCGATCACATAGTTTCAGCTCAAATCAACTTATAGTTTCTCAGATTTCAAAAATATGAAAAGCTTTGGATGATTTGTTTGTTTGTTTGATTTGTTTCTTTACGTCCACTCAACAATCTTTCAGTTATGCGGAACGGGTCTTCCTGGGTTGAACCAGTACTAAGCTAGGATAAATGTGTCTTGCTCAAGGACCACAACGCAGTGACGCCGGTGAGGCTTGAACCCGCGGCCCTTCGGTCTCGAGTCAAGCACTCTACCACTGAGCCACTGCGCTCCCTAGCTATGGATGAAAGGCAATACAATCTGGGAAAATTCAAAGTTAGTCTTCGTCCTTTCAATCTCTTACAAGAGGGCCATCTGGCCCTGAACCGCTCACCTGAGTTTATAGCTTCATATAAATAGTTCACTAGTTGATGCTACATACCAAATATCAAGGGTCTATGCCTGGTGGCTTCAGACAACAGGATGTTTTATGGGCATAATAAGAACAGACTTGGTAGATGTCCATTATAGATGATGCTACATACCACAATTCAAGGCTCTATATAGACCTGATGGTTTTGAAAAGATTTTTTTTCAGGTTTACTCTATATAAGTATAAGCTACCTAAAAATCAGAAGGACCCTGAGGTCCTGATTTGTTGGCCTGAGTGACTTGGCTCATGTGAGTTGATGTTTTAAAAAAAATCTATTTTAGCACTACCCTTACGGAAAAGCTGACTTTGTGCGAATACCTGATGAATATGCTGCAAATATTCTGCAAACTGCATTGTTCACAGTAATTGTTCCCTATATATTCACTTCTTGTTGCGAATACCCAGCGAACAAAGTTGGTCTGACAAAAAAGTAATCGCTGAATGTTTGCAGCTAATCATATAATTGCTGCATATTCGCAGCAAAAATTTAAACTTTTTTCAAGCACAAGGTATTATTCGCCCAGACTATTCGCAATAAGAGCTTAATTCTAAATACTGTTCTCTGTATATTTGTTACAATGACTTTCACTTTTTATTTATTCGCGGAGTGTTCATCTAAGGAACTTCAACTCATATAGCTCTCAGTCTAAAGATCTTATTTCTTTTTACTGGGGAGATAGATTCAAAATTATCTCCCCTTATAACTCTTCAATTAAATGGCTGTCATAATTGCCATGATGCAAAAATGACAACATGTTGAGAAGTCTTTTTATGGTATGTAATCTCTTCTCATGTGTTTTTCTGTTCCTATGATGAGAGAGTTGATACCTTTTGATTGTTCTCGAATGGTGTTGCTTGCTGAGGTCAGTGCAAATGGATAAATTTTGACAATTTGAGTTTAACAAGCTTTGACTTTTGTAAATCATTGATTGCATGCTGCTTGTTCGCAGGATATTCGCAATTATTGTTGGCCACATAATTGCAACAGCTATTTTTACTTTTAATTAAAATGTTCGCAGAATATTCCCAGAAAGAGCGCTGGATATTCGCTGCATATTTAATTTACATATTTAAATGCATGTTCGTCGCATATTCGCAGAATGTTTGCAGGATATTCGCTGTCTTGAATCATATTCGCCACATATTCGCAGGCTGCTAACCCAAAGTATTCACCGCAGACCTAATTTGCATGTGAAAAGTGAACATCTTGCGAACATTCCGTGAATACTGGTCAGCCATATAAGGCTATTTTTACCGAACAATTGCAGAGTATTCGCTAGCTGTTCGGGAAAATTGTTCGCAGCAGTGCATTTTTTTCTGTATGGGTACTAGCAGCAATACTTTCATAATAGTTTTGTGAAATTATTTTGAATTTGGACCAGTAGTTCGGGTAAAGATGTTGTTTAAAAATATTTCATAGCAGTCCTTTTGTTCAGGTGAGTGAAACCATTTGTGCAATTTCGGTAGAGGGCACTATGAGGATCATTTCTGTGAAGTTATTTTATTTTGAATTTGTTATTTCTTTTCTACAGTTCTGGCAGCCATTTTGTTCAGCAGAGTGGAACTATTTGTGCAATTTTGATAGAGGGCATTATGAGGAACATATCTGTTAAATTATTTTCAATTTGGACCAGTGGTTCAGGATATGTCATTTTAAGATATTTCTTATCTACAGCTCTGGTCACCGCTTCTTTTGTAGAACAGAACCATGTGTGCGATACACATTATCATAATAGTAACTTGATCTGGCGTACTGTATCACGTCGAGTGGATCAGTCATACCATCGGATCACCCGAGACGCGTAGCGTCGAGGGTGATCCAATGATATGGCCTCATCCACGAGACGTGATACTTTATGCCAGATCAAGTTACTATGATGATAATATGTTTATTATATGCCTTTTTCTGACATTCTTTCTGATTTTAAAACCTGTTTTGGTCTTTAATCCCGAAAAATTGCGGGAACGTTTGCCATGACGTTACGTTTCTTGACGTCACATCATCATGTTTTCCGTCTCTGGTTCCATGCTTGTAATTTACTTTACGTAACGTCGCAGCAAAATCAGGTAACCGACGTTAGCCTCGTTTTAAAGGATAGTGATATGGATTCAGAAAACCTCAGTTCGTTGATCCGGCTTTCTGTATCAGATGGCCAGAAACAGACAGTTCTAAAGTCGTATCAGTTATAGGTATATAATAAATTCTGGTTGAGGGCATTATGAGAAACATTTCTGTGAAATTGTTTTGAATTCTGGCCATTTGTTAAGGATATATCTTTTATAGATATTTGAGCAGCGACATGAGATTTCCAACAATGTGGAATGTGTGACTAGCAAAGGCTCAGACCAGCCTGTGCATATGCGCAGTCTGATCAGAGCCATTGCTAGTCGCTTGAATATTCTATGGCTGTGAAGCTAATGCCCAAACAGCAATTGGGGTTTCTAAGCTTAAAATGAGGCTGCACTTGTCAAAATGCCACATTTATGGAAATCACATGTTGAGGTTTTCTGATTCTAGCTTTGCTGGCCATTGTGCTCAACAGAGCAAAACCATTTGTGCAATCTTTGTAGAGTATTCATGTGAAACCTTTCTGTGAAATTATTTTGAATTTGGACCAGTGGTTCAAGACTAGATGCAGTTTAAATATATTTCTATTTCTAGCTCTGATGGCCATTTTGTTCAGCAGAGTAGAACTGTTTGTGCACTTATGGTAGAGGGCATTTAGTAGGAACATTTATGTAAATGATTTGAATTTGGACCAGTGTTTCATACCAACATGTCATTTAAAGACATTTCTTATCTAAAGTTATGGGGGTGTTTTGTTCCATGAAACAGAACCATTTGTTCAATTTGTTGCATTATGCCATTTGTTCAATTTGTTGCATTATGAATAAGTTTTTTTTTTAAATTTATTTTGAATTTGGACCAGTAGTTAAAGGGGAACAAGATTGGATACAAAGAAAAAGATAAGTTGAAAAAGAAGACACAGTAGCAGCAGTGGATGAGAAGAGAAAGAAGATTAAAAGGGGAAAAAGACAGAACAGCAGCAGGGTGTGCAAAGGAGAACAAGATAATGCAGCAACAGGGGATAATAAGAGAAAGAAATGTAAAGGGGAACAAGAAGACAGAGCAGTGACAGGGGGAATAAAAAGGAGTAAATAGAAACAAGAATGAGCAGCTGCAGGGGGGTGAGAAAGAGAAAAGATAAATTGGGAACAAGAAGATCGAGCAGCAGCAGGAGATAAACAAGACCAAACTCTGCTCTGGACCTGTGCACATCTTCCAAAGGTGGTGTAGATGTAATAATTTTTTTGTCCAAGTTCAACACTGAAAAATATATTATCAAATCTGCACAAAATATAGGGTGCACATGTTGAATGTGTGAACAATCATAATGCAAAGTTTGAATGTATAAGTTCAACAAGCTTAAAAAAAGAAAATAGTTATCAAATGAGCACAGAATAGGAGATGCATGCACATCTTCAGTGTGTGAACATTCATTATGCAAAGTTTGAATATAAAGGAATGAATACTGTTGGTGTTACAAATTACATAAACTAGTCACCCCCTAAGCATTTCGGATAGAAAAAAAATCTTCGTTCAACACCCGTCATATATGAGAAAATATTTATCAAATGTGCACAAAATAGTATGTGCACATCTTCGATATGTGAACAATCATTATATAAAGTTTGAATAAAAAGGAATGAAAATTGTTAGAGAAACAGATTACACAAACCAGGCACCCTTTTGCATTTTGAGGGAAAAATGTCTAGTTCAACACCCCTCAAAAATGAGAAAAAAGTTGTGAAATGTGCACAAAATAGAATGCACATCTTCAATATGTGAACAATCAAATTTTGAATAAAAAGGAATGAAGACTTTTGGAGTTACAGATTACACAAACTAGGCACCCAAAAGTGTTGGGGGCGGACAGACAGAGGGATGGACAGAGTGGACCCACTACTAGACCTGCTTTCGCTAAAGCGGTGCAGGTAAAATGAGAAAGAGTAAAGGGAAAGAATACAGAGCAGCAGCAAGGGATAAAGAAGAAAAATACTAAAGGGGAACAAGACAGCGCAGCAGCAGAGAAAAAGAAGAAAAAGACTTAAGGGGAACAAGACAGAGCAGCAGCAGGGAAAAAAAAGAAAAACACTAAAGGGGAACAAGACAGAGCAACAGCAGGGAATAAGAAATGGAAGACTAAAGGGGGAACAAGACAGGGCAGAAGCAGGGAATAAGAAGAAAAATACTAAAGGGGAACAAGACAAAGCAGCAGCAGGGGATAAGAAATGGAAGACTAAAAGGGGAAAAAAGACAGGACAGAAGCAGGGAAAAAGAAGAAAAAGACTTAAGGGGAACAAGACAGGACAGAAGCAGGGAAAAAGAAGGAAAATACTAAAGGGGAACAAGACAGAGCAACAGCAGGGAATAAGACATGGAAGACTAAAAGGGGAAAAAAGACAGGGCAGAAGCAGGAAATAAGAAGAAAAAGACTAAAGAGGAACAAGGCAGAGCAGCAGCAGGGAATAAGAAATGGAAGACTAAAAGGGTTACAAGACAGGGCAGAAGCAGGGAAAAAGATGAAAAATACTAAAGAGGATCAAGTAAGAGCAGCAGCAGGGAATAAAAAGTTGAAGACTAACAGGGGAACAAGACAGGGCAGAAGCAGGGAATAAGAAGAAAAATACTAAAGGGGAACAAGACAGAGCAGCAGCAGGGAATAAGAAATGGGAGACTAAAAGGGTTACAAGACAGGGCAGAAGCAGGGAAAAAGAAGAAAAATACTAAAGAGGATCAAGTAAGAGCAGCAGCAGGGAATAAAAAGTTGAAGACTTACAGGGGAACAAGACAGGACAGAAGCAGGGAATAAGAAGAAAAATACTAAAGGGGAACAAGACAGAGCAGCAACAGGGAATAAGAAATGGAAGACTAAAAGGGGAAAAGACAGGGCAGAAGCAGGGAAAAAGAAGAAAAATACTTAAGGGGAACAAGACAGGGAAGAAGCAGGGAATAAGAAGAAAAAGACTAACGAGGAACAAGACAGAGCAGCAGCAGGGAAAAAGAAGAAAAATACTAAAGGGGATCAAGTAAGAGCAGCAGCAGGGAATAAAAAGTTGAAGACTCAAAAGGGAACAAGACAGGACAGAAGCAGGGAATAAGAAGAAAAATACTAAAGGGGAACAAGACAAAGCAGCAGCAGGGGATAAGAAATGGAAGACTTAAAGGGGGAAAAGACAGGGCAGAAGCAGGAAATAAGAAGAAAAAGACTTAAGGGGGGAAAAGACAGGGCAGAAGCAGGGAATAAGAAGAAAAAGACTAAAGGGGATCAAGTAAGAGCAGCAGCAGGGAATAAAAAATTGAAGACTAAAAGGAGAACAAGACAGGACAGAAGCAGGGAATAAGAAGAAAAATACTAAAGGGGAACAAGACAGAGCAGCAGCAGGGATGAGAAATGGAAGACTAAAAGGGGAAAAAGACAGGGCAGACGCAGGGAAAAAGAAGAAAAAGACTTAAGGGGAACAAGACAGGACAGAAGCAGGGAAAAAGAAGGAAAATACTAAAGGGGAACAAGACAGAGCAACAGCAGGGAATAAGACATGGAAGACTAAAAGGGGAAAAAAGACAGGGCAGAAGCAGGAAATAAGAAGAAAAAGACTAAAGAGGAACAAGGCAGAGCAGCAGCAGGGAATAAGAAATGGAAGACTAAAAGGGTTACAAGACAGGGCAGAAGCAGGGAAAAAGATGAAAAATACTAAAGAGGATCAAGTAAGAGCAGCAGCAGGGAATAAAAAGTTGAAGACTAACAGGGGAACAAGACAGGGCAGAAGCAGGGAATAAGAAGAAAAATACTAAAGGGGAACAAGACAGAGCAGCAGCAGGGAATAAGAAATGGGAGACTAAAAGGGTTACAAGACAGGGCAGAAGCAGGGAAAAAGATGAAAAATACTAAAGAGGATCAAGTAAGAGCAGCAGCAGGGAATAAAAAGTTGAAGACTTACAGGGGAACAAGACAGGACAGAAGCAGGGAATAAGAAGAAAAATACTAAAGGGGAACAAGACAGAGCAGCAACAGGGAATAAGAAATGGAAGACTAAAAGGGGAAAAGACAGGGCAGAAGCAGGGAAAAAGAAGAAAAATACTTAAGGGGAACAAGACAGGGAAGAAGCAGGGAATAAGAAGAAAAAGACTAACGAGGAACAAGACAGAGCAGCAGCAGGGAAAAAGAAGAAAAATACTAAAGGGGATCAAGTAAGAGCAGCAGCAGGGAATAAAAAGTTGAAGACTCAAAAGGGAACAAGACAGGACAGAAGCAGGGAATAAGAAGAAAAATACTAAAGGGGAACAAGACAAAGCAGCAGCAGGGGATAAGAAATGGAAGACTTAAAGGGGGAAAAGACAGGGCAGAAGCAGGAAATAAGAAGAAAAAGACTTAAGGGGGGAAAAGACAGGGCAGAAGCAGGGAATAAGAAGAAAAAGACTAAAGGGAATCAAGTAAGAGCAGCAGCAGGGAATAAAAAATTGAAGACTAAAAGGAGAACAAGACAGGACAGAAGCAGGGAATAAGAAGAAAAATACTAAAGGGGAACAAGACAGAGCAGCAGCAGGGATGAGAAATGGAAGACTAAAAGGGGAAAAAGACAGGGCAGACGCAGGGAAAAAGAAGAAAAAGACTTAAGGGGAACAAGACAGAGCAGCAGCAGGGAAAAAGAAGAAAAATACTAAAGGGGATCAAGTAAGAGCAGCAGCAGGGAATAAAAAGTTGAAGACTCAAAGGGGAACAAGACAGGGCAGAAGCAGGGGATAAGAAGAAAAAGACTAACGAGGAACAAGACAGAGCAGCAGCACGGAAAAAGAAGAAAAATACTAAAGGGGATCAAGTAAGAGCAGCAGCAGGGAATAAAAAGTTGAAGACTCAAAGGGGAACAAGACAGGGCAGAAGCAGGGAATAAGAAGAAAAAGACTTAAGGGGAACAAGACAGGGCAGAAGCAGGGAATAAGAAGAAAAAGACTAAACGGGAACAAGACAGGGCAGCAGCAGGGAAAAAGAAGAAAAATACTAAAGGGGAACAAGACAGGGCAGAAGCAGGGAATAAGAAGAAAAATACTAAAGAGGAACAAGACAGGGCAGCAGCAGGGAAAAAGAAGAAAAATACTAAAGGGGAACAAGACAGGGCAGAAGCAGGGAATAAGAAGAAAAATACTAAACGGGAACAAGACAGAGCAGCAGCAGGGATGAGAAATGGAAGACTAAAAGGGGAAAAAGACAGGGCAGAAGCAGGGAAAAAGAAGGAAAATACTAAAGGGGATCAAGTAAGAGCAGCAGCAGGGATGAGAAATGGAAGACTAAAAGGGCAAAAGACAGGGCAGAAGCAGGGAAAAAGAAGGAAAATACTAAAGGTATGGTAGGCAGCTATCCTAAGGTGATGAGTCAAACTGGGTCTTTCTGTGATCACTAAACTACTGCATTGTCCTCAGCTTGTCCACAGAAAAGTATGATGATTTTTTAACAGCAAGTTTTTCAAAAGATGGCTAATCAGCATATTTCCAGTTAGGAATGGTAGATAGGATTACACGATGCTAAGAGCAGTAGGCTCCTGCTGCTCACCTAAACCTGCCCCTCCTCTATCTTGTTTTGAGAACAAGACAACATCAGGATGGGTCTTCCTCCTTGGATGGCAGGCTACATCTGCCCAAATGCAACAGGTAGTACTGGGCTACATGGTACCAGTAGCAGAAGTTACCACACACATATCTCGAACACTAAACTACTTTTCATTGACCTTGTAGGTAACTCAGACCTGACTTTACATGTAAATTACAAATATGGGTCAATTTCAGAAACAATGAATGGGTGCATATTTACTGCAACACTGGCCCTCCATCTCTTTTACTTTCTTTACTCAAAACCTGTCAAGAGTACTTTGACAAACAGTGCAGGCCCAAGAGGGATGCAGCAGAAATAAGCATATACTATCTGTACTAATACAAACAGGAATAGTGCTGCTGTTTCTTTGAGCAGGGTCATCAAGGTGGCATTTAATTCCACACCAACCATATATCCTGAGAAAGGCTTTAAGAGCTCTTACATGAGGTCTATCATGCAGTCATTTTCATGGCAAAGACTCACATTTCAGAAATCAGATTCCCAGCTCCACATCTCCGATCAATAATTTAAATGCTAGAGGTGGTCTATGTCTACAGCATCAAAAGCAATTGCAAAATAGGATTTCCCTTTTGTCCTTTATAGAAAACACTAGTTGAACACTAAGTCTTTGGCACAGTCAAAGAGGTTCACCCTATGATAAATGCATCTGTTTAATGCTTATGCAGAAGAAACCCTTATGATTATCGGCACCACTGCATGAATTTGGTGGCACACTGGTACAAAGGAGACACACCATATCATTCAGATGAAACTGCATAACAAGATTATGTTAACCTTAGAGACTAGGAGGTCCAGGCAAATAGTGATCTCCACCTCCTTGACCATGTAATTGGCTAAACCAGTACCTCATCCAGGCAATCATACAACAGGATTTCCAAGCCTGAAAGCTGAACACACATAGAAATCTGTATGCCTGTCATATGCAAGACCTCTTGACTGAAATAGCTATCAATGTCATCCAGGAAGCCCTAAACCCAGTCTAACCAAAAGATGGCAAAAAGCTCTTGCAGGTACAATGGTGATACAAACTGTGATAGAGCTTGGCTACATACCTGGATTAGTGCCTTGCATTGGCAGCTTGCCCTCAGGGTAAAAATTTGCAATTTAGTATGCTCACACAAGCTGAGTGCCAATGGCAGCAAGGTTTGGCCCACTAAGACCAATACAGACAAAGGCACTTTGAAGAGAACTGTTCGGTGCTACTGCCCACTTTGGTTTCTGGATTAACCCTTCTCTCTTGCGACCGCCTTGACCATATCAACAGAAATCAGCATTCAAATGGGGCCCCATTTGGATTTCAATGCTGTTTTCTAGTTAACCAGGGCAGGATTGTCATAAAAAATAGGTCAATATCAAAAGCCAAAATCGACAATTGCCAACTCCACAGGTCTCTCCAAAGTTGTGTTGTCTGTATTGCCCTTGGTGGACAAAATTTGAAGCCTCAAATGCACGTTTGTGTGTTCATACCAGCTCACAAATATTTTACCCTGTAGGTAGTCTGACAAGACAAGGCACTGGTCCAGGTTGGCAGCTAAGTTCTTCCACTGACTGTCTCACGGTTGTAAAAACAAGAGCCCTTTGTCACCCTTTAGCAAAACTAGGTGCAGGGCTTCCCAGACAGCTTTGGTAGGTGCTTCAGCCACGAGATCTTGCACATAGCAGGTATGCAGACCCCAATGCATATGCAACTACAGGCTCAGAAACCGTGGTGTAGAATGGCCTAGCTGAGATGTTAGTGCAGACAGCGGACACAGGCAGGGACATGGAAACCAACAGATTCAGAGACTTCACCAGCCTCCAAAGATGACAGAACATTGTTGTACAGCTTAACCTAGATGGTATAGTTTGTATCCCTCGTGCCAATGTGTAATCTTGTTCTTGCTGTGATATCAAAAACATGACAGCTCTTCAAACATAGCCCTGACTAGGTCTAACTATCCTATGGTGAGCCCATTCAACAATGCAGATGTGTTCCATTAGCTTTTCCTGTCAAAGACATGCATAGGCTGCATGGTAGGCAGCTATCCTAAGGTGATGAGTCAAACTGGGTCTTTCTGTGATCACTAAACTACTGCATTGTCCTCAGCTTGTCCACAGAAAAGTATGATGATTTTTTAACAGCAAGTTTTTCAATAGATGGCTTATCAGCATCTTTCCAGTTAGGAATGGTAGATAGGATTACACGATGCTAAGAGCAGTAGGCTCCTGCTGCTCACCTAAACCTGCCCCTCCTCTATCTTGTTTTGAGAACAAGACAGCATCAGGATGGGTCTTCCTCCTTGGATGGCAGGCTACATCTGCTCAAATGCAACAGGTAGTACTGGGCTACATTGTACCAGTAGCAGAAGTTACCACACACATATCTCACAACACTTAACTACTTTTCATTGACCTTGTAGGTAACTCTGACCTGACTTTACATGCAAATTACAAATTTGGGTCAATTTCCGAAACAATGAATGCGTGCATATTTACTGCAACACTGGCTCCTCCATCTCTTTTACTTTCTTTACTCAAAACCTGTCAAGAGTACTTTGACAAACAGTGCAGGCCCAAGAGGGATGCAGCAGAAATAAGTCTTGGACAATCCATAAACTATCTGTACTAATATAAACAGGTATAGTGCTGCTGTTTTTTGAGCAGTGTCATCTAGGTGGCATTCAATTACACATCAACCATATATCCTGAGAAAGGCTTTGAGAGCTCTTACATCAGGTCTATCATGCAGTCGTTTCATGGCAAATTTTCACATTTCAGATATCAGATTCCCAGCTCAACATCTCCCATCAATTATTTAAATGCTAGAGGTGGTCTATGACTACAGCATCAAAAACTACTGCCCAATTTGATTTCTGGATAAACCCTTCTCTCTTGCTGACTTAGACCTCTTGCTGAACTTAAGACCTCTTCCTAGTCGTATACCTCTTGATGGACTTACAAGTAGACCTCTTCCAAGACTTAGACCTCTTGCTGGACTAAGACCTCTTCTAGAACTTATGCCTCTTCCTGGACTTAAGACCTGTTTCTAGACTTAAACCTCTTCCTGGACTTAGACCTCTTCTAGAACTTAGGCGTCTTCCTGGATTTAGACCTCTTTCTAGACGTAGACCTCTTCCTAAACTTAGACCTCTTGCTGGACTTAGACCTCTTCCTAGCCTTATACCTCTTGCTGGACTTAGAACTCTTCCTGGACTTAGACCTCTTCCTAGCCTTATACCTCTTCCTAGACTTAGACCACTTCCTGGATTTAGACCTCTCCCCAGACTCAGACCTCTTCCTGGACCTAGACCTCTTCCTGGACTTATACATGTACCTCTTCCTGGACTTAGACCTCTTTCTGGACTTATACATGTATCTCTTCCTGGACTTAAGACCTCTTCCTAGACTTAGACCTCTTCCTAGACTTAGACTTCTTCCTGGACAGACCTCTTCCTTGACCTCTTCCTGCTTCTTTTGTGGATCATTTATGTTTTTTCTGTCTTGTGTTTGTTATGCCTTTGTGGGCATCTGTTTTTTTGTTCCTTGTGGTCACCTGCTGGAAAAGGGCTGACCTCTTGGCTCTCGTTTGTGGTGTCTAACTGTGAGTTTGTCACTTCCCATTGGTATATCCTGGGTCAGGGGTGGTACTTGATTGTATCAATTCCTGATCTTTGCAACCTTACTTACTTAGACCTCTTCCTGGACTTAGATCTATTCCCAGACTTAAACCACTTCCTGGTCTTAGTCCTATTGCTGGCCATAGACCTCTTCCTGGACTTAGACTCCTTCCTGGACTTAGACCTCTTCCTGGACTTATACATGTATCTCTTCCTGGACTTATACATGTATCTCTTCCTGGGCTTATACATGTATCTCTTCCTGGACTTATACATGTATCTCTTCCTGGACTTATACATGTATCTCTTCCTGGACTTATACATGTATCTCTTCCTGGACTTATACATGTATCTCTTCCTAGAGTTAGACCTCTTCCTAGACTTTGACATCTTCCTGGGCTTAGACCTCTTCCTGGACTTAGACCTCTTCCCAGACTTAGACCTCTTCCTGGACTTAGACCTCATCCCAGACTTAGACCACTTCCTGGTCTTAGTCCTCTTGCTGGCCATAGACCTCTTCCTAGACTTAGAACTCTTCCTGGTCTTTGACCACTTCCTAGGCTTAGACCTTTTGTTGAAACTAGAACAGACAGACTCCGACAAAGGGCCCCGCCTAATGCCTTGCAGCGAAAAGGGGATATCTGTTTTGGGGAAAATCTTGATAATCATTCATCGGACAAAACCCATATTCAGACATGAATAATAGTTTGATGAAAGCAGTCCATATATGAAATTTGGAAGAAATTGGGTGATAAATGACTAAGTTAGAGAGTCCACAAGTGTAAACTGATAGGTGGTGGCCATTTTGGTTGCCATCTTGGTTATCAGACAAAGCCACTTTTAAAACTTGAGCGAGAGTTTGATAAAAGTAATCCATATATGAAATTTGGAGGTAATACGGTAATAAATAATTAAGGTAGATTGTCCACAAGTGCAAACTGATTGGCAGCGGCCATTTTGTCGCCCATCTTGGTTATCGTTCGTCGGACTAAACATGTATTGGAACTTGAACAAGAGTTTGATGGAAGCAATCATTACATGAAATTTGGAAGAAAAATCTGATAAAAATGACTAAGTTAGAGTGACCACGACATTGGACACTGATAGTTGGCGGCCATTTTGTCAGCCATCTTGGTTATCGTTTGTCAGACAAAACCCATATTTAAACTTGAATGAGAGTTTGATGAAAGCAATCCATATATGAAATTTGAAAGAAATCCGATAAAAAATGACTAAGTTAGAGTGACCATGACAGCGGACATTGATAGGCGGCGGCCATTTTGTCGGCAATCTTGGTTATCAGATGTCAGACGAAACCTGTATTCGAACTTGAATGAAAAGTTGATGGAAGCAATTCATATGTGAAATTTTGAAGAGATCTGATTAAAAATGACTGAGTTAGAGTGACCACGAGGGCGGATATTGATAGGTGGTGGCCATTTTGTCGGCCATCTTGGTTATCAGATGTGGGACAAAACCCGTATTTGAACTTGAACGAGAAATTGATGAAAGCAATCCATAAATGAAATTTGAAAGAAATCCGATAAAAAAAGACAAAGTAATAGTGACCATGACAGCAGACATTGATAGGCGGCGACCATTTTGTCAGCCATCTTAATTATCGGATGTCGGACAAAACCCGTTTTCAAACTTGAACGAAAGGTTGATGGAAGCAATTCATATATGAAATTTGGAAGAAATCTGATTAAAAATGATTGAGTTAGAGTGACCACGACAGCGGATAGTGATATGTGGCGGCCATTTTGGCGGCCATCTTGATTATTGGATGTCAGACAAAACCTGTATTCAAACCTGAATGAAAGGTTGATGGAAGCAATTCATATATGAAATTTGGAAGAAATCTGGTTAAAAATGACTAAGTTAGAGTAACCACAGACAGACAGACGGACAAGCCGAAAACAATAGAGCTCCACCAACATTCGTTGGCCAAAACCTATTGTTCGACTAGTATTGATATATGTTGAAGTTCTTTTCTATAGAGTTTAAGAATTATTGGGTGCACAAGCTTTTCCATGTAAAGTTCATTCAAGGGAGATAACTCAACAGAGAGCAAGGGAGAGCAACCATTCTTGCACGTGACACACGGCCTTCACCTGATATATATATGTATATCAAATATCATCAAAATATCTTGAAGGGTATAAGAGTTATTGAGCGCACAAGCTTTCCCCTATAAAATTCATTCGAGGGAGATGACTCAAAAGTGCAGCAAGAGAGAGGAACCATATTATTGCATGCGACACACCCTCTTGACCGGATATATATGATTACCAAATATTATCAAAATATCTCTTAGGGTATTAAAGTTATTGAGCACACAAGCTTTGTCTACAGATGGACAGACATACTTACAGGATGGACGTTCTGAGGTTCCTAATGGTATGTGGCCATTGCAAATTTATGGGGTTAACCTCACAAGGTTAACCCCTCAAGCTCATTTTAACCCCATAACAACAAGATACCCTAACCTCACTAAACACGGTCGTACGGATTGTGAACCTCATAATGTATCGTGCGCATGTACGGACAGACAGACAGACAGACGGACGCCTGGCTGAGCGCTATATCACCCCGAACCTTGTCGGTTGGGAGATTGTAACTTATAAACTAAGAAATGGGAGCCATCATTCTTGTATGTGACATATGAGCCGAGACATGTGATTTCCAACAATGTGGTATTTTGACATGTGTAAACTCAGACGAGCCTGTGAAGCCTCCTTTTAGGCTTAGAAACTCAAAATGATGTTCAGTCGGTAGCTTAACAGTCATAGGATCTGATCAGACTGTGCGTATGCGCAGGCTGGTCTGAGCCTTTGCTGGTCGCACATACCACATTGTTGGGAATCTCGTGTGGCGGTTAATATCATTCTGACCATATTCTTATAAATTTGCATGAAGATATCCTGAATGGTAACTAGGTTATGGTACGCACAAGAATATTTATGAGCCGTGGCATGAGATTTCCAACAATGTGGTATGTGTGACTAGCAAAGGCTCAGATCAGCCTGCGCATACACACAGTCTGATAAGAGCCTTTGCTAGTCGCTTGAATATTCTATGAGTATTGAGCTACTGACCGAACATCATTTGGAGTTCCTAAACTTAAAAGGAGCTGTTCAGTCTTGTCCGAGTCTAGACTAGTCATGTCAAGATGCCACACTGTTGGAAATCACATGTTGCAGCTCAATTTTATGGACAAACTTACAGACAGGTATCAAATTTTTGAAAGTGGGCATATACACATTGTTATAAAGTTTCATCAATATTCTCCAATATCGGTTATCAAGTTATATGACAAGCACAAGATTTGCATATACAGTGAAACCTGTCTTAAGCAGCCACTTGAAAATAGACAAAGCCATGTGGGACCTTAATGCAGGTCCATGGGAGCATTCTGTAATACTTTTGACCTGCATTAAGTGATTATCCGTCACGAAAACTTAATTTTTGGTCTTCCTTTGAGTGGCGGCTTTAGACAGGTTTTACTGTATAAAATAAACATAAGCAAGAGGGCCATGGTGGCCTTGGAATGCTCACCTAAATTCTTAGCCTTGTTCCTCCATTAGGAGATGCACTCTTGCTGAGCATAGTGAAATCATTTGAGGAACATAGAGTATCACCGATTTGAGCAATTTGAATGCATTTTTGTGTAATAATTTTGGATCTGGACCAATGGATCAGATGTTGTGTAAACAGTTCTAATTTTAGCTCTTGTGGTCGTTTTGTTCAGCAGAGCAGAACAGGTTGGGCGGTTTTGTTAGAGGGCCTGATAAGGAACATTCGCGTGATATTATTTTGAATTTTGGCTTGCCGTTCAGGAGTTAATGTACGCGTTTAACAAATTTTCTTTTTTAACCTCTGGTAGCCATTTTATTCTGCAGACTGCAATTGTTTGTGCACCTTTGGTAGACAGCCTTCAATCGGAACTGCCTCTGCCAATTCCGCAAAATTCCGTGGAATCAGACCACGGATGTACATCGAGGATCTACTTTGATAACGCGGGTGATAACTTGATGTTGATGTTATATAAAGTGACATTGACGTCACAGATACCATGTTAAGACAATAACAACTGCTATTCTGCCGATTTAACTTTTCGGATAATCAGAAAAATCATTTTTAATAGAGCTCAACCCACATGCTACAGAACTAATTTTCCATACGCCAGTTCTGGCTAACAAAATGGAGCTTTTTGGTACATAGTACTACGTGTAATGCTCCTTATATACACCCGAGGTATGATTCGATTCTCGAATTGTAACGGACTTTCCTGAATGAGACATTTGAATTTGGCCCAACAGTTCAGAAGGAGAGGCAGTTTTAAGATTTTTCTTTCTTTAGCTCTGGTAGCCATTTTGTTTGGCGGACCAGCCTTTTGGGCAATTTTGGTAGAAGTAAAATTGTAAATATTTTCTTACCCATCAATTTTAACATATGTTTTGGGTGCTCAAAAGAACCATCTCATTGAGACGGTTCTTTTGAGTACCAACAACATATGTTTTGGTTGGGAAATAAGAAAATTAAATTTTAGTTACGCAATCTTAACTAAAGGCCTGTGGAGGGCATTATGAGAGACAATTTTATGAAATTATTATAAACTTGGGCCACCAGCTAAGGAGATGCTGCTTAAAGATTTTTTTTCTATTTTTAGCTCTGGCAGCCATTTTGTTTGACAGAGCAAAAGCATTGTGCAATTTAAATAGAGAAACATTGGTGTAAAATTACTATAAATTTTGGCCAGCAGTTCAGGGAGAAATGTCGTATAAAGTTATTTCTAGTTTTAGCTATGTTGGCCATTTTGTTTGGCTGTCAGCAGAAACATTTAGGCAATTTTGATAAGGGACATCTGGGTGAATTATTTCAAATTTCTGCCAGCAGTTCAGGAGATGTTTATATAAAGATTTTCATTTTGTTTAGCTCTGGCTGCCAGTGCCATGGAACAGTTTGGCCAATTTTGGTAGAGGGTCTTATTTTAGTGAAATTATTTTGAATTAGACCAGTGGTTTTAGGAGATGTTGTTTAAAATAATTCTTATCTTCAGTTCTGGCGGTCATCTTGCTCAGTGGAGCTTAAACATTTAGGCAACTTTGATAGAGGACATTATGAGAAACATTTCTATAAAATTATTTTGAATTTGGACCTGTACTTCAGGAGATGTCGTTTAACAAATTTACATATCTACAACTGTGGTTGCAATTTTTTCGGCAGAGCGGAACTATTTAGGCAATTTTGGTAGAGGGCATTACGAGGAACATTTCTGTGAAAATATATTGACCAGATACAGCTTAAAGATATAACGTATCTACAGCTCTGATGGCCTACTTATTTGGCGGATTGGAACCATTTAGGCAACTTTGGTAGTGGGCTTAATGAGGAATATTTCTGTCAAATTGTTTAAAATTTATACCAGTGTTCAGGAGATGCCATTAAAAATATTTTTTATCTACAGGTCTGGCTGCAATCTTGTTCAGGGGAGCAGAACCATTTCCATAATTTTGGTAGAGGGCATTGCATACATGAGGAATATTTCTGTCAAATTATTTTTAATTTGGACAGGTCGCTCAGGAGATGTCGCTTAAGAATTTATCTTATCTACAGCTCTGGTGGCCGTCGATCTTGTTTGGCAGAGCAGAACCATTAAGGTAATTTTGACAGGAGCATTTTTGTGAAATTATTTAAATTTTTTACCAGTGGCTCTGGAGGAGATGCAGTTTATATTTCTTATCTACAGGTTTCTGGCCTGCCATCTTGTTTGAAGACGGGGAGTGAACCCATTTGGCAAATTTGGTAGATGATTTTACGATGAACATTTCTGTGAAGTTATTTTACATATGGACCAGTGGTTCAGGAGATTTCTTTTAAAGATATTTAAATTGATTACAAATTAAAAACACTAAAACTATATAGATAGAAAAAAGCCAATTGATTACAATCTCAAATCACTGGAATATAATCTAGAACAAAAAATATTACAAGCTATAACACTGGAACAATCTGAAAGAATAAAATATAATTGATTACAAACCAAAAACACTGTAACAAATAGAAAGAATAAAACCTATTGATCATAAACTGAAAACACTGTAACAATCTAAAAAGTAAATAGCTTATAAATTACAAACTGAAAATACTGGAACAATCCAGTCGTATATCTTTTATTATCTTTAAGGAACTAACCTTGGTATCCCTGGCGTTTCAGTTCTGTCTCGTATGGTTAAGTGCATACCTGAATGTTGCTTAGTACTGGTGCAGCCCAGGAAGATCCTTCCCGCCATAACTGAAAAATTGTTGACTGGGATGTAAAGAATCAAATCAAACAAAAAAACAAAACAAAAACACAGGAACACTGGAAAACGGGAACATCTGAAAACAGGAGAAATCTGAAAACAGGAATATATACAGGAAAGCTGGAAAATAGGAACATCTGAAAACAGGAACACTGGAAAACAGGAATTTACATCTAAAAACAGGATCATCTGAAAGCAGGACCATCTGAAATAAAAACAGGAGAATGCTTGAAAACAGGAACACTGGAAAACAGGAACACTGGAAAACAGGAACATCTGAAAACAGGAACATCTGAAAGGAGGAGTATATATATACAAACAGGAACACTTGAAAACAGGAGCCTCTGAAACAGGAACACAGGAATGCTTTAAAACATGTACATCTGAAAACAGGAAAATACAAAACTGAAAAACAGGAACATCTGGAAAGAAAAAAATCTAACAGTTAGTGATTATAACTAAAACCACTGGAACAATCCAGTCCTATCTCTTTTATCCTATCTGTCTTTAAGGAACTAACCTTGGTATCCCTGGCTTTCAGTTCTGTCTCATATGGTAAGTGCATACCTGAATGTCGCTTTGGACCAGACTATACCCGGTCTTCTCCCATACATAACTCCACGATGAAACTGTTTTAGTACCAATTAACACAACCTACTCCTACGGGCCTCAGCGTTCAGACAACAGGAACAGAGAAACAGGAACACTGGAAAACAGGAACATCTGAAAACAGGAACATCTGAAACAAAAACACAGGAATGCTGAATAACAGGAACCAATCAACACAACCTACTCCTGCGGGCCTCAGCGTTCAGACAACAGGAACAGAGAAACAAGAACACTGGATAACAGGAACATCTAAAAACAGGAGAAATCTGAAAATAAGAACATCTGAAAACAGAAACATCTGAAAACAGGAACATCGGAAACAAGGACATCTAAAAATATGAACATCTGAAAACAGGAAAATTGTAAAACAGGAACATCTGAAAACAGGAACAATGGAAAACAGGAGCATCTGAAAACAGGAACAATGGAAAACAGGAGCATCTGAAAACAGGAACACAGGAAAACAAGAGCATCTGGAAACAGAAACACAGGAGCATCTGAAAACAGGAACACATGAATGCTTTAAATCAGCAACATCTGAAAACAGGGAACAACAATACTGGAAAACAGGAACATCTGGAAAGAAAAAAAAAGCTAAATGATTATAAGTTAAAGCCACTGGAACAATCCAATCCTATCTCTTTTCTCCTATCTGTCATAAAGGAACTAACTTTGGTATCCCTTGGGTTTCAGTTCTGTCTCATATGGTAAGTGCATACCTGAATGCCGCTATGAACCAGACTATACCTGGTCTTCTCCCAGAGGTAAGTCCACGATTCAACCGTTTTAGTACCAATCAACACAACCTACTCCTACGGGCCTCAGCGTTCAGACAACAGGAACAGAGAAACAGGATCATGGAAAACAGGAACATCTGAAAACAGGAGAAATCTTGAAACAGAAATATCTGAAAACAGGAACATCTGAAAACAAGGACATCTGAAAACAAAAACATCTGAAAACATGAACATCTGAAAACATGAACATCTGAAAACAGGAACATCTGAAAACAGGAACACTGGAAAAAAGGAATACTTGAAAACAGGAGCCTCTGGAAACAGAAACACAGGAAAACGGGAGAAATCTGAAACAAAAACACAGGAATGCTGGAAAACAGAAACACTGGGAAACAAGAACATCTGAAAACTCAAATATCTGAAAACATGAGAAATCTGAAAACAAGAACATATGAAAACAAGAACATCTGAAAACAGGAACACTGGGAAAAAGGAACACTTGAAAAAAGGAGCCTCTGAAAACGGGAACACATGAATGCTTTAAAAACAGGAACATCTGAAAACAGATAACAACAATACTGGAAAACAGGAACATCTGGAAAAAAAAATATTATAAACTAAAACCTCTGGAACAATCCAATCCCATCTCTTTTCTCCTATCCGTCTTAAAGGAACTAACTTTGGTATCCCTGGAGTTTCAGTTCTGTCTCATATGGTAAGTGCATACCTGAATGTCCCTTTGGACCAGACTATACCCGGTCTTCTCCAAGAGATAACTCCATGATCAAACCTTTTTAGAACCAATCAACACAACCTACTCCTATGGGGCTCAGCGTTCAGACAACAGGAACAGAGAAACAAGAACACTGGAAAACAGGAACATCTGAAAACAGGAACATCTGCAACAAAAACACAGGAACACTGGAAAACAGAATCACTGGAAAACAAGAACACTAGAAAACAGGAACAGCTGAAAACAGGAGCAATCTGATACAAAAACAGGAAAATTGGAAAACAAGAACATCTGAAAACAGGAGAAATCTGAAAACAAGAACATCTGAATACAGGAACATCTGAAAACAGGAACATTTGAAAACAGGAACATATGAAAACAGGAACATATATAAACAGGAACATCTGAAAACAGGAACACTGTAAAACAGGAACATTTGAAAACAGGAACATCTGAATACAGGAACATCTGAAAATAGGAACATCTGAAAACAGGAATATCTGAAAACAGGAACTCTGGGAAAAGGACAACTTGAAAACAGGAACACATGAATGCTTTAAAACAAGAACATCTGAAAACAGGAACATCTAAAAGCAGGAACATCTGAAAACAGGAACATCTGAAAACAGGAACACTGGGAAAAAGGAACAGTTGAAAACAGGAACACATGAATGCCTTAAAACAGGAACATCTGAAAACAGGGAACACCAATACTGGAAAACAGGAACATCTCGAAAGAAAAAAAAACAAAAACCTCTGGAACAATCCAATCCCATCTCTTTTCTCCTATCTGTCTTAAAGGAACTTACTTTGGTTTCAGTTCTGTCTCATATGGTAAGTGTATACCTGAATGTCGCTTTGGACCAGACTATACCCGGTCTTCTCCCAGAGATAACTCCACGATCAAACCATTTTAGAACCAATCAACACAACCTACTCCTACGGTCCTCAGCGTTCTGGCAACAGGAACAGAGAAACAGGAACACTGGAAAGCAGGAACACCTGAAAGCAGGATGATCTGAAACAAAAACACAGGAACACTGGAAAACAGGAACATCTGGAAAACAGTAACATCTAAAAACAGGAGAAATCTGAAAACAAGAACATCTGAATACAGGAACATCTGAAAACAGGAACATCTGAAAACAGGATGATCTGAAACAAAAAAAGGAACACTGGAAAACAGGAAA
This sequence comes from Loripinus fragilis, assembly GCA_964019695.1. NCBI lineage: Eukaryota > Metazoa > Mollusca > Bivalvia > Lucinida > Lucinidae > Loripinus > Loripinus fragilis. Next base: position 50,759,459 of record OZ026531.1, read on the forward strand.
AATTGGAAAACAGGAACATCTAAAAACAGGAGAAATCTGAAAACAAGAACATCTGAATACAGGAACATCTGATAACAGGAACATCTGAAAACAGGATGATCTGAAACAAAAAGACAGGAACACTGGAAAACAGGAAAATTGGAAAACAGGAACATCTGAAAACAGGAGAAATCTGAAAACAAGAACATCCGAATACAGGAACATCTGAAAACAGGGTGATCTGAAACAAAAAGACAGGTACACTGGAAAACAGGAACATCTGGAAACAGGAGAAATCTGAAAACAAGAACATCTAAAAACAGGAACATCTGAAAACAGAAACATCTGAAAGCAGGAACACTGGGAAAAAGGAACACTTGAAAACAGGAGCAATCTGATAAAAAAAACACAGGAATGCTAGAAAACAAGAACACTGGAAAACAGGAACATCTGAAAACAACAGGATGATCTGAAATTAGGAACACAGGAATGCTGGAAAGGAAGAACTATGAAAACAAAAACACATGAAAACAGGAGAAATCTGAAAAGAAGAACATCTGAAAACAGGAGAAATCTGAAAACAAGAACATCTGAAAACAGGAACCATTGAAAACAAGAACACCTGAAAACAGAATCATCTGAAAACAAGAAACATCTGAAAACATCTGACTGAAAATGTCTTAAAAGTAAAAAGGCTAGTTGATCGCAAACTAAAACACTGGAAAAAGCTAAAATGATTGATTACATAGTAATCATTTATGTGAAATTATTTTGAAATTGAGCAGGTAGTTTAGATTGAAATACTTTTTAAAGATGTTTCTATTTTAGCTCTGGCAGCCATTTCATTCAGTAGAGCATGAACCATTTAAGCAATTTTGGTATTGGGCAATATCAGCAACTTTTCTGTGAAATTATTTTGAATTTCGGCCGAATATAGAAAAAAATCTTAAGACGATATCTCCTGGACCAGGAGATGTCGTCTAAAGATTTTTTTCTATTTTCGGCGCTGGCAGCCATTTTGCTAGATAGAGCAAAATCATTTGTGCACTTTTGGTAGAGTGCATTATGGGCAGCATTCATGTGAAATTATTCGAAATTTTCACTAGTGGTTCAGATTAGTAAATATTGTTTAAATATTTTTCTGTTTTTAGCTCAGGTGGCCAGTTTATTCAGCAGAGCAGAATGATTTGAGCAATTTTAGTTGAGGGCATTATGGGGAAACATTGAAGTGAAATTACTTTAAATTTGGACCAGTGGTTAAGATGTCTTTTTAAACATAATTCTTATCTTGAGCTCTTGTGGCCATTTGTTCCAGCGGGCAGAATCGATTGTGCAATTTTGGTAGAGGGCATTAAAGAAACATTAATTTGAAACTATTTTGAATTTGGATTAGTAGTTCAGGAGATGTTGATTAAAGATATTTCTTAGCTTTAGATATAGTGACCATTTTATTCAGCAGAGCAGAAAGGTTTGTGCAAATTAGATAAAGGGTATAATGAGGAACATTTCTGTGAAATTATTTTGAATGTTGACCAGTGGTTCAGAGATGTTATTTAAAGATACTTCTTCTCTACTGCTCTGGTGCCATTTTGTCTGAGGGAGCAGAACCATTTGTGCAATTTTGGTAGAGGGCATTATGGGAGACACTTCTGTGAAATTATTTTGAATTTGGATTGGTGGTTTAGGAGAAAATGTCGTTTGTTTTGTTTGATTTTGTTTGATTTGATTCTTTACGTCCATTCAACAATCTTTCAGTTATGCGGGACGGGTCTTCCTGGGTTGAACCAGTACTAAGCTAGGATAAATGTGTCTTGCTCAAGGACCACAACGCAGTGACGCCGGTGAGGCTCGAACCCGCGGCCCTTCGGTCTCGAGTCAAGCACTCTACCACTGAGCCACTGCGCTCCCGAAAATGTCGTTTGAAGCTATTTCTTATCTACAGCTCTGGTGGCCCTTTTATTTGGCAGAGTGGAACAATTTATGCAATTTTAGTAGAGATAATTATGCGGAACATTTCTGTAAAATTATTTAATTTAGAAGTTCATAAAAATGTTGTTTAAATCTATTTCTTATCTACAGCTCTGGTGGCAATTTTTCACTGAAGCAAAACCATAAATCTGTGCATTTTTGGCAAAGGGCTGTATGAGAAAATATCTGTGAATTTATTTTGAATTTGGACCAGTGGTTGAGGAGATGTCGTTTAAATATATTTCTTATCTACAGCTCTAGTGGCCATTTTGTTCGGCTGAGAGGAACCATTTGTTCAATTTTGGTAGAGGGCATTATGGAGAACATATCTGTGAAATTACTTTAAATTTGGACCTGTGGTTCAGGAGATGTTTTTTTTTTTTTTTTTTTTTTTTAATATTTCTTATTTACAGCTCTGGTGGTCCCATTTTTTAGCCGAGCAAAACCTTTTGTGCAATTTTGGCAGAAGGCATTATAGAAAACATTCCTGTGAATTTATTTTAAATTTGGACCAGTTGTTTAGGACTTAAGAAAAGGTTTACAAATGACACTCACAGCACAACAAACGATGGTCCGATCACAATAGCTCACCTAATGTGAAACAAAGAAATGGAAAGCAACCCCTACTATAAGTGACATGTGTTCTTCAACTTATACACATTCTGATAAAGTTATGTGAAGATATACCTAGTATTGGTAACAGAGTTACGGCGCATACCTGAGTTTTTTTTGGAAAAAAACAATCAAAGGGGGTATAACTTGGAAACTAAGAAAGGGGGAAATCTTGTATGGGACATCATTTAGACCATATACATGTATATATATAAATTCCATGAAGATATCCTGAATGGTTACTGAGTTTTTGAGCATATAAGAATGTTTACGGTTGGACAGCGCCAAGCCACAATATGAGCCAGGACATGAGATTTCCAACAATGTGGGCATACGTGCAGTCTGATGAGAGCCTTTGCTAGTCTCTTGAATATTCTATGACTGTTTAGCTACTGACTGAACACCATTTGGAGTTTCTAAGCTTCAAAGGAGGCTGCACAGGCTCATCTGAGATGGTGAGTCTACACTTGTCAAAATGCCACATTGTTGGAAATCACATGTCCAATGCTCAATTATAACATTTACAAGGTTGGCAGCATACACTGCACCAAGTCATGTAATATTCTTACTATCCATTTAAATTCAATTCAATCAGATATGGGCCTTGACACGATAAAACCTGTCTTCGGAATGTGCGAACAACAAAGGCGAAGACCAGCCTACACATCCGCAGAGACTGATCAGGGCCTTTGTTATTCCCTTTTTGGAAAATTTCCTATCTAAACTTGATACAAGCGAAGTAGCATTTTTCTATCTAGTCTCTGTAGCTGATGAGACTGGTTTGAGTTTGGCTTTGTCAGTAACCCTGAAGGCATTGGCCCATATATAGACTGCAGAAGGAGTTATCCTGATATGAACAATTTACCGACAGACGGACGCCAGAACCATAACATCATACACCTGGCATTTCGATGGATGAAAATAATTTCAACAAACTTGGTCGAGTGGAAAGGCCAAACAAAAAAAATACCTGTGTTTAGGGTTAGCTGACCCTACCTAAATTTACTGGTGAAACCTAGAATTTTTTTCTGCTTTAAAAAATATTAAAAAATATGCCTTTCAAAATGCATATAATTATGTTCTTTCCAGAAAAAACAATGATTAAATTTAAAAAAATATGTTTGTGTACCCTACCCCTTACCCGAAACACATTTTTATTAATTTTATTTGGCCTAAAATCTAGGATCGTTTGTGCTGAATTGTTTTAGCATCAGGACAGTATTTTTTGACAAAGTTTTTTAAGGTTTGGCAGCCATATTTTTGGGCAGCCATATTTTTTTGACAGATAAGAATGATCGACTTGGACATTGTTAGAGTGTAACACAGATATTTTCCCATAAAGAACTGTCTTGATAAGACTATGTTTTATTTTATTTTATTCTTTTCGTCCCAGTCAACAATTTTTCAGTATGTCGGGACAGGTCTGGCTGGGTTGAACCAGTACTAAGTAAGGATTCATGTGTCTTGCTAAGGACACAATGCAGTGACACTAATGAGGCTTGAACCCCCAACCCCTCCATCTCGAGACAAGCACTCTACCACTGAGCCACTGTGCTTCCGTATCGTTAAGGCTTTTCTTTTGATCACCCAAAACATATATTTATATCATCTAACTCACGACAATATTACATTATGCTACCCTCTATTCCCCAGAATGACGCCGACTTAATTACCAGCCGTGACGAACCGCCGATATGAACACAGACATGTAACCCCCTGTAAATCAATCACAATAAAAGCATGCATTTGGTAAACTGATACCTCTTTTGCTCGGCGTTGTAATGGCGAAAGGACGTATCTTGAGTTTTCTCAAGACTTTAATGTATCCTTGGCTCGAGCAGCTCATTTGTTCCCCGGATTGTGTTCAAAACATTTTTGGTTTGACTTTGTACCATGCTGTTCAATTATTAACATATTGTTTAATTTGACATTTATTTCAGAATTACTGAAATTCTCCGTCGGTGCTTAGGTAAGTTTTTTGAATGGATTTTCCCAATTCTTAGTGGATTGGGACAGCCATTCTTGCAGGGATTGTTCTTAGGACAATCCATGCTATGGTTGCTCCTCCTGGTCAACTTTGACGTGGTCTAAGCCATTTCTAAGTTGTCTAAACGGAGAAACTTATACATGACTGGAGAAGTGGTGCAGTCGGAGGGTTTTTCTAGGGAGTTCTCCTTACCTCGCAAGAGGATAACGAGACTTCTGTTGTCTCTGACCTAACCGTCAGTGATGTGGAAATTCCTTCCTCCCTGGCTTTGATCGCTGGTTCAAACCTGGGGGCTCCTCTTTCTGAATCTTCCACTACTTGTAATGGTACTGGAAATTCTTTTCAGTCTGTGTGTCGAAGGGAATCTGATGAATTTCGGATAACCAGCGGCCTGCACGTTCTCAATCACCCTTGAGACGCCAGGCCGTTCGACACCATGAAAGGGTCCATGGCTCCCGCTCTCGTTCGAAGCGGTCCCATCGTTCCTTGTCTGGTAGTACTGACTGGCTTGCTAGAGCCTTGCGCTCTCAAAGCCATGGCATACCGCGGTAGTTCCCGCTTAGTACTTCCTTGAGCCTTGTTCTTATTTTTCAAGATCAAGTTCTGGCTCTTTTTGTGGCTATTGCTAGCGATTGGACTTAGCCATAGCCGCCAACGGTCCTCCGCTATGCGCTCCCACGGCCTGCTGTCCAAGCGAGCGCCGTACGAGAAGGGACTCTTTTTAGTAAAGTCAGCCCCTGGTACGAGCGAGCGAACGAGGGTTATAAGAGTGTACGTTTGCGTTCTCTCTTTTTTGATACCGTTCTATCGAAGAGTCATCGATCTCAGTATCGAATTCTGGTTTGGTGCCTAGCCTATGGCTCGCGCAAACCATATGGCTCTTGCCAAGCGTTGGCCGTGCGGCTCGAGCGAGCGACGGCAAGCAGGTGTAGCTATTTAAATGCTAGAGCTCACAGGGTAAAGGCAGTAGGCTTATATACCCGCAGTGAGCGAGCGGAAGAGCGAGCCTATACGGCTTATATGCTCTTTTCGGGGCACATTGGTCTGAGAGGCCACTGGTCCTGCTCGGACCCTTTATTCTTCTAACTCATACGGTACGTGCGACAGGATAAAATAAATTCCCATTCACTTGACTGGTGAATTTTACTACCGTGTACAACGGAAACACCGTGTACAACCGTACATTATAGAGTTATTGACTGAAGAATTTTGATTTTTTTCTGGTAACAAGAATTGTTCTCGCTCCTGTTCTGCGTTGGTAGAATGTGAGATAGAGATTTCACATAAGGCTCCGGATCCAGACCCACTGAACAAGCAGTCTGCTTCTGTTCAGGGTACATGGGTATCTATGCATCTTATGAAATTGGCTTCTGAGAATTCAGCAACCAATACTTGAATTAGGTTTTCTCTGTATTAAACCAAGATTCAAAAATGCCACTGTCTGTCAAGACACTCACACTTGTGTGGGATTCATCTTGCATTGAAGTGGTACAAGATGAACTTATTAGGGGCTTTGGTTTTGGGTACTTTTTGATGGAGATCAAAATCATTATCCAATCAGCTCTTTCTCAGAGCAGTTTTTATTTTGGATGTTATATTCAAAATTTATTTAGGATTCAAGGGGCTAGTCCTAATAATCCTATTTAATGTCCTCATTGGACTTTATTTATTGAAGACATCCGGCAGGTTTCCTTCTTGGCCATTATGAAGTGAACCACCACTGTATGCAAGGTGTGTCACTTCGATTTTTTTTGGTTTTCAGTTACACTTGAAGGCTGGGGAAATTAGTTATGGCTAGTTTTCACACAATTCGTGCAGGCATGTTTTGATGGAACACTGTCTGCTTTGAATTCTTCTACTTCCTCATAATCTAAGTTTGTTGAGGTGTGTACGCTATTTCAGGTCTTAGCTCAGTTGCTGTGGCAATTCTGACGTTTTAGTACGTTTCGCTATGGACCTTCACTTACCAGAGGTAACACATTTCTGGGCAAGTGTTCCTTGGATGCTCCTTCTCTGCAGTGTTCCTTGGATGTTCCTTTAGGTTCAGCCTGTTGAGTCTTTAACCCAAGGTTGGGTTTTAGATTTTGATGTGGCCAAATCTATTGGGAAGTTTCTATAGTACTACGTGCCACTGCATTATGTTGCAGTATTTCTTTTCTATTATTAGAGAAAAGAGAAATCGGTGGGATCTGAGAATCTATTAGGGATTCCCATTTGCTCAGGCTTACCCAGACTCTTTGGAGTCTTGCGGCGCAGACTAGTACTTTCAGTCAGCCAGTCATACTTACTGATGATAGATTGTAATATTAGTATGCCTGGTAACCATCAGACATGTGATCACAGTCTGTTCTAGAGATATGGGTACAAGATACTATTGTTTATCTGTGTATCCATTCCAGATGTCAGGTTATTCCTCATTTTTGAGCTTAACACATTCAGGTCCAGAGAAGATTCAACTTCTGTAGAAGTAGAATCCATGCTGGACAGACATCCATAGAGCCAGATTCTTCTTTCATCTGAAGAGCAGCTATTATAGCTGTTTTTCTGGTTCACAAGGTTGGGAGTCAGATCTCTCCCAACTTTTTGCCAATTCATGTTTTCTTTCAGTGGAAGGCATACTTTATTTCCTTTAGTGGATCTTTGGGCCCTGTACGTCTTTCTTTATGGAAACACGTATGAGCCTTCTTCTGGACTTGCTTGATTTATGCATTTTACCATCCAGCCCAGTGGTCTTGTCCTATCTGTTCAAGTTCTATACCTCAAGAACTTAGTTCGATTCTGTCCCTGGAAATTGTTTCCAATTGGGATAAGCAGAGCTGGTTTCCATTCAGATATTTTCTTTCTGAGAATGTGCTCTGTGTAGATAGGGTGTCTCAGGCTTGCCTATAGAAAGGTGCATGAGACTTTTTCAATTATTCTGAGAATATTATAGGAGCTAGTGCAGTGTAGTAGTACAAACTACTCTCCTAATAAGGGGTTCCAATTTGATCCCCGGCTCCTCCTTCTGTAGGATTAGACTTTAGCCATAGTCCAGTCTCCACATGTCCTTATGTGTTGGTGGGATGTTTACATAAACACTCACACTTAGAGATTGTCATCTTGTTCAGACTGAGATCTATTCTCTCTTAGGCCATTTGGAGTCCATTGCTCGACTTCTGTCAAATGGCAGTCCAGTCAAGCATTGCTGCTGTGGCCCTCAAGTCTTTTTGATACCAAACAGACCATCGTGGAATTTTTCTTGTCCCGAGGTCTTTGGTTCAGTCAGGAATCCCTGTAAATCATTGAGCTTTTAGGCAGGCCTCCCTCAGACTTGTCTATTTCATGGACACAAGTATGTTGACTGAGGGACCCATCTGGGTGCTCTTTTAGCTCGTGGCCAATGGTCTGTTCCTTGGATGGAACAATACATTTATGGTCTTTTATTCAGAGTTGTCATGCTCTCTGAAGAACTTTCTTATGAATATTACTACTGCTATGTATTACTGTCAGCAGATAATATTTCAGTAGTGTTTTCTTAACAAGAAGGGGGGCCTGGTCAAGTTCCTTGACATTCTTGGTTATCAATCAGGTAGATTGGTGCATGAATGCTTGTGGCTCATGGCCTGTATTGTTCCAGGGAATTGAACTTTTTACCTATTCAATTTTATGAACGGTAGATCACAGAGTTGACCTTATATAGGACACTCTGTTTTTGATTCTCGTATTCTGGAAGTCCCTCACTTAAGCCTGTATACCACAGTCTAACAATTGACTTCCATTTTTCCATTTCTATTGCACTATCACAGGCTTGGACAGTGGTCAGCATGTCCCTTCGTGGGAGGTAATGATATTTGGAGAAGAACTTGCTTGTTTTTTCCAATTATTATACATGCTGGAATGTCATCTGTTTTTACAGTCCTGTTTTTCTGCTGGCTGCACCAGAAGTCTGGACTCCCTCAGGCGGATTGTTGTCCCTGACTCATTCCGGTATTTCTTCTGGACTGCTTGCACACTTGGCTGTGCTGCAAGGAGTTCTTTTTAGGCAGCATTTTTTGCATAATCTGCCGAGAGAGAATCTGTGCTTCAAGCTATTCACTCAGTCTTATTCTTTTTCTGATATGACTGTGGTATCGTCTGGTTCTCCAGCGGGAGATATACCAATGTTTAATCTGTTATGTTTTTGACAGATTTTCTTCTTCCTTTTTGAGGGGAAGTTAGATTAAGACAGATACTTGCTGAAGTATTCATTGTCTTCAGTAAGTCTCTTCATCCAGCTCTCTCTGATATATCAGATATGAGGTTGGAGAGTCTTTCTAACCAGGCTGCACTTCCTTGTGCTCTTCCCTGGGTTTTTTTCCTGTCAAGAAGTCAATATTTTCTTTTGTCTTCTTGTTCTGAGACTTAAGTGCATTACACAGAATAAGTCTCTGATTTGCTTCTTAGCTAGAGATTCAGTGATGATCATTTTTTGATTATCGGTCTCTTCTGGTTAAGTGTTTTTTCAACCAACATATTTTGGTTGTATTACATTTCTTCCAAGATTAAGGCTATCAGTAGCAGGTGTTCCCATTTAGATCCCTGCTCTATATTCTGGCAAGGACATTTTTATTTTCCAGTTTGTGCCTGATATTATGTATTGGGAATTGTGTCCTGGGTCAGGTGTGGCACTTGATGGTATCCATTCCTGATCTTTGCCTTCTTCCTTACTTACATTGAGATAGGAATATTTCTTATCTATTTTGAGGTATATAATAGGGATATTGGTTTCTACTATATCTAGATGGATAGTAGATAAGTTAGACGGCATGTCAGCAAACAGAGAACATAAGCTCTAATGAGCTTTTGACCTTCTAATGAGCTTTTAGACTCTGTTTATGCCTTCCTACGTACTACGTGCATGGATGGTAGACATTAGGATTTGCCTTTGTCAGTCTGATTCCTAGCCTTACTGTGCTCATGTGCTTAGAACTTGAGTTCAAGTATTTGGTTGAACAAGTTCTGTGGATTCAGTTTTATCTGGCTTTTGGCGTTCGATAAATCCTTTTAACAGGTTCTATCGTTAGATTACTGGTTTTTATTCAAAACCTGATTACTGGTTTTATTGAAAACCTGCTTCTATTAGTCTTATTATGCCTGATAATAGTTTTCTTCTTGAATGTTTCTTGAGCGCAACATTCTTGAACCTTATTTTCTGGTGTGCACGGTGATTATTTTTTCACCAATGATAGCCATCCATGTGATTTCTTCATACAAAATGGCGGACATTCAGGAAATTTGTGTTCAACAGGATCTTTATCCTTTTATTCATGATTTTTTTCTGGGAATTCGGCTCAACAGTTTGTTGGAGATAACAGCATTTGCTTTCAATCCTTCAAAATTGTTCTATGATGGCAACCGGGGTTTGTACCAGCCTGTATGACATCAACACGTTCTGTTGTTGTCAAACACAGATTTTGTTTACGTTGTTGATTGCCGAGCTGAATATTGTAACCCTATGTTGAATGGTAAGTCGATCTTTTGACTTAGTTATTCCCGTTCATTTACAGATTTTTCCCACCATCCAGAAAGATAAAATCTAGCATAATGTAATATTGTCGTGAGTTAGATGATATAAATTTTATATGTTTGTTCCAACATAAATATTTATGAATCTATACTCACGACAATATTACGATGAGGCCCGGGCAAGCATGCGTCCCACCTCCCTGCATATCTGTTGTTCTGTATGTTTCCTCGCAAAAGAGGAAGTTTACAGGTATCAGTTTACCAAATGCATGCTTTTATTGTGATTGATTTACACGGGGTTACATGTCTGTGTTCATATCGGCGGTTCGTCACGGCTGGTAATTAAGTCGGCGTCATTCTGGGGAATAGAGGGTAGCATAATGTAATATTGTCGTGAGTATAGATTCATAAATATTTATGTTGGAACAAACATATTAAGTTTAACTCTTTATCTACTACATGTAGTGTTATCTGCTGATAACATTTGTGAACAGTTTGGACCCAGAGCAGGCCTGACACAATGTCAGACCTGATCTGGATCCAAACTGTTTGACACTCTGATGGTATTCCTGAAATAATTTTTCGAAAAAATTGATTTTTTAAAAAAGATCAGCAGACGACAAAAAAGCATGAAATATTACCCAGTAGGCAAAGAGTCAAAGATATGGCTGCAAATTGGCTGCATTTTGGGTAAGGGAATGAAATATTATATCAATTCTAAATCCCCATTTGGCTGTGATGTCTCCCATCTAGTTTCCTGTTGGTTTTGGAGCTGTTGATCTTTAGAAGAATTTCAAAACAGTTGCCATGTTGGCATTTGGTTATTGGAACAGAATAATATTTGCAATTTTCAATCGCCATGCTACCCTGATGCTTCCCACCACTGTTCCATTCTATTAGATTTTGTTTGATTTGATTCTTTACATCCCATCAACAATCTTTCAGTTAAACAGGGACGGGTCTCCCTGGGCTGACCCAGTACTAAGCTAGGATAAATGTGTCTTGCTCAAGGGCCAAAACGCAGTGACGCCGGTGAGGCTCGAACCCGCGGCCCTTCGGTCTCGAGTCAAGCACTCTACCACTGAGCCACAGCGCTCCCTACCATTCTATTAGACATCTGAGGGGAATTCAACAGTGCAATTGTTCGCAGACGCTTGTTGTTCTGGTACCTATCTTTATTCGTAAAGTGCAAAGCCTGGCATCAGTACAACGAGCTGTCGAGAGCGCTCGCATCGTTGAACTCGCCTCAGGTATAGAAAGAGATGCCATTTAAAGAATTCCTATAAAGCCACCATCTTTGATATCAGAATGTAAAGACTTCAGCAAAATCAGTATCAACGCGAGAAAACCTGTCTTCGGAGCTTTGGGAATAACAAAGGCGCAGACCAGACTGCGCATGGGGGCAGTCTGATCAGCGCTTTTGTTATTCACTAATTGGAAAGAAATACATCTAGACTTGCACAAGCAAAATTTCAATTTTCTAGCTAGTCTTTGTAGCTTAGCAGGCTGGTTCAAATCTCACTTTGTCCGAAACTGCAAAGACAGGTTTTCTCGTGACTAGGCTGAGATTAAATCTTCTTTTCGATCACATAGTTTCAGCTCAAATCAACTTATCAGTCTAGAATATAATGCCGAATCACTCAAATAGGTAGAAATTCTTGCTGCTCTTTTTCTGAGTATCAACTTGTCAATGTCAACTTGAAATTGGTCCCTGCTGTAAATTTTATTTAGACCACAGAGAAAAATATCAGTGCTGGTCAAATCAGTTTATAATTCTTTGTAAGAAGGACACTAGAAAAAAGTAAGAATGTATGCAATGATCAGTTGCATGAAAAAATACGTTCTATTTCTTCTGATAACAATTGTTTTGTATGCAACACTTTTCTGATCCAGATATATCTACAATAAAACAAATAAATAAGTAAAATTGCATCGTTGTTTAAGACAATTGTGCTTTCGAATGGTCAGTATATACAATCTTGAAAATGCTGGGAGAAAATTGAAACCTTATCACCTAGTCTGCCAGCAAGAATGTGGCTCCACGCTTGACTCTGTGGAAAAGGGGTACAAGCTGCCTGAACAAATTTTGTTCAATTTTCTGGCTTTATTTTCTACACTGTTATAGTTTCTCAGATTTCAAAAATATGAAAAGCTATGGATGAAAGGCAATACAATCTGGGAAAATTCAAAGTTAGTCTTCGTCCTTTCAATCTCTTACAAGAGGGCCATCTGGCCCTGAACTGCTCACCTGAGTTTATAGCTTCATATATTTAGTTCACTAGTTGATGCTACATACCAAATATCAAGGGTCTATGCCTGGTGGCTTCAGACAACAGGATGTTTTATGGGCATAATAAGAACAGACTTGGTAGATGTCCATTATAGATGATGCTACATACCACAATTCAAGGCTCTATATAGACCTGATGGTTTTGAAAAGATTTTTTTTTTTCAGGTTTACTCTATATAAGTATAAGCTACCTAAAAATCAGAAGGACTGGGCCGCGTAGCGCAGTCGGTAACGTTTCTGGCTACAGATACGTGTCTGACTGCAGATCCAGGGGTTGCGAGTTCGATCCCGGCTCGGTACCATACTTTCATGGAGATTGATCATGAAATAATTTCTACTGTCATTCTCCTCCCTTCCGCTGATTTATTCAAGAAGGGTTGTTGTCAGTTACAAGCGAAAGTATGTGCACAAATTACTGGTTAACTGCTTGCTCAAGCCTGCCCAGGAAAAAGTGCGGTTAAGTGAACTGACCGTCCCGCAATGACCATAGCTGTTGACATGGGACGTAAAGCAACAAAAACAAACAAAAATAAAAATCAGAAAGACCCTGAGGTCCTCGATTGTTGGCCTGAGTGACCTGGCTCATGTGAGTTGATGTTTTAAAACAAATCTATTTTAGCACTACCCTTACGGAAAAGCTGACTTTGTGCGAATATCTGATGAATATGCTGCAAATATTCTGCAAACTGCATTGTTCACAGTAATTGTTCGCTATATATTCACTTCTTGTTGCGAATACCCAGCGAACAAAGTTGGTCTGACAAAAAAGTAATCGCTGAATGTTTGCAGCTAATCATATAATTGCTGCATATTCGCAGCAAAAATTTAAACTTTCTTCAAGCACAAGGTATTATTCGCCCAGACTATTCGCAATAAGAACTTAATTCTAAATACTGTTCGCTGTATATTTGTTACAATGACTTTAACTTTTTATTTATTCGCGGAGTGTTCATCTAAGGAACTTCAACTCATATAGCTCTCAGTCTAAAGATCTTATTTCTTTTTACTGGGGAGATAGATTCAAAATTATCTCCCCTTAAAACTCTTCAATTAAATGGCTGTCATAATTGCCATGATGCAAAAATGACAACATGTTGAGAAGTCTTTTTATGGTATGTAATCTCTTCTCATGTGTTTTTCTGTTCCTATGATGAGAGAGTTGATACCTTTTGATTGTTCTCGAATGGTGTTGCTTGCTGAGGTCAGTGCAAATGGATAAATTTTGACTATTTGAGTTTAACAAGCTTTGACTTTTGTAAATCATTGATTGCTGCTTGTTCGCAGGATATTCGCAATTATTGTTCGCCACATAATTGCAACAGCTATTTTTACTTTTAATTAGAATGTTCGCAGAATATTCGCAGAAAGAGCGCTGGATATTCGCTGCATAGTTAATTTACATATTTAAATGCATGTTCATCGCATATTCGCAGAATGTTTGCAGGATATTCGCTGCATATTTAATTTGCTGTCTTGAATCATATTCGCCACATGTTCGAAGGCTGCTAACCCAAAGTATTCGCCGCAGACCTAATTTGCATGTGAAAAGTGAACATCTTGCGAACATTCCGTGAATACTGGTCAGCCATATAAGGCTATTTTTACCGAACAATTGCAGAGTATTCGCTAGCTGTTAGGGAAAATTGTTCGCAGCAGTGCATTTTTTTCTGTATGGGTACTAGCAGCAATACTTTCATAATAGTTTTGTGAAATTATTTTGAATTTGGACCAGTAGTTCGAGTAAAGATGTTGTTTAAAAATATTTAATAGCAGTCCTTTTGTTCAGGTGAGTGAAACCATTTGTGCAATTTCGGTAGAGGGCACTATGAGGAACATTTCTGTGAAGTTATTTTATTTTGAATTTGTTATTTCTTTTCTACAGTTCTGGCAGCCATTTTGTTCAGCAGAGTGGAACTATTTGTGCAATTTTGATAGAGGGCATTATGAGGAACATATCTTTTAAATTATTTTCAATTTGGACCAGTGGTTCAGGATATGTCATTTTAAGATATTTCTTATCTACAGCTCTGGTCACCGCTTGTTTTGTAGAACAGAACCATGTGTGCAATTCTGGTTGAGGGCATTAGGCCAGAATTTTTTTATCAGTTGATTTACAAACCCTCCTACTGTAATTTTCCGGAAAGTAGGAAAAAAATAAAATTTAATTTCTAAAAAAATTTTTTATTTTATCCGCCGACTCTAAATATAATTTGTTTGGTTGAAAAAAATTATACTTTTTTGAGGTTCTGTCTGTGCATTTTTTTGAGAATGACACTGTTAAAAGTGATTGTCCTGTCCAGATTTTTAGGAAAATGATGAAATATTTAAAGATTACCTTACTAGTTTTACTGTTTTTCTGGAGATATTAAAGAAAAAAAGAAAAAAAAGCTCTGAAAAAAAAAAAAAAAAAAAAAAGCTCTGAAAATGACCAGTCAACTGGTCATTTTCAGAGCTTTTTTATTTATTTTTTATCGTCCCCCCGACCCTAAATCTGAAAAAAAATTCCCGTCAATCAACTAATAAAAAAATTCTGGCCTTATGAGAAACATTTCCGTGAAATTGTTTTGATTTCTGGCCATTTGTTAAGGATATATCTTTTATAGATATTTGAGCAGAGACATGAGATTGCCAACAATGTGGAATGTGTGACTAGCAAAGGCTCAGACCAGCCTGTGCATATGCACAGTCTGATCAGAGCCATTGCTAGTCGCTTGAATATTCTATGGCTGTTAAGCTAATGCCCAAACAGCAATTGGGGTTTCTAAGCTTAAAATGAGGCTGCACTTGTCAAAATGCCACATTTATGGAAATCACATGTTGAGGTTTTCTGATTCTAGCTTTGCTGGCCATTGTGCTCAACAGAGCAAAACCATTTGTGCAATCTTTGTAGAGTATTCATGTGAAACCTTTCTGTGAAATTATTTTGAATTTGGACCAGTGGTTCAAGACGAGATGCAGTTTAAATATATTTCTATTTCTAGCTCTGATGGCCATTTTGTTCAGCAGAGTAGAACTGTTTGTGCACTTATGGTAGAGGGCATTTAGTAGGAACATTTATGTAAATGATTTGAATTTGGACCAGTGTTTCATACCAACATGTCATTTAAAGACATTTCTTATCTAAAGTTATGGCGGTGTTTTGTTCCATGAAACAGAACCATTTGTTCAATTTGTTGCATTATGAATAAGTTTTTTTTAATTTATTTTGAATTTGGACCAGTAGTTAAAGGGGAACAAGATTGGATACAAAGAAAAAGATGAGTTGAAAAAGAAGACACAGTAGCAGCAGTGGATGAGAAGAGAAAGAAGGTTAAAGGGGAAGAAGACAGAACAACAGCAGGGTGTGCAAAGGAGAACAAGACAATGCAGCAACAGGGGATAATAAGAGAAAGAAATGTAAAGGGGAACAAGAAGACAGAGCAGTGACAGGGGGGGAATAAAAAGGAGTAAATAGAAACAAGAATGAGCAGCTGCAGGGGGGTGAAAAAGAGAAAATATAAATTGGGAACAAGAAGATCGAGCAGCAGCAGGAGATAAACAAGACCAAACTCTGCTCTGGACCTGTGCACATCTTCCAAAGGTGGTGTAGATGTAATAATTTTTTTGTCCAAGTTCAACACTGAAAAATATATTATAAATCTGCACAAAATATAGGGTGCACATGTTGAATGTGTGAACAATCAAAATGCAAAGTTCAACAAGCTTTAAAAAAAAATAGTTATCAAATGAGCACAGAATAGGAGATGCATGCACATCTTCCATTATGCAAAGTTTGAATATAAAGGAATGAATACTGTTGGAGTTACAAATTACATAAACTAGTCTTCCCCTAAGCATTTCGGATAGAAAAACAAATCTTCGTTCAACACCCGTCATATATGAGAAAATATTTATCAAATGTGCACAAAATAGTACGTGCACATCTTCGATATGTGAACAATCATTATATAAAGTTTGAATAAAAAGGAATGAAAATTGTTAGAGAAACAGATTACACAAACCAGGCACTCTTTTGCATTTGGAGGGAAAAATGTCTAGTTCAACACCCCTCAAAAATGAGAAAAAAGTTGTGAAATGTGCACAAAAAAGAAGGTGCACATCTTCAATATATGAACAATCAATTTTGAATAAAAAGGAATGAAGACTTTTGGAGTTACAGATTACACAAACTAGGCACCCAAAAGTGTTGGGGGCGGACAGACAGAGGGATGGACAGAGTGGACCCACTACTAGACCTGCTTTTGCTAAAGCGATGCAGGTAAAATGAGAAAGAGTAAAGGGAAAGAATACAGAGCAGCAGCAAGGGATAAAGAAGAAAAAGACTAAAGGGGAACAAGACAGAGCAGCAGCAGGGAAAAAAAGAAAAATACTAAAGGGGAACAAGACAGAGCAACAGCAGGGAATATGAAATGGAAGACTAAAGGGGGGACAAGACAGGGCAAAAGCAGGGAAAAAGAAGAAAAATACTAAAGGGGATCAGTAAGAGCAGCAGCAGGGAATAAAAAGTTGAAGACTAAAAGGAGAACAAGACAGGACAGAAGCAGGGAATAAGAAGAAAAATACTAATGGGGAACAAGACAGAGCAGCAGCAGGGATGAGAAATGGAAGACTAAAAGGGGAAAAAAGACAGGGCAGAAGCAGGGAAAAAGAAGAAAAAGACTTAAGGGGAACAAGACAGGGCAGAAGCAGGCAAGGAATAAGAAGAAAAAGACTAACGAGGAACAAGACAGAGCAGCAGCAGGGAAAAAGAAGAAAAATACTAAAGGGGATCAAGTAGAGCAGCAGCAGGGAATAAAAAGTTGAAGACTCAAAGGGGAACAAGACAGAGGCAGAAGCAGGGAATAAGAAGAAAAATACTAAAGGGGAACAAGACAAAGCAGCAGCAGGGGATAAGAAATGGAAGACTAAAAGGGGAAAAAAGACAGGGCAGAAGCAGGGAATAAGAAGAAAAAGACTAAAGAGGAACAAGACAGAGCAGCAGCAGGGAAAAAAAAGAAAAATACTAAAAGGGAACAAGACAGAGCAACAGCAGGGAATAAGAACTGGAAGATTAAAAGGGTTACAAGACAGGGCAGAAGCAGGGAAAAAGAAGAAAAATACTAAAGAGGATCAAGTAAGAGCAGCAGCAGGGAATAAAAAGTTGAAGACTAACAGGGGAACAAGACAGGGCAGAAGCAGGGAATAAGAAGAAAAAATACTAAAGGGAACAAGACAGAGCAGCAGCAGGGAATAAGAAATGGAAGACTAAAATGGGAACAAGACAGGGCAGAAGCAGGGAATAAGAAGAAAAATACTAAAGGGGAACAAGACAGAGCAGCAGCAGGGAATAAAAAGTGGAAGACTAAAAGGGGAACAAGACAGGGCAGAAGCAGGGAAAAAAGAAATGGAAGACTAAAAGGAGAAAAAGACAGTTCATAAGCAGGGAATAAGAAGAAAAATACTAAAGGGGAACAAGACAGAGCAACAGCAGGGAATAAGAAATGGAAGACTAAAAGGGGGAAAAGACAGGGCAGAAGCAGGGAATAAGAAGAAAAATACTAAAGGGGAACAACACAGAACAGCAGCAGGAAATTAGAAATGGAAGACTAAAAGGGGAACAAGACAGGGCAGAAGCAGGGAATAAGAAGAAAAATACTAAAGGGGAAAAAGAGAGAGCAGCAGAAGGGATGAGAAATGGAAGACTAAAAGGGAAAAAAGACAGGGCAGAAGCAGGGAAAAAGAAGAAAAAGACTTAAGGGGAACAAGACAGGGCAGAAGCAGGCAAGGAATAAGAAGAAAAAGACTAACAAGGAACAAGACAGAGCAGCAGCAGGGAAAAAGAACAAAAATACTAAAGTGGATCAAGTAAGAGCAGCAGCAGGGAATAAAAAGTTGAAGACTCAAAGGGGAACAAGACAGAGGCAGAAGCAGGGAATAAGAAGAAAAATACTAAAGGGGAACAAGACAAAGCAGCAGCAGGGGATAAGAAATGGAAGACTAAAAGGGGAAAAAAGACAGGGCAGAAGCAGGGAATAAGAAGAAAAAGACTAAAGAGGAACAAGACAGAGCAGCAGCAGGGGAAAAAAAAGAAAAATACTAAAAGGGAACAAGACAGAGCAACAGCAGGGAATAAGAACTGGAAGATTAAAAGGGTTACAAGACAGGACAGAAGCAGGGAAAAAGAAGAAAAATACTAAAGAGGATCAAGTAAGAGCAGCAGCAGGGAATAAAAAGTTGAAGACTAACAGGGGAACAAGACAGGGCAGAAGCAGGGAATAAGAAGAAAAATACTAAAGGGGAACAAGACAGAGCAGCAGCAGGGAATAAGAAATGGAAGACTAAAATGGGAACAAGACAGGGCAGAAGCAGGGAATAAGAAGAAAAATACTAAAGGGGAACAAGACAGAGCAGCAGCAGGGAATAAAAAGTGGAAGACTAAAAGGGGAACAAGACAGGGCAGAAGCAGGGAAAAAAGAAATGGAAGACTAAAAGGAGAAAAAGACAGTTCATAAGCAGGGAATAAGAAGAAAAATACTAAAGGGGAACAAGACAGAGCAACAGCAGGGAATAAGAAATGGAAGACTAAAAGGGGGAAAAGACAGGGCAGAAGCAGGGAATAAGAAGAAAAATACTAAAGGGGAACAACACAGAACAGCAGCAGGAAATTAGAAATGGAAGACTAAAAGGGGAACAAGACAGGACAGAAGCAGGGAATAAGAAGAAAAATACTAAAGGGGAAAAAGAGAGAGCAGCAGAAGGGATGAGAAATGGAAGACTAAAAGGGAAAAAAGACAGGGCAGAAGCAGGGAAAAAGAAGAAAAAGACTTAAGGGGAACAAGACAGGGCAGAAGCAGGCAAGGAATAAGAAGAAAAAGACTAACAAGGAACAAGACAGAGCAGCAGCAGGGAAAAAGAACAAAAATACTAAAGTGGATCAAGTAAGAGCAGCAGCAGGGAATAAAAAGTTGAAGACTCAAAGGGGAACAAGACAGAGGCAGAAGCAGGGAATAAGAAGAAAAATACTAAAGGGGAACAAGACAAAGCAGCAGCAGGGATGAGAAATGAAAGACTAAAAGGGGAAAAAGACAGGGCAGAAGCAGGGAAAAAGAAGAAAAAGACTTAAGGGGAACAAGACAGGGCAAAAGCAGGGAATAAGAAGAAAAAGACTAACGAGGAACAAGACAGAGCAGCAGCAGGGAAAAAGAAGAAAAATACTAAAGGGGATCAAGTAAGAGCAGCAGCAGGGAATAAAAAGTTGAAGACTCAAAGGGGAACAAGACAGGGCAGGAGCAGGGAATAAGAAGAAAAATACTAAAGGGGAACAAGACAAAGCAGCAGCAGGGGATAAGAAATGGAAGACTAAAAGGGGAAAAAGACAGGGCAGAAGCAGGGAAAAAGAAGAAAAAGACTTAAGGGGAACAAGACAGGGCAGAAGCAGGCAAGGAATAAGAAGAAAAAGACTAACGAGGAACAAGACAGAGCAGCAGCAGGGAAAAAGAAGAAAAATACTAAAAGGGATCAAGTAAGAACAGCAGCAGGGAATAAAAAGTTGAAGACTCAAAGGGGAACAGACAGGGCAGAAGGAAGGAATAAGAAGAAAAATACTAAAGGGGAACAAGACAAATCAGCAGCAGGGGATAAGAAATGGAAGACTAAAAGGGGAAAAAAGACAGGGCAGAGCAGGAAATAAGAAGAAAAAGACTAAAGAGGAACAAGACAGAGCAGCAGCAGGGGAAAAAAAAGAAAAATACTAAAAGGGAACAAGACAGAGCAACAGCAGGGATTAAGGAATGGAAGACTAATAGGGTTTCAAGACAGGGCAGAAGCAGGGAAAAAGATGAAAAATACTAAAGAGGATCAAGTAAGAGCAGCAGCAGGGAATAAAAAGTTGAAGACTAACAGGGGAACAAGACAGAGCAACAGCAGGGAATAAGAAATGGAAGACTAAAAGGGTTACAAGACAGGGCAGAAGCAGGGAAAAAGATGAAAAATACTAAAGAGGATCAAGTAAGAGCAGCAGCAGGGAATAAAAAGTTGAAGACTAACAGGGGAACAAGACAGGACAGAAGCAGGGAATAAGAAGAAAAATACTAAAGGGGAACAAGACAGAGCAGCAGCAGGGAATAAGAAATGGGAGACTAAAAGGGGAAAAAGACAGGGCAGAAGCAGGGGAAAAGAAGAAAAAGACTTAAGGGGAACAAGACAGGGCAGAAGCAGGCAAGGAATAAGAAGAAAAAGACTAAAGGGGAACAAGACAGAGCAATAGCAGGGAATAAGAAATGGAAGACTAAAATGGGAATAAAACAGGGCAGAAGCAGGGAATAAGAAGAAAAATACTAAAGGGAAACAAGACAGAGCAGAAGCAGGGAATAAGAAATGGAAGACTAAAAGGGGTAAAAGACAGGGCAGAAGCAGGGAATAAGAAGAAAAATACTAAAGGGGATCAACACAGAGCAGCAGCAGGGGATAAGAAATGGAAGACTAAAAGGGGAACAAGACAGGGCAGAAGCAGGGAATAAGAAATGGGAGACTAAAAGGGGAAAAGACAGGGCAGAAGCAGGGGAAAAGAAGAAAAATACTAAAGAGGAACAAGACAAAGCAGCAGCAGGGAAAAAGAAGAAAAAAACTAAAGGGGAACAAAACAGAGCAGCAGCAGGGAATAAGAAGAAAAATACTAAAGGGAAGAAGACAGAGCAGCAGCAGGGAATAAGAAATGGAAGACTAAAGGGGGAACAAGACAGGGCAGCAGCAGGGAATAAGAAATGGAAGACTAAAGGGGGAACAAGACAGAGCAGCAGCAGGGAATAAGAAACAAAAGACTAAAGGGGAACAAGACAGAGCAGCAGCAGGGAATAAGAAAAATACTAAAGGTGAACAAGACAGAGCAACAGCAGGGGATAAGAAATGGAAGACTAAAAGGGGAATAAGACAGGGCAGAAGCAGGAAATAAGAGGAAAAATACTAAAGGCGAACAAGACAGAGCAACAGCAGGGAATAAGAAATGGAAGACTAAAAGGGGTAAAAGACAGGGCAGAAGCAGGGAATAAGAAGAAAAATACTAAAGGGGAACAACACAGAGCAGCTGCAGGGAAATAAGAAATGGAAGACTAAAAGGGGAACAAGACAGGGCAGAAGCACGGAAAAAGAAGAAAAAGACTTAAGGGGAACAAGACAGGGCAGAGGCAGGGGATAAGAAGAAAAAGACTAACAAGGAACAAGACAGAGCAGCAGCGGGGAAAAAGAAGAAAAAGACTAACAAGGATCAAGTAAGAGCAGCAGCAGGGAATAAAACGTTGAAGACTCAAAGGGGAACGTGACAGGGCAGAAGCAGGTAATAAGAAGAAAAATACTAAAGGGGAACAAGACAAAGCAGCAACAGGGGATAAGAATTGGAAGACTAAAAGGGGAAAAAGACAGGGCAGAAGCAGGAAATAAGAAGAAAAATACTAAAGAGGAACAAGACAGAGCAGCAGCAGGGAATAAGAAATGGAAGACTAAAAGGGGAAAAAGACAGGGCAGCCACAGGGAATAAGAAATGGAAGACTAAAAGGGTTACAAGACAGGGCAGAAGCAGGGAAAAAGATGAAAAATACTAAAGAGGATCAAGTAAGAGCAGCAGCAGGGAATAAAAAGTTGAAGACTAACAGGGGAACAAGACAGGGCAGAAGCAGGGAATAAGAAGAAAAATACTAAAGGGGAACAAGACAGAGCAGCAGCAGGGAATAAGAAATGGGAGACTAAAAGGGAATAAGACAGAGCAACAGCAGGGAATAAGAAATGGAAGACTAAAAGGGTTACAAGACAGGACAGAAGCAGGGAAAAAGATGAAAAATACTAAAGAGGATCAAGTAAGAGCAGCAGCAGGGAATAAAAAGTTGAAGACTAACAGGGGAACAAGACAGGGCAGAAGCAGGGAATAAGAAGAAAAATACTAAAGGGGAACAAGACAGAGCAGCAGCAGGGAATAAGAAATGGGAGACTAAAAGGGGAAAAAGACAGGGCAGAAGCAGGGGAAAAGAAGAAAAATACTTAAGGGGAACAAGACAGGACAGAAGCAGGGAATAAGAAGAAAAAGACTAAAGAGGAACAAGACAAAGCAGCAGCAGGGAAAAAGAAGAAAAATACTAAAGGGGAACAAAACAGAGCAGCAGCAGGGAATAAGAAGAAAAATACTAAAGGGAACAAGACAGAGCAGCAGCAGGGAATAAGAAATGGAGGACTTAAGGGGGAACAAGACAGGGCAGCAGCAGGGAATAAGAAATGGAAGACTAAAGGGGGAACAAGACAGAGCAGCAGCAGGAAATAAGAAACAAAAGACTAAAGGGGAACAAGACAGAGCAGCAGCAGGGAATAAGAAAAATACTAAAGGGGAACAAGACAGAGCAACAGCAGGGGATAAGAAATGGAAGACTAAAAGGGGAATAAGACAGGGCAGAAGCAGGAAATAAGAAGAAAAATACTAAAGGGGAACAAGACAGAGCAACAGCAGGGAATAAGAAATGGAAGACTAAAAGGGGTAAAAGACAGGGCAGAAGCAGGGAATAAGAAGAAAAATACTAAAGGAGAACAACACAGAGCAGCAGCAGGGAAATAAGAAATGGAAGACTAAAAGGGGAACAAGACAGGGCAGAAGCAGGGAAAAAGAAGAAAAATACTAAAGGGGATCAAGACAGCAGCAGCAGGGAATAAGACAGAGCAGCAGCAGGGGAAAAGAAGAAAAAATTAAAGAGGAACAAGACAGAGCAACAGCTGGGAATATAAAGAGGAAGAAATGTTAAACTGAAACAAGGAGACACAATGGTAGCAGTGGATAAGAAGAGAAAGGAGATTAAAGGGGAATAAGACATCATAGCAGCTGCAAATGATACAAAGAAACAGAAGATAAAATGTCTACGAGAAGACAGAACAGCAGAAGTCAATAAGGATGAAAGAAGATTAAAGGGGAACAATTTGACAGAACAGTAGCAGGGGATAAGAGAAATAAGATTAAAGGGGAACAAGACTATAGAGCAGCAGCAATGGATACAAAGAGAAAGATTAAACCATACAAGAAGACAGATCAGCAACATGGGATAAGAAGAGAAAGGAGATGAAAGGGGATCAGCAGCAGGAGATAAGAATAAAAATAAATAAATAAGATTAAAGTGGAACAAGAAGACAGAGCAGCAGCAAGGGATAAGAAGAGAAGGACAAGTAAAGGGGGACAAGAAGACAGAGCAGCAGCATTGAATATGAAGAGAAAGAAAAGTAAAGGGAAACAATGCAGAGCAGTGGGGAATAAAAAGAGAAAGAGTGGTAAAATGGAACAAGTCAGAGCAGCAGCAGGGGGTAAAAGAAACAAGACCAAACTCTGCTCTGGACCTGCGTCGCGGGTGCATATCGGTGTGTGAACAGTCGATATGCAAAGTTCAAATATACAGGAATGAAATCAGATTACAACAAATTACACAATGTAATCTAAAGTAGGTGACTTAACAATTTCTAAGTTAAACACTCAAAAATATATTATTAAATGTGCATAAATATAGGGTGTACATGTTCAATGTGTGAACAATCATAATACAGGGTTTGAATATAAAGGAATGAAAACTGCTTGAGTTACAGATTACACAAACAAGACACCCACTAAGCATTTCTGATGGAAAAAATGTCTAAGTTCAACAGCCCTAAAAATAAGAAAATATTTATTAAATGAGCACAAAATGGAAGGTGCACATCTTCAATGTGTGAACAATCATTATGCAAAGTTTGAATATAAAGTAATTAATACTGTTGGAGTTACAGATTACACAAACTAGGCACCTCCTAAGCATTACGGATGGAAAAAATGTCTAAGTTCAAAACCCGTCAAAAAGTGAAAAAAAACTATGAAACGTGCACAAAATAGAAGGTGCACATCTTCAATGTGTGAACAATCATTATGCAAAGTTTGAATATAAAGGATTGAATACTCTTGGAGTTTCAGATTACACAAACTAGGCACCCCCTTAGCATTTCTGATGGAAAAAATGTCTAAGTTCAACACCCGTCAAAAAAGTGAAAAAAATTATGAAACGTGCACAAAATAGAAGGTGCACATCTTCAATGTGTGAACAATCATTATGTAAAGTATGAATATAAAGGAATGGATACTGTTGGAGTTACAGATTACACAAACTACGCACCCCCTAAGCATTTTGGATGAAAAAATTGTCTAAGTCCAACACCCCTCAAAAATGAACAATAAATTATGAAACGTGCACAAAATAGGAGGTGCACATCTTCAATATGTGTACAATCATTAGGCAAAGTTTGAATCAAAAGGAATGAAAACTTTTGGAGTTACAGATTACACAAACTTGGTACCCCTACAGTGTTGCGGACGGACGGACAGGCGGACGGACGGACGGACAGACGGACGGACAGACGGACGGACGGCCGGACGGACGGAGTGGACCCACTACTAGACCTGCTTTCGCTAAAGCGACGCAGGTAATAACAGGAAGCCAAAGCAGCGGCAGGGATAAGAGAAATAAGATGAATTTTAAAAGTGGACCAAGTAGACAGAGCAACAGCAGGGTATAAGAAGAGAATGAAACATTAAAGGGAATAAGACAGGGCAGCAGGGAATACCAAAAGAAAGAAAAATAAAGGGGAACAAAACAATCCAGAATGAGAATAGAAGTGAATAAGAATAGAAGAGTAAATGGGAACAAGAAGACAGAGAAGCAGCCTGGAATATGAAGAGAAATATAATTAAAGGGGAATAAGAAGAAAGAGCAACAGCAGGAAATAAGAAGAGAAATATGATTCAAGGGGAACCAGACAGGACAGCAACAGGGTATAATAAACGAAAGACGATTAAATGGTAACAAGACGGAGCAGCAGCATGGTATAAGAAGAGAAAGAAGATTAAAGGGAAACAAAACAGAGTAGCAGCAGGGTGTCAGAAGAGAAAGATGATTAAAGGGTAACAAGACAGAGCAGCAGCATTGTATAAGTAGAGAAAGAAGATTAAAGGATAATAAACAGAGAAGCAGCATGGTATAAGAAGAGAAAGAAGATTAAAGGGTAGCAAAAAAGAGTAGCAACAGGGTATAAGAAGAGAAAGAAGAGTAAACAGGAACAAGACAGATCAGCAGCAGGGTATAAGAAGAGAGAGAAGAGTAAACAGGAACAAGACAGATCAGCAGCAGGGTATAAGAAGAGAGAGAAGAGTAAACAGGAACAAGACAGATCAGCAGCAGGGTATAAGAAGAGAGAGAAGAGTAAACAGGAACAAGACAGATCAGCAGCAGGGTATAAGAAGAGAGAGAAGAGTAAACAGGAACAAGACAGATCAGCAGCAGGGTATTAGAAGAGAGAGAAGAGTTAACAGGAACAAGACAGATCAGCAGCAGGGTATGAGAAGAGAGAGAAGAGTAAACAGGAACAAGACAGATCAGCAGCAGGGTATTAGAAGAGAGAGAAGAGTTAACAGGAACAAGACAGATCAGCAGCAGGGTATAAGAAGAGAGAGAAATTAGAGGGGAAAAATACAGACCAGCAGGGGATACAAAAAGAAAGAAAAGTAAAGAGGAACGAGAAGACAGTGGAGCTGCAGTGAACTAGAAGAGAAAGAAATGTAAAGGGGGACAAGGGGAGAGAGTAGCAGCAGGAAATAAGAAGTGGAACAAATGTAAAGGGAAAAAGACAGAGCAGCAGCATGGAATACAAAGCAAAATAAAAAGTATAGGAGAACGTGACAAAACAGAATAAGAATAGAAGGAAATAAGAATAGAAAGAAGAGTAAATGGGAACAAGAAGACAGAGGACAAGCAGGGGATAATAAGAGAAAGATGATTAAAGGGGAACAAGACAAAGCAGCATCAGGGAATAAGAATATAAGAAATGTAAAGAAAACAGGGGGACAGAGAAGCAGCAGGGAATAAGAAGAGAAAGAAATGAATAGGGAAAAGGGAATCAGGAATTATATAAAGAGAAAGAAAAAAAAGGATGACCAAACAAAACTGAATAATGATAGAAGGGAATAAGAATGGAAAGAAGAGTAAATTGCAACAAGAAGACAAAGAAGCAGAAAGGAGTAATAAGAGAAAGATGATTAAAGGGGGAACAAGAAGACAGGGCAGCAGCAGGAAATAAGAAGAGGAAGAAATGTTAAAGGGAACAAGAAAAGATGAGCAGCAAGGAATAATAAGAGAAAAATTAGGGAATGGGAGCAAGAAGGCAGAGCAGCACAAGGGGATAATGGGAACAAGACAGAAAACAGAAACATCTGATAACATGATCATCTGAAAAAGAAACACAGTTATGCTAGAAAACAGGAACAAAGAAAAACAGGAACATATGAAAACAGGAGAAATCTGAAAGCAGGATCACCTGAAAACAGGATCATTTGAAAATAGGATCAAATGAATGCTTGAAAACAGGACACTGGAAAACAGCAGCATCTGAAAAACAGGAGAAATTGGAAAACAGGAACACCTGAAAACAGGAACAATCGAAAATGGGATCAAATGAATGCTTGAAAACAGGAACACTGGAAAACAGCAACATCTGAAAAACAGGAAAAAATTGGAAAACAGGAGCATCTGAAAACAGGAACATTTGAAATAGGATCAAATGAATGCTTGAAAACAAGAGCATATGAGAACAGGAGCATCTGAAAACAAAAACATACGAAAACTGGAACATCCAGAAACAGGAACACTGAAAAATAGGAGCAGCTGAAAGCATGAACATCCAAAAACAGGAACACTAGAAAACAGGAGCTCCTGAAAACAAAAGCATCTGAAAACAGGAACGCAGGAAAGCTGAAACACAGGAAAGCTGGAAAACAGGAACTCTGGAAAACAGTCTCATCTGAAAACAGAATAGCTGAAAACAGAAATTGATTATAAACAAAAACAACTGGAACTATCCAGTCCCATCTCTTTTCACCTATCTGTCTTAAAGAAACTAACCTTGGTACCCCTGGCGTTTCAGTTCTGTCTCATATGGTAAGTGCATACCTGAATGTCGCTTTGGACCAGACTATACCCGGTCTTCTCCCAGAGATAACTCCACGATCAAACCGTTTAAGAACCAATCAACACAACCTACTCCTACGGGCCTCAGCGTTCAGACAACAGAAACAGAGAAACAGGAACACTGGAAAACAGGAACATCTGAAAACAGGATGATCTGAAACAAAAACACGGGAATGCTAGAAAACAGGAACCTCTGAAAACAGGATAATCTGAAAACAGGAGCATCTGAAAATAGAAGCATTTGAAAATAGAATAATCTGAAACAAAAACACATGAATGCTGAAAAACAGGAACACTAGAAAACAGGAACATCTGAAAACAGGATGATCTGAAACAAAAACACGGGAATGCTGGAAAACAGGAACCTCTGAAAACAGGATAATCTGAAAACAGGAGCATCTGAAAATAGAAGCATTTGAAAATAGAATAATCTGAAACAAAAACACAGGAATGCTGGAAAACAGGAACACTAGAAAACAGGAACATCTGAAAACATGAGCACCTGAAAACAGGAACACAGGAAAGCTGGAAAACAGGAACTCTGGAAAACAGGAACTCTGGAAAACAGGAACATCTGAAATGAGGAACACCTGAAAACAGAAACACAGGAATGCTTAAAAACAGGAAAAATCTGAAAACATGGAACAACAGTAACATCTAAAAAAAGCTAATTGATTATAAACAAAAACCACTAGAACAATCCAGTCCAATCTCTTTTCACCTATCTGTCTTGAAGGAACTAACCTTGGTATCCCTGGCGTTTCAGTTCTGTCTCATATGGTAAGTGCATACCTGAATGTCACTATGGACCAGACTATACCCGGTCTTCTCCCAGAGATAACTCCACGATCAAACCGTTTTAGAACCATTCAACACAACCTACTCCTACGGGCCTTAGCGTTCAGACAACAGGAACAGAGAAACAGGAACACTGGAAAACAGGAACATCTGAAAACAGAACATCTGAAACAGAAAAACAGGAATGCTGGAAAACTGGAACATCTGAAAACAGGTTGATCTGAAACAAAAACACAAAAACGCTGGAAAACAGGAACACTGAGAAACAGGAACATTTTAAAAACAGGAGAAATCTGAAAACAGAAACATTTGGAAACAGGAACAAAATATACTTGAAAACAGGATCAAAGGACTGCTTGAAAACAGAAACACTGGAAAACAGGAGAAAACTGAAAATGGAAGTATCTGAAAACAGGAGCATCTGAAAACAGGAAATACAAAGAGAAAGAATTGTAAAGGGAACAAGACAGAGCAGCAACAGGGAATTAGAAGAAGATGAAGAGTAAAAGGAAACAAGACAGAGCAGCAGCAGGGAATAAGAAGAGTAGAGAACAAGAAGACACAGCAGCAGCAGAAAATGAGAAAAAAAGTAAAGGGGAAGAAAAAAGAGCAGCATGGAATACAAAGAGAAAGAAAAGTAGAAGGGAACAAGACATAACAGAATAAAAATAGAAGGGAATAAGAATAGAAAGAAGAGAAGACAGAGGAGCAGCAGGGAATAAGAAGAGAATTGTGATTAAGGGGAACAAGAAGACAGAGCAGTAGCAGGGAATAAGAAGAAAAAATATGATAAAGGGGAACAGAAAGACAGAGCAACTGTGGGGAAAACAAGCAAAATACAAATGGCAAAATCCAGAGAAGATTCAGGGGAAACATTTAAGACTAAAGTGGAAAAAGAGTGAGCAACAGCAGGGGATAATAAGAGAAAGGGGATCAAGAGGACAGGGCAAGGAATCTGAAGAGGATGAAGAGTAAAGGTGAATTTGCAGATAGAGCAGCAGCAAGGGGTAAAAAGAGAAGGAAAAGTAAAGGGGAACAAGAAGATAGAGCCGCAGCATGGGTAATGGAGAAAGAAGAGTAAAGGAGAACAAGACAGAGCGACAGGAGGGGCAATAAGAGAAAGAAAAGTAAAATGAACAAGAAGATGGAGCAGTAGCATGATATATGAAGAGAAAGAAAAGTAAAGGGAAACAATGCAGAGCAGCAGCAGGGAATAAGAAGAGCATAAATAGTAAATGGGAACAAGACAGAACAGTTGGGAATACAAAGAGAAAGAAGAGTAAAGGGAAAAAAAGAAGACAGAGCAGCGGCATGGGATAATAAGGGAAAGAAGAGTTAAAGGTAAAAAGACAATGCAGCAGCAGGGGGAAAGAGAACGAAAACACAAGGGGAACAAGATGACAGAGCAGCAGTAGTAGGGAGTAAGAATAGAAACAAAAGGAAAAGGGGAACAAGACAGAGCAGCAGGGGATACAAAGAGAAAGAAGAGAAAAGTGGAAGAAGACCGAATATCAGCAGGAGGTAATAAGTGAAAGAAAAGTAAATGGGAACAAGAAGACAGCGCAACAGCAGGGGTAATAGAGAAAGGAGAGTTAAGGAGAACAAGACAGAGCAGCAGGGGTCGATAAGAGAAAGAAGAGTAAAGGGAAACAAGACAGAGCAGCAGGGAATAAAAAGAGAAAGAAGAGTTAAGGGGAACAATACAGAGCAGCAGCATTTGTTATAAGAGAAAGAAGGGTAAAAGGGAACAAGGAGACCTAGCATCAGCATAGATTATGAAGAGAAAGTTAAGAAAAGTGAAACAAGGCAGAGCAGCAGCGAATGCAAAGAGAAAGAAAAGTAATGGGAAACAAGACAGAGCAGCAGCATGGAATATGAAGAGAAGGACAAGTAAAGTGAAACAAGGCAGCGCAGCAGCGAATACAAAGAGAAAGAAGAGTTATGGGAAACAAGACAGGGCAGCAGCATAGAGTAATTAGAGAAAGAAGAGTAAAGGGAACAAAAGAAGAGCTGAAGCATGGAATATGAAGTAAAGAAAGAAGAGGGAAACAAGGCAAAGCAGCATGGAATACAAAGAGAAACAAGAGAAGTCGGAAACAAGATAGAGCAGCAGCAATGGAATTAAGAGGCAGCAGCTTTGTAAATAAGAGAAAACAGCATTGGAATTAATGGAAACAGCTTTGGAAATAAAAGAAAACAGCATTGGAAATAAGAGAAAACAGAGTAAAGGGGAACAAGAAGACAGAGCAGCAGCATGAAATACGAAGAGAAATGAAAGTAAAGGGAAACAATGCTGAGCAGCAGGGGATAATAAGATAAAGAAGAGTAAAGGGGAACCAGAAGACAGAGCAGTACCATGGAATATGAAAAGAGAAGAGTAAATGGACACAAGGCAGTGCAGCATGTAACACAATGAGAAAGAAGAGTAAAGGGGTCATGAAGACAGGGCATCAGCAGGGATAATAAGAAAAAGATGGGAAAAGGGGAACAAGAAGACAGCACATCAGCATGGAATATAAAGAGAAAGACAATTAAAGGGAAATGAGGAAGAGCAGATGGGAATACATGGAGAAAGAAGAGTAATTGGAAACAACACAGAGCAGCAGCATTGGAAATAAGAGAAAATAAATTTGGAAATAAGAGAAAACAGCATTGGAAATAAGAGAAAATAGAGTAAAGGGGAACAAGAAGACAGAGCAAAAGCATGGAATACAAAGAGAAAGAAAAGTAGAGGGATATAAGGCAGAGCTGCATATATTACAAAGAGAAAGAAGTGTATAGGGAAACAAGACATGACATCAACAATAGTAATGGGGAACAAGACATGGCAGAGCAGCAGCATGGAATATGAAGAGAAAGAAACGTAAATGGAAACAAGGCAATGCAGCAGGGAATACAAAGAGAAAGAAGAGAAAGGGAACAAAAAGAAAGAGCAGCAGCAGGGATAATAAAAGAATGAAGAGTAAAGGCGAACAAGGTAGACCAGCAGCATGGGGTAATAAGAGAAAGAAGAGTAAAAGGGAACAAGAAGACGGAGCAGCAGCAGGGATAATCAGAGAAAGAAGGGTAAAGGGAAACAAGGCAGAGCAGAGGGAACACAAAGAGAAAGAAGTGTAAGGGGAACAAGAAAACAGAGCAGCAGCAGGGGTAATAAGAGAAAGAAGGGTAAAGGGAAACAAGGCAGAGCAGAGGGAACACAAAGAGAAAGAAGTGTAAGGGGAACAAGAAAACAGAGCAGCAGCAGGGGTATAAAGATAAAAAATAGTAAAGTGGAACAAGAAGACAGAGCAGCAACAGGGATATTAAGAGAAAGAAGAGTAAAAGGGAACAAGGCAGAGCGGCAGGGAACACAAAGAGAAAGAACAGTAAAGTGGAACAAGAAGATACAGCAGCAGCAAGGGTAATGAGATAAAGAATAGTAACGGAACAAGAAGACAGAGCAACAGCAGGGATAATAAGAGAAAGAATAATAAAGGGGAACAAGGCAGAGCAGCAGGGAACACAAAGAGAAAGAATAGTAAAGAGGTACAAGAAGATAGAGCAGCAGCAGGAGTAGACAGATAAAGAAGAGTAAAGGGGGACAAGAAGATAGAGCAGCAGCAGGGACAATAGGAGAAAGAAGATTAAAGGAAATAAGAAGACAAAGTAGCAATAGGAATAATATGAGAAAGATGTGTAAATGGAACCAAGGCAAAGCAGCAGGGAACATAAAGAGAAAGAAGATTAGTGGGGAACAAGGCAGAGCAGCAGGGAACACAAAGAGAAAGAATAGTAAAGGGAACAAGAAGACAGAGCAGCAGCAGGGATAATAAGAGAAAGAAGAATAAAGGGGAACAAGGCAGAGCAGCAGGGAACACAAAGAGAAAGAATAGTAAAGAAGAACCTGAAGATAGAGCAGCAGCAGGAGTAAACAGATAAAGAAGAGTTAAGGCGAACAAGAAGATAGAGCAGCAGCAGGGGTAATAAGATAAAGAAGAGTAAAGGGAACAAGACAGAACAGCAGCAGGGATACTAAGAGAAAGAAGAGTAAAGGCAAACAAGAAGATAGAGCAGCAGCAGGAGTAAACAGATAAAGTAAAGGTAACAAGAAGACAGAGCAGCAACACGGACAATAGGAGAAAGAAGATTAAAGGAAACAAGAAGACAAAGTAGCAATAGGGATAATATGATAAAGATGTGTAAAGGGAACCGAGGCAAAGCAGCAGGGAACACAAAGAGATAGAAGATTAGTGGGGAACAAGGCAGAGCAGCAGGGAACACAAAGAGAAAGAATAGTAAAGGGGAACAAGAAGATAGAGCAGCAGCAGGGGTAATGAGATAAAGAAGAGTAAAAGGGAACAAGAAGACAGAGCAGCAGCAGGGATAATAAGAGAAAGAAGAGTAAAGGTGAACAAGGCAGGGCAGCAGGAGGCACATAGAGAAAGAATAGTAAAGGGGAACAAGAAGATAGAGCAGCAGCAGGGGTAATGAGATAAAGAAGAGTAAAGGAAACAAGGCAGAGCAGCAGGTAATACAAAGAGAAAAAGTAGTAGAAGGGAACAAGTTGACAGAGCAGTAGAAGGGTAATTAGACAAAGAAGAGTAAACGGAAACAAGGCAAAGCAGCAGGGAGCACAAAGAAAAAGAAGAGTAAAGGGAACAAGAAGACAGAGCAACAGCAGGGAAAGAAGAGTAAAGGTGAACAAGGCAGAGCAGCAGGGAATACAAAGAGAAAAAATAGTAGAAAGAAACAAGTTGACAGAGCAGCAGAAGGGTAATAATAGAAAGAAGAGTAAAGGGGAACAAGCCAGAACAGCAGGGAATACAAAGAGAGAAAAGAGTAAAGGGAAACAAGTTGACAGAGCAGCAGAACAGTAATAAGATAAAGACGAGTAAAAGGGAACAAGGCAGAGCAGCAGCATGGGGTAATAAGAGAAAGAAGATTGAAGGGAACATGAAGACAGAGCAACAGTATGGATAATAATAGAAAGAAGAGTAAAGGGAAACAAGTTGACAGAGCAGCAGAACAGTAATTAGATAAAGATGAGTAAAAGGGAAAAAGGCAGAGCAGCAGCATGGGGTAATAAGAGAAAGAAGCGTAAAGGGAACATGAAGACAGAGCAATAGCATGGATAATAATAGAAAAAAGAGTAAAGGGGAACAAGCCAGAGCAGCAAGGAATACAAAGAGAAAAAAGAGTAGAAGGGAACAAGTTGACAGAGCAGCAGAGGGTAATAAGAGAAAGAAAAGTAAAGAGAAACAAATGCAAAACAGCAGGGAGCACAAAGAGAAAGTAGAGTAAAGGGGAACAAGTAGACAGAGCAGCAACAGGGGTAATAAGATAAAGAAGAGTAAAGGAAAAGGGAACAAGAAGACAGAGCAGCAGCAGGGGTAATAAGATAAAGAACAAAGGGAAAAAGAAGATAGAGCAGCAGCAAGGGTAATAAGATAAAGAAGGGTAAAGGGAACAAGAAGACAGAGCAGCAGCAGGGGTAATAAGATAAAAAGGAGTAAAGGGAACAAGACAGCAGAGCAGCAGCAGGGATAATAAGAGAAAAAAGAGTAAAGATAAAGGAAACAAGAAACAAGCAGCAGCAGGGGTAATAAGACAGAAGAACGAAGGGAACAAGAAGACAGAGCAGCAGCAGGGATAATAAGAAAAAAGAAGAGTAAAGGGAACAAGAAGACAGAGAGCAGCAGCAGGGATTATAAGATAAAGAAGAACAAAGGGAACAAGAAGACAGAGCAGCAGCAGGGGTAATAAGATAAAGATGAACAAAGGGAACAAGAAGAAAGAGCAGCAGCAAGGGTTTGTTTGTTTGATTTGATTCTTTACGTCCCATCAACAATCTTTCAGTTATAAAGGGACGAGTCTTCCTGGGTTGAACCAGTACTAAGCTAGGATAAATGTTCTTGCTCAAGGACACAACGCAGTGACGCCGGTGAGGCTCGAACCCGTGGCCCTTCGGTCTCGAGTCAAGTACTCTACCACTGAGCCACTGCGCTCCCAGCAGCAAGGGTAATAAGATAAAGAAGAAAAAAGGGAACAGGAAGACAGAGCAGCAGCAGGGGTAATAAGATAAAGAATAACAAAGGGAACAAGACAGAGCAGCAGCAGGGATAATCAGAGAAAGAAGAGTAAAGAAAAAGGGAACAAGAAGACGGAGCAGCAACAGGGATAATAAGATAAAGAAGAGTAAAGGGGAACTAATAGACAGAGAAGCAGCAGGGGTAATAAGATCAAGAAGACTAAAGGAGAACAAGAAAACAATGCAGCAGCAGGGATATTAAGAGAAAGAAGAGTAAAGGGGAACAAGGCAGAGCGGCAGGGAACACAAAGAGAAAGAATAGTAAAGTGGAACAAGAAGATACAGCAGCAACAGGGGTAATGAGATAAAGAATAGTAACGGAACAAGAAGACAGAGCAGCAGCAGGGATAATAAGAGAAAGAATAATAAAGGGGAACAAGGCAGAGCAGCAGGGAACACAAAGAGAAAGAATAGTAAAGAGGTACAAGAAGATAGAGCAGCAGCAGGAGTAAACAGATAAAGAAGAGTAAAGGGGGACAAGAAGATAGAGCAGCAGCAGGGACAATAGGAGAAAGAAGATTAAAGGAAACAAGAAGACAAAGTAGCAATAGGAATAATATGAGAAAGATGTGTAAATGGAACCAAGGCAAAGCAGCAGGGAACACAAAGAGAAAGAAGATTAGTGGGGAACAAGGCAGAGCAGCAGGGAACACAAAGCGAAAGAATAGTAAAGGGAACAAGAAGACAGAGCAGCAGCTGGGATAATAAGAGAAAGAAGAATAAAGGGGAGCAAGGCAGAGCAGCAGGGAACACAAAGAGAAAGAATAGTAAAGAAGAACCTGAAGATAGAGCAGCAGCAGGAGTAAACAGATAAAGAAGAGTTAAGGCGAACAAGAAGATAGAGCAGCAGCAGGGGTAATGAGATAAAGAAGAGTAAAGGAAACAAGGCAGAGCAGCAGGGAACACAAAGAGAAAGAATAGTAAAGGGGAACAAGAAGATAGAGCAGCAGCAGGGGTAATGAGATAAAGAAGAGTAAAAGGGAACAAGAAGACAGAGCAGCAGCAGGGATAATAAGAGAAAGAAGAGTAAAGGTGAACAAGGCAGGGCAGCAGGAGGCACATAGAGAAAGAATAGTAAAGGGGAACAAGAAGATAGAGCAGCAGCAGGGGTAATGAGATAAAGAAGAGTAAAGGAAACAAGGCAGAGCAGCAGGTAATACAAAGAGAAAAAGTAGTAGAAGGGAACAAGTTGACAGAGCAGTAGAAGGGTAATTAGACAAAGAAGAGTAAACGGAAACAAGGCAAAGCAGCAGGGAGCACAAAGAAAAAGAAGAGTAAAGGGAACAAGAAGACAGAGCAACAGCAGGGAAAGAAGAGTAAAGGTGAACAAGGCAGAGCAGCAGGGAATACAAAGAGAAAAATAGTAGAAGGAAACAAGTTGACAGAGCAGCAGAAGGGTAATAATAGAAAGAAGAGTAAAGGGGAACAAGCCAGAGCAGCAGGGAATACAAAGAGAGAAAAGAGTAAAGGGAAACAAGTTGACAGAGCAGCAGAACAGTAATAAGATAAAGACGAGTAAAAGGGAACAAGGCAGAGCAGCAGCATGGGGTAATAAGAGAAAGAAGAGTAAAGGGAACATGAAGACAGAGCAACAGCATGGGTAATAATAGAAAGAAGAGTAAAGGGGAACAAGCCAGAGCAGCAGGGAATACAAAGAGAAAAAAGAGTAGAAGGGAACAAGTTGACAGAACAGCAAGAGGGTAATAAGAGAAAGAAAAGTAAAGAGAAACAAATGCAAAACAGCAGGGAGCACAAAGAGAAAGTAGAGTAAAAGGAAACAAGAAGACAGAGCAGCAGAAGGGGTAATAAGATCAAGAAAAGCCTAAGGGGAACAACAAGACAGAGCAGCAGCATGGATAATAGGAGAAAAAAGAGTAAAGAGAAAAAATGCAAAACAGCAGGGAGCACAAAGAGAAAATAGAGTAAAGGGGAACAAGTAGACAGAGCAGCAACAGGGGTAATAAGAAAAAGAAGAGTAAAGGGAACAAAAAGACAGAGCAGCAGCAGGGATAATAAGAGAAAGAGGAGTAAAGGGAACAAGAAGACAGAGCAGCAGCAGGGATAATAAAAGAAAGAAGAGTAAAGGAAAAAGGAACAAGAAGACAGAGCAGCAGCAGGGGTAATAAGATAAAGAAGAAAGGGAAAAAGAAGATAAAAGCAGCAGCAAGGGTAATAAGATAAAGAAGGGTAAAGGGAACAAGAAGACAGAGCAGCAGCAGGGGTAATAAGATAAAAAGGAGTAAAGGGAACAAGACAGCAGAGCAGCAGCAGGGATAATAAGAGAAAAAAGAGTAAAGATAAAGGAAACAAGAAACAAGCAGCAGCAGGGGTAATAAGATAGAAGAACAAAGGGAACAAGAAGACAGAGCAGCAGCAGGGATAATAAGAAAAAAGAAGAGTAAAGGGAACAAGAAGACAGAGAGCAGCAGCAGGGGTTATAGGATAAAGAAGAACAAAGGGAACAAGAAGACAGAGCAGCAGCAGGGAGTCTTCCTGGGTTGAACCAGTACTAAGCTAGGATAAATGTTCTTGCTCAAGGACACAACACAGTGACGCCGGTGAGGCTCGAACACGTGGCCCTTCAGTCTCGAGTCAGGTACTCTACCACTGAGCCACTGCGCTCCCAGCAGCAAGGGTAATAAGATAAAGAAGAAAAAAGGGAACAGGACGACAGAGCAGCAGCAGGGGTAATAAGATAAAGAATAACAAAGGGAACAAGACAGAGCAGCAGCAGGGATAATCAGAGAAAGAAGAGTAAAGAAAAAGGGAACAAGAAGACGGAGCAGCAACAGGGATAATAAGATAAAGAAGAGTAAAGGGGAACAAATAGACAGAGAAGCAGCAGGGGTAATAAGATCAAGAAGACTAAAGGAGAACAAGAAAACAGAGCAGCAGCAGGGGAAATAAGATCAAGAATAGTAAAGGGAAACAAGGCAAAGCAGCAGGGAACACAAAGAGTAAGCAGAGTAAAGGGGAACAAGAAGACAGAGCAGCAGCAGGGGTAATAAGATCAAGAAGAGTAAAGGGAACAAGAAATAAGAGCAGCAACGGGGATAATAAGAGACAGAAGATTGAAGAAAAAGGGAACAAGAAGACAGAGCAGAAGCAGAGGTAATAAGATAAAGAAACACAAAGGGAACAAGAAGACAGAGCAGCAGCAGCAGGGTTTATAAGATAAAGAAGAGTAAAGGGAACAAGAAGACAGAGCATCAGCAGGGGTAATAAGATAAAGAAAAACAAAGGGAACAAGAAGACAGAGCAGCAGCAGGGGTAATAAGATAAAGAAGAACAAAGGGAACAAGAAGAAAGAACAGCAGCAAGGGTAATAAGATAAAGAAGAAACTAGAGGACCTGAAGGTCCTGAGGCGCTCACCTGATCTCTTTAATCATGTTAAAATGGTCAAGGTCAACTACAAGGTATATTAATAAAACATATTTTGTTTTACCATATATGGGGGTTGCAGCCATTTTGGTCGAGTGACCTAAAACAATCTATTGAATAGTCCGTCAAACAGCCCAGTGATTTCTGAGAAACCAATGTTTAGATAGGTATGTGGCAGTCTAAATAAGTGGCATTGGATAAAAGGTCACAGGTCAGCTTAACATTTGGTGCTTATATAAAACCATTGTCTCAGAAGGTTAAACATTTCTCGAAAGTATTATGATTTCGGCTTAAACAGATATAGAAAAATGAACATTTCAAGATTTTTCCCATATAAATGCATTAGGAATCAAATTTGACCTTGCCATAAAGTAGGTCAAGGTCAAGCTAGATTCATCATTTGTGCAAACATGGTAGAGACCACATCCCCAATGCTACATACCAAGTTCTAAGGCTTTTTGTTCCAGAGAATAAGATATTTAAAGGGTTTTTTTTCCATTTATGGGTGTGGTGGCCTTGACCTTTGAAACTCATTTATAGCCATTGTCTCATTAGGTTTAACATATCAAGTGAGAATAATGACTTTGGCTTCAACAGTATTCAAAAAATCAACTTTTTAAAAAATTTCCTATTTAAATGCATTAGGAAGAAAATTTGACCTTAATGTTAAGTAGGTCAAGGTCAACTGAGGATCATCATTTGAACAAACTTGGTAGGCAACACATTCCCAATGCTACATACCAAGTACCCAGGTCATCGGCCTTCCAGTTCTGGAGAAGAAGGTTTTTAAAGGGTTTTTACCATATATGGGAATGGCGGCCATCTTGGTCATGTGACCAAAATATTTTGCAAAAATTTTGGCTAACTTATCATAAGGAGCCTTCACGTGAAATTTGAGTTTAATTGGGCCAATGGGTTGTGAGAAAACTATGTTTTAGTATATTGATAGGACTCTAATATGAGTGACCTAAGCTGAAAGGTCAAAGGTCAACCTTGACCTTTGGAACTTATTTATAGCCATTGTCTCATTTGGTTAAACATATCAAGTGAGAGTTATGACTAAGGCTTCTACAGTTTTCAAAAACATCAACTTTTCAGAAATTTTCCCATTTAAATGCATTAGGAAGCAAATTTGACCTTGACGTTAAGTAGGTCAAGGTCAACCTAGGATCATCATTTGAACAAACTTAGTAGGCCCCACATCCCCAATGCTACATACCAAGTCCCAAGGTCATCGGCCTTCTGGTTCTGGAGAAGAAGATTTTTAAATGGTTTTTACCATATATGGGCATGGCGGCCATCTTGGTCATGTGACCAAGACCATTTGAACAAACTTTCGTTCCCCCATCCTAAGGAGTCTCCATATGAAATTTGAGTTCAATTGGCCCAGTGGTTTTAGAGGAGAAGATGTTTGAAAATGTTGACGGACGACGGACGACGGACGGACGACGGACGGACGACGGACGGACGACGGACGCCGGAGTCACTGGTATACTAATAGCTCACCTCGGAGCCTTCGGCTCAGGTGAGCTAAAAAGGGAACAAGAAGACAGAGCAGCAGAAGGGGTAATAAGATAAAGAATAACAAAGGGAACAAGACAGAGCAGCAGCAGGGATGCTCAGAGAAAGAAGAGAAAATAAAAGGGGAACAAGAAGACAGTGCAGCAACAGGAATAATCAGAGAAAGAAGAGTAAACAAAAAGGAAACAAGAAGTCAGAGCAGCAGCCAGGATAATCAGAGAAAGAAGAGTAAAGAAAAAGGGAACAAGAAGACAGAGCAGCAACAGGGGTAATAAGATAGAGAAGAACAAAGGGAACAAGAAGACAGAACAGCAGCAGGATTAATTGGAGAAAGAAGAGTAAAGAACAAGGAACAAGAAGACAGAGCAGCAGCAGGGATAATCAGAGAATGAAGAGTAAAGAAAAAGGGAACAAGAAGACAGAGCAGCAGCAGGGGTAATAGGATAAAGAACAAAGGGAACAAGAAGACAGAGCAGCAGCAGGCTTAATAAGAAAAAGAAGATTAAGGGTAACAAGAAGACAGAGTAGCAGCAGGGACAATAAGAGAAAGAAGAGTAAAAGAGAACAAGAAGACAAAGCAACAGCAGGGGTAATAAGAGAAAGAAGAGTAAAGGGGAACAAGGCAGAACAATAGAGAACACAAAGAGTAAAAAGAGTAGAGGGGAACAAGTAGATAGAGCAGCAGCAGGGGTAATAAGAGAAAGAAGAGTAAATTTTGTTTGTTTTGCTGCTTTACGTCCCAAGTCAACAGCTATGGTCATTGCGGGACGGTCAGTTCACCTAACCACACTTTTTTCCTGGGCAAGCTTGAACAAGCAGTTTACCAGTAATCGTGCACATACTTTTGCTTGTAACTGACAACAACCCTTCATGAATGATTCAGCGGAAGGGAGGAGAATGACCGTAGAAATTATTTCATGATCAATCTCCACGAAAGTATGGGACCGGGCCGGGATCGAACGCGCAACCCCTGGATCTGCAGTCAGCATCGCATCTGTAACCAGACACGTTATCGACTGTGCTACGCGGCCCGGTCCATAAAAACTAGAGGACCTGAAGGTCCTGAGGCGCTCACCTGATCTCCTTAATAATGTTAAAATAGGTCAAGGTCAACTACAGCTTATAACAAAACAAATTTTGTTTTACCACATATTGGGGTTGCAGCCATTTTGGTCAAGTGACCTAAACAATCCAATGAATACTCCATCAAACAGCCCAGTGATTTCTGAGGAAAAGATGTTTAGATAGGTATGTGGCAGTCCAAATGAGTGGCCTTGGATAAAAGGTCACAGGTCAGCTTGACATTTGGTACTTATATAAAACCAATGTCTCATTAGGTTAAACATTTCTTGCAAGTATTATGATTTCGGCCTAAACAGTTATGGAACAATAAACATTTCAAGATTTTTCCCAAATAAATGCATTAGGAATTCAATTTGAAATTGCTATAAAGTAGGTCAAGGTCAACCTAGATTCATCATTTGTGCAAATTGAATAGGGCCTACATCCGCAATGCTACATACCAAGTCCCAATGCCATTGGCCTTTTGGTTCCAGAGAAGAAGATTTTTAAAGGGTTTTTACCATATATGGGCGTGGCGGCCATCTTGGTCATGTGACCAGGACCATTTGAACAAACTTTCGTTCCCGCAGCCTAAGGAGTCTCCATATGAAATTTGAGTTAAATTGGCCCAGTGGTTTCAGAGGAGAAGATGTTTGAAAATGTTGACGGACGGACGGACGGACGACGGACGGACGGACGGACGACGGAGTGACTGGTATACTATTAGCTCTTCCATGAGCCTTCGGCTCAGGTGAGCTAAAAAGAGCAAAGGAGAACAAGGGAGAACAAGGCAGAGCAGCAGGGAATAGAAAGAGAAAGAAGAGTGAGGGAACAAAAAGAAAGAGCAGCAGCAGGGATAATAATAGAATGAAGAGTAAAGGCGAACAAGGCAGACCAGCAGCATGGGGTAATAAGAGAAAGAAGAGTAAAGGGGAACAAGAAGACAGAGCAGCAGCAGGGATAATAAGAGAAAGAAGGGTAAAGGGAAACAAGGCAGAGCAGAGGGAACACAAAGAGAAAGAAGTGTAAGGGGAACAAGAAAACAGAGTAGCAGCAGGGGTATAAAAATAGAAAATGGTAAAATGGAACAAGAAGACAGAGCAGCAACAGGGATATTAAGAGAAAGAAGAGTAAAGGGGAACAAGGCAGAGCGGCAGGGAACACAAAGAGAAAGAATAGTAAAGTGGAACAAGAAGATACAGCAGCAGCAGGGGTAATGAGATAAGGAATAGTAACGGCACAAGAAGACAGAGCAGCAGCAGGGATAATAAGAGAAAGAATAATAAAGGGGAACAAGGCATAGCAGCAGGGAACGCAAAGAGAAAGAATAGTAAAGAGGTACAAGAAGATAGAGCAGCATCAGGAGTAAACAGATAAAGAAGAGTAAAGGGGGACAAGAAGATAGAGCAGCAGCAGGGACAATAGGAGAAAGAAGATTAAAGGAAACAAGAAGACAAAGTAGGAATAGGAATAATATAAGAAAGATGTGTAAAGGACCCAAGGCAAAGCAGCAGGGAACACAAAGAGAAAGAAGATTAGTGGGGAACAAGGCAGAGCAGCAGGGAACACAAAGAGAAAGAATAGTAAAGGGAACAAGAAGACAGAGCAGCAGCAGGGATAATAAGAGAAAGAAGAATAAAGGGGAACAAGGCAGAGCAGCAGGGAACACAAAGAGAAAGAATAGTAAAGAAGAACCTGAAGATAGAGCAGCAGCAGGAGTAAACAGATAAAGAAGAGTAAAGGCGAACAAGAAGATAGAGCAGCAGCAGGGGTAATAAGATAAAGAAGAGTAAAGGGAACAAGAAGACAGAGCAGCAGCAGGGATACAAAGCGAAAGAAGAGTTAAGGCAAACAAGAAGATAGAGCAGCAGCAGGAGTAAACAGATAAAGTAGAGTAAAGGTAACAAGAAGACAGAGCAGCAACACGGACAATAGGAGAAAGAAGATTAAAGGAAACAGAAAGACAAAGTAGCAATAGGGATAATATGATAAAGATGTGTAAAGGGAACCGAGGCAAACCAGCAGGGAACACAAAGAGAAAGAAGATTAGTGGGGAACAAGGCAGAGCAGCAGGGAACACAAAGAGAAAGGATAGTAAAGGGGAACAAGAAGTTAGAGCAGCAGCAGGGGTAATGAGATAAAGAAGAGTAAAAGGGAACAAGAAGACAGAGCAGCAGCAGGGATAATAAGAGAAAGAAGAGTAAAGGTGAACAAGGCAGGGCAGCAGGAGGCACATAGAGAAGAATAGTAAAGGGGAACAAGAAGATAGAGCAGCAGCAGGGGTAATGAGATAAAGAAGAGTAAAGGAAATAAGGCAGAGCAGGAGGTAATACAAACTGAAAAAGTAGTAGAAGGGAACAAGTTGACAGAGCAGTAGAAGGGTAATTAGACAAAGAAGAGAAAATGGAAACAAGGCAAAGCAGCAGGGAGCACAAAGAAAAA
This sequence comes from Loripinus fragilis, assembly GCA_964019695.1. Classification (NCBI taxonomy): domain Eukaryota; kingdom Metazoa; phylum Mollusca; class Bivalvia; order Lucinida; family Lucinidae; genus Loripinus; species Loripinus fragilis. Next base: position 50,802,038 of record OZ026531.1, read on the forward strand.
GAATAGTAAAGGGAACAAGAAGACAGAGCAACAGCAGGGAAAGAAGAGTAAAGGTGAACAAGGCAGAGCAGCAGGGAATACAAAGAGAAACAATAGTAGAAGGAAACAAGTTGACAGAGCAGCAGAAGGGTAATAATAGAAAGAAGAGTAAAGGGGAACAAGCCAGAGCAGCAGGGAATACAAAGAGAAAAAAGAGTTAAGGGAAACAAGTTGACAGAGCAGCAGAACAGTAATAAGATAAAGACGAGTAAAAGGGAACAAGGCAGAGCAGCAGCATGGGGTAATAAGAGAAAGAAGAGTATAGGGAACGTGAAGACAGAGCAACAGCTTGGATAATAATAGAAAGAAGAGTAAAGGGGAACAAGCCAGAGCAGCAGGGAATACAAAAAGAAAAAAGAGTAGAAGGGAACAAGTTGACAGAGCAGCAGAAGGGTAATAAGAGAAAGAAAAGTAAAGAGAAACAAATGCATAACAGCAGGGAGCACAAAGAGAAAGTAGAGTAAAAGGAAACAAGAAATAAGAGCAGCAGAAGGGGTAATAAGATCAAGAAAAGCCAAAGGGAACAACAAGACAGAGCAGCAGCAGGGATTATAGGAGAAAGAAGAGTAAAGAGAAAAAAATGCAAACCAGCAGGGAGCACAAAGAGAAAGTAGAGTAAAGAGGAACAAGAAGACAGAGCAGCAGCAGGGGTAATAAGAGAGAAGAGTAAAGGGAACAAGAAGACAGAGCAGCAGCAGGGATAATAAGAGAAAGAAGAGTAAAGGGAACAAGAAGACAGAGCAGCAGCAGGGATAATAAGAGAAAGAAGAGTAAAGGAAAAGGGAACAAGAAGACAGAGCAGCAGCAGGGGTAATAAAATAAAGAACAAAGGGAAAAAGAAGATAGAGCAGCAGCAAGGGTAATAAGATAAAGAAGGGTAAAGGGAACAAGAAGACAGAGCAGCAGCAGGGGTTATAAGATAAAAAGGAGTAAAGGGAACAAGACGGCAGAGCAGCAGCAGGGATAATAAGAGAAAAAAGAGTAAAGATAAAGGAAACAAGAAGACAGAGCAGCAGCAGGGGTAATAAGATAAAGAAGAACAAAGGGAACAAGAAGACAGAGCAACAGCAGGGATAATTAGAAAAAAGAAGAGTAAAGGGAACAAGAAGACAGAGAGCAGCAGCAGGGGTTATAAGATAAAGAAGAACAAAAGGAACAAGAAGACAGAGCAGAAACAGGGGTAGTAAGATAAAGATGAACAAAGGGAACAAGAAGAAAAAGCAGCAGCAAGGGTAATAAAATAAAGAAGAAAAAAGGGAACAAGAAGACAGAGCAGCAGCTGGTATATAAGATAAAGAATAACAAAGGGAACAAGACAGAGCAGCAGCAGGGATAATCAGAGAAAAAAGAGTAAAGAAAAAGGGAACAAGATGACGGAGCAGCAACAGGGATAATGAGATAAAGAAGAGTAAAGGGGAAGAAGAAGACAGAGAAGCAGCAGGGGTAATAAGATCAAGAAGACTAAAGGAGAACAAGAAAACAGAGCAGCAGCAGGGGTTATAAGATTAAGAATAGTAAATGGAAACAAGGCAAAGCAGCAGGGAACACAAAGAGTAAGTAGAGTAAAGGGGAACAAGAAGACAGAGCAGCAGCAGGGGTAATAAGATAAAGAGAAGTAAAAGGAATAAGAAATAAGAGCAGCAACAGGGATAATAAGAGATAGAAGAGTCAAGAAAAAGGGAATAAGAAGACAGAGCAGAAGCAGAGGTTATAAGATAAAGAAACACAAAGGGAACAAGAAGACAGAGCAGCAGCAGGGGTTATAAGATAAAGAGGAGTAAAGGGAACAAGAAGACAGAGCAGCAGCAGGGGTAATAAGATAAAGAAAAACAAAGGGAACAAGAAGACAGAGCAGCAGCTGGGGTAATAAGATAAAGAAGAGCAAAGGGAACAAGAAGAAAGAGCAGCAGCAAGGGTAATAAGATAAAGAAGAAAAAAAGGGAACAAGAAGTCAGAGCAGCAGCAGGGATAATAAAATAAAGAATAACAAAGGGAACAAGACAGAGCAGCAGCACGGATGCTCAGAGAAAGAAGAGTAAAGAAAAGGGGGACAAGAAGACAGTGCAGCAACAGGAATAATCAGAGAAAAAAGAGTAAAGAAAAAGGGAACAAGAAGACAGAGCAGCAACAGGGGTAATAAGATAAAGAAGAACAAAGGGAACAAGAAGACAGAGCAACAGCAAGAATAATCAGAGAAAGAAGAGTAAAGAAAAGTGAACAAGAAGACAGAGCAGCAGCAGGGATAATCAGAGAAAGAAGAGTAAAGAAAAAGGGAACAAGAAGACAGAGCAGCAGCAGGGGTAATAAGATAAAGAAGAACAAAGGGTACAAGAAGAAAGAAAAGCAGGGGATAATAAGATAAAGAAGAGTAAAGGGGAACCAGAAGACAGAGCAGTACCATGGAATATGAAAAGAGAAGAGAAAATGGACACAAGGCAGTGCAGCATGTAATACAAAGAGAAAGAAGAGTAAAGGGGGTCAAGAAGACAGGGCATCAGCAGGGATAATAAGAAAAAGATGGGAAAAGGGGAACTAGAAGACAGCACATCAGCTTTGAATATAATGAAAGACAATTAAAGGGAATTGAGGAAGAGCAGATGGGAATACAAGGAGAAAGAAGAGTAATTGGACACAGCACAGAGCAGCAGCATTGGAAATAAGAGAAAACAAATTTGGAAATAAGAGAAAACAGCATTGGAAATAAGAGAAAATAGAGTAAAGGGGACCAAGAAGACAGAGCAAAAGCATGGAATACAAAGAGAAAGAAAAGTAGAGGGATATAAGGCAGAGCTGCATATATTACAAAGAGAAAGAAGTGTATAGGGAAACAAGACATGACATTAACAATAGTAATGGGGAACAAGACATGGCAGAGCAGCAGCATGGAATATGAAGAGAAAGATACGTAAATGGAAACAAGGCAATGCAGCAGGGAATACAAAGAGAAAGAAGAGTAAGGGAACAAAAAGAAAGAGCAGCAGCAGGGATAATAAGAGAATGAAGAGTAAAGGCGAACAAGGCAGACCAGCAGGATGGGGTAATAAGAGAAAGAAGAGTAATGGGGAACAAGAAGACAGAGCAGCAGCAGGGATAATAAGAGAAAGAAGGGTAAAGGGAAACAAGGCAGAGCAGAGGGAACACAAAGAGAAAGAAGTGTAAGGGGAACAAGAAAACAGAGCAGCAGCAGGGGTAATTAGAGAAAGAAGAGTAAAGGGGAACAAGAAGACAGAGCAGAAGCAGGGATAATAAGAGAAAGAAGGGTAAAGGGAAACAAGGCAGAGCAGAGGGAACACAAAGAGAAAGAAGTGTAAGGGGAACAAGAAAACAGAGCAGCAGCAGGGGTATAAAGATAAAAAAAATAGTAAAGTGGAACAAGAAGACAGAGCAGCAACAGGGATATTAAGAGAAAGAAGAGTAAAGGGGAACAAGGCAGAGCGGTAGGGAACACAAAGAGAAAGAATAGTAAAGTGGAACAAGAAGATACAGCAGCAGCAGGGGTAATGAGATAAAGAAAAGTAACGGAACAAGAAGACAGAGCAGCAGCAGGGATAATAAGAGAAAGAATAATAAAGGGGAACAAGGCATAGCAGCAGGGAACGCAAAGAGAAAGAATAGTAAAGAGGTACAAGAAGATAGAGCAGCAGCAGGAGTAAACAGATAAAGAAGAGTAAAGGGGGACAAGAAGATAGAGCAGCAGCAGGGACAATAGGAGAAAGAAGATTAAAGGAAACAAGAAGACAAAGTAGCAATAGGAATAATATGAGAAAGATGTGTAAAGGGAACCAAGGCAAAACAGCAGGGAACACAAAGAGAAAGAAGATTAGTGGGGAACAAGGCAGAGCAGCAGGGAACACAAAGAGAAAGAATAGTAAAGGGAACAAGAAGACAGAGCAGCAGCAGGGATAATAAGAGAAAGAAGAATAAAGGGGAACAGGGCAGAGCAGCAGGGAACACAAAGAGAAAGAATAGTAAAGAAGAACCTGAAGATAGAGCAGCAGCAGGAGTAAGCAGATAAAGGAGAGTAAAGGCGAACAAGAAGATAGAGCAGCAGCAGGGGTAATAAGATAAAGAAGAGTAAAGGGAACAAGAAAACAGAGCAGCAGCAGGGATACAAAGCGAAAGAGTAGTTAAGGCAAACAAGAAGATAGAGCAGCAGCAGGAGTAAACAGATAAAGTAGAGTAAAGGAAACAAGAAGACAAAGTAGCAATAGGGATAATATGATAAAGATGTGTAAAGGGAACCGAGGCAAACCAGCAGGGAACACAAAGAGATAGAAGATTAGTGGGGAACAAGGCAGAGCAGCAGGGATAATAAGAGAAAGAATAGTAAAGGGGAACAAGAAGATAGAGCAGCAGCAGGGATAATGAGATAAAGAAGAGTAAAAGGGAACAAGAAGACAGAGCAGCAGCAGGGATAATAAGAGAAAGAAGAGTAAAGGTGCACAAGGCAGGGCAGCAGGAGGCACATAGAGAAAGAATAGTAAAGGGGAACAAGAAGATAGAGCAGCAGCAGGGGTAATGAGATAAAGAAGAGTAAAGGAAACAAGGCAGAGCAGCAGGTAATACAAAGAGAAAAAGTAGTAGAAGGGAACAAGTTAACAGAGCAGTAGAAGGGTAATTAGATGAAAACAAGGCAAAGCAGCAGGGAGCACAAAGAAAAAGAAGAGTAAAGGGAACAAGAAGCCAGAGCAACAGCAGGGAAAGAAGAGTAAAGGTGAACAAGGCAGAGAAGCAGGGAATACAAAGAGAAAAAATAGTAGAAGGAAACAAGTTTACAGAGCAGCAGCTGGGTATTAATAGAAAGAAGAGTAAAGGGGAACAAGCCAGAGCAGCAGGGAATACAAAGAGAAAAAAGAGTTAAGGGAAACAAGTTTACAGAGCAGCAGAACAGTAATAAGATAAAAACGAGTAAAAGGGAACAAGGCAGAGCAGCAGCATGGGGTAATAAGAGAAAGAAGCGTAAAGGGAACATGAAGACAGAGCAACAGTATGGATAATAATAGAAAGAAGAGTAAAGGGGAACAAGCCAGAGCAGCAGGGAATACAAAGAGAAAAAAGAGGAGAAGGGAACAAGTTGACAGAGCAGCAGAAGGGTAATAAGAGAAAGAAAAGTAAAGAGAAACAATTGCAAAACAGCAGGGAGCACAAAGAGAAAGTAGAGTAAAAGGAAACAAGAAGACAGAGCAGCAGAAGGGGTAATAAGATCAAGAAAAGCCAAAGGGGAACAACAAGACAGAGCAGCAGCAGGGTTAATAGGAGAAAGAAGAGTAAAGAGAAAAAATGCAAAACAGCAGGGAGCACAAAGAGAAGTAGAGTAAAGGGGAACAAGAAGACAGAGCGGCAACAGGGGTAATAAGGTAAAGAAGAGTAAAGGGAACAAAAAGACAGAGCAGCAGCAGGGGTAATAAGAGAAAGAGGAGTAAAGGGAACAAGACGGCAGAGCCGCAGCAGGGATAATAAGAGAAAAAAGAGTAAAGATAAAGGAAACAAGAAGACAGAGCAGCAGCAGGGGTAATAAGATAGAAGAACAAAGGGAACAAGAAGACAGAGCAGCAGCAGGGATAATAAGAAAAAAGAAGAGCAAAGGGAACAAGAAGACAGAGAGCAGCAGCAGGGGTAATAAGATAAAGATGAACAAAGGGAACAAGAAGAAAGAGCAGCAGCAAGGGTTTGTTTGTTTGATTTGATTCTTTACGTCCCATCAACAATCTTTCAGTTATAAAGGGACAGGTCTTCCTGGGTTGAACCAGTACTAAGCTAGGATAAATGTTCTTGCTCAAGGACACAACGCAGTGACGCCGGTGAGGCTCGAATCCGTGGCCCTTCGGTCTCGAGTCAAGCACTCTACCACTGAGCCACTGCGCTCCCAGCAGCAAGGGTAATAAGATAAAGAAGAATAAAAGGGAACAAGAAGACAGAGCAGCAGCAGGGGTAATAAGATAAAGAATAACAAAGGGAACAAGACATAGCAGCAGCAGGGATAATCAGAGAAAGAAGAGTAAAGAAAAAGTGAACAAGAAGACGGAGCAGCAACAGGGATAATAAGATAAAGAAGAGTAAAGGGGAACAAATAGACAGAGAAGCAGCAGGGGTAATAAGATCAAGAAGACTAAAGGAGAACAAGAAAACAGAGCAGCAGCAGGGGTAATAAGATCAAGAATAGTAAAGGGAAACAAGGCAAAGCAGCAGGGAACACAAAGAGTAAGTAGAGTAAAGGGGAACAAGAAGACAGAGCAGCAGCAGGGGTAATAAGATCAAGAAGAGTAAAGCGAACAAGAAATAAGAGCAGCAACAGGGATAATAAGAGTCAGAAGATTGAAGAAAAAGGGAACAAGAAGACAGAGCAGAAGCAGAGGCAATAAGATAAAGAAACACAAAGGGAACAAGAAGACAGAGCAGCAGCAGGGGTTATAAGATAAAGAAGAGTAAAGGGAACAAGAAGACAGAGCAGCAGCCAGGATAATCAGAGAAAGAAGAGTAAAGAAAAAGGGAACAAGAAGACAGAGCAGCAGCAGGGGTAATAAGATAAAGAATAACAAAGGGAACAAGAAGACAGAACAGCAGCAGGAGTAATCAGAGAAAGAAGAGTAAAGAAAAAGGAACAAGAAGACAGAGCAGCAGCAGGGATAATAAGAGAATGAAGAGTAAAGAAAAAGGGAACAAGAAGACAGAGCAGCAGCAGGGGTAATAGGATAAAGAACAAAGGGAACAAGAAGACAGAGCAGCAGCAGGATTAATAAGAAAAAGAAGATTTAAGGTAACAAGAAGACAGAACAGCAGCAGGGACAATAAGAGAAAGAAGAGTAAAAGAGAACAAGAAGACAGAGCAGCAGCAGGGATAATAAGAGAAAGAAGAGTAAAAGAGAACAAGAAGACAGAGCAGCAGCAGGGATAATAAGAGAATGAGTAATGGGGAACAAGGCAGAACAATAGAGAACACAAAGAGTAAAAAGAGTAGAGGGGAACAAGTAGATAGAGCAGCAGCAGGGGTAATAAGAGAAAGAAGAGTAAATTTTGTTTGTTTTGCTGCTTTACGTCCCAAGTCAACAGCTATGGTCATTGCGGGACGGTCAGTTCACCTAACCACACTTTTTTCCTGGGCAAGCTTGAACAAGCAGTTTACCAGTAATCGTGCACATACTTTTGCCTGTAACTGACAACAACCCTTCATGAATGATTCAGCGGAAGGGAGGAGAATGACCGTAGAAATTATTTCACGATCAATCTCCACGAAAGTATGGGACAGGGCCGGGATCGAACGCGCGACCCCTGGATCTGCAGTCAGCATCGCATCTGTAACCAGACACGTTACCGACTGCGCTACGCGGCCTGGTCCATAAAAAAAAGAAGAGTAAAGGAGAACAAGGGAGAACAAGGCAGAGCAGCAGGGAATAGAAAGAGAAAAAAGTAGAGGGGAACAAGTAGACAGAGCAGCAGAAGGGTAATAAGATAAAGAAGAGTACAGGGGGAACAAGAAGACAGAGCAGCAGCAGGGATATTAAGAGAAAGAAGAGTAAAGGAAAAAAAGGCAGAGCAGCAGGGAGCACAAAGAGAAAGAAGAGTGACTTGGAACAAGAAGATAGAGCAGCAGCAGGGGTAATAAGAGAAAGAAGAGTAAAGGGAAACAAGGCAAAGCAGCAGGGAGCACAAAGAGAGGAGTAAAGTGGAACAAGAAGACAGAGCAGCAGCAGGGGTTATAAGATAAAGAATAGTAAAGTGGAACAAGAAGACAGAGCAGCAGCAGGGATAATAAGAGAAAGAAGAGTAAAGGAAAACAAGGCAGAGCAGCAGGGAGCACAAAGAGACAGAAGAGTGAATGGGAACAAGAAGACAAAGCAGCAGCAGGGAGCACAAAGAGTAAGAAGAGTAAAGGGTGACAAGAAGATAGAGCAGCAGCAGGGGTAATAAGAGAAAGAAGGGTAAAGGAAACAAATAGACAGAGCAGCAGCATGGATAATAAGATAAAGAAGAGTAAAGAAAAAGGGAAAAAGAAGACAGAGCAGCAGCAAGGGTAATAAGATAAAGAAGAGTAAGGGGAACAAGAAGACAGAGCAGCAGCAGGGGTAATAAGATAAAGAAGAGTAAGGGGAACAAGAAGACAGAGCAGCAGCAGGGGTAATAAGATAAAGAAGAGTAAGGGGAACAAGAAGACAGAGCAGCAGCAGGGGTAATAAGATTAAGAGGGGTAAAGGGAACAAGAAGACAGAGCAGCAACAGGGGTAATAAGGGAAAGAAGAGTAAAGAAAAAGGGAACAAGAAGATAGAGCAGCAGCAGGGGTAATAAGATAAAGATGAACAAAGGGAACAAGAAGACAGAGCAGCAGCAGGGGTAATAAGATCAAGAAGAGTAAAGGGAACAAGAAAACAGAGAGGCAACAGGGGTAAAAAGATCAAGAAGAGTAAAGGGGAACAAGAAAACAGAGCAGCAGCAGGGGAAATAAGATAAAGAATAACAAAGGGAACAAGAAGAAAGAGCAGCAGCAGGGGTGATAAGATAAAGAATAACAAAGGGAACAAGATAGAGCAGCAGCAGGGATGCTCAGAGATAGAAGAGTAAAGAAAAAGGGAACAAGAAGACAGTGCAGCAACAGGAATAATCAGAGAAAGAAGAGTAAACAAAAAGGGAACAAGAAGACAGGGCAGCAGCCAGTATAATCAGATAAAGAAACACAAAGGGAACAAGAAGACAGAGCAGCAACAGCGGTTATAAGATAAAGAAGAGTAAAGGGAACAAGAAAACAGAGCAGCAGCAGGGGTAATAAGATCAAGAAGACTAAAGGAGAACAAGGCAAAGCAGCAGGAAACACAAAGAGAAAGTAGAGTAAAGGGGACCAAGAAGACAGAGCAGCAGCAGGGGTAATAAGATAAAGAAGAACAAAGGGAACAAGAAGACAGAGAAGCAGCAGGGGTAATAAGATAAAGAATAACAAAGGGAACAAGACAGAGCAGCAGCAGGGATGCTCAGAGAAAGAAGAGTAAAGAAAAAGGAAACAAGAAGACAGTGCAGCAACAGGAATAATCAGAGAAAGAAGAGTAAACAAAAAGGGAACAAGAAGACAGAGCAGCAGCCAGTATAATCAGATAAAGAAACACAAAGGGAACAAGAAGACAGAGCAGCAACAGGGGTTATAAGATAAAGAAGAGTAAAGGGAACAAGAAAACAGAGCAGCAGCAGGGGTAATAAGATAAAGGCGAACAAAGGGAAGAAAGAGCAGCAGCAGGGGTAATAAGATAAAGAAGAACGAAGGGAACAAGACAGAGCAGCAGCAGGGATAATCAGAGAAAGAAGAGTAAAGAAAAAGGGAACAAGAAGACAGAGCAGCAACAGGGATAATCAGAGAAAGAAGAGTAAACAAAAAGGGAACAAGAAGACAGAGCAGCAGCAGGGGTAATAAGATAAAGAAGAACAAAGGGAACAAGAAGACAAAGCACCAGCTGGGATAATGAGAGAAAGAAAAGTAAAGAAAAAGGGGACAAGAAGACAAGGCAGCAGCAGGGGTAATAAAATAAAGAAGAACAAAGGGAACAAGAAGACAGAGCAGCAGCAGGAATAATCAGAGAAAGAACAGTAAAGAAAAGGGAACAAGATGACAGAGCAGCAGCAGGGGTTATAAGATAAAGAGGATTAAAGGTAACAAAAGATATAGCAGCAATACGGACAATAAGAGAAAAAAGAGAACAAGAAGAATAGCAGCAGCAGGGGTAATAAGATAAAGAATAGTAAAGGGAACAAGTAGACAGAGCAGCAGCAAGGACAATAAGAGAAAGAAGAGTAAAAGAGAACAGGAAGACAAAGCAGCAGCAGCAGGGATAATTAGAAAGAAGAGTAAAGGGGAACAAGGCAGAGCAGCAGCATAGGGTAATAAGAGAAAGAAGAGTAAAGGGGAACAAGTAGATAGAACAGCAGCAGGGGTAATAAGAGAAAGAAGAGTAAAGGGGAACAAGGCAGAGCAGCAGGGAATACAAAGAGAAAGAAGTGTAAGGGGAACAAGAAAACAGAGCAGCAGCAGGGGTAATAAGATCAAGAATAGTACAGGGGAACAAGAAGACAGAGCAGCAGCAGGGATATAAGAGAAAGAAGAGTAAAGGAAAACAAGGCAGAGCAGCAGGGAGCACAAAAAGAAAGAAGAGTTAAGGGGAACAAAAAAGAGAACAGCTGCTGGGGTAATAAGATAAAGAATAGTAAAGTGGAACAAGAAGACAGAGCAGCAGCAGGGATAATAAGAGAAAGAAGAGAAAAGGTGAACAAGTCAGAGCAGCAGCATGGGGTAATTAGAGAAAGAAGAGTAAAGGAAACAAGGCAGAGCAGCAGGGAATACAAAGAGATAAAAGAGTAAGGGGAATAAGAAGACTCAGCAGCAGCAGGGGTAATAAGATAAAGAATAGTAAAGTGGAACAAGACGACAGAGCAGCAGCAGGGATAATAAGAGAAGAAGAGTAAAGGGGAACAAGGCAGAGCAGCAGGGAGCACAAAGAAAAAGAAGAGTAAAGGGGAACAAAAAGACAGAGCAGCAGCAGGGGTAATATTTTAAAGAATAGTAAGCGGAACAAGAAGATAGAGCACGTCATCGATAATAAGAGAAAGAAGAGTAAAAGGGAACAAGGCAGAGCAGCAGGGAACACAAAGAGAAAGAAGAGTAAAGGAGAAAAAGAAGATAGAGCAGCAGCAGGGATAATAAGAAAAAGAAATGTAAAAGGGAACAAGGCAGAGCAGCAGGCAACACAAACAAAAAGAAAAGAGTAAAGTGGAACAAGAAGAAGAGCAGGGATAATAAGAGAAAGAAGAGTAAAAGGGAACAAGGCAGAGCAGTAGGGAGCACAAAGACAAAGAAGAGTAAAGGGTGACAAGACGATAGAGCAGCAGCAGGGGTTATAAGATAAAGAATAGTAAAGTGGAACAAGAAGACAGAGCAGCAGCAGGGATAATAAGAGAAAGAAGAGTCAAGGGGAACAAGTCAGAGCAGCGGTATGGGGTAATAAGATAAAGAAGAGTAAAGGGAAACAAGGCAGAGCAGCAGGGAATACAAAGAGATAAAAGAGTAAGGGGAATAAGAAGATAGAGCAGCAGCAGGGGTAATAAGATAAAGAATAGTAAAGTGGAACAAGAGGACAGAGCAGCAGCAGGGATAATAAGAGAAAGAAGATTAAAGGAGAACAAGGCAGAGCAGCAGGGAATAGAAGAGAAAAAAAGTAGAGGGGAACAAGTAGACAGAGCAGCAGAAGGGTAATAAGATAAAGAATAGTACTGGGGAACAAGAAGACAGAGCAGCAGCAGGGATATTAAGAGAAAGAAGAGTAAAGGAAAACAAGGCAGAGCAGCAGGGAGCACAAAGAGAAAGAAGAGTTAAGGGGAACAAAAAAGAGAACAGCTGCTGGGGTAATAAGATAAAGAATAGTAAAGTGGAACAAGAAGACAGAGCAGCAGCAGGGATAATAAGAAAAAGAAGAGTAAAGGGGAACAAGTCAGAGCAGCAGCATGGGGTAATTAGAGAAAGAAGAGTAAAGGGGAACAAGTCAGAGCAGCGGTATGGGGTAATTAGAGAAAGAAGAGTAAAGGGAAACAAGGCAGAGCAGCAGGGAATACAAAGAGATAAAAGAGTAAGGGGAATAAGAAGACAGAGCAGCAGCAGGGGTATACCTTGAAAATATTAACCTGATCCTGGCCTTTACCATTAACATAATTTCATAGCCGATTGAGCATCTAAATATATCTTCGGCGTTCATCGTACGACTAATACGAGAATGCACGTGGTACTTTTTAACACAATAGATGTTTATACCGCTATAAAGCTCAATTGGCTATCAGTTGCTTGGGTGGCGTAGTGGGTAGAACACGTGAATATTGCACACTTATATTTTTAAGCTCTGTGTTGTTAGTTCAAATCCTGCACGCGACATTTATTTTTGTAACTACTTTAAAGACTTTTGTTTTATTTTTATTAAATGTTCTCCTTTTGCAAAATTGTTTCTCCATTTTAATTAATTTGATCTCTTTGGTGATAATAACATTCACTCGTAGGATCCGTAACACTGTATTTCAACTATCGCCTGTCGCCTCTTCAGTTTTTAAGATATAAGCTGCGACATGATATTTCCAACAATGTGGCATTTTGACACGAATAGGCGCAGGTGAGTCTTTGCACCCTCCTTTTAAGAATTGAAACTAAATGCTGTTAATTCATTAGCTTACCAGGCATAGAATATTCAAGTGACTAGGAAAGGCTCTGATCAGACTGTGCGTATGCACGTGCTGGTCTGCGCCTTTGCTTGTCGCACATACCACATTGTTGGAAATCTCATGTCGTGACTCATATATGGACCTCCTTGCTGTTCTTTAGAGAAATGCTACGATCTGCAATAACTTATTTATTTTGCTTTGGAGGCAAGAGCACGGGTGTAGACCTATTCGCAAACTAAATTCTAACTCCAAGTATCAAGAAGTTGTTAGTCATTACATTTTCAAAGAAAGCGTGAACTTACATTTTTTTGTGTTTATGTGCATTTCTTTGACATGAAAACAAAGAAACATGTAATAAAAAAAAAGTTGCGTCGACCAGGATTCGAACCCATAATTTACGTATCTGTAGCTATGCTGACTAACCACAAGACTACCGTGGAAAGTACAACTACATTAAGTTATCAATGGATCTCATCCAAATTGTACCTAGACGTTTATTTCCGTAATTGCTCGAAACATACCGATTGCACACGATCCATCACGAAAAACTATATATTCAGTGTTAGTACTGTAATAATTTATTCATGCATAAAGGTCAGGATCAGGTTAATATGGTAGAGGTATAATAAGATAAAGAATAGTAAAGTGGAACAAGAAGACAGAGCAGCAGCATGGGGTAATTAGAGAAAGAAGAGTAAAGGGAAACAAGGCAGAGCAGCAGGGAACACAAAGAGATAAAAGAGTAAGGGGAATAAGAAGACAGAGCAGCAGCAGGGGTAATAAGATAAAGAATAGTAAAGTGGAACAAGAAGACAGAGCAGCAGCATGGGGTAATTAGAGAAAGAAGAGTAAAGGGAAACAAGGCAGAGCAGCAGGGAATACAAAGAGATAAAAGAGTAAGGGAAATAAGAAGACAGAGCAGCAGCAGGGGTAATAAGATAAAGAATAGTAAAGTTGAACAAGACGACAGAGCAGCAGCAGGGATAATAAGAGTAAGAAGAGTAAAGGGGAACAAGGCAGAGCAACAGGGAGCACAAAGAGAAAGAAGAGTAAAGGGGAACAAAAAGATAGAGCAGTAGCAGGGGTAATATTTTAAAGAATAGTAAGTGGAACAAGAAGATAGAGCAGCAGCATGGATAATAAGAAAAAGAAGAGTAAAAGGGAACATGGCAGAGCAGCAGGGAACACAAAGAGAAAGAAGAGTAAAGGAGAACAAGAAGATAGAGCAGCAGCAGGGATAATAAGAGAAAGAAGAGTAAAAGGGAACAAGGCAGAGCAGCAGGCAACACAAACAGAAAGAAGAGTTAAGTGGAACAAGAAGAAGAGCAGGGATAATAAGAGAAAGAAGAGTAAAAGGGAACAAGGCAGAGCAGTAGGGAGCACAAAGACAAAGAAGAGTAAAGGGTGACAAGAAGATAGAGCAGCAGCAGGGGTTATAAGATAAAGAATAGTAAAGTGGAACAAGAAGACAGAGCAGCAGCAGGGATAATAAGAAAAAGAAGAGTAAAGGGGAACAAGGCAGAGACGCAGGGAACACAAAAAGAAAGAAGAGTAAAGGGGAACAAAAAGATAGAGCAGCAGCAGGGATAATAAGAAAAAGAAGAGAAAAGGTGAACAAGTCAGAGCAGCAGCATGGGGTAATAGGAGAAAGAAGAGTAAAGGGAAACAAGGCAGAGACGCAGGGAATACAAAGAGATAAAAGAGTAAGGGGAATAAGAAGATAGAGCAGCAGCCGGGGTAATAAGATAAAGAATAGTAAAGTGGAACAAGAGGACAGAGCAGCAGCAGGGATAATAAGAGAAAAAAGAGTAAAGGGGAACAAGGCAGAGCAGCAGGGAGCACAAAGAGAAAGAAGAGTAAAGGGGAACAAAAAGATAGAGCAGCAGCAGGGGTAATATTTTAAAGAATAGTAAGTGGAACAAGTAGATAGAGCAGCAGCATGGATAATAAGAGAAAGAAGAGTAAAAGGGAACAAGGCAGAGCAGCAGGGAACACAAAGAGAAAGAAGAGTAAAGGAGAACAAGAAGATAGAGCAGCAGCAGGGATAATAAGAGAAAGAAGAGTAAAAGAAAACAAGGCAGAGCAGCAGGCAACACAAACAGAAAGAAGAGTAAAGTGGAACAAGAAGAAGAGCAGCAGCAGGGATAATAAGAGAAAGAAGAGTAAAGTGGAACAAGAAGACAGAGCAGCAGCAGGGATAATAAGAGAAAAAAAGAGTAAAGGGGAACAAGGAGATAGAGCAGCAGCAGGGGTTATGTGAGAAAGAATAGTAAAGTGGAACAAGAAGACAGAGCAGCAGCAGGGATAATAAGAGAAAGAATAGTAAAGGCAAACAAGAAGATAGAGCAGCAGCAGGGGTAATAAGATAAAGAAGAGTAAATTGGGAACAAGAAAACAGAGCAGCAGCAGGGATAATAAGAAAAAGAAGAGTTAATTGGGAACAAGAAGACAGAGCAGCAGCAGGGATAATAAGATAAAGAAGAGTTAATTGGGAACAAGAAGACAGAGCAGCAGCAGGGATAATAAGAAAAAGAAGAATTAATTGGGAACAATAAGACAGAGCAGCAGCAGGGATAATAAGGGAAAGAAGAGTTAATTGGGAACAAGAAGACAGAGCAGCAGCAGGGATAATAAGATAAAGAAGAGTTAATTGGGAACAAGAAGATAGAGCAGCAGCAGGGGTAATAAGATAAAGAAGAGTAAATTGGGAACAAGAAAACAGAGCAGCAGCAGGGATAATAAGAAAAAGAAGAGTTAATTGGGAACAAGAAGACAGAGCAGCAGCAGGGATAATAAGATAAAGAATAGTTAATTGGGAACAAGAAGACAGAGCAGCAGCAGGGATAATAAGGGAAAGAAGAGTTAATTGGGAACAAGAAGACAGAGCAGCAGCAGGGATAATAAGAAAAAGAAGAATTAATTGGGAACAATAAGACAGAGCAGCAGCAGGGATAATAAGGGAAAGAAGAGTTAATTGGGAACAAGAAGACAGAGCAGCAGCAGGGATAATAAGGGAAAGAAGAGTAAATGAAGTAAATGGGAACAAGAAGATAGAGCAGCAGCAGGGGTTATAAGATAAAGAATAGTAAAGTGGAACAAGAAGACAGAGCAGCAGCAGGGATAATAAGAAAAAGAAGAGTTAATTGGGAACAAGAAGACAGAGCAGCAGCAGGGATAATAAGGGAAAGAAGAGTAAATGGGAACAAGACGATAGAGCAGCAGCAGGGATAATAAGGGAAAGAAGAGTAAATGGGAATAAGGAGACAGAGCAGTAGCAGGGATAATAAGGGAAAGAAGAGTAAAGGGAACAAGAAGACAGAGCAGCAGCATGGAATACGAAGAGAAAGAAACAAAGGGAAACCAGGCAGAGCAGCAGCAGGGAATAAGAAGAGAAAGTATAGTAAAGGAAAACGAGACAGAGCAGCATTATGGTGTATTCTAATGCACTTGCAAATGCAACGCGACGTCTGATTGGATAACGTCATAAATTTGCGACAGTATATCCTGAATATACTATCGGAAACCCGACGTCATTACGTAACGTCGCTTTTCATTGGCTGACAAGTGAATATATGCAGCTGGCAAGCGGTTTTATGCAGCTGGCAGCCGCTGGACGTATAGGTGCAACAAAGTATATTTTCACTGTCTTTTTTAAGGAAAAAATTAATAGTGCATTAGAATGGGGATAACCATATTCAAAATTTTCATTTGGGGAGGTATATCGTCGGATATACGTTCGGAAATCACGTTTTACGGCTCCGCTTACGCGTCGCCGTAAAACTAAATTTCCGACCGTATATCCGACGATATTCCTCCCCAAATGAAAATTTTGAATACAGTTATCCCCTAAATAAAAGAAATAATATAGATCCAGGAATGGTGTATGGACATTTTTTGTGTGTCACAAACTTGAAACTTTAAAAGTGACAATGGTATGAGAAACTGATATTTATATGTGTCATAGCATGAAATAGGATAGTGGAAACTAATTGAACAGAACATGAGGAGTATGGCAGTAAATTATTTTCTCATTTACTAGATACAAGCGAGGGCATCGCCATAAGTATCTAAATATAATAATAACAAACCATGAACAAATTGTTGCCACAATTTTTTAAGAATGAAAGGCTATTTTTTGTATCACTGAGTGCAGCCGTTTGAAAGTAAACTGGCTTTCTTGCAAACAAAAGTGCCATAGTGGCCTTGAATCGCTCACCTGTAGCCTCAGGGGTATAATTTAAAAAAAAACTTCGTAAAGGTCCACTAAGTGATGATAAATACCAAATATTAAGGCTCTAGGCCCCGTGGTTTCAGCCAAGAAGATTTTTTATGTTTTCCCTATATAAGTCTATGCAAAACATGTGACCGCCAAGGAGGGCCCATTTTTGGCCCCAGGAGCATAATTTGAACAAACTTAGTACTAAAGGTCCACTAGGTGATGCTACATACCAAATATCAAGGCTCTAGGCCTTGTGGTGTGAGACAAGAAGATTTTTTCAGGTTTACCTATATAAGTCTATACAAAACATATGACCCCGGGGCGGGCCCATTTTTGGCCCCAGGGGCATCATTTGAACAAAGTTGGTAAAGGTCTACTAGATGATGCTTCATACCAAGTATTTAGGCTCTAGGCCTTGTGGTTTCAGACAAGAAGATTTTTTCATGTTTTCCCAATATAAGCCTATGTAAAACCCGTGACCCCCCCCCAGGGCAGGCCCATTTTGGGCCCCAGGGGTATAATTTGACAGAAGAGGGGTATAATTTGAACAATTTTGGTAAAGGTCCACTAGATGATGCTACATACCAAATATGAGGCTCTAGGCCTTCTGGTTTCAGACATTTTCACATTATAAAATTTATTTTTAGCCTGTTTGACCTAGATATGCGAGGGACCTAAACCATTTGAACAATTATTAAAGAGGGTCTTACATGGATCATTCCTGCCAAGTTTGGTCAAAATCCAATCAGTAGTTTAGGAGGAAATGTCATTTAAGAAAATTGTTAACGGACGGACGGACGACAACGACGGACTACAACGGACGGGCAACTGACAAAGATCTATCACAAAAGCTCACCTTGTCACTATGTGATAGGTGAGCTAAAAACAAGAGCATGGCCAGGATGGGCTTATGCACTATCCTTCCCGTAGTCTTGTTTTGTATTTTTCATTTGATCTGGTTTGTGCTGATATGTGCACTTCACAAGTATTTATGCTAGTAGAGCCCATGGAACTGGACTTATTATTCATGTATCCCTTAAAGTGCCTTCAAAATGCATTAAAATGTCATCTGCTGGTGCAGTCTCCTGATGTCGTCTGCTACAAAATCGACTAACATTTTCAAATAACTCCAGTTAAGAAACACAAAGTTTGGATACATATCAAACTGCTTTCAATAGGAGCAGTCCAATCTGAGGACACTGTTTGCCAAAGAGGTTAAAAATAACATTCAGCAGACGACATGACTGACAATTTTGACCGCCTCGATAGCTTGGTAGAGTGTCCGCTTTCTGAGCGGGTGGTCTTGGGTTCGAATCATGATCACACCATCCAAAGGTGTAAAAAATGGTACTAGCAGCTTCCTTGCTGACGCTCACGTAAAAGGTGTTGTGCTAGGAAGAAAGAGTAAGGCAGGTAAGTATCTGTTAAAAGATATCGTTATGTTGCAGTAAAAAGCTCTACAGAGCGTATGTTGTCTGTTTCAAATAAGGGACATTAATTAAAGCTTCTTTATCTTTATCTTTTTTTCTTTGACAATTCTTCTTGTGATAGCTGCTTAAGGACTATGCTACTAAATACAAGCAATGTTGAAATTTGTTCAACACTTTGCATACAGTTTGTTTTATGCATGGACAATCCATTTATGAAATAAACAGGATATGTCACCGTGATTAGTTTTTCATAATCTCATATGGAAGTTTTTAACATTTCTAAACAGGTCAAAGAATAACACTAGTCCTAAAAAAAATAAAATAGTTGTAATCTTCAGACAGCTTCTTTCTTTTAACTTAAATTATTGGTCATGACTTTAGGCCTTCTAGAAAATATGCAAGTTTATTTGTTAACCCAAGCTGTGACAAGATACTGCATGATATATTTTGGCAATTCCTCGAAAATTGGAACTTGTTTTTAGAATAAATCATATATAAAGAAATCCGATGTTGAAAATCTCAAGAATTTATTTTTATTTCATGGGCTATTATAATACCTTTTTAGAAAAAAGAAAAAAAACTCTGGGGTCACCAAACTAATTTTCTTTCTGGAGGGCCAAATCTAACCATACCCCCATATACACTGACCCAAAATGAAAACTTTACACAGTATTTAAAAGTTTATATTTCGATGATAAATTAATTTTCGGGGTTAATTTTTTGTCATCCAATCTTCGATGTCTTATTGATGTCTCTGAAAAAAAAAAATTGGATGAAAATCAGATATTGCATATTTTTTATGAATAATTCAGTTCAGAGGGGTCAAAATGAAAATTTCTAAAAAAAATAAAACAGTCACACAGCATTTGGAAACAAGAAATTACTGACTGTGTGCAATAAGTGAGATTTAAAAGATCATCAGTAACCAGTGTGACATCCATTTTTTACGAATGCGTAGCAGAATACATCGCCTCATTGAATTTACGTAACGTTGTATGAGCAAGTTAGGGATACATTTGTCATCCTAACAGAGATGCCTATTGGAGTCATTTATCGCATCCATTCGATGATTGAACCCAACCCGTCGACCCAATTCATCCTATACGTGTTCTATGGGATTCATGACTGGGAATAAAGCAGGCCATTGCAAGTCGTTGACGTTATATTGAGCATGACTTTGTGTGTATATTTACGCGTTGTGTGAGGCCTTGCATTGTCATGTTGGAAAATGTCAGGTCCGTTATTTTGCTAAATGATTAAGGATCTTTTGTGCATGAACCCCGTAAACGCCGAGCAATAATGGTTGCTGGTTAAAACGACTACGTGGGTGAGTTAACATGTTAACGTGATAATGACGTAACGTCACACGTGCGCAAACAGTTCTTGCACGAACTCCGACAGACCCAGAACTGTTGTGCCGGTTCATAAGATTATGAAAAGTCTGTCTAGAGCAGCCGAAATGATGCGCGATATCATTTACCGTAGGCCCTGCCTTAAGCATGCCAATAATTTGGTTTCTTTGATCTTTTGAAAGTTGTGCCATCGCTAAATGCAAGCGTTTTGTAACAATTAATTATTTCTTACTATCAGTACTCAGCTGCAATTGTTTTCTTGTCAGTTTTGAAGCTCTTAGTGAAACACCTGTTCCTGAGCACGTGCAAAGTAAGAAACACGTTTTTCAGGCGATGACGCTTGAATAGACCTGGGATTTGAATAAAAATTGCATAATCGTTATCCGCGACGAAATTTCGATAACTATGCATAAATCTTACAACGACATGTATGAGGGGTGATCAGAAAGTTGGCGGAAAAGTGCTATTTAATCGCATTGCTTTTATCGATTGCAATGAAAATACATAGCTTTAAACTACCATTCACCTGAAGTTGAAACTTAGAAAATGCGACGTCAGATGTACGAGCACCAGACGCCGCTGTGACGTCACTTCGCTGGAACCGGCCCATATGTACCCTTGGGTTGCTTCTCGGGGCTAAAACTCGTAGTTGTGTTTGAATTGATTGGTATTTATTAACCGAAAGTAATGTTCCGTCATTCTTTGAACATAATATGAGGTTTTTATGTTATTCTGCAGCGCTATGCATTCAGATTAATAGGTTTCAGTACGAAGGGCAGGCCTAAAATGCGTCAATTTTTGGAGTTTTTGTAAATTTTAGATAAACAAGAAATGTCACAAACACGTGACGAATGCCCCCAAAGGAATTGGTCTAGCATAAGACACATTTGAGGAAAGTTAGCTGTAATATAGCACGAAAAACCTAGAAATGAGGCCAGAAGTCAATGTCAAGGTCAAAGTGACTCAAAATGCATGCATCACTCCGCCATCCCAAGAGGAATCACCACCCCAAATTTGGGATTCCTACATCAAATAATATAGTAGATATGCTTTGGACATGATTATTCTTAAAACTAGGTCAGAGGTCAAGGTCACAGTGACCCAAAAATGGTTTGTGACACTCAGGCATCCCAAGATGCATTTACATACCAAATTTGGAATTCCTATTTCAAAGAATATAGAAGATATGCACCAGTTTCTAGAAACTAGGTCAGAGGTCAAGTTCAAGGTCACAGTGTCTTAATTATGATACGTGACACTATGTCATCCAAAGATGCATCCACACACCAAATTTGAGATTCCTACCACAAATAATATAAGAGATATGCTTTGGACATGATTATTCTAAAAACTAGGTCAGGTCAAGGTCACAGTGACCCAAAAATGGTACATGACACTCCGCCATCCCAAGATACATCCACACACCAAATTTGGAATTCCTAACTCAAAGATTATAAGAGATATGCTCGGGACACAATAATTCTTAAAACTAGGTCAGAGGTCAAGGTCACAGTGACCCAAAAATGGTATGTGACACCCTGTCTTCCCTAGATGGGTTTACACACCAAATTTGGAAACCCTATCTCAAAGAATATAGGAGATATGCACCAGACTCAATGCAGTTTCAAGAAACTAGGTCAGAGGTCAATTTCAAGGTCACAGTGACCCAATTATGGTAAGCGACACTTTGTTATCCCAAGATGCATCCACACACCAAATTTGAGATTCCTACCTCAAATAATAACAGAGATATGCTCCGGACACGATTATTCTAAAAACTAGGTCAGAGGTCAAGGTCAAGGTCGCAGTGACCCAAATTTGGTACATGACACTCGGCTATCCCAAGATACATCCACACACCAAATTTGGAATTCCTAACTCAAAGAATATAAGAGATATGCTCCAGACCCAATAATTCTTAAAACTAGGTCAAAGGTCAAGGTCACAGTGACCCAAAAATAGCATGTGGCACCCTGTTATCCCAAGATGCATTTACACACCAAATTTGGAAGTCCTATCTCAAAGAATATAGGAGATATGCACCAGACTCAATGCAGTTTCTAGAAACTAGGTCAGAGGTCAAGTTCAAGGTCACAGTGACCCAATTATGGTACGCGACACTTTGTCATCCCAAGATGCATCCACACACCAAATTTGAGATTCCTACCTCAAATAATATATGAGATATGCTCCGGACACGATTATTCTAAAAACTAGGTCAGAGGTCAAGGTCACAGTGACCCGAAAATGGTACGCGATACTCCACCATCCCAAGATGTATCCACATACCAAATTTGGAATTCCTACCTCAAAGAATATAGGAGATATGGACCGGACACGAAAGCGGGACGGACTGACGGACGGACGGACAGACGGACGGACAGTGTGATTACTATATGCCTCCCAAAGTTCCTTTGGGGGCATAAAAACTTACTTTCTTGTCAGTGTTCATCACAATGATTATAATATCAGGCTTAAATATCAATATTCGATCTACTGTCCTGAAAATGAGTGTTTTCGAACTGTGTAAATAGTTTATTTTAAAGAATTGACATGTCAAAACAGGCAATCGGTTCATAGAAGTTGAAAGCTTTGCCTTTTGGCAGCACTGTTATTCATTTCGACTGTTTAGAACACCATCCGTTAGATATAAATCTTTGAAAGTTTGCATAGAAGAGGAGTAAATTTGTTGCTTAATACGCATGGGACGCAATATCGGCTATCACAGCATAATATAATTTAGCAAAACGTTGAAGTTTAATTGGTTGTGTAGTAAAACGTCAAAATGCAACGTAAAATGGGCCGGTTTGCGCTATATAGCGTTGCCTTGACGATACCTGTAACGCACGTGGATGACTATCATCAAGCATGTTGTAACCGATCAACTGCATATGCGTTGCAGTATTATGTGTTGTAATTCCAGCTTTATTGATCAAACGATATAGAAATGGCAACTATTTTCCGCGAACTTTCTGATCACCCCTCGTATACTAACAAAATAGCTATTCGAAGAAATAAAGTGTAAAGTTTTCATTTTGGGTCAGTGTATTTCATGCATAATTCTATATAACAAGTTAAAGGTTATCAATTTCGGTCATTTTAATGATGCCCCTTTTCTATGAAGTAATTCAGCATTAAAATGCTAAAAAGGGAAGAAGAAAAAAACACACTGAAAATACGTGCCCACCCTTGGAATCGACCCTGGGCCTCTGGTTTCGTGGCAAGTTCAGATCGATACTTTAACTGCTAAGCCACGAGATCAGGTTGTGCGCGGCTCAAAATAACCATATATCAAGATGAGACAATCCCATTCTCTGCCAATATCGTATTTGTAACCCAGGTTAAAACTTGAAAATTGTGTACATCATTTGTTTTGCCTGATCTATTTATCTGTATTTGGTGATGAGACGATCAAGTCTGATGAAAGGTCAAATAGATATTTCGGACACATTTTAGTTTTTTTATTTTGTCACGATAATGTCGAAACATCGATCTGAAATAAAAGTATCTGAAATCTGTTTTAATCTGAATTCTTATCCTGGCTAGTAGTACTGGTTCAACCCAGGAAGACCCGTCCCTGTTTAACTAAAAGATTGTTCATGGGATGTAATAAATCAAATCAAACAATGATCTGATTTCATAAATCAGGGCTTACACTTGCTATGAATTTGTTGTAGCCAACACTTTAGCCAAATGGAAAAAGTTGGAGCCAAATGAAATTGCATTTAGTTAGGTTTTAGCCAGAAAGTAGTATCAAGCACTTGTTCTGCATTTAACTCTTTGCCTGCTAGCGGTGGCTTATGTCATCTGCTGATATTCTTTGCAAACAGCTTGGACCCAGATCAAGCCCGACATTTTTTTGCAAACAGTTTGGACCCAGATCAGGCCCAACAAATGTTGGGCCTGAACGGGATCAAAGCTGTTTAACATCCTGATGGTAGTGAAAAAAATCTAGCATTCAAAGTGTTAAATATGGCACAATAATAAAGTGTGAAGGAATAATAAAAGCAATATGGGAAAATCCAAAAGCTGATCAAATACACTTTTTCGCATATACCGCCTAGAGTGTAATTTTAGCCAGACTTATATTTGTAGCCACTCTACGTTTTTAGTAGCAAATGCCTACAATGGCTAATGGCAGGGTGAGCCCTGATAAATGGTCGAAAAACAGGACCCAGACCAACTTTCGCTGATGCCTGACTCATGAAGTATGTATATGGGAATTAACCGCATATCGTCGGTCGGGAGTCAAAACCTCGTAACTCTGAATTTCACCGAAACAACTTTTTGTCAATGCGTGAATACCAAACGCATGGCGCACATTCTGTCAAATTCTCGTAGCTCTAGACCATTTAGAACCCCCTTAACCCCTTCACTGCCTTACCCCAAGCTGTGCAGGTTATGAATACCGCTTCCTATATGCCAGTACCCAGAGCGTTGCTCGTGTTAACACGTTGTTGTTTATATGCGTGTTGTTAGCACGATAATAGTCAAGGGACAGAACTCAATTATCCTTATCTGCTCTATAATGCAAGAGTTAACTTTTCCAAGATTTATACCATAACTCTGCGAGCGAAAGCTTGCTTTTCACAGGGAATACGGCCCTTTTGATGAAGAACTCGTTTTTTTTTTTCAAAGATGGCAGACAATTGTGGCATTAGTCTGTTGTGTTTCTTTGAAGTAGAGGTTATCTTGGAAATCTAAAATGGATTGTATATGGATGACAATTGATATTAATTGGAATCAGCAATGGTTAAGGAGGAAATTCCTGTCATTATCACATTTTTGAACCATTGTTTTTCAACCATTCCAAAACAGTGATGTTGTAAACGAAAGTAGACATTCATGTATCTTCAGCTGTTGAAAAAATATCTTTTTGACATGCTATCACTAGAAAACATTATTTAAGACATTGTACCAAATGTCTCGAACAAGCAGGAAAAAATTTGGTGTAAATCCCTACAGCGGTTATGATTTTGTATGAAATTATATGTAACACCATAATAAAATCAAAGTAGCCATATTTCCCCTGGCATATTGCGTGCACTTACAATATAGACGGCAGTGAAGGATTAAAAAGCATCAATCATGCTTCAAAATATCATATCTATGAAAAATTCCATTATCTTGGAGCTCACTTTACCGAGATACTTGGTTTTGCCATGAAAAAGATGCTGAAATGTTGTAAATGGATGGTTTTTCGTGAAAAAATGGTCAAAATGAGGTAACTCAAGTGAAACCCTTCATAATGAGAGTGAAATCTTTATTGGAAGTCAACAGTGGATTTGGATTTTACTAAATATAATCCTGTCTGACTTCCAGCAATATAGGACAATCCTAGCAAAAGTTATTCAGTTTTTTTGTCTCTCCTGAAAAATGTAGAAATCAAAGATACAAGCTTTTGACTCCCGACTAACGATATTTCTTTAAGGTCTGATAAATAATTTTATCAGTCACCCCTAATATTAACTGAATTATTTCAACATAACCTAATAAACTTTTCCTATCTCACGGCATGTTACCTTTATCAGGTCATGATGACGTTGCACTTTTTTTAATGACGTTGCTAATGACGCTAAATTATCACAAAATCAAAAATTACGTCATAATCACTGTTTTGAAGAGTGGTCAACAATGGGTAAACTGATAAATAGAATACCAGGTTCGCGTCTTTTGATATAAAGTTAACCAGGCTCGGCTTTGAGAACGCATGTTGAATCGCTCGGCAAGCCTCGCGATGTCAACAAGCGTTCTCAAAGCCTTGCCTGGTAAACTTGATATCAAAAGACACTCACCTAGTATTCTCTATACTCTCAGCGTATTGACTGAAATAGGGTGCTTCAAGTGAGTACCAGGGCTCCACACCAATCAAACGTATTTAACTTAATTTTGTTCCCTAACATGCTAAGCCAAACCCACCGCATAACCCTTGGATCATTGTTTTTCGACGAATACCAGTATTAAGTGACATTTTAAATGGAATATTCGTGAACTGATGGAATATATGTTGTTTATGACAATACCAGTATTAAGTGACGTTTTACATGGAATTACTTTATAATATTCAGAGACACTTACGAAGTGACCCCTTCTCAATGGAACATGACAGTGCGATGAGTCGATGACATTTTATGAATTACATGTAACCACATGTAATAGTGACACTTTTTATCAAGTGATCCCTCTGTAAGGAGGTGTACCTTTGAAAATTTCAAATTGTTGTTAACTTCATCTTCTTCACATTTATATGAACATTACATAATGTTACCTACGTTACTTATATAAATGTTTCGTAATGTTACATACATTACTCAGATATGAAATTTTCAAAAATACATGGTTCTCTACTCCCAAAGCCAAGTTGTTTTTCTGTGTTATATGCACCTTTAGTAGGTTGATGCAGGGTTTCAAAGGCAGCCGCTCCCGGGGGACTGGCTTTGAAACCCTGGGAACTGGAAATGGATTTTAATGCTGCTTTTATATTGGCATATTGTGTGTTTTGGTTTCTGATTCACACTCTATTAGTCTGGTAGAAATTAGTGTGGACCCATGAGCTTCTGCAAATAGAAGAATATCATTTCGAGTCTACATTCTATTTCGTATGTCACAGTCTGTGTTTAGGATGCTATGTAAATGAATATCTCACTCTTGGGACCCAAGACTTTAACAGTTAACTGGGTCATATACCGTGGTGCATATTGAAATTAATATACACAACAGTTGTTTCGCACAAAGTTCATTTTTCCATGCCAAGGCAGCATCTGCTAATTTCAGAGTACACAGGTAGGCAATTTGATGAGCAACCACAAAGTGTCCACCATGCATATCAAGGGATGCAACATGAGCTTCGTTTTCTATGTATAATCTTTTGCTTCGGCACTGTGGTAAAAATTGGGCATGTCGTTGATTGTACATAGAATTAATCACACATTGTGGCAATTTTGGCTTGGCAATATCCGAAAAGTTCTGAAAGGTTCGACTGAAGATACATAATATACTGCTCCACTAAAGTTTAGCACGGATTTTAATATGATGCCCCACTTTGAATGAACATGAAACATTTTATTTGATGTTATCAACATGTATGGGGATCTTAAAATTTACGTTTTTTCGTGTCCGCTAGACAAAAGGTTATCTGGTTAGGCGTCAGTGGATTGACGTTAAACTTGATGTCATGGGCATGTAAAGGATACACGTCTACATCAAAAATTGAAACTTTTGATTATAATGTGAAGCAAAAGTTCTTAATGATGAAAAACGTTAAAAACATCAAAGTTTGATACCCGTTTATGCCACGTTTTACCGTTCCATTATGACGTTAAAATGGTATTTTTCCACTTCTTGACTTTTCAGCGAACTGAATCAAGCGGTCAAGTAATCTTGTTGATGCTAGAGTGGCACAAGCACGCGGATATTTATATTAGTTGATCCTTTGAAAACGGCTTCTTTAGATAGCGTTAACGTCTACATTTCACCTCAACTTCAGATTAACGTCACTTTTTCATGAATTCAATACCCAGGGAAACAAATTTATAAACGCGGCTTACCTTTAATTGTCTCCCTTTTGGCATCCTCTTAAACACAAAAACCCTTTCAATTAAGCATGCCTACACAACGAAAGCTGTATTGTTTTTGACGTGTTAACATCATTATAACAACGACGTTAGTTGTTATCAAGACTCAACTTTTGCTTCAAATGCTTAATGGAGATGACCTTTTATTTTTTCAGAATGGCTGATTCGACCATGCTGGAAAACAAAGGACTTATGAACCGATGCTTAATCAATTTTGTATTGCCAATAATGCAGTTGAAACAGGTTTTTGACACCTCTCTTGTTTAAAGTAATGAACGACGCTATAGAAATCCAATTAAAGTACACCATTTGCTTTCCTCAACTTTATCACACATTAAACCATCATTTCAGCAGATATTTTATAACTTTAAGCCATTTGCTCAAATAAAAATCAATTTTAATTTATCCATGCTAAACTTTTGTTGAAGAGTGTATCTTCCACCACTTGAAGTGTAAAGCTCTAAATGAACATAGACTGATGCTCCTAAAAATTAACATCAACCCTCCCACAGGTGCTACTAATGTCATAACTACTGTCCTGCCAGCCAAGAGTGACAGTGATGTCATGTTTGTTTACAAAGTTAAATGGGACTTATGATTGATAGATCACTTGTGTATTAACCCTATTAATACACAAGTGATCTATCGATTCACGTTAGATCATGTGAAGTGTACAAGTTAATATTAACTTAACAATTGTAAACAAAATATTACGTCACTGTCACTTTTGGTTGGCATGACAGTACTAATGGTGGTGTTGGCCCTTACATGCATTGTTTACCAAATTCTACAAAACTTTTTACATGAAGTATTCATGAACTGCTGCTATGTCTTCTGGCTTGTGGTAGCAGCAGTATGCACAGGCAAATCAACCAAGACTAGTCAAAGTAAGGAAGAAAACAACACTGGAATAGGCCTGCATATTTCAAATTTGCCGCTGCTGATATTGATCTGACTCAAAGTTTGTAGATTTGTTATACCAATAGTGCTGAAAAAAGCAAGTCGTCACCACCACTGGTACTTCTATAAATTATATTTGTATGACTCAATAGAACTTTGCAAATGCAATTGCGCCAGCACGCTTGATTTATGGTACTCATGCATTTTTTTAAATGTCGCCAATTTACAAGTAATCATTCATTTTCACATTGTGCCTAGATCTCATGTGCTGGCTCCAATCTCACCAAAGTCACATTTCACATGTTATGTTTATTATTTCTTATGTCATTTCTCTCCTTTTTCTGTATTCTTTCCTATTCCCACTGACTGACTCCTACTCGTTGGACGACCTACATCAACATATCAACATATCATGCCAAGTATGGATTTTCATGAGTTTCCATGAGTATCTAACATGGCCCTCTTGTTTTGTCTTATGTATTTTGTCGCAGTTTCTGCGATGCAGCATATGAATAACAAATTTAAGTCAGACAGACTTGGTGGTCATGCTGGATTGTCATGCCCTCCTGATCTGGGCTCTGAAAAAAGAATGACCAAACACAAGATTCACTTGTTTCACTTTAGTATGTTCTTGGTCTTTTTGTGCAAGCCATAGAAAAACTTAGCATGCAGCTCGACCTTCAGAGATGTAATCAACTGTATAAGAATATCAAACTTCCATACGCCCACCGTCCTAGTACTCCAAAGAAGGAGACAGAGCCGAAGTGAATACAAAGTGAAAGAAGAGAAAAGTGTAAGAATACAGCTAGAACAAATTAAGAAGAGAATAAGAATATAAAAAGAAGTAATTGGGATTAAGTAGACAGACGAGCAGCAGGAGATATGAAGATAGAAAGAAAAGTAAAGGGGAAAAAGATGGAGCAACAGCAGGAAATAATAAGAGAAAGAAGAGTAAAGGGGAACAGGACAGATAAGAGAAAATGGGAACACAAATACAGAGCAGCAGCATGGCATAAGAAAAGAAGAACACAACAGAGCAGCAGCAGCAGCTGAAAAGAAGATAAAGAGTAGCAGAGGGGAACAAGAAGCCAGAGTAGCAGCAGGAGATAAAAAAAAGAAATCCAAAGGGGAACAAGACAGAGCAGAAGTGAATACAAAGTGAAAGTAGTGTAAAGGGTAAGAAGACTGAACATATTAAGAATAGAAGGGAATAAAAATATAAAGAAGAGTAAATGGGAACAAGTAGACATATGAGCAGTAGGGGAATAGAAAGAAGAGCAAATGGGAAAATCAGAGAGCAACAGCAGGGGATAATAAAAGAAAGAAAAGTAAAGGGGAACAAGACAGAGCAGCAGCAGGAGGTAATAAGAGTAAGACAAGACAGAGCAGCAGGGAATACAAAGCGAGAGAGAGTAAAGAGGAACAAGACAGAACAGTCTGAGAATAGAAGGGAACAAATAGACAGACAATCAGCAGGGAACAAAAAGAAATCTATAATAAAAGAAAACAATAAGACAGCGTAACAGCAGGGAAAGCAAGCACAAGAACAGTAAAGGACAACAAGTCAGAACAAAAGCAGGGGATATTAATAGAAAGAATACTATAAAATGGAACAAAACCGAGCATCAGCAGGGGTAATAAGAGAAAGTAGAGTAAAGGGGGGGGGGAGGTAGAACAGCAGGGCATACAAAGAGAAAGAAGAGTTAATGGGAACAAGACAGAGCAGCAGCATGGGGTAGTAAGAGAAAGAAGAGTAAAGGAGAACTAGGAATCAGATTTAAGGGGAACAAGAAGACTTAGCAGCAGCACACAATAAGAATAGAAAGAAGAGTAAAGGGGAACAAGGCAGGGCAGCAGGAAATAACAAAGAGAAAAAAGAGTAAAGGGGAACAAGACAAAGCAGCAGAAGGGGTAATAAGAGAAAGAAGAGTAAAGGGGAACAAGAAGACACAGCAGCAGCAGTGAATATGAAGAGAAAGAAAAGAAAAGGGAACAAAGCAGAGTAGCAGGGAATAAAAAGAGAAAGAAAGTAAAGGGGAACAAGACACAGCTGGGAAGTATTAAGATAAATTAGAGTATATGTGAACAAGTAGATAGAGCAGCAACATGGAGTATGAAGAGAGACAAAAGTAAAGGGGAACAAAGCAGAGCAGTTTGGGAATACAAAGAGAAAGAAGAGTAAAGGGGAACAAGATGACAGGGCAGCAGCATGGAATAATAAGAGAAAGAAGGGTAAAAGGGAACAAGACAGAGCAGCATCAGCGGAAAAGAAGATAAAGAAGAGTTAAGGGGAAGAAGACAGAACAGCATCATGGAGTTATAAGAGAACGAAGAGTTAAGAGGAATAAGATGTCAGAGAAGTAGCAGGAGATAAGAGAAAGAATATTAAAGTGGGACAAGCAGACAGAGCAGCAGCAGGGGATGAGAAGAGAAAGAAATGTAAAGGGGAACAAGACAGGGTAGCAGAAAATATAAAGTGAGAGAAGGGTTAAGGGTAAGAAGATAGAACAAAAAGGAATAGAAAGGAATAAGAATATAAAGAAGAGTAAATGGAAACTAGAAGACATAGGAGTAGCAGGGAATAAGAAGAGAATTGTGATTAGGGGGAACAAGAAGACAGAGCAACACCAGGGAATACAAGCAAAAGAAGAGCAAATGACAGCAAGCCATAGCAGAAGCAGGGTATAAGACTATAAAGAGGAACAAGAAGACAGAGCAGCAGCAGAGGGTAATAAGAGAAAGTAGAGTAAAGGGAACAAGACAGCACAGCTGCAGCATGGGATTATAAGAGGGAACAGATTTAAGGGGAACAAGAATACAGAGCAGCAGGGAATACAAAGAGAAAGAAGACCAAATGGGAACAAGAAGACAGAAAAGAAACAGGGAATACAAAGAGAAATAGAGTAAAGAGGAACAAGAGGATACAGCACAGCAGCAGCAAGGGATAATAAAAGAAAGCAGAGTAAAGGGGAACAAGACAGCACAGCTGCAGCACGGGATGATAAGAGGAAACAGAGTAACGGGAACAAGAAGACAGAGCAGCAGGGAATACTTAGAGAAAGAAGAGTAAAGGGGAATAAGAAGACAGAACAGAAACAGGGAATACAGAGAGAAAATAGAGTAAAGGGGAACAAGAACAGGGAATACAAAGAGAAAGTAGAGTAAATGGGAACAAGAGGATAGAGAAGCAGCAGGGGACAATAAGAGAAAGCAGAGTTAAGAGGAACAAGAAGGCAGAGCAGCAGCAAGGAATAAGATGGGAGTAAAGGGGAACAAGACAGAGCAGCAGGTAATAAGAAGAAAAAGAAGAGATGGGGGAACAAGACCGATCAGCAGCAGGGGATAAGAATAGAAAGAAGAATAAAGAGAAACAAGAGGGCAGAGCAGTTGCAGGGAATAAGAAGAGAAAGAAGAGTAAAGGGGAACAAGACAGAGCAGCAGGGAATAGAAAGAGAAAGAAGAATATAGGGGAACAAGAAGTCAGAGCAGCAGCAGGGGATAAGAAGCAGATGAATAGTAAAGGGTAACAAGACAGAGCAGCATAAGGGAATACAAAGAGAAAGAAGAGTAAAGGGGAACAAGTCAGAGCAGCAGCAGGGAATAAGAAGAGAAAGAAGAGTAAAGGGGAACAATAAGACAGATCAGCAACAGAGAATAAGTAGAGTAAATGGAACAAGACAGAGCAGCAGGGGTTACAAAGTGAAAGAAAATTAAAAGGGTACAAGACTGAGTAGTTGCAGACCTCAGTCAAGTCCCTGCATGGAGATGGTGCTAAAATAAAATCTTCTCCTTTTTACCCATCTTGCCAGCTTAAAATGAAATTTAAGGGTTTTAGAATACAACTTTGTTGAATTTTACATTTGAAAATTGTAAGTCTGTTAGTCTGACTTCAAGGGCATGCTAAGGGATGGAATGGGTGAGACTGACCTCAAGGGCAAGCCTAGGGGTCAAATGACCTGAAGTTAACTAAGACATACATCTACCAATCATGTCAAACACAAATGTTATTTATCAAAGATACTTGATAAAATATCGCTATATAATATTAAATGCAAACATTTGACTTTCAAGCCCTGAGTTGAGGATGGCCTAGAGTAAAACATGCTTAACATAAATGAAAATCATTGCGAGTCTTGATAATATAGCTAGTTAACTGTGAAAGTAAAAAATGACTTTTCTATAAAATTTCTTAAGTCTGTGACCTTGACCTCAGGGAGTGGCCCAGGGTCAAACTTTAAGACCTATATCTAACATACCATGCCAAACATAAATGTAATTTAACATTAGGCCTAGATAATATAGCTAAATAACCTTAAAAACTTTGTTTAATTACAAATGAAAATTCGAAGTCTGTGACCTTCATCTCAAGGTCACAACCCAAGATCAAGACCACAACCCAGGGTGGGGATTATATGACAGAAACTTTTATTTCTTTTATGCACACACATTATATATTCATGTAGGGAGATTAAATGGAAAATCACATTACAAAAATTCATAATCACTAGTTTTCTGACTTAAACTGGAGCCTTGAGCTCTTGAACTACTGATCATGCATTTGCTCCATGTGCAAAACATGCTAAATCATTAATAGATCAAGAAAGGTGTGGCATATAAGAGCTTATAAGTTTATCTAAATTAGATTTCTGCTGACCTCTTGGCTCTCGTTTGTGATGTTCTATTGTATTTTTGTCACTTCCCCTTGTGGTATGCTGGGTCAGGTATGGTACTTGAGTATAGATTCCTGATCTTTGCCACCTTTCTTACTTTCATTTTATTTTCACAAATGTATGTGTTATAGCCATTGAATCAACTACTATTCCACAAACAGTTTATGACAGTGATGTAAAAATATTTAAATAGACAAAGGTATATTCCGAAATGGGAAAGCTCATATACAAATACAGTATGCACTATGTTGATATTCCATCTTATATTGTGGTGTAGTGGATACTATTCTCAGACCTTATAATCATATGAGCTGAGTTTGAATTTAGCGACAGGCCTTAATTTTATTGTGTTTTTTTCCATTAATACATGTACAACTACAAAGTTTTTGCTTCAAGATGTGTGATTGTATTATATTTATTAATTTGTTGTTTTTGCAGGTTTTTTTTAGTTTTTATATTTTTTTTTTATGTTTGATCATAATATACAATATAAAAAATTACAAATCAATGGAACTCAAAATCAGACTGTGTCTGAATAATTCTCACCCCATTACCTTTATAACATTTTGAAGAATTGAAATGGCCTTCTGACCAGTACTGCCCTTTAGAGAAATTTTACTTTTTTTCCTTTTTTTCAGTCATATTATGAATTAAAATTCAATGTTTTGGGTTACCTTATTAATTTCAAAGATCTTTATACCAAACTTTGTGTGCTCTCACAAATAAAAGATAGAAAACATATTGAACAGAATTTTCATTCTGTTGCTGGGGGGTCAAAAACTTACGTAGGCGTGGGGATTTGCGATGGCACCCCATCATTACTGCGCATTCTAGTTTCATGATATTCTGCGACAAAGAATAAGATGAGCGTGTTTTAAAAATTATTTTGAGACAATTTTAGGCGTTCTTAATTTTAGTGTGTTCGAAATTTTAGAACATTTACCGTACAGTAAAACCTACTTTAGAGGCCACTTGTATTAAGCAGGAAACTATCTTAAGCAAGCAACTATTCAGTTCCCACAAAAGGCATATGCGCCAGAGCCTTTGCTATTCACTCGAATATTCTATGAGTGTAAAACATCATTTGGAGCTTCTAAGCTTAAAGGGAGGCTGCACTGTGAGGTTTGTCCAAGTCTACATTTGTCAAAATACCTTATTGTTGGAAATCACATGTCGCGGCTCATATAGTTTCTTATCGTTAACCAAAATGTATGTTCAACTTATGAAACAAATCACATGACTGTGACCTTGTTGGCCACTCTGGTAATGAGATACTGCGCTGTGATAGTACAGTAAATGTTCTAAAAATGTTGAACACTTTTCTTTTTCTGTTCGCAAAGAAAATGTTGGTTTTCTGTGAGAGCTGGAATTCACAAAAGGCTTGTCAGAATAGCAAACAGGGAAGACCCTGATCAGACTGCTTCTTCAGAAGCAGTCTGATTTGGATCTGCGTTGTTTGTCTAGGCTTTTTTGGCAGGCAACTAGTGTTTGAAATTTTAGAATAGTAGTGATCTTGGAAGGTTACAAGATCTTGGAAGGTAGATAAATTTGTGATCTGCTGGTTTAGCTCAGGCAATCAATTAGCTAGGTGTGACTGATCCATAAATATATAAGCATGTTCCTATTCAATGCCCAAGAAGAGTACTTTAAAATGAATGGAAGCACCATTTTCAAATTTCTCAAATATGTCTTATGAGAACCAAAAATAGGTTACTGAGATGCTAACAATTAGTACCAACAACATATGTTGAGATGCTTCTAATACACTAATAAATTAACCCTTAAAGCCCCAATCACGACTGCAGAAGAAGATAAATTTTGCGACATATTTCCCAACTTTCGACAAAAATAGGGTATGATATTACATGAGAATCGTCAGCATGCAGACAATTCTCACGAAATATCATGCCTTATTTGTTATTTTTGAAGCCCAAAAATTTGCAATTGTCGTCTGCTGCAAATTATAGGTGGCCCTTTAAGGGTTGTCAAAAGTACAGTCCAAGAAGAGAATATACCGAATATTGCATCTCATTTGCTATTAGTTCATTGACAGTTATACAACTTCATTCAGAAATTGTAACATTTGACCCTCAAAATTGTAATCAAACTGAATGGGAGATTCATTCCATCAAGAAAGGGTTACAATTCTTGTTTAGTAGGAGGCTATAACCCTTAAAGGGCTGAGAAAAAAATGCATCTGAAAATGTCTTCTGCTGAAGTCGTCTGCTGCAAATAATTGCCTAACATTACTGACGAATTAAGTATGGAAGCAAACAGCTTGGACCCAGAACAGACTGCTCCTATAGGAGCAGTCTGATCTGGGTCCACACTGTTTGCCATAGAGGCTTCTTAAACATTTCAGCAGACAAGAAAAGCAGACGACTTTTGTTTTGATTGGCACTTTAAGGGTTAAAGATGAATATATTTTGTTTCAATCTGGACCAACCTACCAATTACATAGGGTCTGGTACAGAATTAACTAGCACTTCCCTCAAGTTATGTTTTATGAATTGATTCAACTGCTATTTCTGCAACCCTTAAACAGTATGTGAATAGTTAATTTTAAATTCACCAAATACTCATTTCTTTTTACTTCAAAAACTAACCTGACTCCAAACTAACTTAAATGCAAATCCTACACCTTGTTTAGTTAGAAGAAAAAAATCAGACAAAATATCCAAAAATGCATATGATTAAACAATATATGTGCCCTAGGTTCTTTGTCTTTGAATATACTTAGCTATAATTAGAAGAAAAAATCAGCCAAAATATCCAAAAATGCATATCATTTCAAAATATACGTGTCCCAGGCTCTTTGACTTAATACTTTGTTATAATCAGAAAAGAAAAAAATCCGACAAAATATCCAAAAATGCATATCATTTCAAAATATATGTGTCCCAGGCTCTTTGACTACGGTATATACTTTGTTATAATCTGAAGAAAAAAATCAGACAAAATATCCAAAAATGCATATCATTTCAAAATATATGTGTCCCAGGCTCTTTGACTACGGTATATACTTTGTTATAATCAGAAGAAAAAAAATCAGACAAAATATCCAAAAATGCATCTCATTAAAAATATATGTCCTAGGCTCTTAATTTGACTTATACTTTGTTATTATGAGAAGAAAAAATCAGACAAAATATCCAAAAATGCATATCATTTCAAAATATATGTGTCCCAGGCTCTTTGACTACGGTATATACTTTGTTATAATCTGAAGAAAAAAATCAGACAAAATATCCAAAAATGAATCTCATTTAAAGAAATTATTTACATTATAGGCCTTTTTGACACTACACTTTGTTATAATCAGAAAAAAAGATCAGACAAAATATCCAAAAATGCATATAACTTTTAATGAAAAAATATATATATTACGTCCTTAGTTTCTTTGATTATACATTGACATAATCAGTAGTAAAAATCAGACAAAATATCCAAAAATGCATTTAATTTAAAAATATATATCTTTGACTCTTCATGTATACCTTGTTATATATCATCAGAAAGAAAAATCAGACAAAATATCCAAACATGCACATCATTTTAAAACAATATTTATGTCTCTTTGACTCTATACATTGTCATAATCAGAAGGGGGGCATCAGACAAAATATCCAATAATGCAATTCATTTTTTAAAATATACAAGTGCTAAGTCTCTTTGACTTTACACTTTGTTATCATATGACGTCGCGTCTGGGAGTGAAATAACGCCATGCAATAAAATCTGTAAACCACTAGTGGTTTATCGATTTACGGGAAACGTTATGACGTCCATAACAATGTTGCGTACATAATGACAATATTATAACGTTTTACCGTCAGCAATTAATCTTCAAAGATATCTTAATGTCATATGATAAATAGAATCTTACATTCGTGCTCTTGTATTATTGAATTTATTAAACTCGTTGCGAAAAAGAGATAAAATGCTCGGCAAGCCTCGCATTTTATCTCTTTTCCCCAACTCGTTTAATAAATTTAATAAAACATGAGCACTCATGTAAGATCCTCTATATATAATGAGAAGAAAAATTCAGAAAAAATATCCATAAAATGCAGATTAAAAAAATGTTCTAGGTCTCTTGGACCCAAGTCCTATCTAGGCGAGAAATTTGATGAATTCTCTTCTTGCAGAAGTGGGATTTTTTATTCTTCCACTGGGGCAGATAAACCTATTCATAAACTGCTCAACAACTTGAGAAAAGTGTCACCTTATAATCAGGCAGTCGGTTCCTTGTATTAACACAAGGATGCAGGAAGAACTCGCAGGTTCCTGGTCTAAATTGATCTCATTAACTTTAGAATGTAAGCATCAGCATGTACAGATGATAAAACCAGAGGGTAGCCAACTTGGCTCAGACCCTTTATATTCATACAGGTGTGAAAAACTAAGCATTCTTTTCATCTTTACAACCTTCTAATATAGCTTGATTTTAAAACTTTCTTGATAGATACAGAATTTGTCCCATTCATTTTAAATACAAAATTGAGGTTCACATGTTACAGTTTCCAAATTAAGTTACATCATTGTCCCTCAACTTTGTAAAGAGGGCAGTCTGTGTTGAGATGCAATAATCTGTGCAACCTTGTCTGGGTATACACTTTTTGTCAATGTTTCATTGATAGCATCTTAACATTGCATAGATTTAGATAAACAAAAATTTTCAGCGTAAAATTGTTAATATTTTCTTACACATTATTTTTAGCATATGTTTCGAATGCTCAAAGTATTATCTCATTGAGATGGTTCTTTTAAGTACCCACATCATATGTTTTGGTTGAGAAATAAGAAAATCATTTTTCTGGTATGCACTCTTAACTAAAGGCCTGCATAGGTTGGTGGTTCTCACTGGTAGCTTCTCAGTAACATATATCACAAATTTAGATAAACAAAAATGTTCAATGTAAAATTGTAAATATTTTCTTACCCATATTTTTTATTTTTTTGGGTGCTCAAAAGAACCGTCTCATTGAGATGGTTCTTTTGAGTACACACATCATATGTTTTATTTGAACTACATTTATCCTTCTTAAAATATCAAGTAGCTGTTTCTTCATTTTCAACCACATTTATCCTTTTTAAATATCAAATAGCAGCTGCTAAGTTTAAACTCTTATCCTTCTCAACATATCAATTAGTTGTTTCTTCATTTTCAACACATTTATCCTTCTTAACATATCATGTAGCTGTTTCTTCATTTTCAACCACATTTAACCTCTTAACATATCAAAAAGCAGCTGCTAAGTTTCAACTTTTATCCTTCTCAACATATCAATTAGCTGTTTCTTCATTTTCAACCACATTCATCCTTCTTAACATATCAAATAGCAGCTACTAAGTTTCAACTTTTATCCTTCTCAACATATCAATTAGCTGTTTCTTCATTTTCAACCACATTTATGAGGGTCTGGATGGGGGGGTCTGATATTCACTATTCATTAAAAATTTAGCCCATTATTCATCTCATTAAAATTTTGGGTTATTCATTAAAATAAGACCAATTATTCATTAGCAGTAAAAAAGTTGGCAAGGAAATCTGATTATTCACTATTCATTAATTTTTTCTTCAATTCATTAAAAAAATAGGATTATTCATTATTTTTTAGGCCCTCAATATTCACTATTCATTATATTTTTGGCTCATTATTCACTATTCATTATAAAAAAGGGCCATTATTCACTAATCATTATACCCCATCTAGACCCTCATTTATCCTTCTGAACATATCAAATAGCAGCTGCTAAGTTTCAACTTTTATCCTTCTCAAAATATAAATAAGTTGTTTCTTCACTTTCAACAACATTCATCCTTCTTAACATATCAAATAACAGCTGCTAAGTTTCAACTTTTATCCTTCTCAACATATCAATAAGTTGTTTCTTCACTTTCTCAACCACATTCATCCTTCTTAACATATCAAATAGCAGCTGCTAAGTTTCAACTTTTATCCTTCAACATATCAATAAGTTGTTTCTCCACTTTCAACAACATTCATCCTTCTTAACATATCAAATAGCAGCTGCTTTGTTTCAACTTTTATCCTTCTCAACATATCAAGTAGCTGTTTCTTCATTTTCAACCACATTTATCCTTCTTAACATATAAAATAGCAGCTGCTTTGTTTCAACTTTTATCCTTCTCAACATATCAATAAGTTGTTTCTTCACTGTCAACCACATTTATCCTTCTTAACATACTGTAAAATGGAATATTTTCGTGTCGCCAAGTTTTCGCGTTTTTGCCTCAAAAACATGAGGATAAATATTTGCTGTTTTTAATTTTAGCGGTCTTTTGTACCCACAAAAATTATAATTGCAAGTTAAATATCTGCGAAATGTCTGATGTATGTGTTTAGTTGGTCAATTGCAATGGTTGAAACTAGGTGCTTTTCATATTTCTATGGACAACGAATCGTAGTTTCTTGCTGTTCTCGCACAGAATAGCGGTACATTTTAATTGTCGACTTTAACTGGCAATGTAATGACATTGCCTTTTTTCTTTCAAAAATCATTCACTTTTTAGTACCATTTATTTAATAATTATATGAACAAAAGCTAACAGAAATATGTGAACACATATTGACAATCACTGGGCCAAATCTGAGTAAATGATCAGGTGTTTTTAAGCGTAATAAATCCATTATCTTTCTTGCTTGTCCAAGCCGTGTATTGTGTAACTGTTGAACGCTCATGTGATCTATACATGTAGCTTGACCTGTAAACAACGTTGGTTAGTCTATGAATAACGGTGTTTATGAACACAAATATATACACAATTATTGTTCTGTATAAAGGTAAATAAACGATTGGTCAAACTTGGAAAATATTTCGTGGATTTCAATTTTCGCGGCTTGGGACTATCTGCAAAATACTGCAAAAATTGGACGACACGAAAATTTCCCATTTTTCCGTATCAAATAGCAGCTGCTAAGTTTCAACTTTTATCCTTTTCAACATATCAATTAGTTGTTGTTTTTTTTCATTTTCAACACATTTATCCTGCTTAACATATCTATTAGATGTTTCTTCATTTTCAATCAAATTTATCCGTCTTAACATATCAAATAGCAGCTGCTAAGTTTCAACTTTTATCCTTCTCAACATTTCATTGAGTTGTTTCTTCACTTTCAATAACATTCATCCTTCTTAACATATCAAATAGCAGCTGCTAAGTTTCAACTTTTATCCTTCTCAACATATCAATAAGTTGTTACTTCACTTTCAACAACATTCATCCTTCTTAACATATCAAAAAGCAGCTGCTAAGTTTCAACTTTTATCCTTCTCAACATATCAAGTAGTTGTTTCTTCATTTTTTCAACCACATTTATCCTTCTTAACATATCAAATAGCAGCTGCTAAGTTTCAACTTTTATCCTTCTCAACATATCAAGTTGTTTCTTCACCTTTTCAACCACATTTATCCTTCTAAACATATCAAATAGCAGCTACTAAGTTTCAACTTTTATCCTTCTCAACAGATCTATTAGATGTTTCTTCACTTTCAACCACATTTATCCTTCTTAACATATCAAAAAGCAGCTGCTAAGTTTCAACTTTTATCCTTCTCAACATATCAAGTAGTTGTTTCTTCATTTTTCAACCACATTTATCCTTCTTAACATATCAAATAGCAGCTGCTAAGTTTCAACTTTTATCCATCTCAACATATCAAGTTGTTTCTTCACCTTTTCAACCACATTTATCCTTCTAAACATATCAAATAGCAGCTACTAAGTTTCAACTTTTATCCTTCTCAACAGATCTATTAGATGTTTCTTCACTTTCAACCACATTTATCCTTCTTAACATATCAAATAGCAGCTGCTAAGTTTCAACTTTTATCCTTCTCAACATATCAATTAGTTGTTTCTTCACTTTCAACAACATTCATCCTTCTTGACATATCAAATAGCAGCTGCTAAGTTTCAACTTTTATCCTTCTCAACATATCAAGTTTTTTTCATTTTCAACACATTTATCCTGCTTAACATATCTATTAGATGTTTCTTCATTTTCAATCAAATTTATCCGTCTTAACATATCAAATAGCAGCTGCTAAGTTTCAACTTTTATCCTTCTCAACATTTCAATAAGTTGTTTCTTCACTTTCAATAACATTCATCCTTCTTAACATATCAAATAGCAGCTGCTAAGTTTCAACTTTTATCCTTCTCAACATATCAATAAGTTGTTTCTTCACTTTCAACAACATTCATCCTTCTTAACATATCAAATAGCAGCTACTAAGTTTCAACTTTTATCCTTCTCAACATATATATTAGATGTTTCTTCATTTTCAACCACATTTATCCTTCTCAACATATCAATTAGTTGTTTCTTCACTTTCAACAACAGTCATCCTTCTTAACATATCAAATAGCACCTGCTAAGTTTCAACTTTTATCCTTCTCAACATATCAAGTTTTTTTTCATTTTCAACACATTTATCCTGCTTAACATATCTATTAGATGTTTTTTCATTTCCAATCAAATTTATCCGTCTTAACATATCAAATAGCAGCTGCTAAGTTTCAACTTTTATCCTTCTCAACATTTCAATAAGTTGTTTCTTCACTTTCAATAACATTCATCCTTCTTAACATATCAAATAGCAGCTGCTAAGTTTCAACTTTTATCCTTCTCAACATATCAATTAGTTGTTTCTTCACTTTCAACAACATTCATCCTTCTTAACATATCAAATAGCAGCTGCTAAGTTTCAACTTTTATCCTTCTCAACATATCAAGTAGTTGTTTCTTCATTTTTTCAACCACATTTATCCTTCTTAACATATCAAATAGCAGCTGCTAAGTTTCAACTTTTATCCTTCTCAACATATCAAGTAGTTGTTTCTTCATTTTTTCAACCACATTTATCCTTCTTAACATATCAAATAGCAGCTACTAAGTTTCAACTTTTATCCTTCTCAACATTTCAATAAGTTGTTTTTTCACTTTCAACAACATTCATCCTTCTTAACATATCAAATAGCAGCTGCTAAGTTTCAACTTTTATCCTTCAACTTATCAAGTAGTTGTTTCTTCATTTTTTCAACCACATTTATCCTTCTTAACATATCAAATAGCAGCTACTAAGTTTGAACTTTTATCCTTCTCAACATATCAATTAGCTGTTTCTTCACTTTCAACCACATTTATCCTTCTAAACATATCAAATAGCAGCTGCTAAGTTTCAACTTTTATCCTTCTCAACATATCAATAAGTTGTTTCTTCACTTTCAACAACATTCATCCTTCTTAACATATCAAATAGCAGCTGCTAAGTTTCAACTTTTATCCTTCTCAACATATCAAGTAGTTGTTTCTTCATTTTTCAACCACATTTATCCTTCTTAACATATCAAATAGCAGCTGCTAAGTTTCAACTTTTATCCTTCTCAACACATCAATAAGTTGTTTCTTCACCTTTTCAACCACATTTATCCTTCTAAACATATCAAATAGCAGCTGCTAAGTTTCAACTTTTATCCTTCTCAACATATCAAGTTGTTTCTTCACCTTTTCAACCACATTTATCCTTCTTAACATATCAGATAGCAGCTACTAAGTTTCAACTTTTATCCTTCTCAACATATATATTAGATGTTTCTTCATTTTCAACCACATTTATCCTTCTTAACATATCAAATAGCAGCTACTAAGTTTCAACTTTTATCCTTCTCAACATATATATTAGATGTTTCTTCACTTTCAACCACATTTATCCTTCTTAACATATCAAATAGCAGCTGCTAAGTTTCAACTTTTATCCTTCTCAACATATCAATTAGTTGTTTCTTCACTTTCAACAACATTCATCCTTCTTAACATATCAAATAGCAGCTGCTAAGTTTCAACTTTTATCCTTCTCAACATATCAAGTTTTTTTCATTTTCAACACATTTATCCTGCTTAACATATCTAGTAGATGTTTCTTCATTTTCAATCAAATTTATCCGTCTTAACATATCAAATAGCAGCTGCTAAGTTTCAACTTTTATCCTTCTCAACATTTCAATAAGTTGTTTCTTCACTTTCAATAACATTCATCCTTCTTAACATATCAAATAGCAGCTGCTAAGTTTCAACTTTTATCCTTCTCAACATATCAATAAGTTGTTTCTTCACTTTCAACAACATTCATCCTTCTTAACATATCAAATAGCAGCTGCTAAGTTTCAAGTTTTATCCTTCTCAACATATCAAGTAGTTGTTTCTTCATTTTTTCAACCACATTTATCCTTCTTAACATTTCAAATAGCAGCTGCTCAGTTTCAACTTTTATCCTTCTCAACATTTCAATAAGTTGTTTCTTCACTTTCAATAACATTCATCCTTCTTAACATATCAAATAGCAGCTGCTAAGTTTCAACTTTTATCCTTCTCAACATATCAATAAGTTGTTTCTTCACTTTCAACAACATTCATCCTTCTTAACATATCAAATAGCAGCTGCTAAGTTTCAACTTTTATCCTTCTCAACATATCAAGTAGTTGTTTCTTCATTTTTTCAACCACATTTATCCTTCTTAACATATCAAATAGCAGCTACTAAGTTTCAACTTTTATCCTTCTCAACATATCAATTAGCTGTTTCTTCACTATCAACCACATTTATCCTTCTAAACATATCTAATAGCAGCTGCTAAGTTTCAACTTTTATCCTTCTCAACATATCAATAAGTTGTTTCTTCACTTTCAACAACATTCATCCTTCTTAACATATCAAATAGCAGCTGCTAAGTTTCAACTTTTATCCTTCTCAACATATCAAGTAGTTGTTTCTTCATTTTTTCAACCACATTTATCCTTCTTAACATATCAAATAGCAGTTGCTAAGTTTCAACTTTTATCCTTCTCAACATATCAATAAGTTGTTTCAT
Source organism: Loripinus fragilis (assembly GCA_964019695.1). Taxonomy (NCBI): domain Eukaryota; kingdom Metazoa; phylum Mollusca; class Bivalvia; order Lucinida; family Lucinidae; genus Loripinus; species Loripinus fragilis. The sequence goes on from OZ026531.1 coordinate 50,845,301, forward strand.
CACTTTCAACAAAATTCATCCTTCTAAACATATCAAATAGCAGCTACTAAGTTTCAACTTTTATCCTTCTCAACATATATATTAGATGTTTCTTCATTTTCAATCAAATTTATCCGTCTTAACATATCAAATAGCAGCTGCTAAGTTTCAACTTTTATTCTTCTCAACATATCAAGTTGTTACTTCACTTTCAACAACATTCATCCTTCTTAACATATAAAATAGCTGCTTAGTTTCAGCTTTTATCCTTCTGCATTTTCAACCACATTTATCCTTCTTAACATATCAAATAGCAGCTGCTAGTTTTCAACTTTTATCCTTCTCAACATATCAAGTAGATGTTTCTTCACTTTCAACAACATTCATCCTTCTTAACATATCAAAAACCAGCTGCTAAGTTTCAACTTTTATCCTTCTCAACATATCAATAAGTTGTTTCTTCACTTTCAACAAATTTCATCCTTCTTAACATATCAAATAGCAGCTGCTAAGTTTCAACTTTTATCCTTCTCAACATATCAATAAGTTGTTTCTTCACATTTTCAACCACATTTATCCTTCTTAACATATCAATTAGCAGCTGCTAAGTTTCAACTTTTATCCTTCTCAACATATCAATAAGTTGTTTCTTCACTTTCAACAACAACTATCCTTCTTAACATATCAAATAGCAGCTGCTAAATTTCAACTTTTATCCTTCTTAACATATCAATTTGATGTTTCTTCATTTTTCAACCACATTTATCCTTCTAAACATATCTAATAGCAGCTGCTAAGTTTCAACTTTTATCCTTCTCATCATATCAATAAGTTGTTTCTTCACTTTCAACAACATTTATCCTTCTTAACATATCAAATAGCAGCTGTTAAGTTTCAACTTTTATCCTTCTCAACACATCAATAAGTTGTTTCTTCACTTTCAACAACATTTATCCTTCTTAACATATCAAATAGCAGCTGCTAAGTTTCAACTTTTATCCTTCTCAACATATCAATTAGCTGTTTCTTCACTGTCAACCACATTCATCCTTCTTAACATATCAAATAGCAGCTGCTAAGATCCAACTTTTATCCTTCTCAACATATCAATAAGTTGTTGCTTCACTTTCAACCACATTTATCCTTCTTAACATATCAAATAGCAGATGCTAAGTTTCAACTTTTATCCTTCACAACATATCAAGTAGATGTTTCTTCATTTTTCAACCACATTTATCCTTCTTAACATATCAAATAGCAGCTACTAAGTTTCAACTTTTATCCTTCTCAACATATCAATAAGTTGTTTCATCACTTTCAACACAATTCGTCCTTCTAAACATATCAAATAGCAGCTGCTAAGTTTCAACTTTTATCCTTCTCAACATATCAATAAGTTGTTTCTTCACTTTCAACCACATTTGTCCTTCTTAACATATCAAATAGCAGCTGCTAAGTTTCAACTTTTACCCTTCTCAACATATCAATAAGTTGTTTAATCACTTTCAACACAATTCGTCCTTCTAAACATATCAAATAGCAGCTGCTAAGTTTCAACTTTTATCCTTCTCAACATATCAATAAGTTGTTTCTTCACTTTCAACCACATTTGTCCTTCTTAACATATCAAATAGCAGCTGCTAAGTTTCAACTTTTATCCTTCTCAACATATCAAGTTGTTTCTTCACTTTCAACAACATTCATCCTTCTTAACTTATCAAATAACAGCTGCTAAGTTTCAACTTTTATCCTTCTCAACATATCAATTAGCTGTTTCTTCACTTTCAACCACATTCATCCTTCTTAACATATCAAATAGCAGCTGCTAAGTTTCAACTTTTATCCTTCTCAACATATCAATAAGTTGATTCTTCACTTTCAACCACATTCATCCTTCTTAACATATCAAATAGCAGCTGCTAAGTTTCAACTTTTATCCTTCTCAACATATCAAGTAGATGTTTCTTCATTTTTCAACCACATTTATCCTTCTTAACATATCAAATAGCAGCTACTAAGTTTCAACTTTTATCCTTCTCAACATATCAATAAGTTGTTTCATCACTTTCAACAAAATTCATCCTTCTAAACATATCAAATAGCAGCTGCTAAGTTTCAACTTTTATCCTTCTCAACATATTAATAAGCTGTTTCTTCACTTTCAACCACATTTATCCTTCTTAACATATAAAATAGCAGCTGCTAAGTTTCAACTTTCATCCTTCTCAACATATCAAGTAGTTGTTTCTTCACTTTCAACAAAATTCATCCTTCTTAACATATCAAATAACAGCTGCTAAGTTTCAACTTTTATCCTTCTCAACATATTAAGTAGTTGTTTCTTCACTTTCAACAAAATTCATCCTTCTTAACATATCAAATAACAGCTGCTAAGTTTCAACTTTTATCCTTCTCAACATATCAATAAGTTGTTTCATCACTTTCAACAAAATTCATCCTTCTAAACATATCAAATAGCAGCTGCTAAGTTTCAACTTTTATCCTTCTCAACATGTCAATTAGCTGTTTCTTCACTTTCAACCACATTTATCCTTCTTAACATATCAAATAGCAGCTGCTAAGTTTCAACTTTTATCCTTCTCAACATATCAATAAGTTGTTTCTTCACTTTCAACCACATTTGTCCTTCTTAACATATCAAATAGCAGCTGCTAAGTTTCAACTTTTACCCTTCTCAACATATCAATAAGTTGTTTAATCACTTTCAACACAATTCGTCCTTCTAAACATATCAAATAGCAGCTGCTAAGTTTCAACTTTTATCCTTCTCAACATATCAATAAGTTGTTTCTTAACTTTCAACCACATTTGTCCTTCTTAACATATCAAATAGCAGCTGCTAAGTTTCAACTTTTATCCTTCTCAACATATCAAGTTGTTTCTTCACTTTCAACAACATTCATCCTTCTTAACTTATCAAATAACAGCTGCTAAGTTTCAACTTTTATCCTTCTCAACATATCAATTAGCTGTTTCTTCACTTTCAACCACATTCATCCTTCTTAACATATCAAATAGCAGCTGCTAAGTTTCAACTTTTATCCTTCTCAACATATCAATAAGTTGATTCTTCACTTTCAACCACATTCATCCTTCTTAACATATCAAATAGCAGCTGCTAAGTTTCAACTTTTATCCTTCTCAACATATCAAGTAGATGTTTCTTCATTTTTCAACCACATTTATCCTTCTTAACATATCAAATAGCAGCTACTAAGTTTCAACTTTTATCCTTCTCAACATATCAATAAGTTGTTTCATCACTTTCAACAAAATTCATCCTTCTAAACATATCAAATATCAGCTGCTAAGTTTCAACTTTTATCCTTCTCAACATATTAATAAGCTGTTTCTTCACTTTCAACCACATTTATCCTTCTTAACATATAAAAAGTAGCAGCTGCTAAGTTTCAACTTTTATCCTTCTCAACATATCAAGTAGTTGTTTCTTCACTTTCAACAAAATTCATCCTTCTTAACATATCAAATAACAGCTGCTAAGTTTCAACTTTTATCCTTCTCAACATATTAAGTAGTTGTTTCTTCACTTTCAACAAAATTCATCCTTCTTAACATATCAAATAACAGCTGCTAAGTTTCAACTTTTATCCTTCTCAACATATCAATAAGTTGTTTCATCACTTTCAACAAAATTCATCCTTCTAAACATATCAAATAGCAGCTGCTAAGTTTCAACTTTTATCCTTCTCAACATATTAATAAGCTGTTTCTTCACTTTCAACCACATTTATCCTTCTTAACATATCAAATAGCAGCAGCTAAGTTTCAACTTTTATCCTTCTCAACACATCAATAAGTTGTTTCTTCACTTACAACAACATTTATCCAGCTTACATGTATCTGGAGGACTTACTTGTCAGCTTTTTACCATAACAAAACCATAGAACTTACAAAAATATATATGAATAGCTCATAATTTATGAGATATACAAAAATGTGTGTTGAACAGACAAGCAATTAAAGCAGTATGTCCCCAAAGCTTCTTTAAAATACCTATCAACTGCCCACAATTAAAAGTTCAAGAGCATGTTTTATGAAAAACCAACAGCTATGATCATGACCAAAATATTTCGTAAAAATTTTGGCTAACTTAGCATAAGGAGTCTTCACATGAAATTTGAGTTCAATTGGGCCAATGGTTTGTGAGAAAACTATGTTTCAATATATTGATGGGACTCCAATATGAGCGACTTAGCTGAAAGATCAAAGGTCAACCTTGACCTTTGGAACTTATCTATAGCCATTGTCTCATTAGGTTAAACATATCAAGTGAAAATGATGACTAAGGCTTCTACAGTTTTCAAAAAAATCAACTTTTCAAAAAAAATCCCATTTAAATGAATTAGGAAGCAAATTTGACCTTGACGTTAAGTGGGTCAAGGTCAACCTAGGATCATAATTTGAATAAACTTGGTAGGCCCCACATACCCAATGCTACATACCAAGTCCCAAGGTCATCAGCCTTCTGGTTCTGGAAAAGATTTTTAAAGGGTTTTTACCATATATGGGCATGGCGGCCATCTTGGTCACGTGACCAGGACCATTTGAACAGACTTTCGTTCCAGAGTCCTAAGGAGTCTCCATATGAAATTTGAGTTTAATTGGCCCAGTGGTTTAAGAGGAGAAGATGTTTGAAAATGTTGACGGACAGACAGACGGACGGACGACGGAGTGACTGGTAAACTATTAGCTCACCCATGAGCCTTTGGCTCAGGTGAGCTAATAAAGCAAATGTAAGGGCTTCTTTGAATTACCATAGCTCCAGATAAGGATTGGTAGCAATTGATTGGGTATTTACCCACCTCTTATTAACTTAATTGGGTATTTCAAATTTTAAATTAGGTATTTCAAGTTTTTGAACTGTAAGCTAATAAGCAATGAAACCAGGTTTCTCCTGATTTTTTGTTTACTATCAGTTTCACTTTCAGAAAGCCGTCTGACAACACTGCTAAGTATATCTGAGACCACTATTTCCGGCTTATTTTGAAAATCCAACGTATATAAAAAGTCATCTATGATTCTTCAAACTCCCTCGCAGTATTAAGGTTGAGGTATGATAGGATCTTATTTAATTGCTCTGGGGCTTTTTTGCCCACATTCCACCATTGTTATCGTAAAATGAAATGAATGTTGTAATCGTATTAATATTGGGTACAGCTATACAGCGGCCTGTGAGTGGCCTGCGATTCATAGTTTTCAAAAAAGTTCTGTTCTGTTCTGATAAGAATGTTCCTGGACTGGTTTACAATCTAATAAACTAGCATTGGTGCCATGCTGTGTATAAATTTGTACCCAACAGCTTCTTGTGTTGTATGCAAAAACGACATCGCAAACTGAATACTGTAGCTTCACACGCTACAAAAAAATTCGGAATTGAGTATCAAGGATTTTAATTGCATTTTTGTACGCACAGAAATGAATTTAATTGTGTTTTCCGGTCAAAGAAATTGCATAAATACACAGCATTATCAGGTGCTATGAATTACATGTCAGATATTGTTCATAATATAAACCTAAATATGCTACATCTATATATGAACCTTCAATATCTGTATGAATGAATATGTATGTATGACGGACATTGAGAGATCACAAACACACTGACCACTTTGTTCTCAGTTCAGCATAAACTAGCGCACAAAGCAAATATAAAGGCTTCATTGAATTGCATGTCAGTTATAATGTTCAAAATATGATTCAGAATCTAAATATGCTACATCTACATATGAGCCTTCAAGATTTGTATGAATGAATCTGTATGTACGACGGACAGTGAGTGATCACAATAACTCACATTGAGCACTTTGTGCTCAGTTCAGCAGGAGCTATCAAACAAAGCAAATGTAACCGATTCTTTAAATTAAATGTCAGCTATTTTTCATAATATGAATCTAAATATGCTACATCTATATATGAACCTTCAATATCTGCATGCAAGACGGGTATTGAGTGAATAACTCACATTGAGCACTTTTTTTTCTAAGTTTAGCATAAGCTAGCAAACAAAGCAAATTTGAAAGCTTTTTTAAATTATATGTCAGCTATTTTTCATAATATGAATCTAAATACATATATGCTACATCTACACATGAACCTTCAATATTTGTATGAATGAATCTGTTTGCATGACGGACATTGAGTGAGCTCAATAACTCACATTGAGCACTTTGTGCTCAGTTCAGCAGGAGCTATCAAACAAAGCAAATGTAACGGATTCTTTAAATTAAATGTCAGCTATTTTTCAGACACATATAATGACTATTATATGGGAGCAAATGAGACCCCTTGGTGTAGGATTTAAACCCAAGGGGCATGGCTGGTAAGATTTACATAGTGAATCTCTATGGATTGCTACATTATTAATATAGAAGCTGTGGACTTCATGGTTTCAGGGATTTGCTTTTCTTGTTTTATCCTGGTTATAAGTTATATTGAAACTAATGATCCTCATGGTGTGACCAATTTGAATCCCAGGGACATGGTTGGCACAATTTATGTAGGAGACCACCAGACATTGCTTTAACCTAAATATAATAAGCTGAGGGCCCCGTGGTTATAGAAAAGATTTTTAAGTTTTTTGTATAATAAGTCTATGAGAGCTATTGATTGATCCCCAGGGGTGTGCCAGTTTGCACCCAAGGGGCTTGATTCAGTTGATTGGCAGGATTTATGTAGGGGACAACTAGGCCATGCTTGAGAAAATATTTTTGTTTGTTGTCAAGGGACAGACTCACTCAAATACCATCTACCTACAATATTTCATGGCCATTTTGGAGATATAATTTTTTTACTTCTAACTTTAGACAGGTTTTCTTTAGTTTTAACGTCTCTTCAACAAATCAGTAGAAAAATTAAATAAATACTGTACCTACCTACCCACCTGGAAAATTATGCAAACATTTTTTTAAGGATGGCCCTAGCTATAGCTACATACTGAACATACAAGCTGTCGGCCTCCTGGTTTCAGATTAGATTTTTTCCTATTTTCCCAATCACAGGTCAATTGAAGTTATTGATCCATGGAGCAGTTTGGGCCCCAGAATTGATTGGTAGAATTTATCTTGGGAAGCACAAGACATTGCTACATAAAGGTTTCTGAAATTCAGGAAAAGATTTTTTTAGGGTTTTCCCAAAATAACTCTATGGGAGCTATTGATCCCTGGGGTGTGGCCAGTTTTGACCAAGGGATTTGATTGGCAGAACTTATATTGGGGACCACTAGAAATTGCTACATAGTAAATTTGTTCCCTTTACAAGTCTATGGGAGCTATAGGTTGCCATGGCATCAGAGTTCCAATCCAATGAGCCCAAAAAACATCTGATGATGCTTTACCTTTGGCTAAAGGAGGCAAGGGGTGCCAAATTTTTCCATCGTCTTATGTTTATAGCAATTTAGAAGCCATCAAAATGATTTGGTTTGTATCCAAAATGTTAAGAAAACTGCCCTAGCAATTTTCTGTTTCTCCCCATTTCATACAAACTGGAAATCATAAAATTCACTGACATTTCCCTGACATTTTAGCAAATATTCATTTTTCCCTGACACAGCATAAAATTCCCTGACAATTCCCTGACCTTGAAAAAATTTAAATTTCCCTGACATTTCCCTGACGCGTATGAACCCTGATTGAGTGATCACAAACACACTGACCACTTTGTTCTCAGTTGAGCAAAAGCTAGTGAACAAAGCAAATATAAAGGCTTGTTTGAATTGCATGTCAGCTATTGTTCAAAATATGATTCAGAATCTAAATATGTTACATCTACATATGAGGCTTCAAGATTTGTATGAATGAATCTGTATGCAAGACAGACACTGAGTGATCACAATAACTCACATTGAGCACTTTGTGCTCAGTTTAGCAGGAGCTATCAAACAAAGCAAATGTAACCGATTCTTTAAATTAAATGTCAGCTATTTTTCATAATATGAATCTAAATATGCTACATCTATATATGAACCTTCAATATCTGCATGCAAGACGGGTATTGAGTGAATAACTCACATTGAGCACTTTTTTTTCTAAGTTTAGCATAAGCTAGCAAACAAAGCAAATTTGAAAGCTTCTTTAAATTATATGTCAGCTATTTTTCACAATATGAATATAAATATGCTACATCTACACATGAACCTTCAATATTTGTATGAATGAATCTGTTTGCATGACGGACATTGAGTGAGCTCAATAACTCACATTGAGCACTTTGTGCTCAGTTCAGCAGGATCTATCAAACAAAACTAATGTAACGGATTCTTTAAATTGTATGTCAGCTATTTTTCATAATATGAATCTAAATATATATATGCTACATCTACACATGAACCTTCAATATTTGTATGAATGAATCTATTTGCATGACGGACAATGAGTGATCACAATAACTCACATTGAGCATGTTTTGTCTTAGTTGGGCATAAGCTATCAAACAAAGCAAATGTAACAGATTCTGTAAATTACATGTCAGCTATTTTTCATAATATGAATCTGAATACGCTACATCTATATATAGGGAGCGCAGTGGCTCAGTGGTAGAGTGCTTGACTCGAGACCGAAGGGCCGGGGGTTCGAGCCTCACCGGCGTCACTGCGTTGTGGTCCCTGAGCAAGACACATTTATCCTAGCTTAGTACTGGTTCAACCCAGGAAGACCCGTCCCGCATAACTGAAAGATTGTTGAGTGGACGTAAAGAATCAAATCAAACAAACAAACAAAACATCTATATATGAACCTTAAATTGCTTGTGTTGCATGCAAAAATGACATTGCAAACTGAATACTGTAGCATCATACACTACGAAAAAGTTCGGTATTTTTATTGCATTTTTTTATGCACAGAAATGAATTTAATTGCTTTTCAGGTCCAAGAAATTGCATAAATACGCAATATGCAGCCTTATCTGGGGCTATGAATTACATGTCAGATATTTGTCATAATATGAATTATCTATATATGTTAGATATCTGTATGAATGAATCTATATGTACGACGGACAGTGAGTGATCACAGTAGCTCAGTTTAGATAACAAAGCAAATTCTATATAGTGGATCTTACATGCGTGCTCATGTTATATTGAATTTATTAAACGAGTTGGGGAAAAGAGATAAAATGCGAGGCTTGCCGAGCATTTTATCTCTTTTTCGCAACGAGTTTAATAAATTCAATAATACAAGAGCACAAATGTTAGGTTCTCTTTATCATATGACACATACTTTGAAATCTTATTTCTGTCGTAAAAACGTTTAAATTTTGTCATTATGTACGCAACGTTGTTATGGACGTCATAACGTTTCCTGAAAATCGATAATCCACTAGTGGTTTACAGATTTTATTGCATGGCGTTATTTCACTCCCAGACGCGACGTCATATGATAAATTGCTTTTTTGAATTACATGTCAGCTATTGTCCATTATATGAGTCAGTATCTGAATATGCTACATCTACGTATGAGCCTTCAAGATTTGTATGAATGAATCTGTATGCAAGACAGACATTCAGGGACCAAGCTGGCCCAGAATTTTAGGGAGAAGTGACTTCTTCCTGCAGGAAAATTAGGGAGAAGTGACAGTCAGATAGGGAGAAGTTATAGCGCAAAATTACGGCATTTTCTGTCAATTTAGAAGCAAATTAGCCATTACACATACTATTGCCATTTAATGGAAGGAGAAACAGATGCAGTGGTAGTAGATTGTCTGCTGATAATGTCATCACAGCTTGCATTATGAAAATGAGTCTCCCCCCCCCCCCCCCCAAAGAAAAAAAAAAAAAAAATTTTTTTTTTTTTTTTTTTTTTTGGAGACTCCCACTTCTCCCTGGGTCCCATTTAGGGCGAAATTTCGGCCCCTAGGGCGACTATTTCGCCCTAGTCGCCCCCTAGCTTGATCCCTGACATTGAGTGATCACAATAACTCACATTGGGCACTTTGTGCTAGTAAACATTTAGCAAATATAAGGGCTTCTTTGAATTACATGTCGGCTGTTTTTCATTATTATAGAAACTAAAAATGCTGTACTATCTACATATGAACTTTCAAGACCTGTATGAATAATTCCTTGAATTTGATCCCAATAAATATCAATTTTAAAGCAGTCTAAGTTTGTTTTGATGCTTTACGTCCTAGTCAACAATTTTTCAGTCATGTCAGGACTATTTCGTGTCTTTCTGGGTTGAACCAGTACTAAGCAGCGGATAAAATGTTTTCCTCCAGGACACAGCACAGTGACTCCAGTGAGTCTCTAAATAGCAACTCTTCGATCCCCCATCTAACCAGGGACCAAGCTAGGGGGCGACTAGGGCGAAATAGTCGCCCTAGGGGCCGAAATTTCGCCCTAAATGATACCCAGGGAGAAGTGGGAGTCTCCCTAAAAAAAAAAAAAAAAAAAAAATTTTTTTTTTTTTTTTTTTTTTTTTTTTTTTAGGGAGACTCATTTACATTCTGTCACCACACAAATGCAAGCTGTGGTGACATTATCAGACAATCTACTACCACTGCATTGTGTTTCTCCTTCCATTTGACGGCATAGTATGTGCAATGGCTAATATGCTTCTAAATTGACAGAAAATGCCGTAATTTTGCGCTATAACTTCTCCCTATCTGACTGTCACTTCTCCCTAATTTTCCTGCAGGGAGAAGTCACTTCTCCCTAAAATTCTGGGCAAGCTTGGTCCCTGCTAACGCTCTACCAACTGAGCCACTGCACTCAAGATTGTTTTCATAACCATTGATTCACATACTGAAAGGGAAGTAGTGAGGATCCTGATCAGCTGGCTTCATAGCCAGCTGATCCGAATCCACACGGTTCCCAAAAGGGGATATATCCAGGTTTAACTCCTTATGCACCAATAACGACTGCAGCAGACAACACATTTTACAATATCTAAATTGATTTTTAGGCAAAGAAGGCTAGATATTTCATATGAATCCTCAGCTAGCAGACAATCCACATGAAGAATCAATCAAGCCTAATTTATTTTTAAGAAAAGTGACAAAATTTGAAAATGTCATCTGCTATAAATTCTAGGTGGTGCTTCATGGGTTAACAAAACAAGATTGACCCTTAAAGCGCCAATCACAACTGCTGTAGACGACAAATTTTGCGACATCTTTCCCAATTTTCAAAAAAATAAGGTATGATATTTCGTGAGAACCGTCTGCCAGCAGACAATTCCCATGAAATATCATGCCTTATTTACTATTTTTGAAAAAAAGGCAAAATTTTAAATTGTTGTCTGCTGCAATTATGGGTGGCGCTTTAAGGGTTAACACAAAGCATTGCAATGTTCTCCCAAATGGCCATTGGTACAATTAGTACCATTTCAAATAAACCTTAACAATAACTCTTTACCTGCTTGTGTCGTCTTCCGATAACCTTTGCAAACAGTTTACACCCAGATCAGGCCACGACAAAGAATTTTCTTAAATTGTAAATTTTGAAAAAATCAGCGGATGACAAAAAAGCACGCAACGAGTTAAAAGTGAGTTTGTTTTGAATGAGAGAACATAGCAACAACTAGACATCAAGACATCTAAACAACATCAAATCATGTCACATGGTTGACATGTACAAAAACTATTGTGCCCCATACCCTCAGAAAAGGTGGTTTTCATGGAACCAAAAAGTATTCATCCGCCGAGATGAGAAAATGATAATAAAACTAGCTCATGTGATTTTGGGCACTTATTGCATACAGTAAAACCTCGAAAATTTGAATATTGATTTTTCGAAATACTTGCTAATTTGAAATAAATTTGGGACACACTGGATTCAGAGAATAGGACCTAGTCATGATCTATTTCATTAACTGTCTATAATAACATATGTTTTGGGCATGTAAAAGAAACTTCTCAATGAGACTTTTCTTTTTACTCGCCCAAAACTTATGTTTGTTAGTAAAAAAATATGATAATAATCATTTTTGGGGGTTATGTAATTTTATGCCTACCTCCCTAAAATTCGAGCTACTGATTATTTTAAATAAAACCTCAAGTCTAGAGGACTTCAAATTTACAAGATTTGACTGTATTTAAGCAGTGACAGCTCCGCGACGAGACTGTTGTCAACTTTTGTATAGTTTTTAAAGTAACTCCAAACCTACTACAGGGACCAAGCTGGCCCAGAATTTTAGGCAGAAGTGACTTCTCCCTGCAGGTAAATTAGGGAGAAGTGACAGTCAGATAGGGAGAAGTTATAGCGCAAAATTACGGCATTTTCTGTCAATTTAGAAGCAAATTAGCCATTACACATACTGTTGCTATTTAATGGAAGGAGAAACATGATGCAGTGGTAGTAGATTGTTTGATAATGTCACCACAGCTTGCATTTGTGTGGTGACAGAATGAAAATGAGTCTCCCTAAAAAAAAAAAAATTTTTTTTTTTTTTTTTTAGGGAGACTCCCACTTCTCCCTAGGTCCCATTTAGGGCGAAATTTCGGCCCCTAGGGCGACTATTTCGCCCTAATCGCCCCCTAGCTTGATCCCTGTACTACTGTGTAACAGATACCAAAATATAATTAGCTAATTTAACCCATACAGCGCCACTTATAATTTGCAGCAGTGGACAGTTTCAAATTTTGCTGCTTTTTCAAAAATAACAAATAAGGCATGGTATTTCATGATAATAGTCTGCTGGCAGACTATTTTCATGAAATATCATACCTTATTATTTCTGAAAATTATGAAAAATCTTGCAAAATTTGTCGTCTGCTGCAGTTGTGATTGGCGACTTTAGGGTTAAATGTTTTGCTTTCCATTTGCATTATCTTGATGCCCATGCTCACCAAAACATTTTTGTGATAAAATGACACAATGCATATCTATCTGGATATCCCTCCCATTTTAAGACTATGGAACATGATATTGAAGCCATGTTGTTTTGATGACATGATGTCACTGGGCGTAGACTAACACTAACTTACCAGCATCACTGTCAGTGGCTGCCCTGTCCTCATTTTAGCTCCCTCCCTCCTTTTAAATGGGAATTCCGAGTTTCTCTGGTACATAGACTGTAGGATTCCACACATCATTCATCTGGAGAAAAAAAAAGGATCATTCATAAGGCCAGAATTTTTTTTATTAGTTGATTTACGAACCCTTCTACTGTAATTTTCCAGAAAGTAGGAAAAAAATAAAATTTAATTTCTAAAAAAATTTTTTTTATTTTATCCGCCGACTCTAAATACTAATTTTTTGGTTGAAAAAAATATTATTTTTTTTGAGGTTCTGTCTGTGCATTTTTGAGAGTGACACTGTTAAAAGTGATTGTCCTGTCCAGATTTTTAGGAAAATGATGAAATATTTAAAGATTACCTTACTAGTTTTACTATTTTTCTGGAGATATTAAAGAAAAAAAAGAAAAAAAAAAGCTCTGAAAATTTAAAAAAAAAAAAAAGCTCTGAAAATGACCAGTCCTCACGACCCTAAATCTGAAAAAAATTTCCCGTAAATCAACTAATAAAAAAAATCTGGCCTAAATGCCTTCTGTACTTTTTTTAAACAGGGGATATGTTAGTAAAATACAAATGTACATTGCTGTGACAAATAGGACTGGTACCCAAGCTTCTATTGAATGCTTTAAGCAAATGAAAAGAGATGAGGTCAAGGTCACCCAAAATCTAATCAGTTCTTTGCCATCTGCTAGTGATACAACTGTGCAAGTTATGTTAAAATTCATTAATCCATTCAGGAGATAAAGTACAGACAAGGAAATGTTCAACTTTTTATGACCGAGGTCACTAAAATCAAATTAGTTCTTTTCCCCAATCCAACAGGCCTTTAGTTAAGAGTGTGTAACAGAAAAATAACTTTCTTATTTCTCAACTAAAATATATGTTGTGGGTACTCAAAAGAACCATCTCAATGAGATGGTTCTTTTGAGCACCCAAACCATACGCTAAAAGTTATAGGTAAGAAGATATTTACAATTTTACGCTGAAAAATTTATCTAAACCTATGATCCAATAATGATGTCTGTGCAAGTTTGGTTAATATCCACCTATCCTTTCAGGACAGTGTGCAGACAAGAAGCTATGCTGACACCAATATTTCAATTTTGTCTAGGACCTTTGATGACCTTAAAAATAAAGACTCAATAAAATTCTTACCCCCACTAAATGATGTATCTGTGCAAGTTCGGTCAAAGTCTGTCAACCCCTCAGGAGATAGAGTGCAGAAAAAGTCTAACACACAAATGATGTGTCAGTGCAAGTTTGGATAGAATCCATCAATCCCTTCAGGAGATAGAGTGCAGGTAAGAGCCGACATTGTCAGGATCTGCACCAAAAACAACATACTCCTGCCCCAAAGTAAGTGTGAGTGTGTGGGGAGGGAGGGGGGGTAAATGTTAAAGGATTTCAAACACTTTTCCCCCTCGGTCCTCAAAAAATTGCAGGCTATCAAGGTGGACCTTATAATATGCTTGCAAGGAAAGCAAATGATATGACTGCTTGTTCAGAAGCATTCTGATCTGGGTTTGCCCTGTTTGTCTTGGTTTTTGTGGCAGGCCACTACTTTTGAAATTTAATAAGTTTATTCACAGTCTGTAATCAAAATTTTAATTTGACACTTCGATTTTGAAGGCAAATATAACTTAACAGAAGGGCAGTGTTTATCAATTGGTAGAGTATTAGATTGGAGATAAAAGGGTTGCCGGTTGGAGCCTCACTACCACCCGAGTCCCTGTGTTTGAGCAAGACACTTTATCCGCTGCTTAGTACTGGTCCTTCCAAGGAAGACCCGTCCAGGCAGGACTGAAAAATTGTTGACAGGGACATAAAGAATCAAACCAAACTAAATAAACAAACAAAAACCTACCAGAATTCTATTGCCCCGGTCTTGTCTTAGTAGAAGTTCTCAGACTACAGACACCAGATTCAAACATCTTTCCTAGATTTTTGGATTATAACCAACATAATCCACATCACAGGAATCCCCTGAAGAGTCTGTAGATTGGACAAAACCTTGGTCGGATACATTCAAGTTACCATGAGTAATGTGCATCTGAGCAGACATAGGGAAGTGGTACGGTCCCGGCTCTACAGTCACTAAAGTCTCCTTTCCTTGATATTTCCACACATCATTCTGAAGAAAAAACAACTTTAAACTATAGAATCAACCAAATCATCATCAATAACAAAAATATAAAGAGGATCTTACATGAGTGCTCGTGTTTTATTGATTTTATTAAACAAGTTGAGGAAAAGAGATAAAATGTGAGGCTTGCTGAGCATTTTATCTCTTTTTCACAATGAGTTTAATAAATTCAATAATACAGGAGCACGAATGTTAGTTTCTTTTTATCATATGACCCCTAGAACTACTTTGAAATCAATCACGTTTTTGCGTGAAAACACTAAAGATTTTGCCATATATAAGCAACGTTATTAAGAACATCATTACATATAAGTTTTGTCCGATCTGCATGCTTTTCACTCAGGGCATCAGTAATAGTTTTTGTTTGAGTTGATGTTTTACGTGCCATGCCAATCAACATTTTTTTCCGTTATGTCACTGACAGAATGCTTCCTGGATTGAACGGGTACTAAGCAGGGGATAAGGTGACTTTCTCAAGGAGTCAAGGAGACAACACAGTGCCTCTGGTGAGGCTCAAAGCAGCAGCCTCTTGATCTCAAGTCAAGTACTCTACCACTGAGTCACTAGGCTCAGCTCATCAGTAATACAGATGTAAACTGGTCAAAATAAATTAAGCCCCACCTATAATTTTCCCATTGACTTAATGTAAATACATTCATGTTTGATTTATCATAAAATTTTACTGAATTAAGATTTTTCCATAAAATTTTCAGTGAAGGAGCAGCAATGTTTCCTCTCAACATGTGCTAGGTTTCATTTTCATTTATAAATTTGCCATGGAGCTCCACACTTTCCAGTAAGTGTCCCATTTTGTTCCCTATCAATTCCATAGTAAAATTGGCACAAATTCGCATACTCTTGGAAAATGTAGCACATACCCAAAGAAAATTTGTATTTTCAATTGAAACCTTGTGTAATTACACCCAAGATATTGTTGTCTAACTTGGGTTGAGTTAGAATTTTCAACTGAATTCGATATGTTTTAAATAAACAACTAAACTTTGGGATTTTAACATTATGGCTATGGAAAAAAGTGACATGGGGCTTAACTTATTTTGACCAGTTTAGATTCAATGGCTATGAAAATGCTAAAACTAACTGTTAAGTGTTATTCTAAAAGTCTGTAACTTGTAACCTATAGCTACTTCACCGTCACTTTCAAGTCTTCATCTGCATGCAGCATTCTTGCTTCTTCAATGCCAATGGACCAGTCTGTAAAATTGGAAAATATCAGAAATATCATAATACATTGTATAACATAAGAAGCACACTGGGCACAACTTAATTTTAAAATTCTATACCGTCTTTTGAAAACAGTGTGGATCCTGATCAGCAGGCTTCATCAGAAGCCTGCTGATCAGGATCCACACTGTTTTTCATAGACTTTGTACATGTACATGATGAATACAGATTAAAAATGAAATTGCACCAATGGACAGGCTGGAAATTTGAAATTGATATAGCATTCATAACTCAAAAAGGGTTCAGTTTCGGCATGTGGGTTTATTAGTTTGAATATGGCAATTGTTTTGTCTATGATCCATGCAGAGTTATCTATATAATATATTCAGAAGCCTGCTGATCAAGATCCACACTGTTTTTCATAGACTTTGTACATGTACATGATGAATACAGATTAAAAATGAAATTGCACCAATGGACAGGCTGGAAATTTGAAATTGATATAGCATTCAGAACTCAAAAAGGGTTCAGTTTTGGCATGTGGGTTTATTAGTTTGAATATGGCAATTGTTTTGTCTATGATCCATGCAGAGTTATCTATATAATATATTGATCCTTATTTGGATTTTCTTCTATTGGAAATGACACAAAATAGGTTTACATAGAGTTATTGCATTGCTTGGAATTTGCAGAATAGTATTTGAGTTTACGGAATACCCATGTATTGGAAGTCGGCAAAATATTTTCAATCAAATCTGGAAATGCTATTTGTGTATTTAAACAAAAATGTATGGAAACTTCCATGAGCGACTTACTTTGTAAAACAATGAATAAAACTGGGAAAAACACAGGTCTCCAATATCAAAAACATCAAATCTTTTCCCAGAAGCCAAATTGGCAATAATGGTCATGTGTTCATCATCATCGTCATCATCATCATCATCATCATCACCACCACCACCACACCACCACCACCACCACCACCACCACCACACCACCACCACCACCACCACCACCACCACCACCACCACACCACCACCACCACCACCACCACCACCACCACCACCATCACACCACCACCACCATCATCATCATCATCATCACCAACCATACTTATTTTATTCAGGCCATAAGTAATCCGCTCTCGAGGATAAGGCCTGTCTGATCTCTAAAATGAAGTTGATCTGTACCTTTTCAGTCAATATGGTTATCTATTAGACTGTTGATGTTAAACTCAGTTGAGCAACTAGGGCCTCATGGTCCTCTTGTTGTAAATTCTTTTGTTGCTGTTGCTCCAATTGCATGCATGTGGGTTTCGTTTTCTTGTATTTCTTTGAGTTCTTTGCAGTTTGACGATGAGAGAGAGAGCTGAATGCTTTGCCTATTGTATTCCTGCTTTAATGCATGTTTTCTATTCTCTCTTCGTCTGGGTGCCATGGTTGCGTTGGTGATCTATAATTGTGGCATTTACTGTCATATTCACCTGTTTTGGTAAATGTTATAGCAAGGTGTGTGCTTATAAGAGCCCATAGGTCTAGTAACCAAAACATTTTGAGCATAAAAATGTGAATATTTTTTCACCCATCAGTTTTAACAAAAATTTTGGTTGCACAAAAGAACCGTCTCATGGAGATGGTTCTTTTGAGTACCCACAACATTATGTTTTGGTTAAGGAATAAGAAAATATTTTTTTAATTATGCACTCTTTTCTGGAGGTCTGAGAGCAACAGAATCTCTAGGTACTGTCATTCCATGACCTTTAGGCAGGTCTCTACCTCACATGATTATTATAAATATTCCTTCTTCCGCCTCGCAATAGTACAGAAGAACGCCCTCACACAACCCATTGCATGCTTGCAGAGCCTCGAGGCTTTCAAGACCACAGTCTGCAAGCTGCAACACTCCCGCCCATAGATCCTCACTTGTTTATTTTTATCTGATTTTAGCTATTCTTAACTATTTTCACCTATCATCTTTTTTTAACATTACTATCATGCTTTTAAACTTCTTCCTATATTTTGATCTTTTTCTGTCTTATACTAACTAACGCTGCGCTTACCTGCCTAGAACGTCTGCAAGGGCGTGTTACAGTATCTTGAGATAGATAGAGCCACATCAAAATGATGAAATTACCTGTTATTCCAAAAGTCTGTAACTATAATAGCTAGCTGCTTCACTGTCACTTTCAGAGTCTTCATCTGCAAGCACCATTCTGTAAAATAGGAAAATACCACAGGTTTAGATAAACAAAAAATTTCAGCGTAAAATTGTAAATATCTTCTTACCCATCAATTTAAACATAATGTTTTGGGTGCTCAAAAGAACCGTCTCATTGAGACGGTTCTTTTGAGTACCCACAACATATGTTTTGGTTGAGAAATAAGAAAATTAAATTTTCGCAACACACTCTTAACTAAAGTCCTGAAATACCAATCCAAGTTTTACCTAACAATCACAAAGTGTGCATAACAGTTAACTTTTTCAAAAATCTATAATTTCTTTTTGGAAATGGTGTCGATCCAGTTCTAATGAAGCCAGCTGATCAGGATCCATACAGATTTTCATATACACTTTGAATCCATATTATTAATGAAATTGCACCATATTAATGAAATTGCACCATTGGACAGGGTAGCGGCCTAAACCCCGTCCTGGGACATGAACGCAAGTGCCCATTCTTATGAGAATTTGTAGATGACCCCAATAGGCATGACTATAACAGTTTATATGAATGCTTTTCTGACAAATGAATATCAAAATATGAGTTCTTAAACAAAATGCAGCAAAATAGCAATTTATGAAGATTTTGACCCTAGCCCAAGCCTTGGGCATGAACTCAGCCCCTGTGAAATGGAGTTCTTAACTCAATAGCAGTTCAAGAACAGTTCTTGAAAATTAGCAAGAATTTTACAACTGTTCAAGAACAATTGTACTTGAACTGTTCAAGAACTTTTTAAGACATTGTGATGTTCTTGAGTTTTTCATAAACTGTTCTTGAACATTTTAAAGACTTTTCCTAAATGATGGTGTTCTTAAACTGTTCTTAAATGTGTTCTTGACTATTTCAAAGACTTTTCTTGAACATAATGTTTTCTTGAACTGTGCTTACATTTGTTCTTGATTATTTTAAAAGACTTTTCTTGAACATAATGCATTCTTGAACTGTTCTTACATTTGTTTTTGAATATTTCAAAGAATTTTCTTGAACATAATGCATTCTTGAACTGTTCTAACATTGTTCTTGAATATTTCAAAGGCTTTTCTTGAACATGATGTTTTCTTGAACTGTGCTTACATTTGTTCTTGATTATTTTAAAGCTTTTCTTGAACATAATGCATTCTTGAACTGTTCTTACATTGTTCTTGACTATTTCAAAGACTTTTCTCGAACATAATTTTTTTGAACTGTGCTTACATTTGTTCTTGATTATTTTGAAGACTTTTCTTGAACATAATGCATTCTTGAACTGTTCTTACATTGTTCTTGACTATTTCAAAGACTTTTCTCGAACATAATTTTTTTGAACTGTGCTTACATTTGTTCTTGATTATTTTGAAGACTTTTCTTGAACATAATGCATTCTTGAACTGTTCTTACATTGTTCTTGACTATTTTAAAGACTTTTCTCGAACATAATTTTTTTGAACTGTGCTTACATTTGTTCTTGATTATTTTGAAGACTTTTCTTGAACATAATGCATTCTTGAACTGTTCTCACATTTGTTTTTGAATATTTTAGAGACATTTCATGAACATTAGCTAGGAGCTCAATCTTATCGAATCATGACTCTCTCCCAGGCACCCATATGTTCCGGATATGATTGCTTTCTGGTATTAAAGTAATTGTCAAGATATAAGCTTGAAAAAATTTAATGAAGCATGAAGAGAACGCGGATGCAGACAGGGATGCCAAACACAGGATGACAGAGGTAACTACAATAGCTCTCCATGTAGCAGCAGAGCTAAAAATACTTTTGCACACAACTTTTACTTTTCTAGTGATGTATTGCACACTGCAACACTTGTTACAAATGCAAAATTATGCATATATGCAAACTTCTCTTGTGTATGAGGCTTATGATTTCAAATATACATAACTGACCATCAAACCTGCATACACCCAGGAATTTTCCTTGACCAAATTTGGGGCCGAATACAGGCCCCTTCCCAATTCAAAAATAAGTTACAAATTTTCCCCACATTGTAAATAACTTTCCCAATTTCTTGGGATTTGGCAAGTCACTTATACCTCCTTCCACCAAAATCAGCAGGGTAGATCCTGATCAAAATGAAGAGCTATTTGGTTGATTTACCTAAGTTTTCATAATGCCGTTTTCCCCCAGGATGGAACATTCTGTCAGCCCAGAGAAGGAGCTGAGATAAATGCTGAATTCATAGGAATATAGACTGATATTACAGAAAAATTGTCAAAATATTACCTTATATTTTTCCTGCAGAGAAACATGTTTTCTTCATTTCACTTGCTGCCAAATGGTTGAATGAAAATCTACTCACAAAACCCATGCATCTTGAAGGTGCACATGTAAAGTAATTGTCCACTAAACCAAGCCCTAGGCTATATATGGCAGAACAATACAGAGCACAAGGTTAACCCTTGTCCTGCTAAATAAATTATGCACATAGGGCCAGTTAAGCAAAATTTTTAGCGAAAATTATGATTATTTTCTTATCCATCAGTTTAAACATGTGTTTTGGGTGCTCAAAAGAACCGTCTCATTGAGACGGTTCTTTTGAGTACCCACAACATAAATAAGAAAAATAATTTTCAGTTACACACTCTTATCTGCGGGCCTGATGCAACATTTATTTTTTCCAGCTAATGATTGAGTCAATTATTCAATTTATAACTGTAACAATGAATTGACAGACTGTATTGAAAGCAGTGTGGATCCTAATCAGCTGCCTTCTTTTAGATGGCAGCTGATCTGGATCTAAACTGTTTTCAAAAAGATATTTCCACTTGGGCTCACAGATTAAATATGCAGAGCCCCCCGCCCCCTTCTTCAAGAATAATGGTAGGGGAAAGAATGTATAGGGGAAAGAATCAGGACTATTATATAGTAGACCATGCTGAGATAACATACTTATACTGCCTTGTGAGGGGGGTTTTCCCCAGTGTCTTAAAGGGTCTTCTTTGGGGACATTATTCTTGAAGAAAAGGGGCTTGGAATTCTTTTGGGGTAAAGATACAGATGTAAAATATCTGTTTATTGAGACATGGGAAAGAATGTATAGGGGAAAGAATGTATAGGGGAAAGAATCAGGACTATTATATAGTAGACCATGCTGAGATAACATACTTATACTGCCTTGTGGGGGAGGTATTCCCCAGTGTCTTAAAGGGTCTTCTTTGGGGACATTATTCTTGAAGAAAAGGGGCTTGGAATTATTTTGGGGTAAAGATACAGATGTAAAATATCTGTTTACTGAGACAGGGGCAAGAATGTATAGGGGAAAGAATGTATAGGGGAAAGAATCAGGACTATTATATAGTAGACCATGCTGAGATAACATACTTATACTGCCTTGTGAGGGGGGTTTTCCCCAGTGTCTTAAAGGGTCTTCTTTGGGGACATTATTCTTGAAGAAAAGGGGCTTGGAATTATTTTGGGGTAAAGATACAGATGTAAAATATCTGTTTACTGAGACAGGGGCAAGAATGTATTGGGGAAAGAATGTATAGGGGAAAGAATCAGGACTATTATATAGTAGACCATGCTGAGATAACATACTTATACTGCCTTGTAGGGGAGGTATTCAGCAACATGCCATACCTTGTTAGACTTCTCATGCTCACACCTGTACCTATGTCTAATGTCACTATGAGCTTGAACAGTATCAGTATTGGTAAGGGTATGGCTAAAGAGATTGCCGTACCCGAACAAGTGACAATGATTCTGAAATCCATGGAAGATATGGGGGACTTCATGTTCTCCCTAGGACCCTCAAAATCTTCTGGTGTAGAGATTAAAGAACTCAGCGAAAGTCATATTGAGGAAAGTGTGGCACATGCAGACTTGGCTGTAAAAGATGAATCTCTCGGGTTGAAGACAAATGAGGTGGAGACAGCCGCCGGTGTGGAGGTGGCGGAGACTTCGAGAGATGATACTCTTCTGTCTCCGCGAAGTGAATGTTCGGATACAGAATCTCAGCACGAATTGATAGTGAAAGGAGTTGAGAAAGTTGACTCAAATCAAACTGTCAGGGACATAGGTGCAAATTTTCCTGGAATTAAGGAGGAAGGTGAAACTGATCAACATTCACCTTATTTTTGTCGAAAATTAGAAAAGCTGTCGGAAAATTTGTCTTCTGCTGCAGTTGTCATTGGTGTTTTAAGGATTAAATTTTAAAGTTGTACGCATAATATTCTAACCTTTTTCCTGCCATTAATGACAATTGTCGTCTGCTCACTTATCTGCTTATATACTCTGGTGGCCTATATTCCATTTGCCATAACTGGGTTAAAATTTAAAATTTGCAGCAGATGGCATTGCTTTAAGGTTTAGTGAAATTTCAAAATGGATGAATACATAATTCTCCTTTTTAAAAACAAGAATCTGATGTGTCACCTGCTTCAAGCTCATATCTGTTCAATATGAACCCCGTCCACAATTGTTGGCATTCTAACATTTATGCGCATGGTAAGTTTCATGCTCAACTGAGTTGAGATCATTCTCATATATGTTAAAAATGCCAACAAGTGTTGGCATTTATTAGCAGGATAAATGTAAATACATCTGAGCATTAAAAGACAAAACAAAATGTTTGTTTTAGAGTATCTCATTAATAAAACAGTTGCATTTCATCAGGGTCTACACTTTTTGCAAGAAATTGTATATATCTTCAAAGAAAGAAAAATACGATATTTTTTTTTTAATGAAAACACGTTACCCCTCAGTATATACAATGGACTATCCTGACAACTGCATCAAACTTAATGCTTTAATTAAAATATGTTACCCCTCAGAATATACAATGGACTATCCTGACAACTGTATCAAACTTTATGGAAAAGTTCATTAGTCTACATGGGTTAAAAGAGCATGTGCTTATAAAGCCAAATGTTCTACCATAAATAATTCAGCAACCGATGAGGTGACAAAATTGTTCTGACTAAATGTCAATTTGTGTTAGACCCTGATTTGACTGTATGCTCAGGAGCAATCAAATCTGGGTATACACTGTTAAGTTCTGACTTTCCATATATTGAGGTTTGGGAGCGCAGTGGCTCAGTGGTAGAGTGCTTGACTCGAGACTGAGGGGCCGCGGGTTCGAGCCTTACGGGTGTCACTGTGTTGTTGTCCTTGAGCAAGACACATTTATCCTAGCTAAGTACTGGTTCAACCCAGGAAGACCCGTCCCTCTTTAACTGAAAGATTGTTGATGGGACATAAAGAATAAATCAAACAAAACAAAATCAAAATATATTGAGGTTAAAGATATACATTAACTCTTTACATTCTGGGTATTTCTCATGCTTTTGATGTCTTTTGCTGACTTTTATCAAATTTAGCTTTTTCCAAATCATCTTTCAGTAACACAGTATCAGAGTGTCAAACGGTATAAATCCAGATCAGGACCGACATTCTGTCGGTCCTGATCTGGGTCCAAACAGTTTGAAAAGGTTATCAGCAGACAACAGAAGTCGTTGCAAGCAAGGAAAGAGTTAAGATCTATTTCTTGTCTTTGAGGCACTTAAGCATTTTCTTTCTTAATTGTCAAATCTCTGTTATTATTAGTGTTTGTACCCTTCTGGGCAAATTAACTTTAATGGTCGACGAAGGGCATTTGAGCAGATTGAGGGAACAAGCGGATAAAAATGGACATTTGAGCATCCAAAAAATGGACATTTGAGCTAAATGAGAAACAGCACTTTTGTGTGTATTTTTCTTTCTATCAGTGACCTATATAAGAGTGACTGGAAACTCCATTTTTCAGCCAGACAGGTATGTCGTGGCATGTGTCACGTGACTTACACCAGGTGCACAATTCATCGTATACACAAAATGGCGACGCAGCCGTGAGAAACTGTTGCATTTATATGAAGACTAAAGCGCGTACTTCGTCGTAAATATCCCTCATTGCTTTATTTAGGTAATAGCAATCGAAATAAGATATATGAAATATTTACAAATGGCATGTTTCTGCAAAGTTAAGACTAATCCTATGTAGTTCTGACCGTGTAAATATCGGCTGATTTTACGAAAGTTGCGGAATTCGTAAAATATGGCTTCAACAACACCTCTTTCACTGCAACGAATAAAGCTTCAAATAAATCTTTGTTTGTGTCTTTATTTGTTAATTTTCATAAACCAAGATGTCCTGTCGTTTATAATTGTTGGAATTTATTCAATTTTGGTGTTTGTAAAGGTGTTAAAAGATTTGGTAAACAATCAAGAAATTACACTGTGTATTCCGAAACCGCGATAAAGGCAGTCGTGTAGATAAATGATATCGACTTTCCCTAATTTACCTGTGTTAGACTAACGACAGTGCTGCTGTGTTTAAAATCGATATTTCAGTGAAGTTTCTAGTCACTCTAATATATGTCACTGTTTCTATGTATACTCTGGGCGATCAGAATCTGATCATTATCAGAGGTGAGTGAATTTTGAAATTTTTGGGAAAAAAATGTACATGTATACTTGTTAATAGATTCCACTTCCATTAGTCAGATCAAACATTGCTTACTTCAATTGTGAGTAAACCTTTGCCTGTTGCCCCCAGGGGTGGCAACAGTCAAAGATTCTCAATCAGGAAAATATTTCAGCTCAATCCTGAACTTGGCCAAAAAATGTTCAGAAATCACCAATAAAATGTTTAAAAGAGCAAAACATCCATAGAAAGCAATCAGTTTATGCTTATCTTATAGTAAATATCTGATTAAAAGATCATGATAGGTTCTGATAACAAATAACAGCAATAATAAATTTGATCTTATATGCAAAATGTATGAGTGCTCAATCAGGAAATCCTGATTAATCCTGATCTTTATCACCCCTGTGTCCCCCTGCTCAAACCTATACTAAAAATATATACAAGAGGGCCCTAGGGCCCTGGATCGCTCACCTGAGTCCTGGCACATATGATGTATTGGCCTATGGCTAAAGAGACATCACTAAAAGATATTTCTATTTTTTGCTCTGGTGCGGAACATTTCTGTGAAACAATATTGAATTTGGAACAGAGGTTCAAGAGGAAATGCTGTTTAACCCTTAAAGCGCCAAGAAAAATGCATCTGAAAGTGTCGTCTGCTGAAGTCGTCTGCTTCAAATAATTGCCGAACATTACTGGTGAATTTAAGTATTCAAGCAAAAAGTGTGGACCCAGAACAGACTGCTCCTATAGGAGCAGTCTGATCTGGGGTCACACTGTTTGCCATTGAGGCCTCCTAACATTTCAGCAGACAAGAAAAGCAGACAACTTTTGTTGTGATTGGCGCTTTAAGAGTTAAAGACATTTCTCATCTAGAGCTCTGGTGGCCCTTTCTTCAGTAGAGCAGACCCATTTGTGCAATTTTGGTTGAGTGCAACATGAGGGACAATTCTGTGAAATCATTTTGAATTTGGACCAGGAGAGGTTGTTTAAAGCAGGGATCAAGCTAGGGTCGACTAGGACGAAATAGTCGCCCTAGGGGCCGACATTTCGCCCTTAATGGGACCCAGGGAGAGTTGGAGTCTCCCTAAAAAAAAAAAAAAAAAAAAAAAATTTTTTTTTTTTTTTTAGGAAGACTCATTTTCATTCTGTCACCACACAAATGCAAGCTGTGGTGACATTATCAGACAATCTACTACCACTGCATCGTGTTTCTCCTTCCATTAAATGGCAATAGTATGTGTAATGGCTAATTTGCTTCAAAATTGACAGAAAATGCCATAATTTTGCGCTATAACTTCTCCCTATTTTACTGTCACTTCTCCCTAATTTTCCTGCAGAGAGAAGTCACTTCTCCCTAAAATTCTGGGCCAGCTTGGTCCCTCTTAAAGATAGTTCTTATTTAGAGCTTTGGTTGTATCTTTGTTTGGCGAAGTGGAACCATTTGTGCAATTTTGGTAGAATGCATCATGAGGAATAATTCTGCGAAATTATTTTGAATTTGGACCAGTCGTTCATGAGGAAACTTTGTCTAAAGATACTTGTTATCTAGAGTTCTAGCAGCCCTTTTGTTCAGTTGAGGGGAGCCATTTGTGTAATTATAGTAGAGGGTATTATGAGGGACAATTCTGTGAAATTATTTTAAATTTAGACCTGTGGCTACAAAGGAAATGCCTTAAAGATATTTCTTATCTAGAGCTCTGGCAGCCCTTTTGTTCAGCTCAGCAAAACCATTTGTGCAATTTTGGTAAGCGGTGTTATGAGGAACAATTCTGTGAACTTATTTTGAATTTGAGCCAGTGGTTCAGGAGGAGATGTTGTTTAAAAGATTTCTTATCTGGAGCTCTGCCGGCCCTCCTGTTCGGTGGAGCAGAAGCCTTGGTGCAATTTTGTAAGAGGGCATCATGGGGAACATTCATGTGAAGTTAAATGAAATTTGGACCAGTGGCTCAGGAGGTTGTTTAATGAAAAAGTTTACGGACGAGAGACTGGCGACAGACAAAGACTGATCACAAGCAAATAAAGTTTTAGAAAACTTGTTAGCTCACCTGAGCTGAAGGCTCAAGGTGAGCTAACAAGTTTTCTAAAACTTTATTTTGCAGTACCCAAAGTTACATACACATCTGTAAGGGCTCTGTATCTGTTACAGCCAAGGGTTCTAATATATATCATTCCAGTGATTTCCCCATTGCTGTTACGATCTGTTACATTTCTCAGGTAACTCTCCTTCTCAGCTTTTGACAAGACATGTAAATCCCAGGGTGACCAATTTGGCAAAGTATATGTTCCATTTACCTGTACGGTGGCCTAATTGTAATTTCTTTTTCGCTTTAAAAACACTTAAATGTACATTATGACCTTTAAACTTTTCCGCTCAAATGTCCTATACAAATGGATTTCCCATACAGGTTGGGATTGTTCATTATACTATTTAAGGGTTCACATGGCAGATTTTCCCAATATTCCTGTGGATTGTTTTAACCTTAACAAATGGTGCAGACCCAGGTCAAATGCTGCCACATATAAGAGTTTTACAGTTATTTCCAGCATTAATACTTGAGTCAACAGGTCTTAAATATATGGGTACTGTCATGAGAAAACCTGTCTTTGGGTTCGGGGGCTTCTGATCAAGTCATATTCAAACCTGCCTGCTCAATTGAACATTAAAGTTATAAATTAAGCAAGTTTAGCAGGAAGCAAATAATAAAACCAGTTACAGCACTGATCAGACTTATGTGCATTGTTGTTGGCATGCATTAACCATATCTACATTAATTGATGGTTCTCGGTCAACAGGTGTTCAATAATGTAAATACAGGTAACCAGAATCCCACCTCACATTTCCAGGTCAGGAGGGGGGGGGGGAGGGGATGAGGATACAAGTTGTTTTTCATTACGGACAACCTGTAAACCGAAACCAGTAATTAATGTAGATATGGTAATTATGGGCCTTGTGATGAGAAAACCTGTCTTTGCAGGGATTTCCCTACCTTTCTGAAGTCAAGTACCTGTTGAATTTGGGGAAAAAGGGCATCCAAACTGGAAAATTTGACGCAGTCCAAAAGAATTTGACCGCTAATTTTTAATGGATTAAAAACCATATAAGAAATTTAAATGCAGCAGTATAAAGCTGTAACATATTTCTTGCTTTAATTGCCCTTTACAAAAACTCATGAAAATTTGCATAAAAATGTGAATGAAATTTTTCATGCATCGATAACTTTTGTTCGGATTTTGATGAAGCTAGAATCATGAATTTCTGCATGTGGGAAGATACTTTCCGGACACATAACAAAGGTGCTGATCAGACTGTGCAGATGCAAGCAACAAAGTCAGGTTTTCTTGTGGCGATCACTCTATGTTCTTTCTGATCATTGAATGAAATGCATGCTCTTAGTTTTCACACAGATGGTCAAAGGGAGATAATTATAAATTAAAGACCCATGGAAGTATTCGAGGGCTCAAACAAATAATTAGACTTATAGACAGATAGATAGGTCAGCTTGGGCATTTAAAGGAGACCTTTTGCTTATATGCAATAAGTTCCAAACTCTTGTGTGCAGGCTCATATAAGGCTTGACATTTCAGCCATCAGTCACCCCACTCCTACCTTCAAAATCATTTTGATGAATTTTTGACACTTAGTACAGACCAATGGATGTTCTAACAAATGTACAATTTAGTGGCTTTCATATTGATAAATGTACACTTATGTGGCTAAACTAGCCACATAAGTACCAAATTTCTCAGTGCACTGCAACCTAACTCCTGAAATACTTGTGGGTGTGCATGTATGGACAGGACAGACGTTGGATGAGCGCAATAGCCCTCAACCTTGTCGGGCTGGTGATAAAAAAGGTGTGCTTGCAAGTAGCAAAGGCTCTAGCTAGCAAGACTGAGCACATGCAGTCTGACCAGATCTTGTGCAATAAGTATCAAACTTTCATGAGCTTTGCAATTAAGTTTCTGAACTCTTTGCATGCTGGGTAAATTTTTTTATGATTTTTTTGTCGTCTGCCGACTTTTTTCAAAAATTCTTTCAGGAACACTATCAGAGAGTCAAACAGTTTAGATCTTGATCAGGACCGACATTGTGTCGGTCCTGATCTAGGTCCAAACTGTTTGCAAAGGTTATCAGCAGATGACAAGTCGTCGCTAGCAGGCAGAGTTAAGGGGAGTACCTTGAATCCTAATGTCATTATTGTTAACCAAGGGCAACAAGAACTACAGCATAAAACAATTTTATTTTAAAACTGACATTAAGAGCGAAGACATTTATAATGCATTATATTGCCTCTAAAACTTGCATATGATGTAAACATATTAACTCATTTCCGGCCATTCATAACAATTGTTGTCTGCTCTCTCATCTGCTTATGTTATTTGGTAGCCTATATTGCAAACACTATGGACCCAGATCATTTCTTTGGTTTGGTTTGATGCTTAACTTCCCAGTCAACAGCTATGGTCATGTCCAGACGGTCAGTTCAGCTAACCACATTTTTTCCCTGGGCACGCTTGACTAAGTGGTTAACCAGTACTTTATGCACATACTTTCGTTTGTAACTGACAACAACCCTTCTTGAATCAGTGGAATTATTTCATGATTGATCTCAACGAAAGTATAGGACCAGGCCGGGATCGAACTCCAGACCCCTGGATCTGCAGTCAGACATGCATCTGCAGTCAAACATGTTACCGACTGGGCTACACCTCCCGGTTGTTGACACAGGTCAGATAAGGGGCAGTCTGATCAGGCCCAAAGTGTTTGCTTTCAGAATAAAAATATCATCAGTGCATTTATTAAATATATGCAGCAGATGTAATAAGCACACAACATTTTCATGACAAAAATACTGGCCGGAAAAACATTAAATAGAAAATGCACAATGATTAATGTATATACAACATACATTCAGATAAGAATAGAATAAAAATAGATTTGCGATTAAAATTGCAATCGTTTTTTTATCTATCTGCCTAAATATAGGTTTTCACACTTGGTAGACGTAAAGCCTAAACACAAAATTTTACACACAACTTAATTTCTGTCAAAATCAACATTATTGATTACCAATCACACATTTCTGCAATCAATAATAACTTTCAAAAAATTGTGTCTTATTAAAAAAGATTCTTTTCAAAAGCCAGGTGTGTTTTTGGGTGTTGCAGATATGCACAATCAATTCAAGGCACAACATATATTTTTGGTTCTCATTGTTAATATGCAATGTATGCATTCTTTAATCATGCATGTATTACTTGACTTTTCGCTTACTGTAAAGAGGCGCCTCATGAATGCGTAATAAGGACTAGTCAACCTTAGGCATAGGTAAAAGCTGAAAAGGAGGCGTGGTTTTATTCAAAAGTAACTGTATCATCTTGTGCCACAACCTCAGTCATTATTTAGTCCTTAAAACGCCAGCAAAATAACTGCATCTGAAAATGTCTATTTAACATAGGCAAGGAGGCAAACATTGTGGACCCAGATCAGACTGCTCCTACAGGAGCAGTCTGATCTGGGTCCACACTGTTTATATATGATCAAATAGTTTAGTGGACGACAAATACATACATTTTGTGATTATGCGCTTTAAGGGTTAATAAAAGTGAGTTCAGTGTGTATACGGTTTGGATTTTCATGAAATGCACGCACGTTTGCGCGGCTCAAAAAGCTTATTTACTCTTTACCAAGTTATAAATAAAACCTGATTTCCCTTCCTTAGCAGATGAAATAGTCGAACCACACCAAGATATGAATATTAAAGTTGCCGCCTTTACAGTAAGGGAAAAGTCAAGTAATACAGCTATCTAGTGAACCTACTTGCCTAAATTTTGGCTTGAGCCTTCATCTACATCCCTGCTTTGTGATTGTAAGCAGTAAATGCTCTGGTGAGCCTGTGCATTTGCACAGTGACAGGCTTGCCAGAGCCTTTTCTGCTCTCATATGCAACAGGTACCAAATTTTCATGATATGGTTCAGTTCATAGTTGAAAGTTCAAAATTTCAAAATCCTGAACTTTTGAAATTCCTATCTTAAAACTTGCTGTAAGCTTACAAAAAATTAAAAAAATTAATTTAAAATGGTCAATATTGTCAAATAAACTTATAATATTATAGAGAAGCTATTGTAATCTGACTAATTCAGTATTCTGAGGCTGACTTTCTTTGGAAAGTCAGCCTCAAAATACTGTATTTTGAGGAAGACTTTCTTTGGAAAGTCAGCCTCAAAATCCTGAATTTAGGATTAATCCTGAAAACTTTCATCCATGTCAGTTTAGTATTACCCCTCTTATCTGTCCTAGTAAACATATAGACAATAAATGTATAACAAATAATGTAAGGCAATATTATGAAATATGAGAGGTATAAAATAAATGGTTAAAAATCTGAGCATATAAAATGGGGAAAAAATGTTGCATAAGAATAAAAACAAGCAAACATAACAGAAAATTGAGCTTTCACACATGAGCAAGAAAATGGAGCTTTCTCTGATGATAAAATTCTTACATCCCTATAAATGATATATCCCTATAAATGATACATTACATTATAATGTAACTATTAATGATACACCTCTATTAATGATTAATCCCTATTAATGATACACCCCTATGAATAAGACATCCATACAATCAATACATCCCTATCAATGATATATCCCTAAAGGCCATTTCATATATACACTGAAACTGAACCGAAAAATAGAATGCCTTAAAGTCTATGAGAGCTTTCACATATACGCAGAAACCGAACGCTAAACCGAAAAGGTGCATGAATTGGAAAATATATTTTTTTGTGGTTTCGGCAAATACGACAAGTTATTTTAATTACACCTGCACATACACAACCATGTGTGTTGTATATAACTTAGTTATCATAGAAGCCATTGATGGATTGTCGTGCGAGACAATGGTGCAATTATTTTACATGTACAAGACTACAGACTTGTCTTGTACCAGAGGGACTATAAAGACCACGAACTAAAGGCACTGACATGGAACAATATCAGAAAGTCTGTAGAATTACCAGGTCTGTGCCAAATTATACATGCATTTTCTTAGATTTCGTCCGACAATTTCGGTTCATATGTGAAAGGTCTACCGAAAAAGAAAAGATGCAATTTGGTTGAGGTTACAGTTTCGGTGTATATGTGAAAAGGCCCTAATAGTGATGCATTGTTACCAATGATACCTCCCTATCAATGATGAATTTATATTGATGATACATCCCTATCAATGATATTCATATCAATGATACATCCCTTTTCTCTATTAATGAAATATCTCTTGATGATAAGTTGTTTATCAATGATACATTGTTATTAATGGTACATATCAACAATGACATACAGTAGAACTTCAATGGTTTGAACAGGCTTGGGACCATGAAAAATAGTTCTAGCCAATGGTTGTTCCAGCCATCCAGGATGGCTTATGCTTAAAATGACCCGTAGGGACCATAATGATAGTTCTAGCCAGCCCAGGTCAATGAGCCATCAGAATTCGAGCCATTGAAATTCTACTGTATCTCTATCAATGATACATTCTTACCAATGATACATCCCTATCAATGCAATATCCCTATGAATGTTACATCCCAATTAATGATAGAACATCCCTTTATATGATATATCCCTATAAATGATACATCCGTATAAATGATACATCCATAGCAATGATATATCCATAAACAGTGCAGTCCCTTTATAACACTATGTTTAGGGTCCAAAGGAATGGTCTGCCTTATTTTGTTTTTATGTTGTCAAGACACACTTTTACAAAGAAACTAGAAAGGACCTCTGACTGTGGTAATGAGAATCACAGTGTATCGCTGCCTATAATTTTGATAAAATAAATTAAGCTAGTTGGAACTCGGGAGAGGGGGGGGGGGGAATGATATCCCAAAACCCAAAATGTGACGTCTGGGTGAGCCTGAACAATAGCATTTGGATTTTTGGTGTCTCTTGAAAATCTTTTTTTCCAGTACAATGATATAATTAGTACAAGTTAGCTTTCTTTTCCTAACCCATTAGTTATGATATATTACGACGTTTTTAGTATAATTTTCTTTAGATTATGAAAGCTGTCCTTTTACTAAATTCAATTGGTAGATTATTTTGCACATATACTGTATCTATCTGATACACATAAACTACATGGTCCTTGACTAGGTGTACTTTACACATGGATGAATGGTTATAGTACATTGCTGCATAATATTGCACCAGGTAAATACATTCTCATCAAGGTTGAATATGGACTACATTTGCACTTCAAAATATTTCTTAACAATTGAGATAGAAAAAACAACAACAAAAATAATCCTAAAAATGCTCATGATTTTGGACTTTAAATGCATAGAGAAGTTTTGGGAAGCATCTGAAATATAGGCAGATACCCTATCAAAGTGTCAGAGGTCCTTGTGTTTATGAAACACTGTGCCCCATACCGTTTGCTTGTCCATAAGGATGGTGCTCTGTTTTAAGACAAGGGTCATTTTAAGTTTGAAGCTTCTAGCTATACTACTCACCATCCTGTATCGGCTGACCAAATTTGAAGCATTTTTGAGATATCTCAATGGCCAAATTTGCAAAGGGCAATAACTAGAAAAAAATAAAATAACTTTTTTTAAAAAGTTTCACCAGTTAATCATTATCCTTTATCAGCTGACCAAGTTTGAAGCCCCTAGCAATAATAATTTTTGATATATCTTGACTACAAAATTTCATTCTGACCCTTTAAAGGCGGCATAACTCCACAAAGGGAGGTAATTCAGACTTTAAAAAAAATACGGGTCAGCTATTTTTTGATGAGGAATCCAAAACCTAACTTGAATTTTTTGAACGAACAGACAGACAAGCCCAAAGCAATATGCTGCTTCAACTATTTCAAAGTTGAGGGTGTCATGACCATTTTATGGTCATTTTCCTAAAATTACCATGTAAAATTCTGTGTTAAAACAATTTGGGAGCCACAACATGACCATGTTATATCCAAATCTGTTACAACGAGGTGCACTATATTGGGACTGCACTGTAAATGTCTTTTCCTTACTAATGATACACACTTATCAATAATACATCCCTATAAATGATACAGTAAATGTTCAAAAATTTCGAACACTTTTCTTTTTCTGTTTGCAAATATAATATAGGTTATGAGGGCTGTAAGTCACAAAATGATTCTCTGAATAGTAAACAGGGATGACCGTGATCAGACTGCTTCTTGAGAAGCAGTCTGATCTGGGTCTGCCCTGTTTGTTTTGGCTGTTTTGTCAAGCAACAAGTGTTTGAAATTTTAGAACATTTACTGTAAATCCCTGTATAAATTACAACAAGGCACAATAGCATGACAATAATGATAAAACAGTCCATAATCTATTCTAAGAATAACTCAGAGCATGTAAACACGTGGTTAGTATTATACAATAAAATGGACATATAGCACATCTGTCTAAGGTTATGAAAATTCAACTAAAATTGACCTAATATGGGCATCACATGATTAGTACTCCAAAATGAAATGGGCCTCGTCGCGAGAAAACCTGTCTTTCAGGTCTTCGGCAAAGCGAGTTTCAAACCAGTCTCCTCAGCGACTGAAACTTTCTAGAAAATTGAAATTTCACCTCTAGCAAGATTACATATGATATTTCCCAAAAAGCAAATAACAAAGGCTTGATCAGACTGCGCGGATATGCAGGCTGGTCTGTGCCTGTGTTGTTCGCAAACCACCGAAGATAAGTTTTCTTGCGTCGAGACCCAAATGAACATTATAGCACATGTTAGTATGAATATTTGTCTAATTACTAAATTCAACCTAACAAAGGCATCATGTGATTAGTAGTGCACAATGCAATGAATAGCACATGTGTCTAAGGTTATGTTTTTTTCTAATTCAACTAAATAAGGGCATCATGTGAATGAAAGAAACACTTTTTAAATTTGTAAAAAAGTGATAAAAGGCATAACTTGGACTTGTACATGGGATTTTGAAACTAATCTCATTCTGTAAGTCACTGTAAGTCATTCTTTAAACATCCAAACACAGCTATCTAGTGGGGCCAAAGGCCCAATATTTAGTCAGAGACTTCCTCTACTCCCATACCTCCTGTATGTAAACAATGAAGGCTATTGCAAGACTGTGCTTCTGTGCAGGATAATTTGTGCCTTTGATTGTGTCATTGAAAAATTTGGTCAGTGGTAAACTGTGAAGGTTCTGGCCAGACTGTGCATCTGTGCAGGCCGTCTGAGCCTTTAATGCTCTCATTTATTGATTTGGTTTATTTTTTTGGTTTGGTTTGTTGCTTTACATCCCAGTCAACAGGTATGGTCATGTCAGGAAGGTCAGTTCACCTAACCACACTTTTTCCTGGGCAAGCTTGAACAAGCAGTTAACCAGTTCCTCGTGCACATAATCGCTTGTAACTGACAACAACCCTTCTTGAATAAACCAGCAGAAGGGAGGAGAATGACAGTAGGAATTATTTCATGATTGATCTCCACAAAAGTATGGGACCGGGCCGCGATCGAACTCGCGACCCCTGGATTTGCAGTCAGACACACATCTGTAGTCAGACACGTTCGCGACTGCGCTATGCGGTACTCATTGAAAAGACATATGTTGTCAGTACACAATGGAATTGTCTCTATGAGGTGATTCCAATGTGTACCAACTTATGTTATTGAGAAAATAAGGATTCTTTTTTTGAAATTTACACCTTTCAAGTATCATCTCAATCATCTTTGGCTTTTTACAACATGCAAAGTCACCAATCATTATAAAAATACCTGTCACTGTAAGGCAAATGGTGTAAATGTTGGTGTGTTTGATTTGATTCTTTACGCCCCAGTCAACATTTATTCAGTCATGTCGGGACGGGTCTTCCTGGTACTAAGCAGAGGATAAAGTGTTTTGCTCAAGAACACAATGCAGTGACTCTGGTGAGACTCGAACCCGCAACCCCTCGATCTCAAGACAAGCACTCTACCACCATGCATATGACCTCTATATCAACTAATTTAATATCATGAAACTACCTGTTGCTAACCGGGTACTTACATGATTGTAAAAGAAGCTGATGTGTAAAAATAATGAAATTACCCAGCATGCAAAGTTAAAATTTGAAAGGAAAATAAGGGAATGATTTTTAATATACAGAGAACACACTAATACACAAATGTAAATTAGTTGTTGCAGTGTATTTTGTTTTTTCCAGCATTTTTTACAGACTTTTTTGCAGCAAGCTTATTTGCATGGATGAACTCAAATACAGTCAAATATAGTAAATTTGAAGTAATTTGGAAAAGAGGTTTTACTTTCAATTGTGAGTAATTCAAATTATTGGGAGTTATTTAATATTCAACACACCTCACCTATATAGCCAATGCTAAAAAATTGTGTTGTATGATCCAACAAAGTCACAGTTTTGCACATTTTTAGCTGGCGTCAATTGCCACTGCGAGATGTCAGTAGAAGGTATAACATCGTTTTGACCTTTGAAAGACAAAACAAATGCATGTAAATGTATGCCAAACAGTCCAACTATTGCAGGATTTTCTTCAGTGCAATGGGGGGAAAGTTGGAAGAAGCTGAAGACTTCAAATGTGTTTTCGCCGTTTATTGTGTGTTCAAATCGAAACAGATCTGCTCTAGTGCATGAATTGTTGAGTATTAATTCACTGTTAGTCGGTCAGATGTACGAAGATAAATCACTTGCGCTACATGTTTGTGATTTGATCTTCTTTACAACTGACCTCCAAACAGTGAATTAATACTCAACAATTCACTGGTAGAGCTGATCTATTTCTTAAATAAAAATGAGCCAGTGCATGAGATTTCCAACAATTTGGTATATGCGACCAGCAAAGCTCAAGATCAGCCTGCACATACGTGCAGTCTGATCAGAGCCTTTCCTAGTCGCTTGAGTATTCTGTGATTGTTAAGCTACTGACTGAACACCACTTGGAGTTTCTAAGCTTAAAAGAAGGCTGCAGAGACTCATCCGAGTCTACACTTGTCAAAATGTCAAATTGTTGGAAATCTCATGCCGCGGCTCAAATTACATATCACTCCAAAAATGATTTTCAGCATTTCCCATCAAAACATATATTCTTGGTATATAATGAAGAAATCTAAATGTTTTGATTATCTAAAAACAGGGCTGTGGAAATACCATGCCCGACTTGTCCAACCTGGTCCCATTTCATTCAGGACAAGTTGAAAATTTCAATTTACTTGTCCTTGGACAAGTGCAAAATTTGCATAAAGTTGCTAAAATTTTGTATTTCATATTTTGATTAATTATTATGAGTTCACATGTTGCATTGAAAACAGTGTGTATCCTGATCAGCTGGCTTCTTTAGAAGCCAGCTGATCTGGACCTACACTGTTTACAAGCGAGTTGATATCTGCATGGTTTCATACTGTTTTCAAAAGTGTAAATTGTTTAAGCACAGAAAGGTATAAGCTAATCTGTACTATCGGACAAGTAAAATTTTCTTTGGACAAGTACATTATGGCCATTTACTTGTCTCAGGACAAGAAGAAAATTTTACTGTTTCCACACCCCTGTCCAAAAGCATAGGTTTTAATCGGAAAATATAAAATAGTTCATGAATATGCCCTATCCTCCAAACCCAATGATTCCCAATTTTTTTTAAAATCCAAATTTATGGATAACTGAACTATCATAGTTCCAATTATAAGAGTTTTTAGGCCAAAATTTTTCATTAGTTGATTTACAAACCCTCCTACTGTAATTTTCCAGAAATTAGAAGAAAAAAAAAAGTTCTAATTTTTTATTTTTATTTTATCCACCGACTCTAAATATTATTTGTTTTGTTGATTTTTTAAAATATATTTTTGAGGTTCTGTCTGTGTATTTTTGAGAGTGACACTGTTAAAAGTGATTGTCCTGTCCGGAATTTTAGCAAATGATGAAATATTTAAAGATGTAATACAGACTGTTGGTTTACCTTACTAGTTTTACTGTTTATTCTGGAGATATTAAAAAAAAAAAGCTCTGAAAATGACTAGCCAACTGGTCATTTTCAGAGTTTTTTCCCCCGCTCCCCTGACCGTAAATCTGAAAAAAAATCCCGTTAATCAACTGATAAAAAATTCTGGCCTCACTGTATAAGCCAGAGTAGTGCAAAATATTTGTATATTAGAGCATCTTGAAACTATTTTTGAAATATGAGTGATGCCTGGAAAACTGTAATTTCCTATACGAGGGCTGTTCAAATATGAATGCAAGTAGCTTCATAACTTTCTTCACATATATGCTACGACAAAAAATGTCATACCTTTCTGGAAAGAACTATTTGTCGCCTTTAAAATGACATCAAACATAAAGAAACACTCACTATAGTTCTCGAGTTACAGACCCTTATATAAATTCCATTCCTGTATACTGAAGTTTTTCAGAAGCAAATTGCAATGCACGTTTGGTACATGTGCGGATATAGTGTCATATCTTTGTAAGTTTTAGACAAAATGGCACCAAATTTTAGATGCAAGTTTAAGTAACAATCCAAAAGTTGATTGCAGGAAAAAAGTTTATATAATTCTGTTTCAATCTCGAGTAAACAGGCACGTTTGTGACGTCATTAATTTTATGATAAACGTCATTTTGAGATATCCACTGGTGATGTAATAATGAACATCGCTGTGTCGCTTTCTTTGCGTTTTGCTGAAAACAAGCGAAATATGTCATAAGGAAGTTTTCCAAACGCACCGTTCCCTATTTACAGAGTAATCATATTCTATATCATTTTTCAAGCATGTGTCTGCTTCTTAATGACTTGTTTACATTAATTAAAATAAGTTCAATTAGTCTATTCCTCAAGACCAGGTGAGTAATTTAATTGTAAACAATGCTTATAGTAGTCAAACTTAAAGTTCACGTCCAAATTTATAATAAAGCCGCAATGTTATGACAAAAATATCAAGTATACATTCTATAACCCCTTCACTTAAGGCATTCTTTACAAACTAAAAATGCTTTTCAGCGTTTAAAAAATACCCGCTCTCCAATCAATAATTTGTAGCAACAACTCAGTATGAGCCATCAACATATTGTCTTTGAGTTAAAACTAGTTTAAATGTTGCTTCGTGCATTCTGTTAGAGATAAGTTTGACTGAAAGCTGAAAGGTGGTGTTTTGCATACCATTTATTTGCAAACATAAGGAGACTTTAGTAAAAACTATTCGTTGTAATTTTACAAAAGCACGTCGGATTTTCGCAACTTTTACAGAATCATTATATAAGAATATGGGGATACTTCCATAAAAAATTCAAGAAATTTCACCTGTTTATCGAAGATTTATACGCTCGTCTACATCACTGGTATATGGCAAAGCACAGAGTTTGTTAGTATACTAACGTGACCCTCATTCAAAGGGCTATAGCTCGATAAGTATACTGCATTTTTCTTTAGGTTTGGTACCAGTTTAAAGGTGACATAAAATTCTTTATAGAAACGTTTACCATTTTGGTGTAGCATATATGTGAAGAAAGTAATGAAGCTACTTGCATTCATATTTAAACAGCCCTCGTATCAGCCATAAATTCCACAGTAGCAACATCATCCACTTTGTCTCTTTTAACAAACATATTCAGAGAGTTTAATTTTTTTTTTAACAATTTACAAAAACAAAATATACTGCACCTTCTACTATTATGACATCACAAACACAATATATAACATGTAATACGTTCTAACCTATGACTATAGCCTGAACACAATTTTTAGGTTTGCTAAAATTTGCTTAACCATATTCATCTTAAAAATTCAGTCACTTAATTTATTTATTCCCATGCCGATCCTCTTAACAAACAGTTTGTACCCAGATCAGAGCACGCATTTTTGTAGTCTGCCAATCACCTTTGCAAACAGTTTGTACCCAGATCAGGACCGACCTTCTGTCGGTCTTGATCTGGATCCAAACTGTTTGACACTATAATAGTGTTCCTTTGAGTATTTAAAAAAAGAGTTAATTTTGAAAAAAAGTCGGCAGATGACAGCAAAACCACTTAAAAGTACCCAGCATGCAAAGAGTTAATTCTTCTGACACCATCCACTGGAATGTCACTGCACCATGGTACTAAGAATCCACTATCAGAAACTGCTGTATGAGTGATCACATTAATACAAGTCGAGCATGTTACAATTAACTTGGCACTATTTAAGGACCAAAATTTATATTTTTTAACCTTCATGAAAACAGTGGGCGGAGCTAAAATTCTACAGTAAGCGCAAAACTCTTCATGTAGAGTTTTAGCTCCGCCCACTGTCTTCAACACATCTTGAAGGTTAAAAAAATAGAAAACTTCAATTTTTATATTTAAAAATTTATATTTCATGAAGACACTACATGGAGCTAAAATTCTAAACGCAAAATGCTTCATGTAGAATTTTAGCTCTGCCCACTGTATTCATATCACATCATGAAGGTTGAAAAATTGAATTTCAATTTTTTTTTATTTACAATTTATTTTTCATGTGGAAAATCTCTTCATTGGCAAATGAAGACAGTTGCAAATCTCTTCATTGGCAAATGAAGAAAGTTGCTCAATAAAAGTACATCTTAGTGAAGACAGTGGCAAGTGTAAATATATCAGATCACAGTGTATGGGCACTCCAGTAAACTTGTGGATCATTGGTATTTTTTTGTGTCTTGTGTTTCTCATGCTTTCGAGTCTGTTCATTGCTGCCTTGTGGTCAACTGCTGGGAAAAGGCTGACCTCTTGGCTCTTGTTGGTGATGTTTATTGTATTTTTGTTACTTTCCCATGTGGTATCCTGGGTCAGGTGTAGTACATGGTTGTATCATTTCCTGATCTTTGCCGTCTTTCTTAACTTGTATTAAAATTTGAATACAGCAATATTATAGCTTTATGTGTAGTATACAACACAGTGATGGTATTGCAAATAGTGTAAACCCTGATCAGACTGCTCCTTCTTGGAGCAGACTGATCTGGGTCTACACTATTTGTTCATACCTACCTGACTGAATAGTTAAGATAAATATGATTTACATTTAGAATAACATGTACATTATATGTACTTAGTCTTGGTTATACTAGAAATTCAATAAAAATGACAAATTCTGAAAACCTTAAAATTGCTTCTTTTGTTCAACAACATTGCACAAATGATTTAACACTTATTGCTATCTGATATAGGTCTACATACAAATATCAAAGCATCAACTTAGCATTTAATTATATAGCTATAAACAGGCCTCCAGATTAAGAGAGTGTAATGGAAAAATGTTTTTCTTATTTCTCAAAAAAAAAAAAAAAAATTCAACCCAAAAATTCTTTTTCTTATTTTTCAACAGAAACATATGTTGTTGGTGCTAAAAAAAAAACACGCCTCATTGAAACGGTTCTTTGAGCACACAAAACATATATTATGTATATGTTGATGGGTAAGAAAATAATTACAAATTTTATGATTAACTCTTAATGCGCCAATCCCAACAAAAATCATCTGCTTTTCTCGTCTGCTGAAATGTTTAAGAAGTCTATGGCAAACAGGAGCAGTCTGTTCTGGGTCCACGCTGTTTGCTTCTATACTTAATTCGTCAATAATCTTAGGCAATTATTTGCAGCAAATGACATTTTAAGACACATTTTTTTCTTGGCGCTTTAAGGGTTAAAAAATCCTTATCTGGACACATGTATTAATAAGAAATTATTAAAATTATGCAAAAAATGAGGAACAATTGTGCACATATCACTGACTTTATCGTTGATAGTTACTCATTTATTCCACTGATGACTTGTGTGTTGCCATTTTATGACATTGCAATGTCCATGTCATATCGCCCCAAAATTTATTTCATACCTCACCAAAACTCTATTTTTTATTTATAAGCAAATAGAACATAAAATACATGTATTAGCCTTGGGTGCTTATCAATTCAATAAGTTCCAAAATCTCATTTGTTTTTGAGAAATAAGAAAATTTTGAATTCTGGGAGGTCTGTTTATAGCTATATAATCATGATTGCTAAATTGATACTTTAACTGATGCACTGTCTGATCTGCATCAAACAAGAGAAATCACTTAAACAAAAAGATGAAAAAAAATCTACAAATTCTCTACTTAACTCTTTGCCTGCTAGTGACGTCTGCTGATAACCTTTGCAAGCAGTTTGGACCCAGATCAGGCCTGACAATATGTCAGGCCTGATCTGGACGCAATCTTTTTGACACACTGATGGTATTGCTGAAATGCTGAAAGAATTTTTTGGAAATTTTAATT
Organism: Loripinus fragilis; assembly: GCA_964019695.1. Taxonomy (NCBI): domain Eukaryota; kingdom Metazoa; phylum Mollusca; class Bivalvia; order Lucinida; family Lucinidae; genus Loripinus; species Loripinus fragilis. The sequence continues at coordinate 50,887,486 of OZ026531.1, forward strand.
TTGAAAAAAACATTAGCAAACGACATTTTTTTTATTGAAAAATTTTCCAGCATGCAGAGTTAACCTTTGATCTTCATGTTGCCATGGGAACTGATCTCTCTCTAGGTGAAACAGCTCTAAAATGTATTGCATTGTTTACTTTTGCTCCAAAAAGATCCAACTGGGCCACAGTTAGAATTTTGAACGTCTTCCCTCTCCTACCTGCCCAAGAAAACTCCCCATCAGTGGCATCATTCCTTCACGGGGAGTAATTTCAAGGAGAAATCACAGATGGGGAGTTAGATGGTCAGGTTAACCCCTTATCCCACCACAATATTTTTGTCATGAAAATATCGTCTGCTTTTTGTGTCTGCTGCATATATTCAAGTGCACTTCAGACTAGATTTTATCATGAACGCAAAAAATATGAACCCTGATCAGACTGCTCCACATGGAGCAGTCTGATCTGGGTCCATATTATTTGCAAAATAGGCTACCTAAGAACATTGGCAGACAAGACAGGCTAAGGGTTATGGGAAGACAAACAAAGTGTTATGCTCGGCCTTCATAGCCACACTGGTCAGGCATTCATAAAAAGCAATACAGTCAAACCTGTCTTAAACAGCCACCTGTATTAGACATACTTTTCTCAAAAATCATATCCAATTTAGCGGTTTCAATTTAACCTACATCAAGAAAGCACCTACGCAAAGCATGTGCTTTTGTACATTGCCTTGGGTGCTTACCTAAATAGAGGATTTTACATGAGTGCCCATGTTTTATTGAATTTATTAAATGAGCTGATATGTGATAAAACGGAGGTTTGTCTAAAGTGCTGGCTATTTTTTTTACGACAAATATTGGGCTAAAAATTTTGGCTATGAATGAAATTCAAAAATAAGCACTTTCAAATTTAAATGGTCAATTGTCTTTAGATAAACTGAAAATGAATAAAAGATGCCATTTTAACCTGCCTAATTCAGTATTTTGAGAAGAATAATCCTGAATTCAGAAATTTTGAATAATCCTGAATTCAAGAATTATGAATAATGGTTTTAGCATTGCTTTGATGCTTGTTATGAATACTAGACTAGCATGACACCTGGAGCCTTTGTTTATGGCCTACACTATACTACGTTAAACTAAATTAGCCGCGACATGAGATTTCCAACAATGTGGTATGTATGACCAGCAAGGGCTCAGACCAGCCTGCCCCTACGGTATAAGGAAGCGGCACAAGTTCTTCTGAATCTATTCATGTCAAAATGCCACATTGTTGGAAATCTCATGTTGCGGCTAAAATTACACTACTCTACACTACTCTACACTACACTAAATTTGTTTACACTACACTACTCTACACTACACAACAGTCTCCTGATCATGATCGTCTCTGTGCACCATGTCAGGGCCTATATCGAACCCTTCACTGGCCCCGCTCAACCGAGAACCCTCCATCGTGGCCAGAGGCGCTGGAATTTCTGGAGATCTCATTAACTGGGGCCGCCGTCTACCGATCACCCTTGACAGTGACGGAGGAGAGTCCTCGTAAACTTTAGAATAATCTGGCGGAGGATCGGACAGAGCCGCTCGACTTGGCGGCTGAGCTGTCTCGGCAAATTGCGGCTTTCTTCTTGACTCCATTCTTGATGATGAAGGTGATGAATCCCCTCCCCCTCTTGCACCACCTAGCATGGGCTGAACAGAGTCTGTATGTCTTACAACACTGCCCGCTATGTGTCTCGGCACTCGAGGATTTGCAATGCGTCTAACTCTTAGAAATTCATCTTCTAACAGCAATGTTCTATTCTAAAAAAAGAACCAACAAACAAACATTACTTGCATGCAGAGAGATACTGTAAACACATACATTTGGTGGTACAGTAATACCTATGTAAAACGGCCACTCTCAAAAAGACCCAAAAATGGTTTTCAAGACCGATTATCACTTAATGCAGGTCAAAAGTATTGCAGAATGCTCTCTTTCCGACCTTCAGTAAGCTATCAGTTGTCATTAGACCTTTGTTTTGTCTATTTTTGAGTGGCCGTTTTACACAGGTTTTACTGTAATTCTGAATTGGTGTATGGCAAAATTAGTTGAATTACTATTTTTGTAGTAGTGTGGATGGTATATTATGGATCAAGGTTTAAAATTTTAGGACATGCGGATGGGGTATGCAAATTATGTGGATTCTAATCTTGTAACTAGGTGGGGAAGAATGTTTGTTTGATTTGATTCTTTACATCCCATCAACAATCTTTCAGTTATGAAGGGACGGGTCTTCCTGGGTTGAATCAGTACTAAGCTAGGATTAATGTGTCTCGCTCAAGGACACAACGTAGTGACCCCGGTGAGGTCTCGAGTCAAGCACTCTACCACTGAGCCACTGCGCTCGGAGAAAATCTGTCTTGGGTTTTGTGAAAAACAAAGGCGCAGACCAGCCTGCACATCGGTGCAGACTGATCAGCACCTATGTTATTCAATTTTTGGATAGTATCATATCTAAACTTGGCACAGGTGAAATTTCAATTATATAGGTAGTCTCTGTAGCTGAGGAGACTGATATGAGTCTCACTTTGTTGGAAACCCCGAAGACAAGATTCGTTGCGTTGAGGCCCATATAGGCTAAATGGCTATGACTTATAGTGGAGTGGATGCTTTATCATGGATGAAGGATTAAAAATTCAAAAATCCTGAAATTTTGATAAGCAGGTCATGTGGATGGGGCACGGATGTATACTACCTGGATTGGGCACATATCATTTTTCACCAATATTATTGCCTACGCGTAAATCGGGTACAATCCGCCAACTTGAAAATGTTGGAAATCAGAATTTTACAGAGGCATTTGTCACTTTAATTGTGACAATTTAAAGAGCTCAATGAGTGTAATTCTTTAAATTCCTGAACGTTAATATAGTTGTCCTTAATTGGTTCTTTGTAGAATATCGTTATATTGCGAACTTAGGCGGCAGAGACGATATGAAAAGGAGGTAAAATGATAAACATCCGATTTTACCACCGAAATTGTCGGTTCTAAAGCTAATTAATGTGAGTAATTTGGATATACTTGACACTTGATACATGAAGTGCACATATTCCTAACTGGAATATCGAATTTTTTAGCAAAAACAAAATAAAACCATGCATTTAAGATGCTGGCAAATTCGTCTTTTTTTTTCGTATTTTCACATAACAAAATGGCGGAAATGTCAGAAACCTAAACATTGCCTCTAGAATTTAAACACGTTGCAGAGTTTAAAAGCGTGAAAACATCTTTAATATTAAACGATGCTTTCTCAACCATAGATACACTTCATTTAATTCCCCTAAGTGTTTGTTTAACAAGTAACTAGGGGGTTGGAAGGTGTCTATGAGCAGTAATTATTTCCGCAACTGCATTAAAATATCTCTTCAACCAAACTGTCTAATTTTTAAGTGAGACAATAAATTAATAGCCAATTAACAGATTTATGTCACAAGAATTTAACAAAAGATACCAAATTTCTATTTAAATCACACTATTAAACCCATTTACGCACAATAGAATTTCCAACTCCAGTCAATTGGACCAGCCCATTTTCGTTTTAAGGGGTGTTAGGTCGCATTTTTCATTTTCATTTTCGAATTTTCATAGAACATTCTGAAAGCAAACAGTGGATACCCTGATCAGACGCCGTGTTCTGCTGTGTCTGATCTGGGTCTGCACAGTTTGCCTATGTCTCACAAAAAGGACGCTACACTTATATGAAAAGAGTTTTTGCTTTCTTCCTTACTTTGTTTTCCATGTCCACGTAGTGTAGGAAAGCCTGATGCGTGTTCTTTTTTTCTTGGGTATTTTTTCTCGAGAACACTAGATTGTTTGGTATCAACTTGTAGCTGGATGAATTCTCAGTTTATTGGCATTAAACTCACTGTACTACCGTTTTCCCCAAGTTGCTGGAACATTAGGAAAAAGTATCCTAACACGTTTGGATCTCGATATCTGTAAAGTGGTCAGTCAAATTATCGGATTTACCTGTATTTCGACGCGGCAATCATCGGGAAACAATTAATAGCAAATCTATAGCAGTTTCCTATCCAGGTAGTATACATCCGTGGATGGGGTAAGGATATCCAGATAAACTTTGAGATACAGCTAGTACTACATGTACACAGTAAGTGGGCAAGAATGTGAGGAAATTCTTACGTTTTTGCAAGTGAAAAGGCAACAATAATATTTCTAGCAGGATTGATAGGAATATCTGAAATTTTAGCCTGGGTCAGAAATTCTTATCTTACCCATGTTATCATACCCAGGCTGTCACGTAGGTTGTTCATTGGTTGTACTAGAACTCACGCACATGGTTGACAAGTGATGTCATTGTTATGGCAAAGTAACATCATTTTGTAGTGTCCCATCTCAGCTAATTATGAAATGTCTATTTTATTTTGATACAAAATATGGGGAGCGCAGTGGCTCAGTGGTAGAGTGCTTGACTCGAGACCGAAGGGCCGCGGGTTCGAGCCTCACCGACGTCACTGTGTTGTGTCCTTGAGCAAGACACATTAATCCTAGCTTAGTACTGGTTCAACCCAGGAAGACCCGTCCCTTTATAACTGAAAGATTGTTGATGGGACGTAAAGAATCAAATCAAACAAACAAACAAAAACAAATACAAAATTTAATAGTGACCACAAAAAAGAATCTATCATTTGAGCCAGTGGATGAGATTTCCAAAAATGTGGTATGTTTGACCAGCAAAGCCTCAGATCAGCCTGCGCATAAGCGCAGTCTGATCAGAGCCTTTGCTAGTCGCTTGAATATTCTATGATTGTTAAGCTACTGACTGAACACCATTTGGAGTTTCTAAGCTTAAAAGGAGGCTGCAGAGGCTCATCCTAGTCTACACTTGTGAAAATGTCAAATTGTTGGAAATCTCATGCTGCGGCTCAAATTTTGTGTGAGGGTGAAGAATTGTCCCTCTGCAGAGTGATGACAAACAGTGATCTTAAGGGAGAAATGTTTCTATCCCACCGTCATAATAGATTTTTTTATTATCACATGACATCCCGCCTGGGAGTGATATAAAGCCATGCAATAAAATCTGTAAACCACTAGTGGTTTATAGATTTACGGGAAACGTTATGACGTCCATAACAACGTTGCGTACATAATGACAAAATTATAACGTTTTTACGCCAGAAATAAGATTTCAAAGTATTTGTCATATGATATATAATCTAACATTTGTGCTCTTGTATCATTGAATTTATTAAACTCGTTGCAAAAAAAAGATAAAATGCTCGGCAAGCCTCGCATTTTTATCTCTTTTCCCCAACTCGTTCAATAAATTCATTAAAACATGAGCACTCATGTAAGATACTCTATATAGAACAGTTAACTTACTGATCTACTTCTCCAATTTCTGCTGGATTTTTCTTTTCTGGATTTCTTTCTGTCCTGTAAAGATATACGAAGAGTATTCTTTTGTACTTGCTTGTTTGATTTGATTCTTTACGTCCCATCTACAATCTTTCAGTTAAACAGGGACGGGTCTTTCTGGGTTGAACCAGTACTAAGCTAGGATAAATGTGTCTTGCTCAAGGACCACAACACAGTGACGCCGGTGAGGCTTGAACCCGCGGCCCCTCTGTCTCGAGTCAAGCACTCTACCACTGCGCTCCCTAAGAAGGATATTCTAATGTTTGAAATAAATTAGGAGACATCTGTATTCAAAATTTTCATTTGGGGAGGTTATTTACAGTCGCAAATTCAGTTTTATGCCTACTCGTCAACAGAGCTGTCAAATGTGATTTGAAAGTGTAAATACATATCCCCAAGTGAAAATTCAGAATATAGTTATCCCTAATATAATGTACTTAGAAATATCTTGTTTCCTCTTAGGCTGGAGAGTGACAAAATGTGACATAATTAAAGAGGTGTTTTCAAAGGAAAATTATGCCCCCACCTCTAACTGTAAATTGAGTCTGCAAGGATGCTTCCAAAGTTCTAATTATCTCATTATTGGATCACAATGATGAAATCCAAGATAGCAATTTTGAAATTACAAAGTATGTGAGTGACCTTGAAAACAAGACAGCAGTCTGAAGGACAGCCATATCCCCTGCCGCAAAACTCAAATTACTTTAAAGTGTGACCTAGACTTTGGGTTTGCATGGATTCTGCAACCAACTCAATGAGAGCAACATTTGAGGGATGTTTAATGAAAATCTAGCAAATGGTTTAGGAGATGGGAAAGGACACCAAATTCAAGGATAAATCCCATGACATTGATGTTTGACCTTGACCTTGATTCTGCATAGCTGAGTCATTGGTTTTGCACACCCCATCACTGAAAGGATCATTTGGGTGAAGTTTAATGAAAATCCTTCGAAGGGTTTAGGAGATTCAGAGTGAACACAAAATGGAGGGTAGATCACATGACCTTGAAGTGTGACCTTGACCTTAAGTTTGCACAGCTAAGTCAAAGGTTCTGCAAATTATCTAACTGAGAGGAACATTTGGGTGAAGTCGAAATAAAATAGCCCTACAGGGTTGAAACAAATGGAAAGGACACAAATTGAAGGGTAAAGCACATGACCTTAAAGTGTGACTTTGACCTTGAGTCATTATAGCCAATTCAAAGATTCTACACAGCGTCTCACTAAGAGGAACATTTAGATGAAGTTTCATGAAAAACTGACCTAAGGGTTCAGGAGATAGTGAACAGACACCAAATTCAAGGATAAATCACTTGACTTTGACCAGTGACCTTGACCTTGAGTCAATGTTGCTGGGTCATGTGCTCTGCACACTGTCTTACTAAAAGAAATATTTGAATGGAGTTCAATGAAACTAAAGCTAGTTCAAACGGTTTAGGAGATACGGAGCAAACACAAATTGAAGACTTAATCACATGACCTTGAATTGTGACCATGAGTCTGTGTAACTGAGTCATAGGTTCTGCAAATTATCTCACTAAAAGAAATATTTGGGTGAAGTTTAATGAAAATCACCTCAAGGGTTCAGGAGATAAGGAGCAAACACAAATTGAAGGGTTAATCACATGACCTTGAATTGTGACCTTGACCATAAGTCTGTGTAGCGGAGTCATAGGTTCTGCACATTATCTCCTAAAGAGGAACATATGTGTGAAGTTTCATGAAAATCGATCAAAGAGTTCAGGAGATATGGAGCGGACAGAAATTCAAGGGTAAATCCTTTGACCTTGACTGGTGACCTTGAGTCTAGGTAGCTGGGTTATGTACTCTGCACATTGTCTTACTAAGAGGAACTTATGAGTGAAGTTTCATGAAAGGGTTCAGGAGATATGGAGCGGACACAAAATTCAAGGTAAATACTTTGACCTTGACCTGTGATCTTGACCTTTAGGCTAGGTAGCTCCGTCATGTGCTTAGCACACCCTCTTACTAAGAGAAACACATGAGTAGATTTTAATGTAAATCTATAAAAGGGTTCAGGAGATATGGAGCAGACACGAAATTCAAGGGTTAAATCCTTTGACCTTGACCTGTGACCTTGAGTCTAGGTAGCTGGGTCATTTGCTCTGCACACCGTCTTACTAAGAAGAACATATAAGTGAAATTTCATGAAAATCGATCAAAGGGCTCAGGAGATATGGAGGGGACACTAAAGTGTTCTGGACGGACAGACAGACGAAGGGCATTCCAATAACTCCTCTACCGCTTCGTGGCGGGGAATTTATTAGGCCATGGTCACCAAAATCTAGGATCAAGATAAGAATTGATTTAATTATCACCGTACCTTCTATATACTTATAACTAAACTGACTGTACAACTAACTGGGATCCAGATGAGTTGTGATATAATCATCACTGTACCCTCTATTATTCTTACAATGAAACTTACTGTACAACTAACTCGGATCCAGATAAGCATTGATATAATTATCACTGTACACTCTATATACTTACAATGAGATAGACTGTACAACTGACCGGGATCCAGATAAGCAGTGATATAATTACCGCTGTACCTTCTATATACTTACAACTAAACTGACTGTACAACTAACTGGGATCCAGATGAGTTATGATATAATCATCACTGTACCCTCTATATTCTTACAATGAAACTTACTGTACAGCTAACTGGGATCCAGATAAGCATTGATATAATTATCACTGTGCACTCTATATACTTACAATGAGAGAGACTGTACAACTAACCGGGATCCAGATGAGCAGTGACATTATTATCACTGTACCCTCTTTAAACTTACAATTAAATTGACTGTACAACTAGCTGAGATCCAGATGAGATGTGTTATAATTATCACTGTACCTTCTATATACTTACAATGAAACTGATTGTACAACTAGCCGGGATCCAAATGAGAAGTTATATAATTATCACTGTACCCTCTATATTCATACAATGAAACCGACTGTACAACTAGCTGGGATCCAGATAAGCAGTGGTATAATTATCACTGTACCTTCTATGTACTAACAATGGAATTGACTTTACAACTAGCTGGGATACAGATGAGCAGTGATATAATTATCACTGTACCCTACCTCTATGTACTTATAATGAAATTGACTGTACAACTAGCTTGGATCAAGATGAGATATGATATTATTATCACTGTACCCTCTATTTATTTACAATGAAACTGACTGTACAACTAACTGGGATCCAGATGAGATGTGATATAATTATCACTGTACCCTCCATATACTTACAATGAAATTGACTGTACAACTAACTGGGATCCAGATGAGATGTGATAAATTATCACTGTACCCTCCATATACTTACAATGAAACTGACTGTACAACTGGCTGGGATCCAGATGAGTAGTGATATAATTATAACTGTACCAACAATGTTGCTTCTCATAAAGGCCACTGAAAATAAACAGTTTCAATCAAAAAGGGATCTTGTCACCTGAAAATATAAGGTGTTCAAGACTAGGTTAGGTTATATTTTTATTGGTTGATATTACATCCATAACAATGTTGTGTCCATTATTGTAAAATCTTGAAGCTTTTTAGTCTGCATACTGATGTGACTTAATTTGTCACTTAGGCATCAGGGAGTCTCCATTTAGCATACCGAAAATTATTTCATGTTGCCCCTGACTATATATCATAACATCAATTAAATTGGTTGGTTAACTAAGGCAAGAAGATATAGCTTGGTGCATAAAATAACAGCGGAATCTTGTAAATTAGAAAGCCTAGAGACTAGAGGTTTTATTTCAAAGTATCAAAAATTCTAATTATAGGGAGGTAGACATGAAAATATATATTAAACCCCCAAAAAGATTATTATCAGTTTTTATGTCAAACATATAAGGGCTATTCCAGAAAAAAACACCTTGGGGTGGAAGACAGCACTTTTTTTTACCCAACCACCCATGGAATTCAATTTCCTCGGACACCAACCACCCATGTAATTAGAAAGCTTCATACACCAACTACCCATAGAATTCAATTTTCCTATGGCCCAGTGGTGTAAACATCCCTATCCGCTCCCTCGCATTGGTGAAACTTCGGGTTAGACACGTAAAATGCATTTTATCCTTTAGAGAAGACGAAAAAAAGGTAAAAATACAGATGGTCGATCTTTTTCTTTGCAAACCGGATGTTTATATCAGACAGTTGCAAGTACCCATGTGCATCTCTGCAATTAACTTCCCAACTCCCCAGCGGCTTGTTCACGGAGCCTCCTGTGGACTCAGGGGGTGCAGACGACGGAGATCGTCCAAATCGGCGGGCGAATTCAGAAAATGAACACCACATTTTTGCTTACACCAATGTCAGTCTTTGGTTCCACATTTGCTATCCAAATTTATTGAGACAGCAAGACATTGGATCCTTTTAAGAAAAAAAAATAGGAGTGTTGGGGGGTGGGCGGTGAGGGTGGTTCATGAGAGACTGAGTGTGCCATAAAGCAAATTGAAATAATAAAGCCTCAGCAGTGAGAATAACATGATCTTAGGCGCTACCTTAAACTTGCAAAGCAATCAAACAGATCAATTCATAATTATTATGAGTGTAATCAACTGCCCATCTTTCTCAATGAAAGAAATGGTAAAACGCATTATTCCAATGTCCAGTTTCAGTCTTTATTGGTACAGGTTTTTACAGGTATTGGCTTTTACCAGTAGCCTAACTGCCCTATAGCGTTGTTTCCTTGAATAAATTCTTCTGAAAATACAGGTTTCCCAAGTGAAGTAATGACCGCTACAGAAGCAACTATTGGGGAGTTTATTTGGGTACCGTTTTTTACCAATATTCGATGGAAACATACGAGTTTTGACGATTGCATATAAACAAAAATGGCCGTTTCCGATGCGTTTTGCTAAGCTCTACTCTTTCTTTTGGCTAGATTTGATAAAACTTCTCTCCTTTTTTGGCAGATAATATTCTTTCTTCCCCTTCCACGCAGCAAAATACCAACCACCCATGTAATTAGATTTGGTCGGACACCAATGACCCATATAATTTGAAAACCATCCGCAGCAACCACCCATATGAAAAATATATCGCCTGCTGTCTTCCCCTCCCAGGTCTTTTTTTCTGGAATAGCCCTAAGTTGTGAGTGCGTAAAAGAAACGTCTCAAGGAGACGGTTCTTTTATGCACCTAAACTAAAATCTATGTTATTATTATAGACAATTAGATCATGAACTGAGCATATTTATTTCCAAGTTAGTGAGTATTTTGAAAAATCGATGTTCCAATTTTCGAGGTTTTACTGTACATATTTGTTAAAAAGTTGAAACATAGAGGGGATGAAGATTTATTTGTGTTTAAATAAATTCCCACAGGTTTAGATCAATCAAAATTTTCAGCGTAAAATCGTAAATATTTTCTTACCCATAATTTTTAGCATATGTTTTGGGTGCTAAAAACATCTCATTGAGACAGTACTTTTGAGTACCCACAACATATGTTTTGGTTGAAAAATAAAAAAATTTTGCCTAAATTCTCTTTGGAAATCAGTATAGCTATTAGAGATACTACTTTTATTTTGCTTCTTTATTTCTGTGAATTGAATGGAACTCTAATGTGCCTGTGAAAGGAGTTCTGAGTTAACTCATTGCCAGCTAGTGTCGTCTGCTCATAACTTTTGCAAATAGATTAGGCCCAGATCAGGCCCGACGTTTTGTCGGGCCTGATCTGGATCCAATCTGTTTGACACTCAAATGGTATTCCTGAAATAATTTTTCGAAAAAGTTGATTTTGAAAAATCAGCAGACGACAAATAAGCATGAAAATTTCCTACGGGGCAATACGTTATAAGAATGATAAAACACATTTGCAATTTGTACATAAATCTCATTAGAACTGAAATATCATTTAATAGTTGTCATTCTGGATGGCTATAGTTATTAAAAAGCTCCAAGAGTTAAAAATAGAAACAGTTACTCCCCAGGAGTTACTCCCCAACTCACCAAATGTGTCTATTGTAAGATGTTCTATTATGTCAAATAATCTCTCAACCATGTCTGTAGATTTCTTGTCACAAATGCCCTGAAACAATCACAAAACCTGAAATCTAGAAAGATTGTATATATGGTAGCTAGGATTTTTTTAGCACTTTTGGAAGGGCCCCAGGAGCCTTTCCGATTGGAAAATTTAACGGTGTAAAGTCTGATTTTGGAAAATATTCTTCAAAAAGAAGATATAAAAATCAGATTTCTAAAGATCTAAAGTTTACCAAATGAGTTGTTATGACTATATCATTTTTTCAGCCTGTCAACATTTTTTTCAGCCATGTTGGGACATGTCTTCCTGGGTTGAACCAGTACTAAGCAGAGGATAAAGTGTCCTGCTCAAGGACTCAACGCAGTGCCTCCAGTGAGACTTGAACCCGCAACCCCTCAATCTCGAGTCAAGCACTTTACCACTGAGCCGCTGCGCTCCTCTAACTTTTCTAAGTGATTGTATATCTCATAAGTGATTGTATCTCATAAGTGATTGTATATGAGCCGTGACATGAGATTTTCAACAATGTGGTATGTGCGACCAGCAAAGCCTCAGATCAGCCTGCGCATACGCGCAGTCTGATCAGAGCCTTTGCTTGTCGCTTGAGTATTCTATAATTGTTAAGCTACTAACTGAACAATATTTGGAGTTTCTAAGCTTATAAGTAGGCGGCACAGGCTCGTCTGAGTCTACACTTGTCAAATTACCACATTGTTGGAAATCACATGTCGCTGCTCATTTTACCTGTAGACAAACACCTTGGTAGCAAGGACGGCCATCAGGCAGTAGAGTATTGTTGATACTTTCACACTTGGACTTCCCGGTCTTCTCCTTACAACAGCGATGACACGCCTCACCAGTATCTAAGAAAGGATATTTTTTCACTTGAGTAAATGCTTTACAATCAAATCAAATTTTTTTCAGTCATTTCAGGATGCTTTCTGGGTCAAACCAGTACAAAGAAGAGAATTAACCCTTTCCTTCATGAATATTCATACTAGGCTCCACCTACTATGAATAATTATATAATAGGCTCCATCCACTATGAATAATTATATAATAGGCTCCTCCCACTATGAATAATTATATTAATAAACATTTATGTTAGTACATAGAAATTACTTGTCAGGACCACTAGTATAAGACCAGATATAGCATATGTCCAAAAGCAAACAGAGTAGACCCTAATCAGGCAGCTCTTACAAGAGCCGCCTGATCTGGGTCTGCTCTGTTTGCAAAAGCACTTACAGGTGTCTCTATGAGGTAAAGGGTTAAGTATCTTGCCAAAGGATACATCAGAGGTTGGTTTGAGTGTCGCTTTGTCAGAAACCCTGAAGACGACAGGTTTTGTCTTGTCAAGACCCATAAGTCTTTTCAATGAATAAGAGTTTTTCCCCATAATTTTTTCTCTTACAAATTTCTCATTGGGCCTGAGAAAACCTGTCTTCGGTGTTTCCGTCAAAGTGAGATTCTAAAATTCCTGCTCAGATACAGAGACTAGCTAGAAAATTGATGTTTAGATATGATACTTTCCAAAAAATGAATAACAAAGGTGCTGATCAGACTGCAGAGGCTGGTCTAAGCCTTTGTTATTTGCAAACCCCTGAAGACAGGTTGTCTCGCTTCAAGGCCCCATAATTTTTACAGTTTCAATAAAATTATCTTGTAGAAATGAACAAGTTTTTCTGTAGTTTGGTTTACATCATCATCATCATCATAATCGGATTTTTGAGTAACGTGCAGGTGCAGGGGCATCATCCACATCAGTGGGCCCCTTTCCAGGTAACTGGCTAGCTGCACGCATAGCAGATCTCACACCTGATCTCCAGGTGCTCCTTTCTTGAGGGTCAACTGTGGTGAGCTTCCACTCACGGCAGTCTTTCTCTGTCAGTTTCTTCCATGTTTGCTTGGGCCTTCCTGCCCCCCGCTTGCCGTCAATCTGCATATCATATGCTGTTCTGATTGCACCACTGGAACGCGCCACATGCCCAAACCAGCGAAGCCTTCTCTCTCTCAAAATGAGGTCGAGGTCCTCAAGCTGAAGCTTTGCCAGTAGCTCGCTTGACCTTACCCTGGCCACATCCTCTGGCTTGATACTGCAGATCTGTCTGATCATGGCCCTATCATTGCGTTGCAAGCGCTGCAGGTTTGTCTTGGTAAGTGGCCAAGTTTCACTGGCATGGAGCATGGCGCTCCGCACGCAAGAGCTGTACACATGGCCACGGGTCTTGTAAGAGAGGTGGCGGGATGTGAGAACTGGTAGTAGCTCCCTGAACTTCTTCCAGGCAGTTTTCACACGAGTAGTGACCGCCATTTCACAGCCTCCACCAGCAGAAAGCATGTCACCTAGGTAGCAGAAGGAAGCTACCACCTCAAGCTTATCAGGTCCAACCTGGACTTCACTCTGTGGTCTGCCGTCAATAGGGCGAGCATTTCCCATGCACCGTGCACACCTATAATCAGGATTTGGTGTCAGTCTTTGTAGCCCACTGCATTTCTTATGCACCCAAAGTTTGCAGCCATTGCAGTAGATGCTGTTGTTGCCTACTCCTGTACGACAGACAGCGCATGGGTATTCGCCTGAACTCTGCAAGAGGTCCAGGCCTGTACCACAGATCATGACTTTTGTCTTTCCGGATGACAATAACAGACAGCAAATTTTAGGTAATTGACAGCTTACTGTAAATTCGGAAATTTTCGCGAGAATTCTATTTTTGCAAATAACGTTAAAAGACATATTTGCCATGGTAAAAATTTGCGACTCATGATTTACCTACATCAGTAAAGGACAAAGAGTTTTCGCTATTTCGCGAGGATTTTATTTTGGCGAAACTCCGCATACGCGAAGTTTATCGAAAATAAAACCCTCGAAAATTTCAGGATTTACAGTATACTGTAAGGCTAAACTCTTTGCTAAACTCTTTGCTCCTTGAAAAAATTCTATGCTTTTTTGTAGTCTGCTGATTTTTTTCAAAATCAAACTCTTCGAAAAATTATTTCAGGAATACCTGAGTGTCAAAGAGATTGGATCCAGAACATGCCCGATCTTTTTGTTTGTTTGTTTGATTTGATTCTTTACGTCCCATCAACAATCTTTCAGTTATATAGGGATGGGTCTTCCTGGGTTGAACCAGTACTAAGCTAGGATAAATGTGTCTTGCTCAAGGACCACAACGCAGTGACGCCGGTGAGGCTCGAACCCACGGCCCTTCGGTCTTGATTCAAGCACTCTACCACTGAGCCACTGCGCTCCCACATGCCCGATCTGGGTCCAAACTTTTTGCAAAGGCTATCAACAGATGACACTAGGAGGTAAAGTGTTAAATAGCATGAATTTTAAACTGGTACTTCCATAGTTGTAATGTTTCCCATAATTTACTGAATTTTCAGGGAAGCTTAAATTGAGCATTTATAGCAAATGTATAGCTTACCTTTGGCACAAATACATGGTGTTAAGTTAATGTCAAACATCTCACAAAAGTTTAGGCACTGTCCTCTCTTACAAATACCCCTGAAAAAAAATTTAGATTGGTCAAATCCTCATATAATTTTCTTCATTTAGCTTCAGATACTGCTACATAGAGGATCTTACACGAGTGCATTTATTGAATGAGCTGAGGAAAAAGGTCAAATGTGTGACTTTGCCGAGAATTCTATCTCTTCTTTTGCAACAAGTTTAATAAATTCAATAATACATTATAACAAATGTAACAAATGTTTTGTTTGTTTGTTTGATTTGATTCTTTACATCCCATTAACAATCTTTCAGTTAAACAGGGACGGGTCTTCCTGGGTTGAACCAGTACTAAGCTAGGATAAATGTGTCTTGCTCAAGGACCACAACGCAGTGATATGGGTGATGCTCGAACCCGCCGCCCTTCGGTCTTGAGTCAAGCACTCTACCACTGAGCCACTGCGCTCCCTATGTAACAAATGTTAGATTCTATTTATGTTGTCACTAAAATTACTTAAAAACCATGCTTTTTGTGCTAGAACAATTTTTAAAAATGGCAGAATCTAGGATGAAGATTTAGTCAGAAAAATTAACTAAAGCTTCATGGTGACTCCGGCTGCTGTTGGTTCAGAGGGCGTGGTTCTATTGATGTTTATTCATTGTTTATTGTCGCTCCTGATGTTTGGGGAGTCTGAGTTTTTGGTCCTTGCTTTGTTATTCAGTACTTAGCGTCCTTTCTAGTCCTGCAATCATCTCACTGAGGAAGAGAGAGCTCATGGCTTTACTTTAATTGTGTTCTTAGTGTCGTATGGCTGTTAGTATTCTGTCTCTTCTTCGCAGTGCACCCTGTGATTGTTTAATTTCCTAGTCATACTCACTTTCTTTTTGATGCACAGGTTTAGATAAACAAAAATTTTCAGCGAAAAAATGTAAATATTTTCTTCCCCATCAATTTTAACATATGTTTTGGGTACTCAAAAGAACCGTCTCAATGAGACACAACATATGTTTTGGTTGAGAAATAAGAAAATTAAATTTTCATTAGGCACTCTTAACTAAAGTCCTGTTATGCCTCAAACATTGTTTGATCTTTGAGTGAGACAAAGTTGGATAATAAACACTAACAGCTCACTGTGTTGATCTTGATTTTTTGTTGTTTATTTATCAATTAACAATGGGAAAAGGAGATAACGGTGGTCAGAACAAGGTCAGCTTGAACAACTGCACAGGCTGCAAGGTTTTCCCGACCCCCTATTTATATAATGAATAACCACCATCTTTGCCAAATCAATTTTCAAATGAAAATTTTTTTTGTTTTGTTTTTTGTTTTATGAAAGGGGGTCAAATGACCCCAGGGGATACCCATGAGGCTGATATGAATAATTGCCATTTTCCAACATATTGTACTAGCAAAAAATTCTTTCAGAGTGTCAAACAGTTTGGATTCAGATCAGGCCCCACATTTTGTCTTGCCTGATCTTGGTTCAAACTGTTTGCACAGATTATCAGCAGGGCACACTAGTAAACAAAAAGTTCAACTTTAACATGTATTCTCTTACTACTTGTGGCAAAATGTCAGGCATTATCCTGATCCGCAAACTACACTAGTACAGTAAAACCTGTCTTAAGCTGCCACTCAAAAAGAAGATCAAAATTGGCTTTCAAGACTGATTATTGTGTAATGCAGGTCAAAAGTATTGCAGAATGCTCCAAGAGAGCATTCTGCAATACTTTCGACCTTCATTAAGCTACCATTTGCCGTTAAGACCTTTTTTTTTGTCTATTTTTGAGTGGCCGTTTTAGACAGGGTTTACTGTAGGTTAAAAGTTAAACTTTAACATGTATACTCTGGCTACTTACTGGTCTATACACGGCGATGAGTCATTCTTGTAGCTGGTAATATTCGGACATGTCATTGATACTCCACTGAGTCTGAGTTAAGGAAACATAATCAAAGAAGTAATCATACAAGAAATAATCATCAAAGAAATAATAACAAAATTCAGGCATTAATCCAACAAGTAATCTTACAAAAAGTTGAATGATGAGAGACAGATAGATCAATGATATTAGACATTAGAGGATCAAAAAAGCTCACATTATTGACTACATGGCTCAGATTTTGTTTGTTTGTTTTATTTCTTTATCTACCAGTCAACAATTTTTCAGTCATGTCAGGATGGTCTTCCTGGGTTAAACCAGTACTAGGCAGAGGATATGTCCTGCTCAAGTGCCTATGCTGAAGATTAACCCACAACCCCTAAAATCAAGCTACCACTGCACTCCTGACCATGGCTCAGATGAATTTCTTTAACTATGAAAGGATACTTGCACTTGATCTCACCAAGACAGGACCCCTCCAGTGCAGGTCTACACACATGTGATCTACTCGCAGGCTGACAAGCCTCAGAACAACACCCAAAATTCATTGGACTGAAAAACAAGATATACACATGGTTACAAGTTCAAAATTTCCAAAATCCTGAACTTTTGAAAATTCAAATTTTAAAACTTGCAGTATGCCTTCAAAATATTAATATTTCAAGTTTTAATGATTAATTGTCTTTAGATAAACTGTGGATATATTAGAAAAGCTATTGTAATCTGCCTAATTCAGTATTTTGAGGCTGACTTTCTATGAAAAATCAGCCCCAAAATTCTGAATTCAGGAATAATCCTGATAACTTTCTACCATGCATACAAAATCACATGAGTTTTTGGTATTTATCCCATATGCATACATTCGCCTTCTAACTCTTTGCATGCGGGTAATATTTTTCCTGCTTTTGTTGTCGTCTGCTGACTTTTTTCAAAATCAACTTTTCCAAAAAATTCTTTCCGGGACACTATCAGAGTGTCAAACGGTTTGGATCTAGATCAGGACAGACAGAATGGTCCAATCTGGGTCCAAACTGTTTGCAAATGTTATAAGCAGACCATAGATAGGAAAGGGTTAATTAAGAAATTAATCCATGCTTATTAGATACCCTGCAAAGTGAAAAAAACTTTTTTTTTAGTTGGATTTCTAAATAAAATCAATATTACGCAGTCAACGATCCCCGATCACTGGGCCCAACCACCGGATATACAGAATTATTACCCAACCGTCTATATATATTCGACTATTGACCGGTACTATACCATGGCCTGGTTACCTGCTTCCCTGTTAAAAACACACAGGCGCTTAGCGACATGCGCGACAACCATGCGCGTAAGGTTTGTTTATGAAAGGAGACGTTATGCAAAAATGGTGAAAATAAGGCATTGTTTGCAACTTTAAACTCCAATAACTCTGTTTTTAATGGTCAAAAACATAAAGTGTGGGTACTCGTTTGCTTAGTTAGAACAACCAAACATTTTGAGACCAAAATTGAGCATTTTTGGTGAAATTTCTGTTTTGCAAGAAAACCGCATCGTCTACAGCAACTCTGTGCAAGAAACGCTGATAAGTATTTCATCAAATGGGTTGGGTAATAAAACAGTCATTTCATGCCTGTTTGTGGTATCGTTAAACTATTACCCCTCAGTACCGAGGACGACCTGATGCACTATTGCACGAGGCCTTTGGTCGTCCACGGCACCTTGTGGTAATAGTTTTGACTATACTACAAACAGACATGAAATAACTGTATACTATGCGTACAGTATGAAAAGCTTGAATAGCTTTCAAAATACTCTGTCCTCAGATTTGAACTTGTGCAAATTTAAGGACTAGTATTTTACATTTTATCTAAAGTAAGCATAAATTCCAGAAGATGTCTTTCATCCTTTTTTTCGGGAAAAAAATACATTTTTTGGAATAACACTGGCACTGTATCAACTGCCACTCAACTCATATAAATCCTGTTAAGCAGATACACAGCTGGAATAGAAGCTAAGTATACCTAAGTAGCGCCTTACCACACAAATCGTTCAATGCATTGTCTTTGATTACATATGAACTAACCCTGGATTGACACTGGGTAGGGGTTTGAAGTTACAATGCCAAGCCGCATTCATCTTTCGATGATAAATAGCACAGCCAACAAATTTCGTCCATGATGACGTTTTCTGAGATGACACATACCTACATCGTTTACCCATTCTTAATTGGCAGTCATCCGTACAGCAAGGGTCAAGGTTATTTTTGGTGTTCCAGCCACCGTCACAAGTCTCCCCTTTATCAATCCTACCATTGCCGCAGAACGCTCCGTCTCCTCTACCCTCTGCAACAGTCAAGAAAAAAAATTGTATGATTCCTAAAGAAGACCTCCTTTGATTGGCATAAACTAGAGTTGACTGGCTGTGACAGATCTTGATGTCTACCTGTGATAAGCTAAATTTAGCCCAGGACAGGTTAACATGAAGATTTTTCAGTGCTGACAGACAGCTAAATTAGATTTAACTAAATCTAGCCCAGGGCGTGACTTTTTCACTGCTGCCTGACAGCTAAAATTAGATATTGAAACACTGACTGTTTCTTATGTATACCTAATTCAGAATTTGTTCATTTTATGTGCAGAATTGTAATTTAAAAAATGCAATTCTTTTGCACATCTCATAAGAGTTTCAGAAATTTGAGAAGTTAATTGTTGACATAATCTTATTTTCTGTGCACTAGGAAAATATGATTTGAGTAAATCTATAAATAAGTAGCTTCTTTTATACTTTAAATAAAACTAGGAAATAGAGACAGTAACATAAAACAAAACAGCTCAACTTCTGTGGGAGTTGAACCCACGAATGCGGCGTGCACACCTAGCACTGCAACGTCTGACTTCCTTAACCATTACACCACCGAGGGATCCCCAAAAAAAGGATACTCAAGTAGCATATATAACGACGCCAGACGCTGCAGTACATTCCGTACAGGGGTTCTATATTCACTATTTTTCCGCAAAGAATTATGATATTTCTCTCAATCTGTAGCAGCAACATTGATTTGTCTTTTTCATCCACAGTAGAGACATAATCCATACAAATATTTCGACTTCTGTGGGGGTTAAACCAACGAATGTGGCGTGTAAGCCTAGCATTGCAACGTCTGATGTCCCTAACCATTACACAACCGAGGCATCCACAAAAAAGGATGCTCAAGTAGCCCATATAACAACGTCAGACTCTGCAGTACACTCCGTATAGCGGTTCGATATCAACTATTTTTCTATGCAGAATAATGATATTTCTCTCAATCTGTAGCAGCAACACTTGTCTTTTTCATCCACAGTGAAGACATAATCCATACAAATATTTCAACTTCTGTAGGCGTCGAACCCACGAATGCGGTGTGCGGGCCTAGCACTGGCCATTGGGAGAAATTAAAGACATAGAACATAACAAGGGTAGCAAAATATATCCTCAAAATCAATTTATTTTAGATTGTATTATGCCAAGCGTACTCCTTAAGCACAAGTGTTTACATATCATTCTGATATGGTTCATTGTTTCTCATAAGTAGTAGTGGTGTCTAAAAAGGAAGTAAAAAAATATATGAGCCGCGCCATGCGATAATGTGTCTTCGGGAGATTTATTACGTCATGAGATATGACGTCGTAAAGTCTGACGTATATATTTCGCACCACACGTTTACAATTAATGTGAGCGTCAAAGATTACGGCTATTAAGGCGAGTCACGCTAGGAATAAAATGCAATTAATCGAAATAATTTAAGGCTGAATGTATTCTGTTGTATATCAATCACAGTCTCTACCTGCCGGACCCATTGGTGAGGTCTAATCCAGCATGGGTTCCCCCGTGATAAAAAAATATGTGGCTTGGTTAGTTTACTCAGCAGGCGTCTCAATATCTTGGTCTCGTCGTTTAGAAAAAAAGGCAGACTCGTTTTAATTGAGGCTGTTCATGAGAATTAATGGAAATCGCAACAACACTCACACTCCACTAGCACCAGCTTCAGCAACATTCTGCTTTTCCTCAGAGCCCATTTTATTACTGTTCAGCACACACACACGCACGCAGGCACGCACAAGAGAGAGAGAGAGAGTATGTGCGTGTGTATGTGTATACAGGTCTAGAATAAATAAAAAAATATATTTTAAAAATCAACTTGGCGTATTTCAATCAATGCACAATACATTGTATATTCCTTGTTTGGATTGATCTGCGCTCCACTATAGAGAAACTGAAAAGCGCTTGCAATACGAAACAACTAAACCTTAAAATAGCTTTTTATAAAAAAAATTAAAAAAAAACAAGAAAAAAATGCCTACTCGAGACCAACCCGTGAGTCTGAACCGTTCATTTTCACACCGGATAGAAAGCAATTCAAAACCAAAGCAATTCAAAACCAAAGCAGTTAAACCAAGCCCCATTTACGATTGCAGCAAAGGCCCCAAAGAGACTACCAGATGCGCAGACTGGTCTGAGCCTTCGCTGAATGTCCGTCTGTGGAATATACTAAAATCTCACAAGCTAGCTCTCATGTTTAAAAAGAATCATAACCAAACAAGAAATGTCACAAACACATGACGAATGCCCCCAAAGGAATTGGTCTAGCATAAGACACATTTGAAGAAAGTAAGCTGTAATATAGCACGAAAACCTAGAAATGAGGCCAGAAGTCAAGGTCAAAGTGACTCAAAATGGTATGCACCACTCCGCCATCCCAAGAGGAATCACCACCCCAAATTTGGGATTCCTACATCAAATAATATAGGAGATATGCTCTGGACACAATATTTCTTGAAAACTAGGTCAGAGGTCATATTCACAGTGACCCAAAAATGGTTTGTGACACTCAGGCATCCCAAGATGCATTTAAATACCAAATTTGGAATTACTATTTCAAAGATTATTTGAGATATGCACCAGTTTCAAGAAACTAGGTCAGAGGTCAAGTTCAAGGTCACAGTGACTAAATTATGGTATGCGACACTTCGTTATCCAAAGATGCATCCACACACCAAATTTTAGATTCCTACCCCAAATAATATAAGAGATATGCTTTGGACTTGATTATTCTAAAAACTAGGTCAGAGGTCAAGGCCACAGTGACCCAAACATGGTACATGACACTCCGCTGTTCCAAGATGCATCCACACACCAAATATGGAATTCCTTACTCAAAGAATATAAGAGTTGTGCTCCGGACACAATAACTCTTAAAACTAGGTCAGAGGTCAAGGTCACAGTGGCCCAAAAATGGTATGTGACACCCCGTCATCCCAAGAGGCATTTATACACCAAATTTGGAATATCTATCTCAAAGAATATAGGAGATATGCACCAGACTCAATGCAGTTTCGAGAAATAAGGTCAGAGGTCAAGTTCAAGGTTACAGTGACCCAATAATGGAATGCGACACTTCGTCATCCCAAGATGCATCCACACACCAAATTTGAGATTCCTACCTCAAATAATATAAGAGATGTGCTCCGGATACAATTATTCTAAAAACTAGGTCAGAGGTCAAGGTCACAGTGACCCGAAAATGGTACATGACACTCCGCTATCCCAAGATGCATCCACACACCAAATTTGGAATTCCTAACTCAAAGAATATAAGAGTTGTGCTCCGGACACAATAATTCTTAAAACTAGGTCAGAGGTCAAGGTCACAGTGACCCAAAAATGGCATGTGACACCCCGTCATCCCAAGATGCATTTACACAACAAATTTGGAATTCCTATCTCAAAGATTATAGGAGATAAGCACCAGACTCAATGCAGTTTTCTAGAAACTAGGTCAGAGGTCAAGTTCAAGGTCGCAGTGACCCAATTATGGTACCCGACACTTCGTCATCCCAAGATGCATCCACACACCAAATTTGAGATTCCTACCTCAAATAATATAAGAGATATGCTCCGGACAAGATTATTCTAAAAACTAGGTCAGAGGTCAAGGTCAAGGTCACAGTGACCCGAAAATGGTACGCGACACTCCCCCATCCCAAGATGTATACACACACCAAATTTGGAATTCCTACCCCAAAGAATATAGGAGATATGGACCGGACACGAAAGCGGGACGGACACACGGACGGACGGACAGTGCGATTACTATATGCCTCCCAAAGTTCCTTTGGGGGCATAAAAAAATAGAAAAAGAATTAATATACCATTAAGGTTACACGCTGAGTTTCACACAATAAACTAAAAATGTAGACAGGAAATAATTGTTCGCCGCCTGGAGACGACCCCGTTCAAATCAATGTATTTTCAGATTTCTTGCAAAAATTATTGTCGCAGAACTATTGAAGCTACAATGATGGAAAAAGTATCAAATGAAAGCAAATTGATATACGCAATAAACGTTTTTATTGTATCTTCCTGGTGTCTGTTGCTTACGTATGATAGTCATTTAAACACAAAGACAAATTAAAATGTCATTTTTTTCGGTGACAGTATCGTTAGCGTCAAATAGAATCATGATATTTTAAAATTTACGCTTACTTTAAACGTGTTCTACTTGCGCGCCGAAAGTGTAATTTATTTAATATTTTATTGCATATTGCTATTTTCTATTGGCTTTTCATCCCTTAAGTTTTGTAATATTGCATCCATTAAATTTGTCATGGTAATTTATTGTATATTGCTACTGATAGCAACTGATTTCCTGCTGGTGCAACATTTTTAGCACGGTGGAGCAAACGAGAAAGCACTGCGGAAATCATGATAAGTACACCACGTATAGGCTAACTTTCTCAATCATCAGAACCGTCGCTTGGGTCATTTCCAGTGATCTGATAAGCAACTACTTTTTGGAGAAGAAAACGTCAACTTTTTAAGTCAACTCAACTGAGCATGGAATTTATCCTGCTCATAAATCTTAAAAATTGTTGGCATTTTAACATTTATAAGCAGGATTAATATATAAAATCTGAGAGTTTCTAAACAAGAAGACCTTTATGTTCAAGTTAACAATTTAGTTTATATGAGCACTTGAATTTCTATGTGCAGTTGAGTTAGGCGTGAAAAGTTTTATAACATTGAGGCCAGATTTTTCCAAATTTCTAAATTTCAAACGTCACTGTGCAAATTTGTGACCAATTTTATATGGAGAGTCTGTGATGATCTATAATTGTGCTTGCAAAATATTGGTGCGGCAAAATAGCATACTTTTCGATGGCTACGCCCATATCTACAGCTGCATTCATTTAGTGCATTTGATCAAAGAAAGGCTGACATGGCATAGCATACATGCATTTATACAAGGAATTATGGTAATCACTTATACATGTATGTTATAGAAACTGAAGAATACGCAGAAATTAAGAATTTTAGGCTTATGATTAAAATTCAACTATATAATGTTTAGTAGCGGTAAGCTATTCATGTTAGTTACATCTCAGGAGCTTGAAGTTCTGTCTTTATCACACCTCTATAGCCTCAAAACCAAAATCTCACAATGTGTTTTTGTGGCCATGTTCCTTGGCTGTACCAGTACTGGCCGGGTGGGTTTGTGCTTTTTGTGGTTCTATGTCCAGGAACTCTCGAAGGCTCAACCGGCAGTGGTTCAGGTTTTAAAGCGTCTCAGAAGACGGGCAACGACTTAAAGTCTCATCTGACAGACTGGGAGAAGCCGGGAATCGAACCTGCGACACTTGGTTTCTACATGACATAGGTTTATCCCCTACACCACGGCGGCTTCTCCGTCATTACGTAATGACATTATGAGATTTTCGGTTTTAGGGTTTAGAAGTGATATAAGGATCGAACTTCAAGCTCCTGTGGTTACGCCTGATGTCTAAAGGCGTCAAAAGTTCGCAACGTTGTGAATGACTCATCGTGACGTCACGCAAATTTAGCTATAAAATAAACGTCTTGCCGTCCAAAGTTCAAATTCCAATATCTTTTCTAATAGTTTGAATATGTTGATCAAACAAAAACGTGTTTACTCGTCATATAATGAACTTTTTAGAAATCATAAAATCCCAAAATGGCCAAATTTATCCCGAAGACCCATTTTCCCATGACGCGGCTCATATATATATATTTTTTTTTTTACTTCTCTTAATTGGGAAAAAACAAACATAGTATTGGGAAAAAAGGTGGTCATTTTCAATTGGGAATGGAGCCGAAATTCGGCCCCTAGAGAAAGTCAGAAACTCCCCTGCTGCTGCATAAGGATTTTTTTCCTCAGCAGACGTAAAAAACCCTATGAAATATAGCCAGCATGCAAACAGTTAATCTAATCTTACCTATAAAACAATCATATCCCTTATTCTTGAGAACTTGAAATATGTATTCTCTGCTGCACGGGGAAAACAACTGAAACATAAATGGACTCTTCCGTGAGAGAACAGTATTTATCACATAGTCAAATTTTGAAAAAATCAATGTCCTACTAACCAAATTTCACAAAAATTTATATTATTTCATTAACCCTTAAAGCGCCAATCACGACTGCAGCAGAAGACAAATTTTTGAGACATCTATCCCAATTTTTGACAAAAATATGGAATGATATTTCACGAGAATCGTCTGCCAGCAGACGATTCTCATGAAATATCATGCCTTATTTGTTATTTTTGAAAAGGCGGCAAAATTTGAAATTGTCGTCTGCTGCAAATTATAGGTGGCGCTTTAAGGGTTAAGCCTTATCACAAAAGTAGTCTGCTGCATTGGCAGTTGGGTATATTTTAGAAGGGACACTTTTAGAAAGGAGCTATAGTAAAATGACCAGTTTACAAAGAAATCTGTCTGATGAGAATTTAAGCCATGGCGGCATCTTCATATGAAGTATCTGTTGGTGGGATGAGATCACAGACTCACATAATTTTTCGGAGCCACAAATAGACCATGTTATATCCAAGTCCATGTTATAACAGGGTATACATATATAGGGACTGCACTGTGTTCATTTAAGAAATGAATTAGATTTTTTGATGGAATCATGAATACTTCGAGTCTCTTGCAAAGTTACGTGAAGCCCTTCATGTTAACTTTGCAAGAGACCCGCAGTAATCATGATTGCATGAACATTCTAAAATTGAATTTATTACTTACATCATTATAAATATCTAATATATAGAAATTATTTATAATATGGGAAATAAACAGTTTTGTATTTAATATGTAATCGTATTAACGGTTTTGTTTGAGTGTAAAACAGAAAAAAGGAACAACCATTGTGAACAAGGACAGCCAATGGAGCAAACAAGAAGCTTGCTTTGCATGTGCTACTCAGGTGTGGCTCCCTGTCAATCACAACAACAATTTTACTTCTGGAAACTGAATTCCATGTTCGAAGCGTATTGCAAGGGCAGGTGAGCTTGGCAGCTATCAATCAAATTTGTGTCATTCAATAGGCTATGAATGGTAGCATTCATTAAAGGTTTGCATCGAAAATGTAAATATAGTGACTATAAATATGAGAAAATCTGTCTTCGTGGGTGTATGATCAACAAAACACAGACCAGCCTGTGCATCTGTGTGGTCTGATCAGCACTTTTGTTATTCACTTATTGGAAAGTATTATATTGCTAGAAGCCAAATTTCATCATTATAGCTAATCTCTGTAGCTGAGGAGGCTGGTTTTTCTAAGAGCTGATCCAAAAGATCATGGCCCAAATACTAACTAGGTTATTATCCTCATACCCACTTATAGCCCATGGGTACGTGATATATTTCCCGTCATATCCAATTATTCCCAATAACTTAGGCCAAATTAAAAAAATAAGTGCTTCTGAAAATTTTAGGCACATTTTTTTCCTTGAAAAAATTATGATTTTATGCATTTTGAAAGGCAAAATGCCTTTCAAAATGTATGAAATTATATTTTGCCTTTCAAAATGCATGAAATTATATTTTTTCCAGAAAACCTGTAAAACCTGTTTCACCAGTAAATTTAGGTAGGGTCAGGTAAACCTAAACACAGGTATTTTTTTATATTTGACCTTAAAGCTGCATAGTCTGTAACTTTTGATTTTTTAATTTTAGAACTAATGTTTTTAGTTTTCAAGAACACAGTAAAAAAACTAAAATTCAGGTATACGTTTTACTAATTTCGTAAATCTTAACAAATTATCAGTATCAAAACAACAGCATTTATGTTAAAATTACCTGTCTATAATTATTGGAGGGACGCAAATAATTACCAACAAGAGAAAAACACACCTGTTTTATAAGATAATTCACTTTTCCGTGCAGGTTTCAGCTATTTTTACAAATGATTTAAAAACAAAATAAAAAAAATCGAAAAATGTTCATAGTTGCAGACTTAGTCTCTTTAATATACTCACAAAGTTATTATTGTCATACCCACTGACAGCCCATAGATGCATGATATATTTCCCATCATAACCAATTATTTCCAATGACTTAGGCCAAATAATAAAAATAAATGTTTCTAAATATTTTAGGCACAAATTTTTTTAAATCATTTTTTCCAGAAAACATGAAAAAAAACCCACTTAGGTTTCACCAGTAAATTTAGGTAGGGTCAGGTTACCACATGTATTTTAGCCTTAATACACTTACAAGATTATTATCGTCATAGCCACTGACAGCCCATGGATACATGATAAATTTCCCGTCATCATAATCAGACGGAGCACAAGTGTCAGTTTCAGGATCGTGTTCACTTCCAAAATTGTGACCTATAAATGTAAAACAATACAATATTTGATTCAAGGAAAGAAATGAATGCATAATCAAATGATTCGACAATATTATATTCAATAACAGGCAATGGAATCAATTTTGCTAAATTTTACAAAATAGTGCATTGTATGTGGTATAGCAATAATATTCAATATCTTCTTTCTGTTATCAATCAATTACAGTAAAATATACAGAGTTATTGCCCCTTTATATATAAAGTAAATGTATATGTTTCAATTATATTTACAAGACCTGTTTGACAAAATTTGATACTAACGTTTTTCTTATAAAGTCCTATGCTTATGCAATAGTGCAAAATGTAAACAAAACCCCTAAAATCTGATCAAATATTGGTCAACATGCATGGAAAAAGAAATGACTATATAACTTTTCTTGTGCATGTCATAACATGTTCATTTTTTAGTTGTGTCTTGTGGAGACGATGACTAAGGGTAGAACATATGTTTTCAAGATCCATAATCACTTAACCCTTAATGCGCCAATCGCAACAAAAGTCGTCTGCTTTTCTCGTCTGCTAAAATGTTTTAGAAGCCTCTATGGCAAACAGTGTGGACCCAGATCAGACTGCTCCCATAGGAGCAGTCTGTTCTGGGTCCATGGTGTTTGCTTCAATACTTAATTCTTCAGTAATGTTAGGCAACTATTTGCAGCAGACGACTTCAGCAGAAGACAAATTTTTTTAGATGCATTTTTTCTTGGTGCTATAAGGGTTAATGCAGGTCCAAAGTATTGCAGAATGCTCCGGTTGTTGAGGATTCATACTTTGGACCTGCACTAAAACGGGTTTCACTGTTAATTTATTCTTATATTTGTACTCCTTCTAATTGAATTTATAAACCCTTTCCTTGCTAGGGAGCGCAGTGGCTCAGTGGTAGAGTGCTTGGCTGGCTTGTTGATGGGACGTAAAGAATCAAATCAAACAAACAAACAAACTTTCCTTGCTAGGCCTTTCAAGGGCTACAAGCTCATCAAAAATACACAGAAGATCTAGCATATCATTAGAGCTGCATTATTATTGAATTCACTGTGAAAAAGAATAAAAAATGCTTAGCAAAGCCTCATATTTTATCTCTTCTTCTCAACTCTATGTATTTTTGATGAGCTTGTAGCCGTTAAAAACTGAAGGAGTCCTTTTACTGGTGTTAGATTCTATCACATGATGCTGAAATATCTTTTCATTGAATCACCTTGTCAAGATATTGTCATTTATGGGCGACATTATTATAGACGTCATTATATTAAGGGTCTTACACAAGTGATCATTTCATATGAAATTTATTAAACGAGCCTTTGGCGAGTTTAAAAAATTTAATATGAAATGATCACGAGTGTAAGATTCTATTTATCATATGACCTTTTAAATGTGATTTTATTGCCTTCAAAGTTAGATTATTTCAATGAGAATTTGCATTGTTGTAACGTGTAACAGATGTCGTCATGACATTACTTGTTCCCGATGAAAGCATTATGTAACACATGGTCATAACATTATATATGACATGACGTTATCCACTGAATAACAGTAATAATGTTTACTAAATATATAGAACACTAGTGTTATAACAATTTTAATACTATACAGCTATTTCATGCCTGTTTGTAGTATAGACAAAACTATTACACTGAGGTGCCGTGGACAACCTGATGCACTATTGCACGAGGCCGAGGGGTAATAGTTTGACTATACTACAAACAGGTATGAAATAACTGTTTTATTACCCAGCCCACTTGATGAAATACTTTGCAGCGTTTCTTGCATGGAGTTGCTGTAGACGTTGCGGTTTTGTTGTAACAGAAAATTTCACCAAATCCGCTCAATTTTGGTCTCAAAATGTTCTGCTCGTTCTAACAAAGAAAACAAGTACCTATACTTTATGTTTCTGACCATAAACAATGGAGTTATTGGAGTTTAAAGTTGCCAAACCATGCCTTTTTTTCACCATTGTTGCATAACGTCTCCTTTCATAAATGAACCGTATGCACATCGTTGTTGCGCATGTCGATAAGCGCCTTTGTGTTTTTAACAGAAAAGCGGGTAACCAGGCCATGGAATAGTGCCAGTCAATAGTCGAATTTATTGGCCGGTCAATAGTTCAGTGACTCATGACATAGCAAAAAATAAACAATTACTCTGTATAAAGACGGTTGGGTAATAAATAGCATTATACCACTCCAAGATGCAACATCATGTGATAAGACAGAGATAATGCTTATAAATTGCTATACAACTGTTTTGTCTCATGTTGTTCAGCATGGCGTAGATAAATAATTTATGCTGTGTACCTACCTAGCTCTGTTAAGTTCAACACAGGAATCATGAAAAAGAAACAAAGAAAAGTTTTAGCATTTGAATAACACAAGAAACAAGCAGTGGCTGAGGAGAAAACTGAAGCAGGATTCATACAGGCAAGTATGAGTAAATTCAAGGACTTTTCAAGGACTTCTAAAAGCCTCTCCAACAGTTTTCAAGGGCTACAATACTGATCTAAGTGTTAAAAATATAGCAAGAAGTGAGCGAAGCTCACATACCCCCGGCCGTAGCCATCAGAGGTTGTAACACTTTCAGAGAAAAGACAAAATTGTCAAAGATTTCATAATCCTAAATCAAGTAGTTTCTGAGAAAACTTTGATGAAAAATATCCATATGTGTTATATAAGAGTGACAGAAGGAAAAATTGAAAATTTGAAAAAAAGAAGGCAAAATGAGGATTAGCACCTTAGTTTTCATTTACACAATACACTTCTCCTACCTGAAAGTACACAAATAATTTCATAATCCTAAATCAAGAAGTTGCTGAGAAAACTCTGACAAAAAACGTCCATATGTGTTATATAGGAGTGACAGTAGGAAAAATTGAAAAAGAAGCCAAAATGAGCTTTAGCATCTTTATTTTCATTTACACAATACACTTAGCCTTCTTGAAGGTGTACACTAAATTTGAAAACACTGGCTCCAATAGGAGCCGAGAGATCTGCGACAGAAATTTTCATTGGAGAGAAAAAAAAATGAATAAATAAAGGGACTGATAAGCAATATGTGGCTGTTCTTTTGTAACACAATACAACTAATCACTATCAAGCTTTGTACCAAATTTCAGAATCCTAACTCAAGTAGTTGCTGAGAAATCTTTGACAGAAAAAATGTCTATATGTATTATATAAGAGTGAAAGAAGGAAAAAATGAAAATTTGAAAAAAGAAGGCAAAATGAGGATTAGCATCTTAATTTCCATTTACACAGTACACTTTGCCTTCCTGAAGGTGTACACAAAATTTGAAAACAATGGCTCCAATAGGAGCTGAGGAATCTGTGACAGAAATTTCCATTGGAGAGAAAGATAAATGAACAAATAAAGGGACTGATAAACAATATGTGGCTGTTCTTTTGTTACACAATACAACTCATCACTATCAAGCTTTGTACCAAATTTCAGAGTCCTAACTCAAGTGGTTGCTGAGAAATCTTTGACAGAAAAAATGTCCATATGTATTATATAAGAGAGAAAGAAGGAAAAAATGAAAATTTGAAAAAAAGAAGGCAAAATGAGGATTGGCATCTTAATTTCCATTTACACAGTACACTTTGCCATCCTGAAGATGTAAACAAAATTTGAAAACACTGGCTCCAATAGGAGCTGAGAAATCTGTGACAGAAATTTCCATTAGAGAGAAAGAAAAATGAACAAATAAAGGGACTGATAAACAATATGTGGCTGTTCTTTTGTTACACAATACAACTCATCACTATCAAGCTTTGTACCAAATTTCAGAATCCTAACCCAAGTAGTTGCTGAGAAATCTTTGCCGAAAAATTTTTCCATTGGAGAGAAAGAAAAATGAACAAATAAAGGGACTGATAAGAAATATGTGGCTGTTCTTTTGTTACACAATACAACTCTTCACTATGAAGCCTTGTACCAAATTTCAGAATCCTTACCCAAGTAGTTGCTGAGAAATCTTTGACGAAAAAAAAAGTTTACAGACAAACAGACAAACATAATTACAGAAAAGGCAAAAACTATATACCCCCTATATACTTCTTACCAGGGGTATAATTATCACTATCAAGCCTTGTACCAAATTTCAGAATCCTAACCCAAGTAGTTGCTGAGAAATCTTTGACGAAAAAAAAAGTTCACAGACAAACATAATTACAGAAAAGGCAAAAACTATATACCCCCTATATACTTCGTACCGGGGGTATAATTACAGACAAACATAATTACAGAAAAGGCAAAAACTATATACCCCCTATATACTTCGTACCGGGGGTATAATTATACTTCAGAAATGCTATTGGAGACATTAGTACTGGAAAATTAGTAAGAAATTGTTGTGCCTATATTCTGCACCAAATAATGGCACAACAATTTTCTACTGATTTTGGTCTCTATCAACAGTGCTTAGTCTTACAGAAAATAGCAGAATTCAAGGACTTTTCAAAGCTTTTGAGTGATTTTCCAGTACTTTTCAAGGCAGATTTAACTTCAAGAAAGCCCTCTAAATTCAAGTACTTTTCAAACCTGTGCGAACCCTGTGATGTCCCCCCACCATTTACACAATTTCAAATTTAGCTGTGACCTTGATAGATTGGGTCAAGGTCACCAAACCTAAACAAGTCTTAATTCTTGACAAGTCATAATGACGATTAAACACATTCTAATAATCCAGTCCGTTGTTGGTTGTTTATATTCTGTTTTTCTTCTGAAACCTTTGAAGTCTACATTCTGCAAATGTGGTAAGGATCTATCCCATGGTTCATCAGATATCATGCACACACCAAATTCAAAATCCATACTTTTATATTAAACAGCAATATTTGATATTAAAATTTCCACAGTTAAATCTCGTTTATTCAAGGTCCTGAGAACCAGAGTTTTATTTTGAAGTACAGTAAACATGTGTAAAACGGCCATTCAAAAATAGACAAAACAAAGACAAATGGTAGCTGAATGAAGGTTGAAAGTATTGCAGAATGCCCCTTACTTTTGACCTGCATTAAGCAATAATTGGTCATAACCCAACAGTTTTTTGTTTGATTTGATTCTTTACGTCCCATCAACAATCTTTTAGTTAAACAGGGACGGGTTCTGAGGCTCGAACCCGCGGCCCAACAGTTACATTCGAAATAGTGACAAGACCAAATGTATAGTGTGATTCACAAAAGTTGGCAGTGATTTACCGGTATACATGAAAAGTGCATTGATGAAAACAGGAGGCACAGGTATATTTAAATATCTCATTAATATTATTATAATTATTAATGTGCTTGAAAAGTATTTGATATAGAGCTGAGCAGTTATAGTACTCAGGGTCCGAGGTTCGAATCCGAGCAAGACACCATTTTTTCTGGATTTTTTCCTTTTAGTTTCATATCATATTTGTCCTTTTGTTCCTATTTCTGACTTGAATTTTTTTTACAATTTCTAAATACCAAAAACGTTTAACATAAAAGATATACATTAAAGGAAGAAACTGACAGATTAATATGCTATATGTGCTTGTTGTAACATTTAGTTGGGTAGTTAGGTTGTTTTTATCAGATTGCCAGTCAGTTATTCTATCACACTGTTTCTGGACAGGCTTCTTATGAAAGGTTTCTTACACTTAGTGTACTTATATTTTCACCAGTACACATGTAACTGGCGGTAGGGATATACTTTCACAACAAAAGGTTATGGCCCCACCAGAGATCATACTCACTTCCCCATTTTAGAAGTCCAGAAAAGTCAAATTACTAAACCGACTCGCTACAAACCAATTACTATATGAAGTTTTCAGCTCGAATGCTGGAATATGTGGTTATTTCAGTGATCTTAATGGAATTGGACTAAGTTTAAAGAAAAGTGTTAAAGTTAAAAGTAAAGCGCTGCTTTTATACTTATCTATTGATCTACTGCTACTGACTCGCTCTGTTTGGAACATCATTGTACCAGGCAGTCATAAAATCAAAAAAAAAATCCAGATTTCAAGACACCTTCGTTACAACCATACTAAAGCTAAAGACCTTACTAATTCGCCGAGTTCTCGACTGCGCTATTGTGGATTGTATACCTTATATCTTTTTCAAAGGTACACTTACCAAACTACCTGCAATTTACAGTAACTTTTCAGCTCCTGTTTTGAACAATAAACTTGCCATTGCTAACGGTAAAAGACTACCAAACTATAATAAAAGTCTTACCATGTGCCGTTACTAGTTGAGCTTGTAAAGCTAAGATTCTGTGCCCTCCTGCATTTTGTGATGAACTCCATCCTGTGTTTAGACTCAGCCTAACCTTTGGGTACTTAGAATATACTGCAACAATTAAAAAAAAACATTAATGCTAATAGTAAAACAATAAAACATGTCTTAAGTGACCACTGAAAAGAAGACCAAATTAAGTTTTCGAGACTGATTATCGCTTGATGCAGGTCAAAAGTAGGGAGCATTCTGCAATACTTTTAACCAGCATTGTTATATACCTTATGAGTGTTTAGTATAGAAACTTGACGTGTTTCAATCGCTGACAGTTGTACTTTCATCTAAATTTAACGTGTCGCAATGCGACAAATCACTGTGCGCGGGCTTCAATCCCATTACAACATGGCAGCAGAGGGCTGCAACGCCGTTACAGCCCGCTCAAGGACATCGTCTGCAAGTTAAGATATATAGTCGCTAATGTTTTATGGAGAAATGACCAAACTATTTCAATAAGCATAAAATACGCTCCTTTATCATATCGGACAGGCGGCAATCGAAAACGCTCTGAACAATCGATGAACGCGGATCACAGATCGCTGGAAACAGTGTTCTCGATTGCCATTTGTCGCCAGTCTGGCGACAAACGGCAGTCGAAAGCTCTGTTTCTAGCGATCTTGGATCCACGTTCGTCGATAGTATTAACGTTTTCGATTGCCTCCTATCTGAAGTGTTTATTTGATATAGGCCTACTGAATATGTAGCCAAAACAATCTGAAACAAGGGCTTCTAGGAATAATTTACAGTCTGGCGCCAAACGGCAATCAAAAACTCTGTTTCTAGCGATATTAGATCTACGTTCGTCGATAGTATAATCGTTTTCGATTGCCGCCTATGTGAAGTGTTTATTGAATATAGGCCTACTGAATACATAGCCAAAACCATCCGAACAAGGGCTACTAGGAATAATTTACATTTTTCATGTTCTTGTCGAAAAAAAAATGTTTCCATACCGGATATGCGGCAGTCGAAAACTCTTGATGAGCAATCTATGAACGCGGGTCCGAAATCGATATAACCAGTGTTTTCGATTGCCAATTGTCGCCAGTCGGTCAACTAATGGAAAACTCTGTTTTTTACTATTTTTACTATTTTTGGTCTACGTTCGTCGACGTTTTCGATTGCCGTCTATCCGGTGTGAATTCGATGTACGTTTCATGATGTTACGGTGGACATTTTTTGCATACAATTGAATGAAATTATTTGGGACTGCTTGTGCTTGAATGGAAGGTATATAACAATGACGATATAACATTCTTTTCCATATATTAACGTTTTCCAAGCCCTCGTGTGATAATGTGTTGCAGCCCTCACCGCTTCGCGGTTCGGGCTGCAACACATTATCATACTCGGGCTTGGCAAACGTTAATATACGGAAAAGAATGTTTTATCCTCTTATTACACTACCACATGAGTTTAAGACCTTTGTTTCGTCTATTTTTGAGTGGCTGCTTAAGCCAGGTTTCACTGTAATAGGAGCAGCACATGAGATTTTAACCCTTTGTATATAAACGGATTCTTCCTTCTGGTTTGATACAATGAACTTGGGATAGTCCATTTACCCAGGAGACATATGACCAGAGTTGAAAAAATGTGGGGAAAAGTTTCAAAATCAGTGTTTGTTTTAGTGTCAAAAAGCCTGTCAACATCAATTTGATAGCAACACTCTCAGCTGTTAAAATAACAATCTGCATCCTGCATTGTGACAAGGATTTTTACGAATATGCACCAGAAAGCTTGATTAAAGTTTAGCCAGCAATAACTTTTTTTCTTAAAATGTTGTCTGCATTTCAAGTCTGCTGCATACATTCAAATGCACTTCAGACAAGATTTGTTCATGGAGAATTCTTTTCATGGAAGACAATGTTACGAGGGGGTGCAGTCTTATCTGGGTCCTTATTGTTTGCAATATAAGCTACATAAGAACATCAACAGACTAGGGAAGCAAACGATAAATGGATAATGGTTCATTAGAAAAAAAGTAAAATTATAATCTGACACCCCTAGATATGTACATTGTACATATCTAGGCACCCCTAGATATGTACATTGTACATATCTAGGGGTGTCAGATTATAATTTTTAAAAAAAATATTATTTTACTGAAGATCTTTTTTTACCATAACAAACAGTGTAGACACTGATGCAATGCCGCATTATGCGACATTTCACCTGGATCTTTAATGTTTCAGGTCTTCAGTTAAGAGTGCATACCGAAAAGCGTATTTTTCTTATCTCTCGACCAAAACATACGTTGCGGGTACTCAAAAGAACTGTCTAAATGAGACGGTTCTTTTGAGCATCCAAAACATATAATTAAACTAATGGGTAAGAAAAAATTTGCAATTTTACCACAAAAAATTTCATTTATCTATACCTATGATGTTTATATTAGTACCTGTTTAGAGGTTTCCTGTATATACAAAGAGTTAAATGCTAGCAGATGTGAGTTGGGTAGTTTGGTTTAATCCTTTATTCCATAGGCTATTTTTAGATCATGACATCATTTTTTATTATTTGACAACCTTGAAAATTTTCAACAAAAATTTAAGTAAAGTTAGAATATTTTTGAAAAAATTATGGAAAATGGAGCATTCACTCCTTGGAGCAAATGCTCGATTTTCCATAATATTTTCGAATACATAGTATTTCAAAGGCATCAAAAGGCGTTATCATGGAGTAAAGGGTTAAAAGTTGATAGTTATATCAGCTAGCACATGAGAATTTTAGTAGTTATTGCACATGTTTGTGTTTTTTGTTTAGTTTTTGGTTTAACGTCCCAGTCAACAGCTATGGTCATGTCAGACGGTCATGTAGAACTTTCAAACTATCTTTTCAATCTGTTAATACGTAATCTTTCAAGCATCTGGTTATGCATGTAATTACCTGTTTTGAATAAAATGACTTACCACAGCTCAGAGCTAAAACTCACTTGTTTTGTCGAGCAAGAAACAGATAAATTTGACTTGTCATTATCCAGTTTTCACTTGCAAATACAAGCTGATGTGTGGACTTTTCGAGCCCAGATATACCAACAAGGTTCCTTTATCACTTTTCTAGCAACTCATGACAAGTGTCATTAGCTCTTTCATCTGCTTATGCACTTTCAAGTCGGTAGCCTACAGGGAATTTTCTGCCCATCTCTAGGGGCCGAATCTTGGCCCCATTCACAATCGAAAATAGCCATCTTTTTCCCCAATACCATGTCCGTTTTTCCAAAATAAAAAAAAGTAAAAAAAAAATATTTTTTTTTTACTTTTTTAGAGACCACTACTACTTATGAGAAACAATGACCCATATCAGAATATACTTAAACACTTGTGCTTAAGTGGTATGCTTGGCATAATACAGTCTAAAATAACTTGATTTTGAGGATATATTTTGCTACCCTTATTATGATCTATGTTGTTAATTTCTCCCAAGTTTGATGTTAATTCAATCATTGTTCCTAATTTTGGCCAGGGGCATTTTCCCAAAATTTCTGGAAAAAGCTTTGTCCTATATATATTGCAAACAAACATTGTTTTTTTTAGTTTTGACTTGATTCTAAACACTATCAAGTTTAGTGTCTCTGAGAATGCCTCAACTTTTCATGAGATTTAATGATTTTTCTCATATGATGTGATTTAAAGCCATGTATTAAAATCGATAATACACTAGTTAATTACACAAAATGTATATATATAGTAACATTATGATGGCCATAACAGTGTCACATATATTTGGCAAAATCTTAGTGTTTTCATGCCTAAAAAAACACAATTTACTGTATTCAAAGTACCGATGTTGAATCATTGTAAACAAATACCGGCGAGTTTACCTTGTTTTTTTGGCATACTGGTAGTCTCAGTTTACCGTTAAAATGAACCGCCTACCACAGAATACTGCATGTGCATGTGGTAGTGAATACATCAACTTTACCTGTTTATAAGAAATATAGTATCGCCTCATTACTATGCATCTTTGAAACATCAGTAGTTTTAGTATCATCATTCTAAAATAGAATCTTAACATTTGTTCTCATGTTTACTGAATATATTATAATCATTACAGGGAGTGCATTGGCTCAGTGGTAGAGTGCTTGACTCGAGACTGAGAGGCCGTGGGTTCGAGCCTCACCGGCGTTGTGGTCCTTGAGCAAGACACATTTATCCTTGCTTAGTACTCGTTCAACCCAGGAAGACCCGTCCCTGTTTAACTGAAAGATTGTTAATGGGACGTAAAGAATTAAATCAAAGAAACAAAATAATCGTTACTAAAAAGTGAATAATGTTTGGCAGATATCTCTCCTTAACTTGTTCAATAAATTCAACAATACATGATCGCTCATAGGAGATGCTCTATGTTTCTAAAGCAATGTACTAACACTAGGGTGAACAAAGTCCGCCAACAGCACTGTGCCGCTCTGAGGCAATATACGTTAGTCCAAGTACACTGTTGTCAAACTGTCTATAGGTGAATACAGTAAAACCTGTCTTAAGCCGCCACTCAAAACTTGACAAAACAAAGTTTGTAAAGACAAATGGTAGCTTAATGAAGGTCAAAAGTGTTGCAGAATGCTCTCTTGGAGCATTCTGCAATACTTTTGACCTGCATTAAGCGATAATCGGTCTTGAAAACCAATTTTTGGTCTTCTTTTTGAGTGTCCGCTTAAGACAGGTGTACTGAAGATGTATACTCACACGGTGAACAAAGTCCACCAACAGCACTGTGGCGCTCCGAGGCAATATACGCCAGACCAAGTACACCATTGTCAAACTGTCTATAGGTGAAAAGATGTATACTCACATGGTGAACAAAGTCCGCCAACAGCACTGTGTCGCTCTTAGACAATATATGCCAGTCCAAGTGCACCATTGTCAAATTGTCTATAGGTGAATACAGTAAAAACTGTCTTAAGCGGCCACTCAAAAATTGACAAAACAAAGTTCGTAAAGACAAATGGTAGCTTAATGAAGGTCGAAAGTGTTGCAGATTGCTCTCTTTGAGCATTCTGCAATACTTTTGACCTGCATTAAGCGATAATCGGTCTTGAAAACCAATTTTTGGTCTTCTTTTTGAGTGTCCACTTAAGACAGGTTTACTGAAGATGTATACTCACAGGGTGAACAAAGTCCGCCAACAGCACTGTGCCGCTCCGAGGCAATATACGCCAGTCCAAGTACACCATTGTCAAATTGTCTGTAGGTGAATACAGTAAAACCTGTCTTAAGCAACCACTCAAAAATAGACAAAACAAAGGTTGTAAAGACAAATGGTAGCTTAATGAAGGTCGAAAGTGTTGCAGAATGCTCCCTTGGAGCATTCTGCAATACTTTTTGACCTGCATTAAGCTATAATAGGTCTTGAAAACCAATTTTTGGTCTTCTTTTTGAGAGTCCGCTTAAGACAGGTTTACTGAAGATGTATACTCACAGGGTGAACAAAGTCCGCCAACAGCACTGTGCCGCTCAGAGGCAATATACGCTAGTCCAAGTACACCATTGTCAAATTGTCTGTAGGTGAATAGATGAGCTAGGCAGAACTTCTTCAAATATCTGTCAGAACTGAATGCCTACAATAGATATATTAACTCTTTGCCTTTCGTTTCCAGAATTTAAGTGACCCCCGAAATTCTTTTTTTAAACAGCTTTAAATTGAACCTAGAAGCACGGCACTTAGCATGTGGATTTAAATGCACACCGCGTAACTAAAACTTATTTTTGGGAGACGCACTTATTTGTAAATAAGGCCCAATTCCCCTGTACAAAAGAATAACTTAGTTGTTTTTCCCTATGAATATACCCATGTGTACCCCTATAGATACACGTGGTATATTTGCATTGCTATGATGATACATACTTGCCTACAGGAATATCTATATCCGGTGATTCAACGAAAATCTATTCAACACACGCACACGCTCACACTCACACACACACACATACACACACACACTCACTCACACTCACACTTGTAAAAGTCTATATGGGTCCTAGACCGTGCCGTATTGAAAGCAGGCAAATATAAGGCTTAAGCATGAAACCTGCATGTACAAGTAGCACCTTCCATTTCAATTCATTGACTCTTTTTGCCTACGAGGTAATTTGCCATGGTTTTGTCGTCTGCTGATTTTTTTTTCAAAATCAGTTTTTTGTTGTTGTTGTCTTTTCTATTTTTTGGGGGTAATCTCAGTAGAGTGTCAAGCAGTTTGGATCCAGATCATGTCCGTCGGGTCTGATCTGGGTCTAAATTGTTTGCAAAGGTTATCAGCAGACGACACTAGTAAGTAAAGAGTTTATGACGACAATTCAAGCAAATTAGAGAGTTGACCAGAAATAGCGTATCAGGGATATACATTAAACTTCAAAGCATCAAATATTTGCCTGCTTAAGATATTTCGCTGATAAACTTTATCAGCAGCCAAAGCCAAGTTCAGGCTAAAATGTTGGGCATTATCTGGATCCATACTGTTTCAAAACCTACTTGTATTCCTGAAAGACATAATTTTAGAAAATAATTATCCCGAAAGAAAATTCAGCAGAGGACAAGAAAAACCGAGCATTTAAGGTTTAGACAATACTATTACTTGAATCGCTTTTAACACAGGCCATTTCAATGCATCGGTTTAAGATGTACAGTGAAGTTTATAAATCAGTATAAGCAGTGAATCAGAGCCTAATGCGCGAAGATTGGTCCAGTTAAGCAATTTTAGCGTGAAGGTGCGACTGTCTTCATCAGTTTAAACACGTGTTTTGGGTTCTCAAAAGAACCGTATCATCGAGACGGTTGTTTTGAGTACACACCAAATATTTTTTGCAAATGTTTTTTGGTTGACAAATATGAAAAATAATTTTCTGTTACGCACTCTTATCTGTAGGACTGACGAATTACCTCCACTGACCCGTATAAGCCATGTTTTATTTATATCGTTAGGTTCACTTGGGGACTAATTCAAAGAGGAGCGACAAAAACACACTTAAATTCCAATATCCCAGCCTTTACAAAAACTCACATTTATGTGGAAAAAAATAATTCAATTACGCGGTCTATATCTAAATTCATTTCTCTAATTTATTTTTAAATTAAAACCACCATTAAAGAATAATTAGCAAACAACGGGGGTCACTTAAGTTCTGGAAACACTATAGTGTCGTCTGCTTATCACCTCAGCAAACAGTTTGGACCCAGATCAGGCCCAACAGAATGTTGGGCCTGATCTGGATCCAAACTGTTTGACATTCTAATGGTATTCCTGAAAGAATTTTTCTAAGAAGTTGACTTTGAAAAATATCTGCAGATGACAAAAAAAAACATGCAAAATTACCTCAGCAAACAGTTTGGACCCAGATCAGGCCCGACATTTTGTTGAGCCTGATCTGGATCTAAACTGTTTGACACTCTAGTGGTATTCCTGAAAGAATTTATAGAAGAAGTTGATTTTGAAAAAATCTGCAGACAACAAAAAAACATGGAAAATTACCCAGTATTTAAAGAGTTAAGTAACTATAAATAGCTCACAACCTATTTAGCATTTTATGCTACTGAAACACACATGATAAACTGTCAATAACCCATAAAGCGCCACCTATAATTTGCAGCAGACGACAATTCAAATTTTGCCTTTTTCAAAAACAACAAATTAGGCATGATATTTCATGAGAAAAGTCTGCTGGCAGACGATTCTCATGAAATATCATACATTATTTTTGTTGAAAACTAGGAAAGATGTCGCAAAATTTGTCGTCTGCTGCAGTCGTGACTGGCATTTTAAGGATTAACATAACATTATTGCATAAAAAGCAGTGTCGCATGCTATTAACAGCCATGTTTTAACCAGCAAAAACCAATGTATTAATCTGGCAATTTATGTGCTGTTGATGCACGGCTTTTGTACTTTAAATATATGCAATCTAGGCCATCACAAAAATTGACAACATCAACAGTAGCATGCTTAGAAATGAACGTGATTAAGCAAAGTTAGGATTACGTAAGTCTTTGCTTTGTAACAGGCTTTTTCAAAACCTACGAATCCTTCATACTTTTGCAAGCCATTATAGTAATACAAAAATGAAATTTTCAAAGCGTTTTTCCAAAGTTTTCAAGTGACAAAATGACTTTATGCAATAATAACGATCAAACATGGTTTTCTGATACACTTACATCTGCTAGACCCCTCGGGGGTCGTTAAAAACCTTGCCTTTCAGGCTCAGGTTTCAACACCACCCTCGGGGTCCAGCAGATGTTAATGCATAAAAAAACATGCTTGATTCCTATATTGGCAGTCTTTTATTGCCATCCAGGTGGATACCAAACTACATTACTACATGGGTATTTCACTGAAAAAATCCTATCTAGGGCATGTACTGGCATGTTGTCTTCTGAAAATGATGATTTCAAATTCTTAAAAACTGTGAAAAACATAAAAAGCATGTGCATCTCGTGCAACATAATTACAGGGCTCGTGGAACTGTTGTATCTCTCCAAAATAGTCTGTCGTTGACGAGAAAGATAATTGTAAAAGTAGCCATAGAGCTGTTTTATATATTTTCTAAAATATTGAAATTTAAGTACTGGTAACTTTTCACTGACGCTGAGTATAATTACATGTTTGATCATCGGGAATGAAGTTAAATCCCTATTTTTATAAGCAATATGTATCATCTCAATTTTATTTCTGGTCTTGGTTTGATTATTTTCATTTGAAATCTTTTGATACAAGAATAGCTGTGGTACATGGTGAATAGTTGTTTATGGGTCAGGATTTCCAATGCAAACCAACAAGGTAATTTACAGGAAAGCTACTTTGAGGAAAACTATCAAAGTAAGGGTGCAAAGATCAGGAATCGATACAATCAAATACCACATCTGACCCAGGATACCAATGGGAAAAAGACAAACTCACAGTTAGACGCCACAAACGAGAGCCAAGAGGTCAGCCCTTTCCCAGCAGGTGACCACAAGGCACATATAAACAGACGCGCAAAAAGGCATAGCATCCACAAGACAGAAAAACATAAAAGATCCACAAAAGAAGAACCGCCTTGGAACGGTCAGTAAATATTTTACTGGAGGGCTTAAACCAGTTTCATACCATATCAATTTCCAACATATCTATCTGCCAATCATTATTAAAATACCTGTCATTAAATGGCAAATTGAGTATATTTACATGATAGCAATGTCACCCAATTTTATTTCATTTACTACCTAATTGCTAACATGGTCCCAAGGTTATAAAACTTTTTTCATGCTCAAATCAACTGACCATGAAATTTATTACGCTCATAAATGTTAAAATGTCAACAATATTGTTGGCATTTTAACATTTATTAGCCTACATGTTAAAATGCCAATAATTGTTGGCATTTTTAACATTTATAAGCAATACAAATACAACATCGGACAGTTTTAAAGCAATGAGTTCTATTTTTGCTTCACTGTATTTTTTATGAGCAGTTGAAATTTCATGCTCAATTTAGTTGAACATGAAAAAAAGTTTTATTAACTTGGGACCGGCTACCTGCACTGTTGTAAAAGCAGGCCTTTAGTTAAGAGTGCGTAACAGAAAAACACTTTTCTTATTTCTCAACCGAAACATATGTTGTTGGTACTCAAATGAACC
This sequence comes from Loripinus fragilis, assembly GCA_964019695.1. NCBI lineage: Eukaryota > Metazoa > Mollusca > Bivalvia > Lucinida > Lucinidae > Loripinus > Loripinus fragilis. The sequence goes on from OZ026531.1 coordinate 50,930,790, forward strand.
ATCTCAATGAGACGGTTTTTTTGAGCACACAATACATATGCTAAAAATTATGGGTAAGAAAATATTAGTAATCTAATGCTGAAATTTTTTGTTTATCTAAACCTGTTAAAAAAGCTAAAACTTACTTCGAGAAGGTTCTTTGTCTCCCATTTATCGGTATACACATTATAATGGGTCCTTCCTTGTAGTGTCACATGATCGGGGGTTGACTCATTATGGATCCTCAACTGAAAACACACACATTCGACACTTTACAACATTTTTCAATGTTTAAAGATAACCAATATGACATTTGCTTGTTTGTTTGATTTGATTCTGTCCCATCAACAATTTTTCAGTTATGTAGAGATGGTCTTCCTGGGTTGAACCAGTACTAAGCTAGGATTAATGTGTCTTGCTCAAGGACACAACGTGGTGACCCCAGTGAGGCCCGAACCTGCGGCCTCTCTCTCTTGAGTCAAGCACTCTATCACTGAGCCACTGCGCTCCCTCCAATATGACATATTTCAGGCCTCCAGATAAGAGTGTATCATCAAAAAAAACACTTTTGCTTATTCTCAACCAAACTAGGGAAAAGAGCCCTGAGCAACATGTTTGTCCTTGGCCGATGCTCCTACTGTATATAAAACTCGATTTTGACCTCTAGCCCCACTCTGGGGCATTGAACTCTAAAGGTCCAAAGTCACAGGGCGAATGTCAAGCCATAATAGGGTCCAACCCCTTATTAAATTACAAATGATTCCATAATGGCAAAGCTGCAGAAAAAATCTAGATGTCCTAAATTTTGACCTCTAGCCCCACCCTGGGGCATTGAACCCTAAGATTTGAATTTGGGGTAATGCATTTCAACCATCAAAATAGGGGATTTGTTTGTTTGATTCTTTATGTCCCATCAAAAATCTTTCAGTTAAACAGGGACAGGTCTTCCTGGGTTGAACCAGTACTAAGCTAGGATAAATGTGTCTTGCTCAAGGACCACAACGCACTGACGCCGGTGAGGCTCAAACCCGCAGCCCCTCGGTCTCAGGTCAAGCATTCTACCACTGAGCCACTGTGCTCCCTCAAAATAGGGGAATCTTTATACAGCCAGGGGAAACTTTATACAGCCATTTAAAATGGATTAAAAACCATATAAGAAATAAGCAGTATAAAGCTGTAAAATATTTATTGCTTTAATTGCCCTCCAAAAAACTCTGAAAATTTGCATAAAAACGTGATTCACATTTTTATGCAAATTTTCATACATCTGTTACTTCGCTATTTTTGTACGATTATCATGAAATGTTCACCAAAAAGTAGAACTAAGAAATTGGAAATGATATACACCATTTTGAGAAGTTTGGGAAGTTTTTGCTATTTTTTTTAATTGGGAAGGGGCCAATATTCGGCCTCAAATCAGGCCTAGGAAATCCCTGAAGATAGGTTTTCCAGTAAAAGGGTACTCATGCTCCTACCTCTCCAATTTCAAAGCCAACATTAATCATTCCACCTCCTTGGCCATCAAACTGGGTCTTCCTGTATATGGTGTTCACATACTGTATCACATGAATCTATAAATAGAACAAGATTTCAAAGTGATCTATAAATAGAATAAGAACTGGGTCCTCCTGTATATGGTGTTCACATACTGTATCCGTAAATCTGTTAATAGAGTAAGATTTTGAATTAATCTAGGTTTAAAATAAGATTTATAATTGATGTATAAATAGAATAAGATTTCAAATTAATCTATAAATAGAATAAGAACTGGATATTCCTGTATATTGTGTTCACATACTGTATATATAAATAGAACAAGATTTCAAATAATCTATAAATAGAATAAGATCTGGGTCTACCTGTATATGGTGTTCACATACGGTATCATGAATCTATAGAGTAAGATTTCAAATTAATCTATAAATAGAATAAGAACTGGGTATTTCTGTATATGGTATTTCCATAGTATATCACATGAATCTATACAAAGAATAAGATTTCAAATTAATCTATGATTAGAATAAAATTTATTATTGATCTATAATTATAATAAGATTTCAAATTAATCTATAAATAGAATAAGAACTGGATCTTCCTGTATATTGTGTTCACATTCTGTATCAATAAACAGAACAAGATTTCAAATAATCTTTAAATTGTTTTTTTTGTTTGTTTGATTTGATTCTTTACGTCCCATCAACAATATTTCAGTTAAACAGGGAGGGGTCTTCCTGGGTTGAACCAGTACTAAGCTAGGATAAATGTGTCTTGCTCAAGGACCACAAAGCAGTGATGCCGGTGAGGCTCGAATCCCCGGCCCCTCGGTCTGGAGTCAAGCACTCTACAACTGAGCCACTGTGCTCCCATCTTTAAATAGAATAAGAACTGGATCTTCCTGGATATTGTGTTCACATACTGTATTTATAAATAGAACAAGATTTCAAATAATCTATAAATAGAATAAGAACTGGATATTCCTGTATTGTGTTCACAACTGTATCTATAAATAGAACAAGAATTCAAATAATCTTTAAATAGAATAAGAACTGGTTCTTCCTGTATATGGTGTTCACATACTGTGTCACATGAATCTATAAATAGGACATAAATCCCATAATTTTTAAAATATTCAATCTATGGTCCATTGAGTAGAGCAATTTTCAGCCAAAATTACATTAAATGCCTAATATATTTTTTCATGCAATACTGTTTAATACATTTTCCACTTAGATTTTCATTAAAAAAGAGTCTATTTTTTTTGTTTCCTTTGAGATTCAAAATTAGTTCTTGGCAAATTACTCTGTGTAATATATTTGTCAGCATTATTGCAATTAAAGGAGCACCCTTGATTGATGCTATTAAGCCCCTAATCAAAGAAAATGAGTCCCATGGACAGTAAACAATCATTATTGAGCGCAAAACCCGACTCACCAGGCCCTACAATAAGAGTGCCTGATTAAAATATTTTTCTTATTCTCATACAAATTCTTATCAGTACCCACAACATACGTTGTTTTTCTTACTTCTCAAACAAAACATGTTGTGGGTACTCAAAAGTACCGTCTCAATGAGACGGTTCTTTTGAGCACCCAAAACACATGTTTAAATGAATGAGTAAGAAAATATTAACATTTTTATGCTAATTTTTTTTTGTTTATCTTGGCCCATGACTCACCATATAAGAAGCAGTCTGTGAGGCTGATGACCCTCAGGTTCTTTTGAGCACCCAAAACACATGTTAAAATTGATTGGTAAGAAAATATTAACAATTTTATGCTCATTTTTATTGGTTTATCTTGGCCCATAACTCACCATATAAGAAGCAGTCTGCGAGGCTGATGACCCTCCCATATTTTGAAAGAACCTATAGTCAGCCACTACCATCATCTGACATGTGGTCCGAGGTCCCAGGTACTGCGAGGTAGATTGCCGTTTCTCCCGAGATCTTTCTGAAAGAGATACATGTACATTCGAGGTTTGTCCGTAAAGTCTGTGGGCATGTCTTTTTTGTTGTTGATTTGATTCTTTATGTCCCATTAACAATCTTTCAGTTATAAAGGGATTGGTCTTCCTCATTTGAACCAATTCTAAGCTAGGATTAATGTTCTTGCTCAAAGGCACAACACAGTGGCGCTGATGAGGCTTGAACCTGCTGCCTTTCGGTCTCGAGTCAAGCACTCTACCACTTAGCCACTGTGCTCCCTCGTGGGCATGTCTGATTACGGCCTTAAAAGTGCCTGATTTCAATTCTGTTATTTATATGTCTTTAAAGTGACATAATAATTTGAGTTAAACAATGTACATAATAGATGAAAAATATGTTATCTTGTGCTCATTTGTTGACATGTACCCCCTAGTATGCGACGCAGGTATCAAAATTCACATTGTTAAATATTACTAGTCATGACACGATTCTAAATATGGAGTGAACGGGATGCCCCATGTTTTTAACTTTGTTTCACTGACACAGGTGAATGCATAGATAATGTACTGAAAATAATGAGTTATGTGAAGCGTTTTGCTAATTTCGTAAGCTTGTTACAGAAAAAGATGTCGATTTGATAGAGATATTAAAGGTAAATTTAGTGTCAGCAAAAGTGGGCCACCCATAGAATTGTGTGTTTTTAATTCAAACTATACCTCTAAATGCATTGAGATTGATGTCAAGTGTTTTTTTATAAACTTATAGTTTGGCGCTGTGTAATTGGTTTAAGCCTTCCAGTAGAATATTTTTACTGACCGTTCTAAGGTGGTACTTCCGGGGGTACTTCTTTTGCAGGTAATTTGTGTTTTTTGTATCTTGTGTTTCTCATGCTCTCCCATCTGTACATTGCAGCCTTGTGGTCACCTGCTGGGAAAGGGCTGACCTCTTGGCTCTTGTTGGTGATATTTATTGTTTTGTTTGATTTAATTCTTTACATCCACTCAACAATCTTTCAGTTATGCGGGACGGGTCTTCCTGGGTTGAACCAGTACTAAGCTAGGATAAATGTGTCTTGCTCAAGGACCACAACGCAGTGACGCCGGTGAGGCTCGAACCCGCGGCCCTTCGGTCTCGAGTCAAGCACTCTACCACTGAGCCACTGCGCTCCCATGATATTTATTGTATTTTTGTTACTTTACCATGTTGTATCCTGGGTTAGGTGTGGTACTTGATTGTATTGTTTCTTGATCTTTGCCGTCTTTCATACTTTGTCATTTTAACCATTGTTAGACTTACTGTGTGTGTCTAATGATATTCTGCCATGCAATTCATCATCACTGTCCAAACCCTCACGTATTCCACAGGTACTTTTTCTGAAATAAAATTGGTGGTTAACTTTTATTCTTAACATATTTAATGTGTATACATGCAGTGTTCTGTCGTGGAACTACGCGAATTTGTTATCTTTTATAATGATTAACTCTTTGTGCATTGGTAATAGCTACAAGTCTCGTATATTTTGACTACAAAGCCTTTTTAAATAAACTAAATAATATCGCTAATGAAACACAGAGTTAAGGGACTTTGATGTCTTCTGACGTTACGTCATATGACGAGGTCCTTCAGAATTATATTTACGTTAGTAACTAGGGAAATTGTACAAGAACACGCAACATGTAACAGATAAGAATAAGCGTCTATTTAAAGTGGCACCTTATAAATATGGAAAACTTGTGTGTGTCTATGATACTTCGCCACATTAATTGGCGCCGAAACCCGGGAACTTTTAGAGAGGGAACACACAAGACCCAGTAAGATGTCAATTAGATACTGGAAAGAAAACAGGATCAGATACAGAAACCTAATCGTGAAGGAGATTGTGAAGTGCAAGGAATTGATTGGAGATACTGAGCATGAACACTCTCCAACTTACATTCTCTGGAAGAAGGTGAGGATCTGTGTAGGGCGGCTGGAAGGACTCATTGAAGGACTTGTCCAGGCAAATGAAAGACTTTCGATAGTCATTGAAGGGCAGAGCGAAGCTCAGTATGTAGAGAATCTGATAGATAAAGATTGGACATATATCTCAGTTGTAACAGATAGTTGCAATAATCTGGTAAATATTGAACATTCGGTTAAAAAGTTTCCACTAGTAATATGTTCAGCTAATAGTTGGTTAAATCAAATGAAACAACAGTCAGCACAAATAGACCAGATTCTAATGAACGAACAACAACAGCAGTTACGTAATAACTTGGAAGACAATACTGGCAGTGAGGACTGCTTCAGCTTTGGGGACAGCACAGGCAGTGGTGATAGCTATGGTACTGGTGGTGAGGCCTGCTACAGCTGTGTGAATAGCACAGCTGACGTGGATAGCTATGGTTCTGGCGGTGAGGCCTGCTACAGCTGTGTGAATAACACAGTCGACTTGGATAGCTATGGTACAGGCGGTGAAGACTGCTACAGCTGTATGAATAGCACAGCTGACGAAGATAGCTATGGTACAGGCGGTGAGGACTGCTACAGCTGTGTGAATAGCACAGCTGACGTAGATAGCTATGGTTCTGGCGTTGTGGATTGCTACAGCTGTGTGAATAGCACAGTCGATGTGGATAGCTATGGTACTGGCGGTGAGGACTGCTACAGCTGTGTGAATAGCACAGCAGACGTGGATAGCTATGGTTTTTGCAGTGAGGACTGCTACAGCTGTGTGAATAGCACAGCCAACGTGGATAGCTATGGTTCTGGCAGTGAGGACTGCTACAGCTGTGTGAATAGCACAGTCGACGTGGATAGCTATAATACTGGCGGTGAGGACTGCTACAGCTGTGTGAATAGCAAAGCCGACGTGGATAGCTCTGGTACTGTCGATGAGGACTGTTACAGCTGTGTGAATAGCACAGGCAGCGTTGATAGCTATGGTACTAGCGGTGAGGACTGTTTTAGCTGTGTGGATAGCACAGGCAAGAAGAACGACATCAGCTATGAGGACCAATCACTCGGTAAATGGTGCTGTAGCTTAAATATCAGTCCTTTCCTTGAGGAATTCTTCAGATACTACGACAACAGGAATATGTACTGTTATATGTGTACAGATGGCAAAAAGGGCCGATATGTCAACAACCTGGAATGCGCCAGAAGTGGTGAAGATTACAGTGGTTTTGAGGATCGTGACAGGGGTAAACCACAAAAATTTTGTGAAAAAGACTTTGACAATGAAAACTGTACCAACTACTTTGGCAGAAGTGTAGATAAAAAATCGTCACGAAGTTTGCACAAAAAAGCCTTCCAATTCGGTATAGACAATAACGGTATAGGAGTTAGTTGGCAAAAAGAGAATAAGAAATAGAAAGATTATACAAACAGATTATTTCAGAGCAAATTTATTTATTGTGGCGGGAGTGTCGCGGAACTCCGCAAATTTGTTATCTTTTATAATGATTAGCTCTTTGTGCATTGGTAATAGCTACAAGTCTTGTATATTTTGACTACAAAACCTTTTTAAATAAACTAAATATTTTTATCGCTAATGAAACACAGAGTTAAGAGACTTTGATGTCTTCTGATGTTACGTCATATGACGAGGTCGTTCAGAATTATATTTACGTTAGTAACTAGGGAAATTGTACAAGAACACGCAACATGTAACAGATAAGAATAAGCGTCTATTTAATGTGGCACCTAATAAATATGGAAAACTTGTGTGTGTCTATGATACTTCGCCACATGTTCTGCCATGGCTGCATTTTCCACGCCATTGACGCATTATTTTGTAGTCCGACGCAACTTTTAACTGTCTCATGGGTCATCTGATGCATGCAAATTTGGGGCTTATATTTGCAGCTTGTGGTTCAATATTGTCATCTTCCAAAATTAAACTGATGTTTTCTTGCGGAATTCCCAATGCAATGAAACAAATTCTTTGATTGGTGCTTGGGTTATCTCGCGAGAATTGAATGAGTCTCTTATCTCTCGCATCAGACTGGTGTGCCTATTATATTATCGGATCAATTTTATTTGGTGCAATAAAACAAAACCGAGTCACGCACTTAAAATCAACCAATAAAATACATCGTCACAAAGCGTGTGTCTATTAATTCTTTGTCAACAAAGATGGCGGACAGCTGGAATAAGCCTTGTGTGCCGACCTATATCCGCCAACTGCAAATAATGATCAAAACACTGAGAGCGCAGTGGGGTCTAAAACTCTCACCAGGGTAACCCTAAAAAATCGCTTTCCCATTATGTTTGAGCTTCAGTTTCACTATACCAGTGTCAAGTAAGTATCGTTGTAAGAAAAAAACAAAGAGCAAACAATTTTCAATTTATTTGTAAAATTCATGTATCAGGACCAGTCAGCATTAATACAAGTTAAGGGAATTAACTGAGGGATTAATGAAAAGAAAGTATATATGAAACAATCTTACTTGTGTTGCCCATTGTCAGCATTTCCGAACCGGACATCTGATTTTCTGTAGGCCACCATTGTGTGATTATCTGAGTGTGGTAACAGTCTCCAAGAGGGCTGAAACATAAAAAATGGTCCTATAACCAGGCCTTTAGATAAGATAGTGTAATAAAAAAATAATTTTCTTCTTTCTTAACCAAACCATTTATTGTGGGTACTCCAAAGAGGCGTTTCATTGAGATTGACTTTTGAGTACCATTTCAATGAGATGGACGGTTCCTTTGAGTACCTTAAAAATATTTAAAATTGATGGGTAAGAAATGATCAATTAAGGGCTATTGCAGAAAAAAATACCTGGAGGGGGGAGAAGGCACTTTTATTTTGACCCCACCACCCATGGAATTAAATTTCCACAGACACCGACCACCCATGTAATCAGAAAGGTTCATATACCAACTACCTATAGAATTAAATAAGATACATGTATGTATATTGAGACAAAATGTTCTATAATCGATATAGAGTAAGCAATGTTAACGTCTTCCCATGTGAATTATTTTAATAAGCTTCTGTAAAAAAAAAAGGAAAGTCCAAGTCATGCTCATTTCCTATACTGTGTTGTCTACTCCCATTCCAATAACCACCTCTACGAAAAACAGCCACTGTGACGTGTCAATGAATGAAAAGCTTTATGCTTTTTAATTTTGAAGCGAATGGTTTCAGATCAACTTGCTAAACTTTATTTGTTTGTATTTTTCTGTCTGACATCACCCTCAATAATACAAGGTTGATAACTGGAACAGCCAATATTTTATCCATTCTTAGATAGCTAGTTATAGATGTTGCATTTGGAATTTTTAGTAGGTATTGTGTTGCTTTACCAATTGCATACTGCAATCGTATTTGACATGCAATAACGGCTTTATATACACAGAAAACAACTTTTGTTTTGTTTTCCCACAAAATAAATTAATTTATGCGTAGATTGGATGAATTCACACAACAGAAAACAGGCAGATTGGGATTCAATATTTTGATTGATACAGGAACATTCCATTTGATATACCTATCAAACATCAGTGACTGATTTTCCAATAAAACCTCACCACCCATGTAATCAGATTTTTTCAAACACCAATGACCCGTATAATTTGAAAAATGTCAACACCAACCACCCATAGAAAAATATATCGTTTGCCTTCTTCCCCCCCTAGGTATTTCTTTCTGGAATAGCCCTAAGGTCTGATATGCAAGAAATAAATGGACTGGTACCTCAACGACATAGACTGGCACACCATATTCTCATTTTTTATTTACAGTCCAGCAATCAATATTTATATGCTTACTGAAGATACAATCAAATCAATCATATATATTGTTAGCTTATTATCCAGTCCTTCAATACATATCATCTATTGACAGTTATCGCCTAGAATTTCTATCTGGCTTCCAATGTAAACATGACTTCCACACAGCAGCCATATTGAGTGGTAGCTTCATATTCTCACGGTAACTAGTTTGTTTTTAGCTTGCAGGAAGTTCCTGACCTGGTCACGTAATTTTTTCTTCAAATTAATGAATATCAATATGTAACTCGCTTTAAGCTGTCAAAGCTTACATCTGCAATTCCTAAAAGGTCACCTGAATGGAGTTTGGAATGGGAGAAATAAAGGGACTGGTACCTCAATGACATATGTGTCCTCCTTTGTGACAATGTTGGCAAGCATGGAACCAGTCAAGTCATAGCTAACATCAGCAATTCCCAAATGGTCACCTGTAAAAAACAAGAAATGTGTCACAATGTGACAAATGCCCCCAAAGACAATTTTTTTTAGAATTGAGACCAGAGGTTAAGGCCACAGTGACCCAAAGACAGTATGTGACACTCCGGGGCCCCAAGGTGTATCCAAATATAAATTTGGGATCCCTCCCTCAAATAATTTTGGAGATATGCTATGGACACAATTATTCTAGAATTGAAGACAGCTGCCAAGGTCACAGTGACCTGAAGAGAGTATGCAACACTCTGCGACCCAAAGGTGTATCCAAACACCAAATTTGGGATCCCTATCTCAAATAATATTGGAGATATGCTCCGGACATGATTTTTCCAGAAGTCAAGGTCACAGTGGCACGAAAACAGTATGTGAAACTCCCAGGCCCAAGGTGTATCTGCACATCGAATTTGGGATTCCTACCTCAAATAATATTGGAGATACGCTGCAGACATGATTTTTTCTAGAATCAAAAACAGCAGCCAAGGTCAAAGTGATCCGAAGACAGCATGCGAGTGCCGACACTCCGCGACCCAAAGGTGTCTCCACACACTAAATTTGGGATCCCTACCACAAATAATATTGGATATACGCTCCTGACACAATTTTTCTAGAATTGAGGACAGAGGTCAAGGTCATAGTGACACTCCGGGACCTCAAGATTTATCCACACATCGAATTTGGGATTCCTACCTCAAATAATATAGGAGATATGCTCCGGACACGAACAAGGCATGGACGCACAGATGGACAGACACACGGACGGACAGGTCAAAAGCTATATGCCCCCAAAGCTGACTTTGTAGACATAAAAACAACATAAGGCTAATCATTTCGTTGAATACCAAATTGTAAAACATTCAATAACGTGTCATCCAAAGAGAATTTGCCACATTGTAGGCCTTTAGTTAAGAGTGCGTAACCAAAACTTAACTTTCTTTTTTCTCAACGAAAACATATGTTGTGGGTACTCAAAAGAACCATCTCAATGAGATGGTTCTATTGAGTACCCACAACGTATGTTAAAACTGATTGGTAAAAAAAAGAAAAATTTAAGCTCAAAAGTTTTGCTTATCTAAAACTGTGATAGTGAAAATAACAATGACAACTGTTTTTCACTTGTGAAAACATATTATATTTTTCACTTGTGAAAATATCACTTTTAAACTCACAACAGATTTACACTGATTTCACTGCTAAGAATCAATTCATATTTTACCAAAATACAGTCATATTGGTGTTTTTTGGAACAGCTTTGTAAGAACAGAATAATTACAACTAGAATTGTCTGACCCACACAAATGGGCCCTGTATAAACAAAACCCATATTTTGAGCTTGTACTCAATGCATATTTGAACTTTGACAAGTTCGATAAAAGTAATCCATATATGAAATTTGGAAGAAATCGATTGATAAATGACAGAGTTAGAGTGTCCACAAGTGCAAACCGACAGTTATCATATTTCCACATCCTTGAATATAAAAGGGAGATTTACCTTTCAGCGGATCCATAATAAGAAAGAGCAGATTTATTTTTACGAATTAGGGGAGAACCATAAGGCAAAAGAGCGGCTGTTAGAATCATTCAAATGAGTGAATTTTCCAGGTAAACATCCTGATGCAGGGGCGGATCAAGCATTCCTGGAAAGGGGGTTCATATGTTTAAAAGATGTTGGTTTCGCTTTGTGGATTTTATCTCATTTATCTTAAATATTCTATGAAAATGAAATAATTTGGTCTCATGGAGACCAAATTATTTCATTTTCAATAGCGGGAAGGATGGGGGAACCCCCTGAACTCCCCCTAGATTCGCCACTGTAATGCGCTCCATATCACCTATTAAGGACTGAGCAATGTTGGCCATTACAGGCAATACGACTGATCAAATACTTATTTAAAGGTCATTACATGTACCTGGAAAATTCGCTCATTTGAATGTTTTTATCTATCCGCTCTTTTGACTGTATGGTTCTCCGCTCATTTCATACTCCGTCACGGTATGACTTCCGCTCAAACGTAATTCGCCCATATAAAAAGGACATTGAATATTTCAAGGAAATTAGAATTCTGTTCAAATCTCTGTCTACTACTGTCGTCTGCTGATGACCTTTGCAAACTGTTTGGACCAACATCAGGCCTGACAAAGTGTCACGCCTGATTTGGATCCAAACTGTTTGTCACTCTTATGGTCATTATTGGTGTTCCTCAACGAATGTTTCAAGAAAGTTGATTTGAAAAAAAACAGCAGGCGACAAAAAAGCATGCAAAATTTCCCAGTAGGCAAGGCCAGAATTTTTTTTATTAGTTGATTTACGGGAATTTTATTTCAGAATTAGGGCGGGGGGGGGGGGGGGGGGGGGGGGGGGGGGGGGGGGGGGAGAGGGGGGGGGAGAGGGGGGGGGAGGGGAGCGGGGGGAATGAATAAAAAAGCTCTGAAAATGACCAGTTAACCAGTCATTTCCAGAGCTTTTATTTTCTTCTTTTTTTAATATCTCCAGAAAAAAAACAGTAAAACTAGTAAGACAAACCAACAGTCTGTATTAAACTTCTAAATATTTTGTCATTTCCCTAAAAATCTGGACAGGACAATCACTTTTTACAGTGTCACTCTCAAAAATACACAGACAGAACCTCAACAAAAATTTATTTTTTTCAACGAAACAAATAATATAATATTTGACGTCGGCGGATAAAATAAAAAAAATTTTTTTTAGAAATTAAATTTTATTTTTTCCCTTCTTTCCGGAAAATTACAGTAGGAGGGTTCGTAAATCAACTAATAAGAAAATTCTGGCCCAACGATGTTACTTACCTTTGACCTGTCCAGTATAGCTGGTACCCAGTAATGGATTTATTTTCTCTGCCTTACCAGAGGCACTAACAACAGACACCTTGAAGCCGGGAGACAGTATTTTAGATGGTTTCAAATACAGATGAAATTTTCTGAAGCAGGAAAGAAATTTATTATTATTACATGTAATTTTTAATAATACACCCCCATGTAAAGGCCTTCGTTGCTCAGGTTTATACATCTTATTCCCAATTTCAGCATGCAAGGGATTTTCTGCCTTTCTCTAGGGGCCGAATTTGGCCCCATTCCCAATCGAAGATAGGCAGCCTTTTCCCAATTCCATGTCTATTTTCCTAATTAAGAAAAGTAAAAAAAAAAAAGGATTTTTTTTACTATTTTTTTTACTTTTTTTAGAGATCACTTCTACTACTTATGACAAAAAATGACCCATATCACTTGTGCTAGGCATAAAACAATCTTGATTTTGAGGATAAATTTTGCCCCCATTGTTATGTTTTATATTCTATTTAATTTTCCCAATTTTGACGTTAAATCATTTTTTCCCAAATTTGGACAGACCTTTTCCCAAAATAGCTGGATAAAGCCCTGGCATGTTGTCGTCTTGTCGACATGCTTTTCTCAAATTTGGCAGAGAGCATTACCATCCATCCCAGGGCAGCAACCCTGAACTCAATTTAGTTAAAGTAGACAGCAAACATGAATACAATTTTAAACAAAACTTGATGCTTTTCGAATGCAAAAACATATACAAATGTACAAGTTTTGGTGAATATTAATGTAATATTAATTTGCATTCTATCATTCGATCATTGTTGGTTGTTTTGAGTGAGGCCAAATAAAAAATAAGTGTGTTTTGGGTAACTGGTCTGAAAATTAGGAAGGGTAAGCATACATTATTTATTTTTTTCGACAAATATGTCTTTCAAAGTGCATAAACTTGTGTGTGTTTTCCTCTAGAAAATCTGGAAAAAACACCCTAAGTTTCACTGGTAAATTTAGATAGGGCTGGGTTACCCTAAACATAGTTATTTTTTTTATTTGCCCTGATCATTTATTAATTACAGTACTCACTACTGTAGTGTGTTTGGAATCATCACCAACCTGGCCCCAAGGATATAAAACTTTTTTTCATGCTCAACTCAACTGAGCTTAAATTTGTCATGCTCGTAAATGTTAAAATGCCAACATTCATTAGCATAATAAATAAATACAACATCTGAAAGATTGAAAGCAAGAAGTCTTTATTGTTCAGCATTTTAGTTTTTTGAGCAGTTGAAATTACATGCTCAGTTGAGTTGAGCATGAAATAAGATTCATAACCTCAGGGCCTGGTGTGCAGGGGCTGCTTGCTAAATTAATCCCCCTGCTACAGTGATTCATTTACAATTTTGGGCTTATGGGTCCTGGGACTCGCTGTTTCCAATATCAATGAGTCCCAACTGCAAACTTATGAGTCCAAAACACTACTTTTAATGACAAGTCTGCAATACTATTGCATCCCGGGACTCGCTGAAATAAAAACTTATGCGCAAAAGATGGAGGATGTGCAGGTAACAAAATCACTGCTGCTAGATTACCTGCCAAGTGTAGAGAGCTGGACCTCAGTTAAATGAGCCTCTGCATTTGGATCTGTACTTCTGCGGGTTCTATGACTAATGTCAGACGTCTTCAATGTCTCAAAATACTGCAATGTCTCACGTATATTTCCTGCAATTATCAAAGATTCTGATAAGCTAATATTTTGTGCATAAAAATTTTACCTATTTCTTATACATTGTACATCAGTCTAAACATATGCTGTGCTTGCTCAAAAGAGCTGTCTCATTGAGACAGTTCTTTTGAGCAACCACAGCATATTGCTTTGAAAGAGAAATAAGAAAATTATTATACGAATACCACCTCTAGTCTTGAGGAATGCGGGTCAACTCGGCATTGGGGCAAGTCGGCCTGGGTCAACTCGGCCCGGTCACCTTGGCCCTACTATTTTCAATTAAGGATGCTAGTGTCAGAGCTCTCACTAGGATTTTGAAAACAGGAGTTCAGGACTCCCATCTGGCAAAAAGTAGGAGTACCACTGGAAAAAGTGGGAGTCCTACTCCAAAAAAGATGGAGTCCCACCAATTTGTGCATACCGTATATCTTTTCCATTTTAGCCGGAAGAGATACATTTGAATAATTTTTAGATTGACTGATTTTAACCCTTTAAGCATTATGATTGATTGTTCCTACTTAACAATAACAAAATATTTTGGTACTATATTTTTCATGTAATCTGAACACACATTTTTTTGTTTGGCCTTATCAAAATAAAAGATTAAACTGTTGGTACTTGTTTTATTCATTAACAAGACAGACAGACAGGCAGGCAGTCAGACAGACAAACAGACAGCAGTCCTCTGTTTTGTATAATCTTATGCAGATGGCAGTGTTTTTTCTTCTAAAAGACACATCTCGCTAGTGTCTACGGCGATTGCAATGAGTAGACTGACATTACTTAGCCATTTAACAAGGCTTCTATGATTTAGAATGAACGATTTTACTTGCTGAAAGTTTATTAATCTAGACACTCGGCTTGAACCGATGAAAAATTTCATTGCACAGCTTGTAGTGTAGCTTCATTTGGAACTTTTGTCAGTCGGACGTTACCGTATAAGGCTTACCGCTGTACCGTTTTTTCCCCAACAATTCTTAGACTCTTTTGTTTGCCGTAGCAATGAACGAATGAAGAAATGCAAATCCGTAAAATTATTGTTTTTTTCTCCATGTTTGTGTTGCTCAAATCACAAACGAATGCAATTAACAGTGATTTTATTTGGGATTTGGGGAAACTACCTTTTCCTACACGTTTGGGAAAATATTTTATTAAAATTGGGAAAATAAGAGCTAAAATACATGAAATTGGGAAAATAAAGGCCATTTTTGGATTGGGAATGACTCCCATATACGGCCTCAAAAATGGCCAAATAAAATCACTGATTAAATATGTTTTCCCTTTCATCCCTAACCAGTCGAATTCGGAAGTCGGTAGTCCGATGTTGTTTAAAATACCCTATTAGTTTTTCTCCCTTTAATTAACGCAGGCCCCCTAGCAGACTCTCATGAAATTAAAGGTTTTTTATAAAGGCTATTTTAGGCAAAATAAAGGTTATTCATTGAAATTCTAACAAAAATAAAGAGCAAATTAACCTCAAATTTTCTAGTATTTTTATCGAATCCTGACCTTTACATCCATGTTATGATAGATGATCGTATGAAAGGGGTGCAACAAATCCTTAGCCAATAGATTTATAGCGCATTAATCACAATTCAATAGAAAATCACTCCTGTTGTTTATTCCCTCGTTGAAACTCTCACTTTAACTAAAGGCTTGTGTTGAGCACTTACTGTGTTGAAATCGAAAACTAAAACATATTTTCTTATCAGAAAGGGGGGTTCCGGGGGTCCTCCACCGAAAAATTTTGAAAACCAAGAAAGCAGGAGAAGCCATCTCTGGTCATTTTGTAAGGACAATTTTACCTTCTGTAAATGAACAATTTCAGAGGATATTGCTCCCATTTATTGTATATTCTTTTTCAAATATAAAATTTAGACAGATATGCATTTAGTCTTTGGGTGTAGACAACACTGTTTAGATTTGACAACCTTTGACAATGACATTAGAAAATCAGGACATTATTCAAAAGTCAATAAACCCAATAGATGCTATCCATTAATATTTGTTGGCACAGTAATTGCAGTTGGTAGTGTGTCCAACCTAATGTCTAAAGTTTTGCAGGTTCTATTCCCAGATCAGGCACATTCATTCACTAGTTGTCAGGTACTAGTGAAAGATGCGCACTGAGTACTAGTGAAAGGATTTGGGTTAAGGCAGCCTAGGAAAAGGGTGGCTAGGATCAACTAGTCATTCCGACATTACCTCAGACCAAAAGCATTTATATTTTACATACTAAAAGCCAAAAGTAACTTTACACTGTTATAATATATACCTTTTCTGGATATTTGTGAGTGGTATTTTAAATGTGTTTGATTCATATTAAAGTTCAATCAATTATTCATATGACAGTTGAATTTCATGGTTTTGCTGTCATAAATGCAACTGCAATGCCCCAATGAAAGAGGCAAGGGGGCAAAATAAACTTTTCCAAAACGCATCACTTTTGATGTGTTACTCCAGCTTTGCGATTGGACAAATTTTAACTTTAAAGAACCAGTCTGAAAGACATGCTATTGAATTGGTGTTTTAAATTCAAATCAGCCCGAATCGCCCTTCGAGTAACACAAATTAGAGATGTGTTTTTACGTACATACCCCTTTTTGTGAACTTTACAGTGCTTTCAATGGAATTTCCCATAAGAAATTGTTTGTCGTTTTTCTTCCAAACCGATGGGAATTTTTATCAGATTATCTTGTCACATACTCAGGGCAGAAGTCACAACAAATCGCTGATTAAAAAATGCAAATGCCATCTAAGATAAAGCTTTTAGCAGGGACTAAAGTTTACTATTGTCTTAATTCAAAGGGAGATAATTTCAAAGTGAACCAGCTTTAAGATGCTGACAAAAACAAACTATACGTCAGAGACACAATTTCTTGCAGTATCTTTAATGAGCAATCAATGGCCCTTAAAATAGCGTGTTCAAATCCTAGGTTTACTTTGGATTTTGTTAGGAAATGCTGATCTTGTGCTTTTAATGAAAGCACAGATAACTCAAAATAAGATTAATTTACCTACGGTAAATGTTCTAAAATTTCGAACACTCTAAAATTACGAACACCTAAAATTATCGCCAGAAATAATTTTTAAAACATCCTAAAAAATCGAACACTGCCCTTTTTCGGAAAAATGAATTTCTAAAATTACGAACACGTTATTTTCGTCCGATGTCCGTTTATCTGTTTCTGTCCCATCTGTGTTCGGTATACTTCTACCGTACAGCGCGTGAGCGGTAGCGACATTTGGAAGGTTCCATTCTACTTAGATGGGTAATCTGGCACGTGACGCTCTATTTCGCATGCCAGCGCGCGACGTTATACGTTATATGTACATTATTCAAGGTCACCAGCAATGACGAACTTGATGCACGGACAAGTTCCTGCAACGATTCCGAAGCTGCTTTGACTAACCCTATTGAGTATATGTATCCACCCAAATGACTGAGATCATTATTTATCACTGACCAAAGGCCGCGATTCAGCTAATTGTACGTGAATTATGCACGTTGACACACGCAGAGCAATTATCAATACTGTGCTGTACATGTACATGTGACACGTGCTCGTTTTTTTTCTAAAATACTAGACCCGAAGAGAGAGAGAGTTGCGGAAAATGAGACGATCACTTTGGCGAGAGAGAATAAAAGTGATTGCCGTGGACGTTTGCAACACATGGGGTCATTCGGTTTCGTGCAAAATGCAGAGAAAATCGTGCAAGTCGCACGTTTGTTGTTTTTTTTTTCTCACCGAGACATCCAATGCGGAAAATAAAGCCACCGTATATTTAATATTTTTACCGACATGCCTGCAAGAACTCACACGTGGTCATCATTTATTCACGGTACTTTACCGTAAACTTAAGGCTTAAGTTGTATGAGACTGACACCCCTACTCTCACCCCCCCCCCCTTTTAAAGGATTTCCCAGTTCGGCAATATGTCCAAGCCGCGTGCGACACGAAGGGCAGTTCTATCAGTCTACATGTATGCGTGTGCTCTTTTCTTGAACACAACTCAGACCCCAGCATGAAATCAACTTGCGTGGAGCCCCATATGACCTGGTAAAGACCCTGCGGGAACTTATGACAGATGTGATCAGCGAAGGCTCATGAGAGCATGTGTGTTTGCACAATCTCGTCAGGGTCTCGATCACTAACAAAGTTTAAACAGGATGAAGACTCGAGCCAAATAAAAAATCTAGACATCTACGTACGTTGTCTTTAAAATCATGCGCGGATCCTGAAAGTTTTGTCAGAGGGGGTCCAATACTGACGGTTTTTTGGGGATTTTTTTTTAGTTGATGGGATGGAGAGGGGATCGAAATGCCACTAAAAGTGGGCCATCATCGGCCCGCCAGCGAAACGCCATTAAAATGGCGTTTCGCTGGCGTGCCGATAATGGCCCACCATTAAATGCTGGCTTGGTAGCTTTGTGATTTTTAGGGGATCCGGATCAATATTGCTAGGAAACCCTATATTTTTGTGATTTTCAGAGGGTGTCCGGACCCCCTGTCCCCCCCCCCCCCTCTGGATCCGCCCATGAAAATACTTGTCGTCCGTGGCTGTGAATTTAAAATCAGTAAAGCCCTTGAGATGATCCGGACATCTCGGAATTCGCTTTATTTACCACACGTCTGTAGAAATATGTACCCCGACTTTGTTACATGCGAAGATCAGCCTGCGCACCGCACAGTCTTATCAGCATCTTTGTTTCTAGAACAAAACATGAAACATTTTGTCGGGCAATTTCTGGGCCCAAACAGTCTGCTAAATTAGTTTGCCACAGCCTCTTTGGGGAGGGGGGGGGGGGGGCTCCTAGGTCCCAACCTGGGTCCGGCTCTGCTAATAGTATCAGCAGCAGACAAAGGGACGGGGTAATGGTTCACGGACATGTTTGAGATCAAAGAAGCCGACTATCAGACCACGTGTTGTTGTTGTTTTAAGACTCGGGTAGCACGCGGTGGCCCCTGGCGCACGAAAGCGGACTTAGGACACAAAACATAATTGCCTAGCCGTGTCTCCTTTTCATGGGTTTGCATGAAATAAAAAAAAAACAATTTCAATGAACTCGGGCATGAAACGGCGCACTGCATGCATGAAAAACTAGATTTGTGGTACTTGTCTGAATTTTTCCTTTTCTTTGAGATATAAATGTACCCAGCGTATTGTACGCATCGGCTCTAAGCCAATATATCATAAATTGAGCCGCGACACAATGCATTTTGTCGAGTGTAGACTCAGACGAGCCTGTGTAGCCTCCTTTTAAGCACAAACTCCAAACGATGTTCAGTCAGTAGCTTAACACTCATAGAATATTCAAGCGACTAGCAAAAGCTCTGAGCAGACTGTGCATATGCGCAGGCTGATCTGAGGCTTTGCTGGTCTCACATACCACATTGTTGGAAATCTCATGTCACGGCTCAATTATATTCTTTCGAGGCATCGGACGCAAAGTCGGACGTTCTTTCAAAGTCGGGCGTTCGCTTTCACTATGCCTGTTTGCCCCTGATTTGGTTTGGCAAGACGTCGGAGATCTTCTGCATCCAAACAATTTGCAAACTTTGAAAGCAGATGGTAGAGAGAGAGAGAGAGAGGGAGGGAGGGAGGGAGAGAGAGAGAGACCGGCGCTTGCATACGAATCTCTTTTAATCTCGAAAAAAAACATGTATCAGTAGTGTGCTGAAATGATACTTGGAGATACTTCACGTGCGCATCGGCTTTTGCACGACATAGTCGGATATTCGACAAGTATTGACGCTTTGCATGCTTTCTATCGCATGCCCCAATGTTTAAATTGACGAAACATTCTTTCCTGAATTCCAGTCGGATCTGATCTGGATCCGAACTCTGACAACGTTTTTTTTCTTCTTTTTTAAGGGAGAGAGGATCCAAATATCACAAAAAGCGGGCCATCATCGGCCCGCCAGCGAAACGCCTTTAAATGGCGTTTCGCTGGCGTGCTGATGATGACCCAACGTTGAATGCTGGCTTGGTAGTTTTTGAGAATTTCAGGGGATCCGGTCCAGTATTGCTAAGAAATTCTATGTTTTTGTGATTTTTCAGGTGGGGGCTGTCCCCCTCTGGATCCGCGCATGGGACCAGACTATGTCTACACTTATTGAGATATACTGAAAACCCATTTTATCGTGCGCATCGGCTTTTGTACGACACTTTGCGTACTTTCTATAGATCGACAAGTAGAGCGAGAGATGCGTGTTCTTTTTGAATTTCGTCATTTTTTTTTAACTCAGAGAGCTCGTCTACGTATGTCAAAGATTCGTCTATATCTTTGCAAAAAAAAAAATTGATCGACGAGATGTCCTTGAGTGACTGTATTACATTATAAACGGCATTTGCGCAGATGGAGAGCAAGCGAAAAGCGTTTTGGTTTTCTGAAGGAAGAACGAAAGTGTAGCGATTCATCGGTAGTCCGAGGTTAAATAAGTGGACTTTAACGACTTGTAAGTAAATTTAGTGACATAACATGCACGTGCCTGGCTCTCGACTTGGCAATTACCGCAGGCGCTGGACATTTTACTGACTCACTCCGCAAGAATTTAGCGGCGGTTGAAAAGAAAAATGAGTAGATAGCGCAGAATCATATCGCCGTGTTTTTAACACGTTTCTACCACATTTTTACATGCATATATACCGTTTTTGCTCATGATAAAGACCACATTCTAAAATTACGAACACTAGCACTTTTTCTGAAACGTAATTTCTAAAATTACGAACAGCGGGAAAAATAATTATTTTTTAGTGTTCGAACTTTTAGAACATTTACCGTAAGTTATTTTTAGTGAATTGGGCTAGGGCGGGTACCAGCAACTCATTGTAATATTTAATTGGGTTAAAATCAAATACAGTAAAGATATATTCGGTTATTCAAAGTGGAAAGTTACTTTTGGCTTTAAGTATATTATCTCACCCTTTTTATTGCTGACTAATCTGAAGCCTCAGAAAAATTGACTATAAGAATCACCCTGGTGCAAGAAGTGGGTATAGACACAATGGTCTGACTCAAGATGTGACAGACATTACTTGTCAATATGCATATGGTCTATTTCTTATATTCAACTGATCTTGCAAAATTTAAAGGTTTATCAATCATAATAAAGGTTATTAAAGGTTTTTAAGCCAAATTAAAGGTTTAAAAGGATTGCAACCAAATTAAAGGTTTCTAAAGGTTTTAAAGGTTCCACTAGGGGGCCTGTTAACGGTAAATCTTCAAACAATTACCTGAAAATCCTTGCTTAATTACTTTAATAATCACCTCGTAATAATCACACTGTCCCGCATCGGTAATCCTGTCAATCACCTGTCAGAATTGCTACACTGCAGTCCGAGTCATACGATTGGTCAACAGAGACACGAAAGCGTGTTGCTATCGATAATATCAAAGGGCTTTTGATCTCCCGGTGTGTATTTATCTCGCAGCTACTGGATTTTTAGCACTTGTTGACAAAGAAAAACATGCGTATGCGGGACTACCGCCTAGCGAAAATCATGCGTCCAAGGGATAAAACGTGTGTACCAATACGCGTAATTCTGCGTTTCCGAGAGCTCTGTGGCTTCATTAACAATTTGTAGAAGGGCCCAGACCAAACTGCGCATCCGTGCAATCTGATAAATGTGGTTATTAATCACTTTATGACAAGAGTAACAAATAAAATTGTTCCACACAGAAAATGTTCTTTTGCATTTAGGGCGCTTGTTTCATTGAAAGTGTCGTTTAAAATTTTGATGATATGTATCTATGTAGTGTGCAGACGAGTAGCGTTGTGCAGGCACTCAAGTTACATGTAACTCACTACAGCATTATAGTTTGTACGTATGGATCATCACGAGCATAATGTGGCGTCACTTGGACGGTCATCTTCGGGGAAGGGATGAGATATCCACTTTAAATTTGTTTAAATAAATCTTTAACAAACATTACTGCAGATTTTTCACACGTCTATATCAAACAGTTCAATTATACATGTATTAATCACCTATTATCAATTTTGTTATTTATCCAAAAGCATTTCCCCTAAGCAAATTTTGCGCCTGTTGGAAAGGAGATTGATATACTGCCTAGACCTAGATCAGCGCCCTAGATAAGCTTTTGGGTCAATTGGGTATTTACGCAACCTGGTTATCTTCAATTGCGTACTTGCAAAAAAAATTGCGTA
Organism: Loripinus fragilis; assembly: GCA_964019695.1. Taxonomy (NCBI): domain Eukaryota; kingdom Metazoa; phylum Mollusca; class Bivalvia; order Lucinida; family Lucinidae; genus Loripinus; species Loripinus fragilis. Next base: position 50,953,076 of record OZ026531.1, read on the forward strand.
TTTTCATATTTTTTTTTCGCCACTTTTTTTTTCTGTGATTACACGTTTTCTTATTTCATGGAGCCATCGGGAAAGTGCTTGCATATTTATTCACTCCCATCGTCTGCCTTTCTAAAGTATCAAACTAGCGGATTTAATTGTACCTGAAGCAAATCTCATCCCTTGTTGACATTCGAGCTTGTACATTTTGCAAAGTTTCACTTTCATCATAATGTTTTTCCGCGAAATACTGGACTGGGCACCGATATTTTATTCATAAACTGGATTTACATTGGGCGCTCGCTAGTAAAAATAAAATCAATGCCCGACTGGCATTTGTTTAATACCCAAATGGAAATGAAATGGACCAAATGGTACGCAATGACATCGCATGTAATTGCATACCGATCGTTTGAATTGCTTTTCGGTTCGCACACATTTCATTTTAATTGCTTTTTAGAGGATTTTAATAGCGTATTTACGCAAATACACTGCTTATCTAGGGTGCTGCTAGATTCAGATTTAAACTTTATTCAAATGTTTGCTCGAAATTAAATAACTAATCCAAACATACAATCATAGTGATTGTCTGATAATTACCACATAGCAAATCATCATATATTACTGTAATATTTGAAGGATCCTGTATAGAAGGATTGTCGGAAAAACTGCATTCTTTATGCTTCTTTACTGAAATAACAGAATGGAATCTAGATAAAAATACTTAATCTAAAACAGTTTCATTCAAACATCCCAGATTATGCCTGAAATTTCATAAAATATAGAATAAAAAATCATTTTGGGGACGTTTTGACCAACATTTTTTTACCATGGGGACGTTTTGACCAATTTTGGGGGATGTTTTGACCTATTTGGGGATGTTTTGACTAGGGGACGTTTTGACTTGGGGACGTTTTGACTGTAATCCAGTTTGTCAATAATTGCTAAATAAATTATCTTTGATTTAGTCCTAAAGATTATGCAAAACTCAAACCATATAGATCTATCATATATGTAACTGAATGCTCTGAAAATACACTGCGCCGAGTTTACTCAGGCCGAGTTGACCAAGGGCCGAGTTGACTCAGGGGCCGACTTGACTTCAGGCCGAGTTGACCCGCTACCGTCTTGAGGACTAAATCTTTGCATGCTGGCCTTTTGCTGGGTAGCTTTTCATAATTTTTGTCATCCGCATATATTTATCAATCATGTAACTACTTTAAGGAAAATTATCAGAGTGTCAAATGGTTTGGAGCTAGATGTGAGTTTGCTAGGGGCCAATATGTCTCGGAATCTGCTGAGCTATCACGCTTTATTTCTGTACTGCTCACTATCTTGATCTTGAAATACTGTGCAGCAGTTGCCCCCTTTGTGTTCTTGGCAATGGCAAGTGATTGTTGTTGTTGTTGATTGAGATGTGAAAATGAAAGTGAAAATATGCAGAAGAGATGGGTGGGGTGAAACACGAACCTGAAGTGGACTGGCTACACATAAAAAATAAGGCACACAACACTATTAATCTTGACGCCATTGTTCACAGATTCTAATTTCATATTTGTCGTCCTCGAAGGCTTGATTCAACATTAGTGTTTCTAAAAATAAGCACCGACGTCAACTTCGAAACACGGAAGACATCCCGCGATTGTAGAATGTAAACATTAGAGGAAAATGTCCGAAGTAATCCGAGTATAAAACGAATCGGATCGTTTTTAGCCGACGGGTAGGTTAACAAACAGCATGATACTGTTCACTGACAAGTAAGTTCACCGACAAACATTACATGTGGCGAGACAGAAAGTGCATTAAAGACACATGCGGCTATTTCCAATGCGCATCTTTCCCGCGTCTGCAAACGGGGAAAGTTGTCTGGGTCCTGTCTTTCGACCCTTAACGGATTCGGATCAACACAGCTTCCGATATTCTTATGTCATATCGGTGTTCCGACATTTTCTTAACAAAATAACTAATTAAAGTGTGTTCGAAAAATCTATTGACATCTTTTCAGAACTGATCGTCTCAGCACTGAAGACAGATAAATGTAGCTCAGTCGAAATCAAACGACGTACACAATAACCCTGGTTACGAATACGATAGTGGCCGAGTCTATACTATTTGTATGGTTATTTCGAGCGGCGCACGACCTGACCTCGTGGCCTAATGGCTAGCGTGTCTGGCTACAAAGCCAGAGGACCAGGATCGATTCCCGGATGCGCACATATTTTCAGTGTGTTTTTCTTTCTTTTTTAACATTTTAATGCTAAATTACTTCATATACTAGTAAAATGGCATCATCAAAACGACCGAAATGGTCATCCCCGAACTTTTTATATTGAATTACACATGAAACCTATGGGGGTGGGGTTAAATTTGGCCCTCTAGAAAGAGAATTAGTTCGGTGACCCCAGATTTTTATTCTTTTTTCTGAAAGGTATTATAAAAGTCCATGAATTAAAAATAAATTTTAAAGATTTTCAATATCAGATTTTTTAATATATGATTTATTCTAAAAACAAATTAAATTTTTCGACGAATTGCCAAAATATATCATGCAGTATCTTGTCACAGCATGGGAAAACAAGTAAACATGCACATTTTCTTAAAAGTTTGAGGTCATGGGCAGTAATTTAAGTTAAAAGAAAGAAGCTGGCTGAAAATTACAACCGTTTTAGCTCGTTAATTAGGACTAGTGTTTTTATTTTATATTTCTAGAAAATTGGTCAAATGCTGTAAACTTCAATGCGAGATTCTGAAAAAATAAGCATGGTGACATATCCTTTTTATTTCATAAATGGATAGCCCATGCATAAAACAAACTGTATGCAAAGTATTAAAAATATTTCAATATGGGAAGTATTTAGTAGCATATGTCCTTAATTTGAAGACTGTGAGATATGTAAGTGTTAGAGAAAAGCTAAGAACAAGTAAATTCCAGGGGTTTGGTGTATGTTGAGTCTGTAGGTGGTGGTTATGACAGGACCGCCCGAGTAGCTCAGGTGGTCAGAGCGCCCGACTAGTGTTCCGGGGGTCGTGGTTTCGAGTCCCAACTCGGGTGGCACTTTTCCCCCTAGTTTCTCTGCATGTATGTAAGTTCAAAGCTGATTTATCCTTGGAAGATTACAATTTATTTAGGTATTAAGCCCATGGGGTGGGGTGGGGGTACTCTGATATTTTCATATATCCTCCGAGTATGCTTTATCACGCTACACAATAATCACGCAGTGTTGTTTTTCTGTCTCTCGCGCTGTCTACACAAAAACTTCTGACGTCACACTGAGGTTTTGGGGGACTTTTAGCACTCTATTTTGGCTCGTCTTCATCATATTGAATATGGCGATTCTGCCGATAAAATTATTGCACAATTTATTCATACCGTGTTATTTAGTCATATTTTTCTTATATCCAAAAGTTTGTAGAAATCAGGTGGAAAATAAACATTTTTTCATTTATCCCAGTTCGTTGACTCTTTGTCTGCTGCGTTTGCTATCATCCCAACTTCCAATTCACATGACTATCACGTGGTTAGTTTTGGCGGTAAAAAAAGTATAGACCGCCATGTCTGCCTTAGTTCTTGTGTAAAAATGAGAGAAAATGTGTATTTTTACATTAAACTTTGGCTCAGTTGAGACGCCGTTTTTTAAATATTTAATTATTTGGGAACAGATCAAATCATATCAACATTACAGCTAGCATTCAGCAAGACGATTGCTAAACCAGAAAGGATACCTAGAACCACACATTAAACCATGAACTCAACATAAGACCCCACAGCCAATGGGACCAAACACAAACAATGAATAAACAACAGCAGTCCCACCCTTGAGTTGTGCTGAGTCAAATCAAGTTTTAGTTCTGTGGTATTTATAACTATTCATTACCTGTAAAATTTATAAGATACTCTTGTTTATTTTGATCATACTTTTAAAAGTATTGCATGTCTGGCTTCCCATAAAACTGGGTTTTTGAGAAGTGCGTGATTATTGATGACGTAGACAGCAGGTTGCCATTTTTGTCTGGGATTTTCGAGGCCGGTTGGAGCACAGGAAAAGAGCTTTTCCAAACTTATCTTTAGTTATGTGGCGAGGATTTACACGAATAAAGGCGAGAATATTCCAGTATTTTTTGTTTGATGTGACTGAATATACCAAATATGCCGACAAGCGATATATGCGTGATTATTGCTTACACTAGGATATGTGTAGGAATATTTTGGGGGTGGGGGTTAAATTTTGAATTTCAATATTATTTTGGGTTTTCTGAAAAACGATTCTTTTGTATGAACATTTTGTGAATATTTATGGGGTCATCCCAAAATTGGAATGGTTTGGGGGTCATTTCTATGCATGTTAGGATCCTTTCTTAAGGTCAAGGTATAGAATGGTAATATTTTGGGGTGTTGCTAAAGTTTCAAATATTTTTTGGGGTGCTTGATATTCCTGATATTTTTTGGGGTAAACAGTACATTGGCAGATCCAGAACCACTAATGCTGGAAGTTTTTGATATATGGACACCGGAACTGTGACCCATAGAAGCAAGAGGCTCAATGAGCATATAACGCTCGCCTGAGCAGTTGGCCTAATGGTTTCATAAAAGACCCCAGGTGCATAGTTGGTAGGGTTTACATATAGGGAACACTAAATATTGTTGCATTTTAAAATGCAAGCTGTGAATGAATATGTTGTCTGGCTTTAGAGGTATACTTCTTTGAAAACATGAACAGACGATGACAGACAACAGACGGATGACTTGCATACAAATGCATGTACCTCATACGAGCCTCTTGCCAGGTGAGCTAACAATGTTGTTATTTAACCCAGTTCCAAGAGGTGATACTCATGCAGGCACGCGCGTGCACACACAATATGCACAAACTCGCATGAGCATTCATTGCTCGCTGATGCTTTAAGTACACAGGTATCAAATTCTTGTGAGCAAAGTCAAATTAATTTTGCTGAACAAATCAATGTTGCCTAGCGAAGGCTTTCAATAACATGTGAAACTTAGATGACCCAAATCACAGTGCGCATCTGTGTATGATAGCACAAAGTGAGAACTCAATCAAGTTATGAAAAGAACACCACAACAAATGTTTGCTGTGATTTTTAAACGAAAAGAACGGTTTATGACTAATTCTACCGTCCAATGTAAAAATATTTCCTTTGAAACTTTCATATCATGGGAGACCTGGTTTTGCTCCAAGTGAAGAACAAAGATGCAGAACAGTCTGCGAATCATCGCAGTCAAATCAATGTTTGTTTAATTTGATTCTTTACGTCCCAGTCAACAATTTTTCAGTTTTGTCAGGACGGGTCTTCATGGGTTGAATGGATTAATGTGTCTTGTTCAAGGACACAACGCAGTGTCGCCAGCGACCCATCAGTCTCGAGTCAAGCACTCTACCGCCAAGCCACTGGGCTCCCTCAGTCAAATCTGCAAGCATTGGGAGCAAAGTGACTCAGCAGTAGAGTGCTTGACTCGAGACCGATGGGTTGCAGGTTTGAGCCTTATTGTTGTCACTGCGTTGTGTGCCATTAAACCTAGCTTAGTACTGGTTAGACACAGAAAGACCCGTCCGGACATAGCTGAAAAAATATTGATTGGAGGTAAAGAATCAAATCAAACAAAACAAAAACCTGCATGCAGTGAATGCTCCAATGAGCCTATACAAATAAACCTACGATGTGTATCTCTAAAGAATAACAGATAAACCTACATCTGTGTAAATTTTTATTTTACAGCGTCTCTTCAGATGAGGAGGCTGGATCGACCTTTACTCAGTATTAATATCAACATGCGTATATATCAACTCATTGCATGCTCACCGGGGTTTACCTGTTGGATTTCTTTTGCTCCGGTATTCAGTTTTATTTATTGTTAAGTCCTTATCTTTGCTTTATCTCCTTGTTATATCTTGATTTATATGTTTTAGGAGATGATGCATTGATAAGTTAGGGGTCTTTCATGCAAACCAAATATCTATGTGTCTTGATCCACATCTGAATTAAGGGTGAGATTGGCGCCGTTAAATCGGTTTAAGCCATCTAGTAAAATATTTTACTGACTGTTCCAATGCGATACTTCTTTTGTGGATCTTTTATGTTTTTGTTCTGTCTTGTGTTTGCTATGTCTTTGTGCGTGTCTGTTTATATGTGCTTTGTGGTCACCTGCTGGGAAAGGGCTGGCCTCTTGGCTCTGGTTTGTGGTGTCTGCTGTGAGTTTGTCACTTTCCCATTGGTATCCTGGGTCAGGTGTGGTACTTGATTGTATCGATTCCTGATCTTTGCACCCTTACTTACTCTTGTACTAGTTTTGTTATGGTTATTTCTTCTGTAAACGTAATTTAAAAAAACAACATAGAATTCTGAGAATCGGATGTGTCGCCTGCCAAAACAGAAGTCAAACAAGGCAAATTCTTTGAATTCATATCCCCCTGCGAAGGGTTATTTTAGAGAAACATATAAATCACAAAACATAAATCCCATTTCTCCAACCTCTAAGTTCACATTGGGTATCATACAGATCATAGTTAAAAGCATATTAACTATTTTTTCAATGCTTAGTTCAAAAAAGATAAACTTATCTGTACAATATCAATATCTGACCAGGGGTGTGTGTAAGGTCAAAGTTGTTGCTTCTTAGTAAGTCTATACTTCTTTCCCTTTTTGATATGCAACATGACCATATTCAGAATTCTTTTCTCCAAGGGTATGTGTAAGGACAGAACATGTGCTTGCATGGTGTGCTAAGCTCCATTACCTTTAAATACCTATATTCTTGTCCAATAGAGATCATTAAAGGATTAACTGATAAGGGACAGGTGGCTGGTTTGTGCCATTTCGTTACTTTGTTTTTTCGTCATTTCACCTGGTGTAATGGCGTGGCGAAAAGATGAAATAAGGCCAAGCAAAAAGACGTAATAACAAAAAAAGCCAAGAGAAAAAAAGAAAAGACGAAATGACGCCAGGCAAAAAAATAAATAAAAACGAAATGCCCCACCATTTCAGGAAAAACGATCGGGAAATGTTTCGTCTTTTCGCTATTTTGCCTGGCGTTTCTTCATTACTTCATCTTTTCTCGTGGCGTTTTTCGTCTATTCGCCTCACCATAACGCCAGGCGAAATGAAGAAAAGACGAAACTACGCCATGGGAAAATACCAAATAACTAAAAGAGGCCACACGAAAAGACAAAATACCGAAAAAAACGCAAAATGAAACGACGAAATAACGAAAAGACGCCAGGCAAAAAGACAAAACATCAAAACGACCCAAGGCAAAAAAAAAAAAAAAAAAAAAAAAAAAAGCCAGGCGAAAAGACAAAAAAAAACCCCGAAATAACGCCTAGCGAAATATGAAATTTAGAGGACAAAACACGATATCACCCTACTGTTGGTACTGCATCTCAATCTTGAAAACAGTCTATGTTCTGAAATGACCAGACGCCATTTCTATGCAATTTATGGGGTTAATTCTGATTGCGACTCCATGTGCAGAATCATATAACAAATCATTATTCAGAAAAGAGGGGAACATGAGCCATCACATGATCGTCTTATAAATATCACAAAGACAATCCGAGCCATCACATCATTACGGAAACGGCTCCGTGTGAAATTTAATATTTACGGGACTACTTTCTGCTGATCGGAGATTTCCGTATATACCCGATAACGAGTGTATCAGAACAAGTATTGGCTTTATAAACCAATAGCAGTCATTCCAGGAGCACTTTGCTGCAACGCGTGCATGTTTTTATTTTATTTCCCTATATTATTGTTTTTGTAACGATAAACTCTCATCAGAGTGTGCAAATTCCTGTAAATGCGTTTCATATTCGAAGGCTTGTTACTTGGGGGAGTTGTTATCCTCGTAGATGTCGAGAACTGGCGTGCAGATCGATCCTGAGCGCAGGTTTCTCCTAAAATAAAACCAACAATGCGATTTGTAAACGAGTCTGGGAAATTTTGGCCCAAAGCAAACTTGGTATTTAATCGGCACATAAATTCGACCCCTCATAATTCGGTGCCTTTAATGCGAAAAAAAAACGTTTAAGAGAACATTTAGCGCGTATGAGTATACACATTTTTCTACACGCCTGGTCTACACACTCGGACACGCTCGAGATACGTATTCAACATAATCTAACCCCGGGTCAGAGCCTGTCGGTTTGCATCATTGATCCTTTTCATGCGCGGATCCAGAAAGTTTTGTCAGAGGGGGTCCGGTCCAACTCAGCAACACTGACAATATTTTTTAGGCTGGGAGAGAGGATCCAAATACCACTAAAAGCGGGCCAACATCGGCCCGCTAGCGAAACGCCATTTTCGCTGGCGTACCAATTATGGCCCAGCATTGAATGATGGCTTCATAGTAGGGAGCGCAGTGGCTCAGTGGTAGAGTGCTTGACTCAAGACCGAAGGGCCGTGGGTTCGAGCCTCACCGGCGTCACTGCGTTGTGGTCCTTGAGCAAGACACATTTATCCTAGCTTAGTACTGGTTCAACCCAGGAAGATCCGTCCCTATATAACTGAAAGACTGTTGATGGGACGTAAAGAATCAAATCAAAAAAAAAAAAAAAAAAAAAAAATCATAGCTTTTAGAATTTCGAGAATTTCAGGGGATCCGGACAGTATTGCTGGGAAACCCTATATTTTTGTGATTTTTCAGGAGGGGGGTCCGGACCCCCTGCCCCCCCCCATCCCCTCCTCTGAATCCCCGCATGCTTTTGAATACCCAACTTATATTGGGGAGGAGTAGGTGGGGGTCTCTGTAATCCAGAAAACCTTGAACCCCTCACAAAGTAGAAGGAAGGTAGCCTGAGTTCCAGTCTGATCATTTTTTCTTCTTTTTTATTTGTCCGTTTTTTGGTCAAAAATGACAATATTAATCGAAATCAATAAAGGACAACCGATACCTTTGGTGTGGTATCTTTTTATTCTCTTATTTTTTTTTTAAATATTAGCACTAGAAAATATTGCCAAAATATTGACGACTGAACCCATGCTTTTTTTAACGAATCCAGGGGAAGAAAACAAAATTTACTTGTCAAGAGGTTAGAAGGCCTTATTTTGGGAAATTGGCTAACAGTGGTGATCCAGATTAGACTCCACATGGTTCGCCGTCTGATCAGGGTCGCCACAGTTTGCTTAACATAATGTTCTATTAACATTTGAATAAACATGATAAATACCGCCCAACAGCAGAAGTGGACTGGTCCAATTCAGAACATTTCATTCGGCATAAATGGGAGATAAGAGACGTGTCGTATCCTAACAAAAAGTTTTATTTTTTTTTACGTCCCAGTCAGCAGCTACGGTCATGTCGGCACAGTCAGTTCACCTAACAAAGCTTGAACAAGCGGTAACCAGTACTTCATGCACATACTTTTACTGACAGCAAACCATCTTGAATGAATCAACGGAATGGTGGAGAATGACAGTAGAAATTAATTTATTTCATGATCAATCTTCGCCAAAGTATCGGACCGGGCCGGGATCAAACTCACTGACCCCTTGATCTGCAATCAGGCACGCATCAGTAGTTACCGACTGCGCTAAGCGGCCTGGTATAAATAAATACGTAAAGATAAGAAGAGATGGCTGCTGGTAATATTTATAAGCAGTTTGGATGTAGATCAAGTCGTAAAATGTCCTGCTTCGGATCTAAACTGCTTGAAACTAGATGAGCCACAGTTATCTTTAGACGACATGGATGTGCAGGCTGACCTGTTTGTTGCATACAACAAAATCATGAATTTTGCGGTAACGAGCCTGCCTGACTGGTCAAAGTCGTTTGACTCTTTTCTTAAATATAATCCATGCGACTGACAGACAGTATCTACATGTAGCTGTGCCTAGTGAAAACTTATGCATGTTAAAGCCAGCCTGTAAACCATTGCATTCTGGCAAAGTGACTTGGCTGGTAGAGCGTTAAACTAGGGACAGTGGCCTATATACGTCACTAACTGGGGATAGAAAGGAATACTCACCAGTCACTGGGCAAGACTTCGACACTTTATCCGCTGCAATGTACGGGTTCAAGCCGCGATGACGAGGGAAATTATCCCGACATGACTGTAAAAATTGTTGACTGTTACATGAAGAATTAGCACAAACAAATTCAAATTTGACTAATCATAGTTGTTGCTGTTTGATTTTGTTTGTGTGATTTGATTCTTTATGCCCCAGTCCTGTGTTAATCCTGTACTGAGAAAAGATCAATGCTTCTTGCTCGAGGAATCAATGAAAGCTTGGACCCGCAACTCCTCTGTCTTAAGTCAAGCACTCTACCACCGAGCCACTACGCCCCTCTTCCCTTTGCTGTTTGAAGAAAATGTAATTCCCAGTTATGCAGGATAAAATTGTATACAGTATATGGGATTGCTAGTTATTTCGTTTGCTGCATGTTTATTTTTGTTGTTGTTTTTACAGCAAATTAGGTTGACCCTGCCTCGAGCGGTAGCTCATTTGAGCCGTGTCATAAGATTGCCATCCATGTGATATTTTTGCATGAATAGAATGCAACGAGCCAATGCAGCCACATTTTAAGCGTAAAAACTCCAAATGATGTTCGGTCAGTAACGTAAACACTCATAGAGTATTAAAGCTTCTAGCAAAGTCTCTGATAATACTGCGCGTATGCGCAGGCAGGTCTGAGCCTATGCTGGTCGCACATACCACATTATTATTGGTCTGCACTGTTTGCGAAGGTTCCATTTTGGTACGGTATTACATACCTACAGCCCAGTGACCTATATTAGACCAGTGACCTATATTAGAATAGGTCACTGATGAGATATAGGTCACTGTACAGCCCTACAACCCTTTGTTACCTCTAACTCCTTTTATCGTGTACTTTGGCAAACAGTAAAGACCTAGATTTCATCAGGGTCTTCATTGTTTGCCTTTTAGTAGACAAAACGATTTTCAGGAATAGAAATACAAATTTTATTTGCAAATTGTTACAAATGACACCCAATACCGTGACACAATAGACCCTCCCAAGTTTAGAGTATCAAGCCAGAAGGAATAGTCTATTAGTGCCTAAAGGGGTAATATCATGTAGACACATATCTAAATACAGTTTCAGTGATGTGTATTTTAAGCGACACTACACGATTAACCAGATGTCATTTTATTGCTCCGGGTATTGCAGACTTCCTGTTTTCAAAAGCCGTACCAAATGAAATACACATTCCTACTTGTGTACCGCAATGCTATGTCGTCGAGAAAATATTAATCCTTTTCATTCTGGATACAAGTAAATATCTCTTTGGCAAACAGTGACGACTCAGATGTCTCAGCCACCGACACAACCGGCATTTTCGGATAGATTTTGAATTGGTACTTAAATAAGTGGCAGTGCTCTTTTTCTGTAGCGCGCGAACGGTGCGGCGATCGGCGAGTCGTCCCCTGAGAAAACTGAATTCGATTATATGAGGACAGCAAAGGTGCAGATCAGCCTACATATTTGCACAAAATGGTTTGCAGCTATACTGTAGGTATCCATGTAAATATTTCAAAACTGATCAGACCAGTTTGCGCTCTATACGGTTGGAAACTCTATGACACTTTTACCATGGTATGGCTAAAAACCGATCGTACCACACGTCTGCTACCGGAAATCGCCGAGTCAGCGTAGTAATATTTATGAAAATGCATTGATATTTTTTATATCAATTTAATGTTTTGAATGTATTAAAAAATCATTTAAATTAAATAGTTATCTAGTTTCTATATATATTTAATCTTGTGGGTGCTGTAGTTGCTTTTTTTATAGGAAATATAGCTAATTTTTAGGCGCACTATCTTTTTGCTATTTCAACCCTTCGATTCCCGTCGTTTTACTATATGTTAGGTGCAAATCTGGGGTGTATTTCGCACGGAGACGTTTCCGTGATGTGATCGTATTATAGATATCGCAAAGACAATAACAAATGCTCAGACGAATATATGTGTACGTACAGCTTTCTCAGAGGCCTGTCTCCTCGCAAACATAAAAAATTGAAGTAGATAAAAGCAGAGGCCAAAAGCTGTATAACTGGCTACATTTGACAGTTGGGCAAACTATGATTTTTTTGTTAAAATTTTTTGACTTACATAAGTATTGGGGCAAACAGTTTGGACCCAGATCAGAATGCTCCTACATTGTACATAAACAGTCTGATCTGGGTCCACACTGATTGCAAAAAAGCTTCTTTTTATTTCAGCAAACGTCACAAGCAGACGACTTTTGCTGTGATTGCGCTTTAAGGATTTATATAATTTGAGACAATGCAACATTGAGGAGCATGACTCAGTGGTAGAGCGCTTAACTCGGGATCGTTTGCTATATATATATATATATATGCAAGTAGGCACCCACACCAACACGATTGTTTGTCTGTCAATTTGTTTATCTGTGTGTGTGTGCGTGCGTGTGTGTGTGTGTGTGTGTGTGTGTGCTAGCGTGCATGTGCGTGTGTCTGTCTGTCTGGCAGGCAGGTCACCGTGTACGGTTGGTTACACATACGAACACACGTATACATCTATATTTAACATGCACATATACATGCATGCTGACAGAAAGTCAGACAATGTAACAGACACACAGACAGACAATTGCGAAGGTGCCTGCAAGAACTACGCATGCATACGCGCGTGCGTGCGTACGATCGTACGTACGTATTACATAGATACGTGCGTACGTACGCACGCACATACATACATACATACATACATACATACATACATACATACATACATACATACATACATACATACATACATACATACATACATACTATGTACGAACGTACGTACATGCCCATGTACATACAAAAAGGCACATATATAGCCAGACAGGAAGACGCACGGGCACTTGCGCGCATGTACACTCGCATGTGCGGACGCATGCATATTGAAATTTGCAGTAAGAAGTATAAATACAAAAAAAAATAGAAGTAAGAAAAGTTTGGCTTTGGAATTAAGCCTTTGCCTGCAAGCGGTGAATTTTGTCATCTACTGGTGATCTTTGCAAACAGTACGAATCAGGTCCGATCTGGACCCAAGCTGTTTGACACTCTGGCGCTCCCCCCCCCCCCCACTCCCCCCAAAGAAAAACAATAAAAAGTAATGTTTGCAATACATAAGGACGATAAAATAATCTTCAAATATAAGACAGCAAAGGGTTTTTAAAAATCCTTTAACAACAAGATAGAGATTAATCTTTCATAGGTTTAGATAAACAACATATTTCAGCGTAAAATTGTAAACTATTTCTTATCCATCAGTTTTAACATATGTTTTGGGTGCTCAAAAGAACCGTTCCATTGAACGGTTCTTTTCAGCACACAAAACATATGCTATAGATATGGGTAAGAATTTTTTTCAATTTTACGCTGATTTTTTATGTACGTAAAGTGAAATCAAAGAGCCCAAATATATCTGCAAACGGGGTTTGTAAAAACATTTATTAAAATAAACTGCATCGGCCGGGAATCGAACCCGGGCCGCCCGCGTGGCAGGCGAGCATTCTACCACTGAACCACCGATGCTTGACGTACAGAGAATAGTTTAATAAAACTATATCCGATGTTCTTGTCATTAAATTGGATGACATCGGTGACAACGCGAGGGGATAGTATTATAAGGCTATTGGGTCAATGTAGAGGCGGCACCTCAGGACTGATCTTCCTTAGACATATGTAAACGCTGAAAATGAGGTGCGGTTTTATTCGAAAGTAACTGTATCATCTTGCGCTATAACACCTCAGTAAAGACACAAAACATTTGATTTAACCCTTAAAAGGACAGCAAAATAACTAGATCTAGCTACATCAGAAAACGTCTATTGGTTAGCATAAGTATAGAGGCAAACAGTGTGGACCCAGATCAGTCTGCTCCGGCCTACAGGAGCAATCTGATCTGAACTTCACTGTTTATCGAAGAGGCTTCAAATATTTCAGCAGACGACAAAAGCATACAACTTTTTGTGATATGCGCTTCAAGGGTTAACAAATGTGAGTTCAGTGTATATACGGTCATGATTTTCATGAAATGCACGGACATTTGCGCGGCTCAAACAACTTGTTAACACTGTGCCAAATAGAAAGAACATGATTCCCCTCCTTGAACGGATAAAATAGCCGACAAGTCAGTTGTCAACAATTTAACCAAAATCTTGCCTGCAGACAGAGGGAAAATATAATATTAAACATTTCAAACAAGATTTAAGCTTGAAGGTCTGGGTCCCATCCCCTGGGTCGACTAAAGGGGGCTGGGCTGAGGCAAAAAATAAACTGCTTCAGAATAATATTATGGTCATGTTGCATATCAAATTGAAGGGAATGAAGCGTACAACAAGCAAGCAAATTACCACCCTTACACACACCATTGCCTACCAGGTGAATCAAAATGTCAAAATCTTTTTTCTTGTTGCATATCAAATTAATAGTCAGTGCTTTGCCCTGGATGGATGTATACTAAGCACTTGCTTTGATTGAGTTAAGGCTTAACGTCCCAGTCAACAATGCTTTGGTCATGTCGGGAGGAGAGAATGGGATAGGCTTAAAGGCCCCAACTCCCACCCATATTTACCTCAAGTGAAGAAAAATGTCAGCCTGCCAACAAGCTAAATATGACAGGACTATCTCTCCGTTAGCTGCAGCAGAGTGCACCACCCTACCACCCACAGAATACCAAGCACATCTTGATTTTCGAACGGGGACAAAATAGAGCGCCATATTTTCCGCAAAACATTTTTGTCTATGCATATTAAACTCCCTTTAACCTGGCGAACGCTTATTAATGCTTGAAAAATCATGTTTGATCACCGTACTGAAAGTTAAAACCCCTATTTTTCTGCCTTTTTATAATCTCAAAAACGATAGGACTATGGTTCACTTCAGGCTCAAATTAAAATACTGAGTTAACCCAGGCTCAAATTAAAATACTGAGTTAACCCAGGTGCATAGCATCTTCATCTCACCGGAGCAGCGCGACGGATATTGGCAGGTTCCAATTCCCCTATCGGGACATTTAATGTCTTGACATGAAACATTGTTGATTGGGAAGTAAAGCATACACTCAAACAAAAACCATCATCTGTGAATAGGCGAGTGGCAAATGGTCGTCCATGCACAAGGACGCTAGAAGCAGTGTCATCGGACAGCAAGGAATTTGTGAGATAGTAGGTGTACATCAGGGTTCTTTCCTCAGTCTGCTTCTCTTCATTATTGTACAAGAGGCTTTTTCCGGGCTGTCTATAAATTTTTCACCCTGATGAGTTTACCTTCAACGTGACATACTGTCTGCTGGTAGTGGCTGCCAGCTGGCTGTAAGTTATGTGTGGGGAAATTCCGCCAGTCTTTCTCTCCTCATCAACTTTAATCTGCCGCTGTTGACAAAGACGGGTGTACTGGAGGAGTGTGATGCTATTGTGAAGACAGACACCTTGAACCACCTACGGCGCAACAACCGCACAATTATTGCTGCACCATCAAAGCAAAGGACAAAATTAGCTCAGCTTATTGTCCGGGATATGTATGTGGTTCTCCGATCCTTTAGTCATGCAGAGCGTTGAATTGCACAGTTGGACAGAAGAGACACGGCAGGGCAAAAAAAACGAGGAAGGATGGCTAAGGATTTTACACACCTCAAAACCCACATCTTCAACGAAGACAAGTCGCCAGACCCCGCCATTGGGAGAGGATTAATTCTGGCATGTACAGTACATGCACGGATCCAGAAAGAGAGGGTCCAACACTGACGGGTTTTTTTTGTTGATGGGATAGAGAGAGGATCGAAATGACACTAAAAGTGGGCCATCATCGGCCCGTCAGCGAAACGCCATTAAAATGGCGTTTCACTTGCGTGCCAATGGCCTACCATTGAATGCTGGCTTGGTAGCTTTGTGGTTTTTAGGGGATCCAGATCAATATTGCTAGGAAACCCTATTTTTTGTAATTTTTCAGATGGGTCTGGACCCCCTGTCACCCCCTCTGGATCCGCCCATGATGTAGGTCATTGTTGTTGTTGATGATGATCTGGCGCATGATGTCACAAAATTTCGCGAGTCTATGTCATATCAGGCACCGAGGGTATAAAACTTTTCATGCTCAACTCAACTGAGCATACATTTTATCATGCTCATAAATGTTAAAGTGCCAACAATCATTGGCATTTTAACATTTATTAGCATGATAAATACAACATCTGAGAGTTTGAAAGCAAATAAAAAGCCTTTATTTTTCAGCATTTTAGTTTTTATGAGTAGTTGAAATCTCATGATCAGCTGAGTTGAGCATGAAAAACGTTTTATAACCTCGAGGCCAGGCATCCAGATAAGAGACGTTTTAGCACCTAAACACATGTTTAAACTAATGGCTAAGAAATTAATCAACTTTTGTGCTCAAAAAAGTTTGCTTAACTGGACCTATTGTGTATTTTGGAGCATACCCAGTATTTCTGGAGCCTTGTGGCAACACAAAGGTGGATGCAAATGCCATAACTCAAATATACTTATTTGTCATAAAAATGCATATCTTTGTCAAATGATGCATACTTACATAAAATTTCACGAGTTGAGGTCACAGTAGGTCACTACTACATGTATTAGAGTTAAGAAATGAATTAAATTTTTGGAGTTCATTGAATCATGAATACTTCGGGTCTCTTGCAAAGTAAGTGAAGCCCAAAGAGCTTTACGCTAACTTTGCAAGAAACCCGAAGTATTCATGATTCCATGAACAGACCGAAAACAGCTATGGTCATTGCGGGACGGTCAGTTCACCTAACCACACTTTTTCCTGGGCAGGCTTGAACAAGCCGTTAACCAGTAATTCATGCACATACTTTCGCTTGTAACTGACAAACAACCCTTCTTGAATAAATCAGCAGAAGGGAGGAGAATGACCATAGTAATCATTCCATGATCAATCTCCACGAAAGTATGGACCAGGCCGGGATCGAACTCGCGACCCCTGGATCTGCAGTCAGACACGCATCTGTAGCCAGACACGTTACCGACTGCGCTACGCGGCCTGGCGAAAGTTTTACGCTAAATTTTTTTTATATCTAAACCTGTGCTTATCATCTCTAATGAGCCTACCAAGTTTAAAGACTGTAGCTCATATAATTAGCAAGATATCCTACTAACAATGTATGTGTGAATCTCAGTAATAACTTAATGCAAAGTTATCTCAGCCTCATAAAAGTATTTTACAAATAGAATACTTTTGGCAAATCATCTCTAGGTCAGGTGGTTCAGATTGGAAAAATGTCAGTCTAAAAAGGGGCATAACTCTGTCATTTTAGGAGTCCAACCAAAAGTTAATCCTCAGCCCAAATCAGTAAACCAAATAACAAGGCTCTAGCCTTGCTAATATGATCTTAATTTTGCCAAAGGGGCATAACTCAAGAATGAGAATAACTCGGACATGAAAAATAATTCTATGGGGAATCAATACACAGGAACTAGTCACAAACCCATAGAATAAAAAAATAGGCCTATATATACTTTTTTTAGAGATACACGTCTACATTTTTTTTTCTAAAAGTGTGTGACTATTTCCTGTGAATCAACATATGAAATTTCAAGACCCTAGCATGTAGGGTTCCCAAGATGCTGGAGGTGTAAATAGGATGGACAGGAACATACCGAAAACAAAACCGGGTTAACTCTTTGCCCCCTTTGTAATTTCGCATAACATTTTTGTCTTCTGCTGATTTTTTTCAAAATCAACTTTTTTGAAAAATTCTTTCAGGAATACCATCAGAGTGTCAAACAGCTTGGATCCAGATCAGGCCCGAGAATTTGTCAGACCTGGTCTGGGTCCAAACTGTTTGTGAAGGTCATCAGCAGACGCCACTAGGACGCGAAGAGTTAAAATAAAACAAAACTACCATTTTTATGGAACAGTGTATTATCTTGTATTTAATATCAAGAACATTATACCTAACTGAATATATAGTTGGGCCTCCATGCAAGAAAACCAGAATTGATTGTATGCGAACAACAAAGGCACAGACCAGCCTGTGCATCTGCACAGTTTGATCAGCACCTTTGTTATTCGCTTTATAGAACGTATAATGACTCCACTTAATTCACGCAAGAGAGCTACGTGCATTAAGGGGCTATTTTGGCCCCCCTATGAGGCTAAAAATAAAAATTGTTTTTCCCCAATTTTTTCTTGTTAGTTTATTAGAACAATAGCCAAAGTGTAAAAGTCTGGAATTAATTTGACTTTTACCATTGCTATGGTAACAAAAATGGACGTCAAAATAGGCTGGAAATTGGCCATTTTGGAGCAAATTCGGGACATGTGACAGAGAAATTAACATAGAGCACAAGAAAATACCAAAAAGATATTTTTACAGATGATGAGAATTATCACAGCACACAACATATTAAAAGTTTCTTTGTGTATTTAGCTGGTCCCCCAAAGTCTTAAATTTGGTCCAAAATGGCAATTTCTCTATTTTAACCCTATTTTGTCAGCCATTTTTGTTACCATAGCAAAGGTAAAAGATAATAAATGCCAGAATTTTACACTTGGGTTATTCTTCTAATAAACTAATCAGAAGAAATTGGTGAAAAGCAACTTTCCGTTTTGGCTCCAGAGGGGGCCAAATTAGCCCCTTATTCCATATTCCAGCTAGTCACTGTAGCTGAGTAGGCTGGTTTGAACACAACCTGGTCGCAAACCCCAAAGAAAGGTTTTCTCGTGCCAAGGCCCATTTGATGCAGCTCTTTTGCTTAGGCAAAATAAAAAAAATTCTGTGTTTAGGATAACCTGACCATACCTAGGTCCTAAATTTACTAGTGAAACCTAGATTTTTTTCAGGTTTTCTGGAATAAAAATATAATTTTATGCATTTTGAAAGGCAATATGCCTTTCAAAATACATAAAATTATAATTTTTTCCAGAAAAAAATTAATCTAAAAAATTATGTGTGCCTACCCTACCTAAAAATTTTCAGAACCGTTCGTTACCCGAAACACACTTATTTTTTTTACCTGGCCTCATCAATCTAATATAAACAACACAATTGAAATGTTAAAGCAAAGAAAATTTCAAGCACATTATTTTTATAAAGTAAGATGTATGCTAATATTTCATAAAACAAAAGGGCCAAGTGGCCCTGGGTTGCTCACCTGACTTTTGTTCAAAAGCTTCTTATATACTAAGGTAGGTATCTATTTGAAACTGGCCATTGCCCTGGTCACCCTTGGGTTCGGGCCCTTTTTTATCCTAAGCACCATAATTTGAATAAATTTACAAGAATACTAGATGATGCTACATACCAAATATCAAGGCTCTAGGCCTAGTGGTTTCAGACAAACAGATTTGGTTGGGCATACTGGTCTGCATCTTTGGTGTTCATATGTAACAAAGTCAGGTTTTATCGCGATGAGGCCAAAATTGCTAGAATTTTTCTTTCATACTTTTGAAAAATATCCTCTTCCTGAGGCAATGAGAAAATTAGATCAATTACAAGGCAGGAGAAAGCAGCAAATTCAATGTTTACAGGATTCATACATTTAAGGACTTTTCAAGGACTTCTAAAAGCCTCTCCTACAGTTTTCAAGGACTTAAAGTTAATGAAAAATACTGATCTAAGTGTTAAAATTCTACTTCAGAAATGCTAGACTGAGATAATGGAGACTATAGTACTGGAAAATTAGTATAAAATTGTTGTGCCTATATTTGGTGCAGCATATGCTGCACCAAATAAAGGCACAACAATTTTATACTGACTTAGGTCTCTATCAACAGTGCTAATTCCTACAGAAAATAATAGAATTCAAGGACTTTTCAAGGCTTTTGAGTGATTTTCCAGTACTTTTCAAGGCAGATTTAATTTTCAAGTACTTTTCAAGAAATCCCTCTAAACTCAAGTACTTTTCAAGCCTGTGCGAACCCTGGTTTAACTGTGTTAAAAAAAAACACTCATTTGGAACATACATGTATACACGGCGTCAAAAGTGAAACACCACCTATATTTTAGACGAAACAAATTTCAATCTACCGTGAAGAAATTTTATTGAGCATGGAAAATCTTTATCTGTTGTGAAACTATGAATAAATATCTAAATGAAAATTTTAAGATGCATGCGATATGCAGATTTGGTTACAAAGTCGCGACTTACCAAAACTTCTCACCATCGGCTTGAAATCTTCAAGAAGTAACCCCTAACATTTTGAAACAAATTTTGTGCCTTTTTCACACAAAATTTTCACCATTATATTCATGTACACAATGTTGCAATGAAAATGAGTTGACCCCTAAGTGCTTTTTGTTGAACTCACCATCACATACTTTCACAAAATAGCATGATTGTTTCACTATCTTATACCCATATGATGCAGTTATCTTTATTTATAAGGTTTACTTACATAACATGGGCCTCGACGCGAGAAAACCTGCCTTCGGTGGTTTGCGAACAACAAAGGCGCAGACCAGCCTGCGTGGATAGCCTGCACATCCGCGCAGTCTGATCAGCGCCTTTGTTATTGGCTTATTTGAAAGTACAATATCCAAACTTGCTACAAGTGAAATTTCAATTTTCTAGCTAGTCTCTGTAGCTGAGGAGACTGGTTTGAGTCCCACTTTGTCGGTAACCCCAAAGACAGGTTTTGTCATGTCGAGGCCCACATTATCTTGCTCTGAAAAATTTAGGTACTAAGTTGGTGGTGCTTAGCTTTTGACACTGTGTATAGGCCTATATTGTTTGTTTTGCCATCACAAATTCAGTTTTTCTCAACACTTTAGCTGGCTGCAGAACACATTCCTTACGGCCTTAAAACTGCAGGGATAATTCTGGCTCAGAATATCATGAGAGAAAGTATCTCATTCAGCCAAAAATTATGAGAAATTTAGAATTTTCAGCGAGAAATTTTAGCAAAATCATTAGCTAAATTACATTTTGCTATAAGATTTTTCTCTCATTAAGGCCAGAATTTTTTTTATTTGATAGTTGATTTACGGGATTTTTTTTTTCAGATTTAGGGTAGGGGGCGAAAAAAAAAAGCTGAAAATGACCAGTTGACTGCTTTTTTAAAATATATCCAGAAAAAACAGTAAAATTAGTAAGGTAAACCAACAGTCTGTATTAAATCTTTAAATATCTCATCATTTTCCTAAAAATCTGGACATGACAATTACTTTGAACAGTGACACTCCCAAAAATATACAGACAGAACCTCAAAAATATTTTTTTTTTTCAAGGCAAATTTTCATGCATCTGTAACTTTGCTATTTTTGTTTGGATTTTCATGAAATTTTTACCAAAATGTAGAGCTATAAATTTGCAATGATATACACCATTTTGGAAAGTTTTTTTGCTCATTTATAAATTGGGAAAAGGCCAATATTCGGCATGAAAAATATTATACCATGATACAAGGGTTACAAAAAATTAACAATTTCAAGTTTCATTGATCAATTGTCTTTATAAAAACTGAAAAAAAAACCCATATAAAAAGCTATTACAACATAGGGCCAGTTAAGCAAAAAATGTCAGCGTAAAACTGTGATTATTTTCTTATCCATCAGATTAAACATATGTTTTGGGTGCTCAAAAGAACCATCTCATTGAAATGGTTCTTTTGAGTACCAACAACATATGTTTTGGTTGAGAAATAAGAAAATAATTTCCAGTTACTCTTATCTGGGGGCCTGTATTATAATCTGCCTAAACCAGTATTTTTGAGAATGATTATTGAAAGTCATCCTCTAAAACCTGAACTCAGGAATAATCTTGAAAACTTTCACTCATGCATATATGTTTAAACTCTTGATAAAAAGGATGGTCATTTGAATATGGAAAAAGTAAAAAAAAAAAAAAAAAAATTTTTTCTTAACCCTTATAATACCTGCAAATATCGTCTGAAAATGCTGCCTGCTTAGGTTGTCTGCTGCATATTTTTGCTAACATTATTTGAGTAATGTAAGTTTAAGGGGGCAAACAGAGTGGACCAAGATCAGACTGCTCCAATAGGAGCAGTCTGATCTTGGTCTGCACCTGTTTATCAAAAGGCTTCTATATCATTTCAGCAGACGACTTTTGTTGTGATTGGCGCTTTATGGGTTAAAAATGCTAAGCTGTACCTATAAAAGGGAGTCAAGTGGAAGGGGATAAATTTGGTTAAATGTTGGAAGGTTAACCCTTAATGTGCCAATTGCAACAAAAGTCCTTTAGGAGCAGTCTGTTCTGGGTCCACGCTGTTTGCTTCTATACTTAATTCGTCAGTAATGTTAGGCATTGATTTGGAGCAGACGAATTCAGCAGACGACATTTATTTTTTTGGCGCTTTAAGGGTTAAAGAGTGATAGGGTATGTAAAAAAAAGAAAGATTCAGCCTCAGTTTCATTTTACATCTCCTACTTTTCCAGTTTCACGACTGGTTTGACTTTGACTAACTTCTGTATCTGTGTTGACGTTAAATGTTAACTTCACTTCAGGGATGAGTTTATCGGACACCATTCTCCTTCGAATTTCTTCCTCAGAATTTTTCGACTCTATTTTCAAGTCTGTATCAACATCGGACTTTTGGACAACGTATATATAAAAAAAGAGATGGTCATTTGAACATGGAAAAAGTAAAAAAAAAAAAAATGCATTTTTTTTTGCTACACCCTTATAATACCTGTAAATATCATCTGAAAATGCTGTCTGCAGCATATTTTTGCTAACATTATTTGAGTAATGTAAGTTTAGGGACAAACAGCGAGGACCAAGAGGAGTAGTCTGATCTTGGTCTGCACTGTTTGTCAAAAAGGCTTCTAAAACCTTTCAGCAGACGACTTTTGTTGTGATTGGCACTTTATGGGTTAAAAATGCTAAGCTGTGCCTATAAAATGAGCCATGGCATGAGATTTCCAACAATGTGGTATGTGCGATCAGCAAAGGCTCAGAACAGCCTGCACATAGGCGCAGTCTGATCAGAGCCTTTGCTAGTCGCTTGAATATTCTATGACTGTAAAGCTGCTCCTGAATGTCATTTGGAGTTTCTAAGCTTTAAAGGAGGCTACACATGCTCGTCTGTGTCTACACTTGTCAAAATGCCACATTGTTGGAAATCTCATGCCGTGGCTCAAATGGTTTTCAGTGGAAGGGGATAAATTTGGTCAAAGCTTGGAAGGTTAAAAAGTGATAGGGTATGTAATAAAAAAGATTCAGCCTCAGTTTCATTTCACATCTCCCACTTTTCCAGTTTCACGACTGGTTTGATTTTGACTAACATCTGTATCTGTGTTGACGTTAAATGTTAACTTCACTTCCGGGATGAGTTTATCAGACACCATTCTCCTTCGAATTTCTTCCTCAGAATTTTTCGACTCTTTTTTCACGTCCGTATCGATGTCCGACTTTTGAACACCGTCTAAGTCTTCATCCCCTATGTCATTAACACCTAACCTTTCATTATCAGAATATTCAACACCATGACTTGTAGCATTTGCCTCCCTTGAAGAAGCCATTTCACCATTATCATCTTTAACAAACGTTTCTCCGACCCTTTCCATCTCGGGACTTTTTACGGTATCATGAACATTTTGATCTTGCACATTTGTTTTATCACTATAACTAGAGTCTTCATTAGGTGATTGTGTAGTGTGTGTAGTGTATAAGTTTGTTTCGGGTATTGGAGACTCGGGCGTGTTCACGCCCCCCATGTCCGCATCATCTGGGGCTAGCCCCGTGCTACTAGGGGACACTGATAAGTATTCGTCTGATCCTCCTGGTTTCATGTCCTGAAAAACATTCACAGAAAGAATGAGTTTTAACTTTTTGCATGCTGGTTAATTTTTCACGCTTGATCTGACTTTTTTTTTTTTCACGCTGACTTTTTTCAAAATTAAAGTTTTTAAAAATTTCTTTCAGGAACATTATCAGAGTGTCAAATGGTTTGGATCCAAATCAGAACAGACATTATGCCGGGCCTGATCTGGTTCCAAACTGTTTACAATGTTATCAACAGACGACAAGTCCCCGCTTGCAATGAAATAGTTATTGAAGGCAAATCATGAAATTTTGGCATATGAATGTACACTGGAATGTCTTTAGAAAGCGGCCGCATATAGCCTGATGTTCAATATAGCGCTGGTCTAACATGAGTGCTCTGATATGTAATATTGAGTTCATTAACATGCTTTTTTGTCGTCTGATGTTTTTTTTCAAAATCAACTTTTTTGAAAAATTCTTTCAGGAATACCATCGGAGTGTCAAACAGTTTGGATCCTGATCTGGGTCCAAACTGTTTGCAAAAGTTATCAGCTGACGACAATAGAAGGTAAAGAGTTAAACAAATTGAGCAAAAGTGATAAATTATGCGGCTTTGCAGATCAGGAACCAACATTGTGTCACTCCTGATCTGGTTCCAAACTGTTTTCGATGTTATCAACAGGCAACAAGTCCCTGATAGCAAGGAAAGACTTAAAGAAGCCAATTCATGAGATTTTGGCATATAAATATAAAGGATATTACACTGGAACATCTTTAGAACACGGCCGCATATAGCGCGATGTTCAATATAGCGCTGGTGTAACGTGAGTACTCTGACATGTAATTATTATCCCCATGCTTTTTTTAAAAAGCGAAGGGGATATTGTTATCGCCTCCGTCCGTTATGCTATCTCCTCCTAAACCATTGGACAAAATTCAACCAAATTTGGTGTGTGAGTTACTCACATGAATGGGGCATGCAACGTCAAACTTTTTTTTGGCCCCGCCCCCTGGGGCCCTGGGGAGGGGTCAAAAGGTCAAATATCATTTAATTTCAATTACAAAGTCAATTTCAAAGATTTTTAAACCAAACTTTGTTTGTGTACTAACAAATAAAAGAACAAAACATATCAGACTGAATTTTTATTCTGTCGCCTGGGTCATGCCCTAGGGGTGAGACTTGGGGGTGCTTAGGGGCCAAAATCAAATTCTGTCCTGCTGTCTGTCCTTTATGCTATCTCCTCCTAAACCATTGGATGAATTCAACCAAATTTGGTGTGGGTTACGCCCATGAATGGGGCGTGCAACGGCAAATTTTTTTCTGGCCCCGCCCCCTGGGGAGGGGTCAAAAGGTCAAATATCAATTACAAAGTCAATTTCAAAGATTTTTATACCAAACTTTGTGTGTGCTCTAACAAATGAAAGATTCAAAACATATCAGACGGGATTTTCATTCTGTTGCCTGGGTCATGCCCCAGGGGAGGGACTTTGGGGTGCTGGGGGTGCCCAGGTGGTCAAATTTTTTTTTTTTCAAACGTGGTCATGTGGCATATCAAATCGACAAGGATGATGAGCAGAACAGAATGCAAGCAAAATTTTCATCCTAGGGTCAAACTGGTGACCTTGGGGTGAGGTCAAAAGGTCAAATATCATTAACGTGTCAATTTCAAAGATTTTTATACCAAACTTTGTGTGTGTTCTCACAAATAAAAGATAGAAAACATATTGAACATAATTTACATTCTGTTGCCAGGGTCATGCCCGGGGTTGGGACTTGGGGGTAATAGGGGGAGTCAAAAACTTTAGCATGGGGATTTGTGATGATGCCCCATCGACTGTGTGCTCTAGTACATGCTTTTTTTGTCATCTGCTGATTTTTTTCAAAATCAACTTTTTCGAAGAATTCTTTCAGGAATACCATCTGAGTGTTAAACAGTTTGGACCCTGATCAGGCCCTACATTTTGTTGGGCCTGATCTGGGTATATACTATTTGCAAAAGTTATCAGCAGACTACACTAGACAGTAAAGAGCTAAAAAGTTGAGGAAAAGAGATGAAATATGCGCCTTTGATGAACAGTTTATTGGTTTTTTTTGCAATGAGTTGCGAAAACTTTCTTTTATATATGAGCCACAATCAAAAGTCAAAATTTATTTAATTATACACACTTAATCTACGAAGTGTTAAGAAGTTATCCTGCAAATTTTATGAAGCTATCTCCATTATTCATGGAAATATGGTCTTTTGAAACTATACACTGTCTAAACTTTAACAGGCAACGTCAGAAACGCAATGATGTTACTTATGACATCAAAGTTAAATTCCAGATTTGCTGGTTTTTCGGGTGCATGAAAAACATGCTATTTCTTGCTAACATACTTTAATATTATCCTTAGCATGTGTGCAATTGAATTCGTAGAAAAGTTGACACCGATTCATTTTTTGCCTTAAGTTTGCATGATCTGAAAACGACTGACCATACTTTGAAAATACTGACAGTTGCTAAGGTAAAATTGTTGCCATGGAAACATATGGCATGATAACAATAAAGTTTAATCATAAATAATTGCCAGATTTATTCTACTATCCACCTGAATAGGTTTTAAAGCAATCTATAAACATGTCAAAACTCTTAATAACTCTTAATTTTTGGTGTTTTTCAAATGATTTTTACATGAAAAGTCCTAAATGTCATTTAGGCAGGTTTTCACAGAGTGCACATATCTTTAATCCTTTCAGATCAAACCTACCTGTGGGTTCACTATTGGTATGGCAACTTTAGGCCTCCTGACTGTCACTCTACTCTGCTTCTGTACCTGCGGCGGATAGAACGTAGTACCGGAACCTTTAGACCTAGTCTGTCCCTCGGAACTGTAATATGTCGTTCCTCCACGCACAGATTCTTGGGGCTGAGCCTGCAACATACAAGACCAAAGTTAATCTAGACTGGCTTCAGTCTTTCACATTTTTCCCCACCATTCAAGACAAAACATGGTAAATGTTCTAAAATTTGAACACCACTTGCCTGCCAAAAAGGCCTAGACAAACAGGGCAGACTCAGATCAGACTGCTTCTGACTAAGCAGTCTGATCAGCATCTTATCCATTTACTATTTCCACAAGCATTTTGTGAATTTCAGCCCTGATAAGTGATAATCAATATTTTGTTTGAGAACAGAGAGAGAAAAGTGTTCGAAATTTTAGAACATTAACCGCAAACCTAGGCTAGCTTCAGTCTTTCATATTTTTTTCCCGCAAATCATGACAAATATTAATTTATTTTTCTGTTTTCTCATCTTTTGGTGTAGTTTGGTGACTTTAGAAATTGTAAACAATATGAACTCTGATCATAGTTCATACTGTTTGCTGGCATGGTATGGATGCCTCTGAATATATGCAGCATATGACATTTCATGGCAAAATATTAACATAATAAGAGTTAGGAAATTGCCATATAGTAAACTAAAAACAGATCATAAACCAATTTATCAAAGACATTAAGGGCGGTTAATTCGAGAATAGGAATTGCCAGAGTAGCTTTTCTTGTCTATGATAAGTATTAATGAGCCGCGACATGAGATTTCCAACAATGTGGTACGCGCAGTCTGATCAGAGCCTTTGCTAGTCGCTTGAATATTCTATGATTATTGAGCTACTGACCGAACATCATTTGGAGTTTCTACGCTTAAAAGGAGGCTGCACATGCTCATCTGACTCTACACATGTCAAAATGCCACATTGTTGGAAATCACATGTCGCGGCTCATTTTTAGTGGTCTATATTATATACCAGTGAAGTTTCATTAAGATATTCCATTTGGTATAGGAACAACAGCATGGTGAGGAATCACATGTTTTTGTAATGATGATACACAGCACCAACAATTGTTTTCTTCCCATCAGTAAATTACATTTCTTTCATTTTAGGCAATCATATTAATCGATCTATGTACCACATCCTAGCTCTATTTATTCTGAATCATTTGATACTGTATTGATAAAAAAAAAAGGTTTCTACTTTTAACAAACATTCTGTAACAAAATTTAAGGTGAGACTGTCTGTACAGTGTAAACCAGCATTCAGCACTTCAAGTTTTGTGACAGAGTGTTTGCAGAAAGTAGTATTTTTTATTAGATAATATGGCATCATTACATCCGCACGAAACTGTGACGAAAGTGGGCTAGAATGTGGAATATTGATTAATGGACAGGTTTCATACAGGCAAGTTTGAGTAAAACTCAAGGACTTTTCAAAGACTTCTAAAGACAAGCCTACAGTTTTCAAGGACTAAAAGTTTATGAAAAATCCTATATTAAGTGTTAAAATTCTACATTAGAAATGCTAGACTGAGATAATGGAGAAATTAGCACTAGAAAGTTAGTATAAAATTGTTGTGCCTTTATTTGGTGCAGCATTTGCTGCACCAAATAAAGGTAAAACAATTTTAAACTGATTTAGATCTCTATCAACAGTGTTAATTCCTACAGAAAACAGAATTCAAGAACTTTTCAAGGCCTTTGAGTGATTTTCCAGTACTTTTCAGGGCATATCTAATTTTCAAGGACTTTTCAAGAAAGCCCTCTAAATTCAAGTACTTTGCGAACCCTGATGGATATATTACCAGAACTTAGTGAAAAATTATCCTTAACATCACATAAAAATAACAGTCTTCCATTTTATCTCAATGTCTCAATGAGATGGTTCTTTTGAACACCCAAAACACATGTTTTGACAGATAAAAAATTATTCATAATTTTATGCTTAAAGTTTTTTACCTGTGAAATCTGTGGTACAGGTGCATGGTGTGTGTCTTTGAAAATTAATTTTCTTATTTCTCAACCAAAACATATGTTGTGGGTACTCAAAACAACCACCATCTCAACAAAATGAGCCACGACATGAGATTTCCAACAATGCGGTATGTGCCACCAGCAAAGCCTCAGATCAGCCTGCGCATATTAGCAGTCTGATCAGAGCCTTTGTTAGTCGCTTGAATATTCTATGAGTGTTACTGGCTGGACACAATTTGGAGTTTCTAAGCTTAAAAGGGGGCTGCAGAGGCTCATCTGAGTCTATACTTGTCAAAACGCCACATTGTTGGAAATTACATGTCGCTGCTCAAATGGTTCTTTTGAACACGGAAAAACAGGTTTTGACAGATGGATAATTCTTTTCTTCATAATTTTACGCTGTTGGAGCGCAGTGGCTCAGCGGTAGAGTGCTTGACTCAAGATCGAGGGGCCGCAGGTTCGGGCCTCACCGGCGTCACTGCGTTGTGTCCTTGAGCAAGAACATTGATCCTAGCTTAGTACTGGTTCAACCCAGGAAGACTCGTCCTTTTATAACTGAAAGATTGTTGATGGGATGTAAAGAATCAAAAACAAACAAAATAATTTTACACTAAAAGTTTTTTACCTGTGAATTCTGTGGTACAGATGCAACTGGCGGCACAGCTGGGGGAGGAATAGCTGGTGGCGCCGGAAACTGTGGTATTGCAATCTGTGCCGAGATTGGGAACGTCGGCGGTGGTGGCACTGCGTACATCACACCCATGGGTAACTGAGGGGGTGGGGGAGGTATTATAGTCACTGGCTCAGATGTTGAAGCTGCGAATACAGGTGGTGGTGGGCCTGGTGGTCTGGCGGGGAGAATCTGGGGTGAGGTCACCCGTTGTGGCGACGGAACCCTCGGCCCGACTTGGACAGTGGGACTTACAAAGTTAGCTGATGATGCTACAAATAAGAAGACGAAAACTAATAAATTCAAGGACTTTTCATGGACTACTCAGACTACTACCATTTTCAAGGACAGGTTTATGAAAATACTGGTTAACATGATAAAATGCTAGATTGAAATAATGAAGAAATTAGTATTAGAAAATTGGTTGTGCCTATATTTGGTGCAGCATATATGCACCAACTATAGGCACAGCAGTTATATACTAATTTAGGTCCCCATCAACAGTGTACAGTCGTACAGATAATAATAAATTCAAGCTTCCTTAAGGCATTAGTGATTTTCAGAATTTTCAAGGGAGATTTAATTTTCAAGGACTTTTCAAGAAAGCCAGGGTTGCAGATTTAGCGATATATCACTACTGCAGTAGACCACAAATTTTGATTTTCAGGGTAAATTAGGGGTGTCATTTCATGACAATACTGTGATATATTATAGAGATCAAACATGTTTTTCTATGCATTAACATCTGCTGGACCCGAGGGTGGCATTGAAACCAGAGCCCGAAAGGCAAGTGTTTAAACGACAAGAGGGGTCTAGCAGATGTTAGTGTATTTTTGATCGTTATAATTGCATCAAGTCATTTTGCACTGGAAAACTTTGGTAAAAACGTTTCAAAAGTTAATTTTTGTATTACTATAAAGGCGCGCAAAAGCATGAAGGGTTCGTAGGTTGAAAACGCCTCTTCCAGAGCAGAGATTTACGTCATCCAAAAGTCACTAAATTACCTATGCACATTGCTGGTGATGATCTCAATTTTGTGATCGCTTTGTTTGTTTGATTTGATTCTTTACATCCCATCAACATGCTTTCAGTTAAATATGTCTTGCTCAACAGCCACAACGCAGTGACGGCGATAGGCTTGAATCCGCGGACTCTTGGTCTTGAGTCAAGCACTCTAACACTGAGCCACTGCGCTCCCTAATTTTTTTTTTTGTGATGGCCTAGAATCGGTATATGTAAAGTACAAAAGCTGTGCATCGACAGCATGTTAATTGCCAGATTAATGCATGAGATTTTGCTGCTTAAAACATGGCTGTTAATAGTGTGCAAAAACTTTTTATGCAATTACTCTTGAATATTCAGGAAAATAAGGCTTGTTATTTTTCGAGGGAAATATCTGCTGGCAGGCTTTAGGCAATGCCTTATTTAATTTGCTGAAGAAGCTAAAGAATTTGAAACTGTCAACAAATTTCAACTGGAACTTTATGAGTTGAATCATTCTTAAAACCTGAACACCAAGCTATCCAGAAAATTAAGACATATACTTTTGGTATCACATAAATTGCAATAGTTTATGGTAAAGAAATCTCTTAAGCAAAGGTTATCATACATAGGTGTTTTGGTTTGTTTGATTTGATTCTTTACGTCCCATCAACAATCTTCAGTTATAAAGGGACGGGTCTTCCTGGGTTGAACCAGTACTAAGCTAGGTTTAATTTTCTTGCTCAAGGAATTAACACAGTGACGCCGGTGAGGCTCAAACCCGCGGCCACTTGGTCTCGAGTCAAGCACTCTACCACTGAGCCACTGCCCTCCCTGTTTCATAGAACCATTTCTAAAGAAACCATGTCGGTTATACAAAAATAAAATCAAAGTATTACCTGGCAATACACCCGATACAGGTGGTGGAAAATTTGGCGGTGGTCGCATCATCCCAGGAGGAATACTGACTCCAGGTTTTGGTGGGCTAAATGCTGAAAAGGAACCACACATGTATGACCAGTGTAACATGAATGATGTTTATTTGTTTGATATATAGTTTACTTGGTTTCTGTTGACCCAGATATTGATGATAAACAAGTTATTTACTAAAGGTTATTGGACTTTACTAGAAAAAATGATTTACATTTGTATCATCTACAAATTAAAAATGTATTATCATTGAAGTCTCTGGAAAAATCCGGAATTCCCTGGAACTTTTTTTTTCATGCCAAATAGGAGCTCTGGGCGGGTTTTGGTATCGTTCAGAAGAATTGAGAAACGCCCCCTACCCTAAATCTGATTTTTCCCCCCTGTAAATCAACTAATAAAAAAAATTCTGGCCTAAACAGTGAGGATAAAGGGTCTTGCTGAAGGTCAAGGACACAACTCTGCACTTAGAGTGGGATATGAACCAGTGACTTCTTACATAGGGCCAGTTAAGCAACATTTTTGAATGAAAAATTGCAATTATTTTCTTATCCATCAGTTTAAACATGTGTTTTGGTTGCTCAAAAGAACCGTCTCATTGACAGTTCTTCTGAGTACCCACAACATATGTTTTGGTTGAGAAATAAGAAAAATAATTTTCAGTTACGCACTCATATCTGGGTCCTGTTCTTAGAGACCTCATAATGATAACTTTCTGGTCACGATGACTCCTATTTTTGTTTGTTTGTTTTGTTGCTTTACATCCCAAGTCAACAGCTATGGTCATGGCGGGACAGTCAGTTCACCTAACCACACTTTTACCTGGGCAAGCTTGAACAAGCAGTTAACCAGTACTTTGTGCACATACTTTGGCTTGTAACTGACAACATACCCTTCTTGAATGATTCAGCGGAAGGGAGGGGAATGACCGTAGAAATAATTTCATGATAGATCTCCACGAAAGTATGGGACTGG
This sequence comes from Loripinus fragilis, assembly GCA_964019695.1. Classification (NCBI taxonomy): domain Eukaryota; kingdom Metazoa; phylum Mollusca; class Bivalvia; order Lucinida; family Lucinidae; genus Loripinus; species Loripinus fragilis. The sequence goes on from OZ026531.1 coordinate 50,985,097, forward strand.
GCCGGGATCAAACTCGCGACCCCTGGATATGCAGTCAGACTGGCATCTGTTGCCAGACATGTTACCGACTGCGCTACGCGGCCTGGTACGATGACTCCAAGGTAGCAACTTTATTACTTTTTAGCTTGCCTCAAGGCGACCACTTTTGTTTGTTTGTTTTGATGCTTTATGTTCCAGTCAATAATTTTTTAGTCATGTCAGGACAATATCCTGTCTTCCTGGGTTGAACCAGTACTTAGCATCAGGTAAAGTGTCTTGCTCTGGGACACAACACAGTGACTCCGCCGATGAGTCTTGATTCTTGAACTAGCAACCCTTCCATCCCCAGTCTATCGCTCTACCAACTGAGCCACTGCACCCAGCTAATGACCTTTATCAGGTACCACTCACATTTACTGCATTGTTGCAAACTGACCTGACAAACGTTGGCTATCTCACAGCATGTGTCTTTATCAGGTCAGGATGATGTTGCACTTTTTGAATAACATCACCAATGACCCTGAATCCACACAAAAATCTTTAATTACGTCATAATTGCTAGTTTGAAGAGTGAACCAATGGGTACACTGATGAATAGAATACCAGGTTTGCGTCTTTTGATATCAAGTTTACCAGGCTCACCTTTGAGAATGCTTGTCTACAAGTGTTCTCGAAGCCTTGCCTGGTGAACTTGATATTAAAAGACGTGGAACTAGTATTCTCTATTATCATATGACGTCGCGTCTGGGAGTGAAATAACGCCATGCAATAAAATCGATAAACCACTAGTGGTTTACAGATTTACGGGAAACATTATGACATCCATAACAACCTTGCGTACATAATGACAAAATCATAAAGTTTTTACATCAGAAATGTGATTTCAAACTATTTGTCAGATGATAAATAGAATCTAACATTCATGCTCTTGGCAAGCCTTGCATTTTATCTCTTTTCCCCAACTCGTTTAATAAATTCAATAAAACATGAGCACTCATGTAAGATCCTCTATTTCCCATACTCCAGGGGTGATAACAGTCCGCAAATCTCAATCCGGAATACTGAATCCTGTCTACTGAATCCTGAATTGAGCCAAAAAAGTTCTTAAATCATCAATAAAATGCTTTAAAGAACAAAATATCAACAGAACAAAATAGCTTTATGCATTTTTTATGGTAAATATATGACTAAAAGGTTCTAAAACCAAATTAAAGCACTAATTACTATGATCTCATGCCCAAAAAGCATGAGAGCTCAATCAGGAAATCCTGATTTATCCTGAACTTTATCACCCCTGATACTCACCTGGATTAAAATATGCTGGCTCTTTCAATTTCGGTGCAGGGACAGATACTCCTGGAGGTGGAATGGCGGGGGGCTCAGAAAAGCCAGGAACTTCGGGAACATTTCTCTGTCGTTGTGAGGAATACCGCTTAGAGCTCCCTTTCTGTGCTGGGTCGGACTTCTCGGGTACCGGTGATGGAGAGGACTGGGCTTGTTTCTTTCTCTCCTGTTGAAGTCTGGGTGGAAGCGTCGGCTGGTGACGGTTAGCTAGGGAAATATAGAATGTAAATGTGTCATTTTGAGGGTCATTTAAAAAATATTTACATTTATTACCTTTTGCTAAAAAGAATTATAAGGCCAAATGCAAAAATAAGTGTGTTTTGGGTAACAGGTCTGAAGATTTTAGGTAGGGTAGGCACACATACTTCTTTTCTGGAAAAATGAATATTTTTATGCATTTTGAAAGGCATTTCGCCTTTTAAAATGCATAAAAAATTTTTTTTACAGAAAACCTGAAAAAAATTCAAGGTTTCACCAATAAATTTAGAAAGGGTCAGTTACCCTAAACATAGATATTTTTATATTCTGCCTAAGCTAAGTAAACCGGGCTAAAACTGCTCATGAATCCAAACCCATAATAGCATGCTCATGTGAACCCAATCATGCATCACCTACAATATGCCGCATGTGCACCTATAACGGCCCTCATCAACATTTTAAAAAACATCATTCATTGCATTGTGATGTAACAGCCTGCACATGCACCCATAATATGCAAGGTAATAAAAAAGTTTAAAACATGGCCACCATCGTGTTACCAGGCGTATTGGCCCGGCACTCCATATTTGCAATCAAGCCTAAAGGACAAAAGGACAAATACATATAGTAAAACCTGTCTTAAGCGGCCACTCAAAAAGAAGACCAAAATTTGGTTTTCAAGACAGATTATCACTTAATGCAGGTCAAAAGTATTGCAGAATGCTCAAGAGAGCATTCTGCAATACTTTTGACCTTCATTAAGCTACCATTTGTCTTTAAGATCTTTGTTTTGTCTATTTTTGAATGGCCGCTTAAGACAGGTTTTACTGTAGATACCGGGCTGGTATGCCTATTACTAATGTGACAGTAGCCCTGTATTAATCTCTAAATATATTGTGGCTGCTTAAGATAAGGATTTGTGACAATGTGTCTTCTACTGCTTGTTTCGGCAAAAGGGATATTTTTGGTTCCTTTTTTCCCAATTTTGAAAAAAAATCCCAATCTTAAAAAAAAAAAAATATGATTGGGATTTTTTTTTCCCCTTTTCTGTCAACACACACAAGCTACATGGTGACATTCTCCTTCAATTTATCGGCAACGGCACGTGTTATAGCTTATTTATTTTTTATTGACCAAAAATGACATAATTGTGCACTATAACAAATGTCCCAATTTAGGGTTTTGCCTTGCTAATTTTCCCAATCTTAAAGGCCCAAGGGCCCCTTCCCAAAATTGAAAAAAAAATCCCAGGGTACTTAACACTTAACCTCATAGAGACGCCTTTTAACACTTTTGCAAACAGAGACCCAGAAAAGAACTGCCTGATCAGGGTCTACTCCGTTTGCTTACAGAAATATGATTAGATATGATCCTACACTAGTGGACCTGACAAGTAATTTCTTTGTTCTATGTAAAAATGTGAAAGCTTATTTATATAATCATTCATAGTGGGTGGAGCCTAGTATGAATATTCATGAAGGGAGGGGTTCAATCAAGACCTTTCACTCAGTACCAAATATTAAACCTCTTAAGAATCATTCAACAGAAATGGAAGACAGCTAACCATATCATGGGTTTTAAGAAAGTGCATTCTGCAACACAATTATTTTCCTATTATTTTAGTTAAAATGTGTCTAATGACATAAATGTCACTGTAATTCTTTAAAGTCGACACACTTGATAAGAAATAAACAACAGGATGTTTAATCAAATATTTTCTTTAAAATCAAGTACCCCTCAGAGTTTTTTGGACTCAAGGAGCAAAGTGGGGGTATATGACAAAGAACCATTGTCATGTAATTGCCATTGTGATAAGAATATTTCCTAACTGGTTAAGAAACCCTAAATGGAGTTGTTATTCGTCTTATATAAGTCTTTAGTATGTTAACTTAACTGCAAGGCTGTAAAAAACCATTCAAAACAAAAAATCATGTCACAATTTTTGGAAAATATATGATTTTTCTGAACAATTGAAAGACAATACACAAAGAAAACATAGTCGTGCGAAGATATTCAATGTCAGACACGATGCCAAACGTTATAGATTATCACAAGGAACAACACGTTCATAGAAAATGCAATTTTTTAGCATCATTTCCTTTTTAAATGATTCGAAATTCTATGATGAAGAGCGAAACGAACTTTCTTAACACCCTTTAGTATTTATGCACATCCTTTTGGGGGGGTATTTCCTGATACAATTACGATCCCTTACTTGAAGTTATCATTAGAAATGCATTGCAATTTTATGCTAACAGTTTTTGCATAGCTGGACTGAGGATGTCAAGAATTTCTAGCGATAAGGCGAGCAATCTCCCTAAATGAGACGTTCGTTTTATTTTGTTGAAATGACGACTGGAGAAACTAGGCACATTAAACAAATATATATAGACGGGCCGTCGATGCACCATTGCCCCCCGAATTTGTATATTTAAAACGGGATTTCCTTAGTGCATGTAATAACTCTACTTCTTATTGAATGGGAATTTATTTCGATCATCAACTGTACTTGTTATTCAGTAACATATATGGGAACTAGACCGTTAAACAAGGGAACCAATCGTCCTATCACGCTATGTACAGTAAAACTATTTATACAGTTGATGTACAATAAAAACGACCATCTTGCAAAGTGGTGTATTTTTTGTCAGATATTTGATGTCTTCTTTCGCTTATACAACCCCTTTGCCCCCCTAGACCCAAGACGCCCTTTACATATGTTATGTATTTGTATAGCGACATTTAATTGTCCAAAGGGCATCTTGGGTCTAGGGGGGCAAAGCATCTAAAAACAAACTGAAAGACGCCAGTTTCATCTTTTCAATGACAAACGTCACAATTTTAAGTATATTTCGTACGCATGCGCAGAGGAAAAACCGCAAAGTTTCAAAAATGAAGGGTACTTATATCCTTAATATTTTAGCACTTTTACTTTTTGAAAACCTGCAAAGGATTTACTAAAACTCTCGTCTAAACGGCACCCAGTCTAAAGACGTAAAATGAGGGGTGGGAGTAGAAGGCGCAAGTTTTAACGGTTTTGTAAATGATGAATCGCTTTGAAACCTATTTTGATGCTTTCTATGTAAATTTTACTACCGGAACAGACCAATTTTAAAAACATTAGGGCAATTTCAAAATTTAGGTTTTGCAATCATGTCAACTAGGGAAAATATACGCCTTATCGCTAGAACTCCTTTAACCCTTTCCTTCATGAATATTCATGCTAGGCTCCACCCACTATGAATAATGATATGAATAAACTATCATGTTGGTACATCATAAAACAAAGAAATGACGTGTCAGCTCCACTAGCACAGGATCATATCTATAATCTTATCATATTTCCATAAGCAAACAGAGTAGGCCCTGATCAGGCAGCTCTTACAAAACAGAGCTCTTACTAACTGCTAATTTGCAGTCTTGAACTCCCATTTTTGGTGCTGGGACTTCCATTTTTTGAAGGAGGCTATATTCTTTTGTATGATGGGACTCCCATTTTTTGGCAAAGGGGGCTCTTGGACTCTGGTTTCAAAATCCTAGTGAGAGCTCTGCAAAAGTGATAAAAGGTGTCTTTATGATGTCAATTTAAATCCATATTATCCTACTCACCAAATTGCTGTTTTCTTCTATCATTTTCCTCATCAACGGCCCCTTTAGCTGAAGTACTTCCTGAATATTCTTGCATCTTTCCCGCGTACCCTCGTTTGTCTTTCGATACCGTCTTCCTACTACCAATATCTGAAACTGTCACATTCAAATCGGCCATCGCCTCTCTAATCAAAGCACTGTTAGAACTATCCAAGTCTAAACCTTCGTTCAATAACTTCTCATCGTCCGTCACAGGCGAGAGAGTGTAATACGATTTCATCTTATCGTAGGTCTGTGATTGGATTTCTGCAGTTTCGGGTCGTAAATGCGTTCTCTCCACATTCTTCAGAGACTCACTTATTCTACTTTCAACATTTTCTGATCTTCTCTCTCTGTGTTCATCCCTGGTCTCTCTGCTCCTCTCATTGCTATATCGCCTTCCGCCTCTTTGTTCCCCTTCTACATTCAAATCCTGGTCGCCATGAAACCTTCTGTTCTGCCGGTCATCTCTAAAATTTGTGTTTCTATCCTCTTTCACATAGTTTGACACTTGGTTTTCATCATTGTTCCTTTTGTATCTATAATTGTCTTTACTACCTCTAAAGTTATCTCGGTTCTCTTGATAATTATCTCTGTTTCCCCTGTAATTATCCCTACTGTCCTGGAAATTATCTCTATTCCCTCTGTAATTACCTCTATTTCCTTGAAAGTTATCCCTGTTCCCCCTGTAATTATCTCTATTCCCTTGATAATTATCTCTATTTCCTCTGTAATTATCCATGTTTTCCTGATAATTTTCTTTATTCCCTCTGTAATTATCTCTATTTTCCTGATAATTATCTCTATTTCCTCTATAATTATCTCTGTTTTCTTGATAATTATCCCTATTCATTCTATAATTATCCCTATTCTCTTGATTTCCCCTAAAGTTATCTCTCTTATTCTCTCTATAATTATCACTCCTGTCCTGAAAGTTTCCTTGCCTTGAACCTCTGCCACCTCTATAATTACCCCTACCTCTATAATTATCATCCCTATTTCGATAATTATCATCTCTTTTTCTATAATTTTCATCTCTATTTCTATAATTATCATCACTAGGTCTATTCCTGTTGTCCTGTATAAAATCACTATTATCAAATCTATTCTTATCAGAACCAAAATTATCCCCATGACTGAGATTATCCTCATTCCTATAATCTGACCCTCTCTCTTCGTTACTATTTTGCCAATTCCCCTGTGAGTTATCATCTCTAAGGTCAGAGTAATTCCGTCTTTGACCCCTGCCACCTCCTCTGAAGCCACGGTAGCCACCCTGTCTTCGGCCTCGATCATTCTGTCTCCTCGGTGGAGGGTTATCATCGTCAAGATTTGATTGGGCTGGTGGATAATTACTATCATAATCATTATTGATCCTCTCTGAGTTATACCTCGGCTTCCTGGGCCTATCGTCATTGGATGGTATAAAATCTTGAAACTTTCTGTTCCTTGGACCCCTGTAAAAGGTAAATAGGTGGTGTTAACTTAGAAGATACCATACACAAGGTTCATACAAGCAAATTTGTGTAAAATTCAAGGACTTTTCAAGGACTTCTAAAAGACTTTCCTACTGTTTTCAAGGACTGAAAACTTATGAAAAATACTGATTTACAAATTAAAATTCTATTTTTGAAATGCTAGACTGCATTACTTACATTAGATATACATTTTAGAAAATGAGTATAAAATTGTGCTGATTTAGGTCTCCAAATACAGTGTTGAATCCTCCTAGGAATATTAGGTCTTTGAGTGTTTATCAAGTACTTTTCAAGACAAATTTAATTTTCAAGGACTTTTCAAGACAAACTGTATATTCAAGTACTTTTCAAGCCTGTGCGAACCCTGATACCTATAGATAAGAGTGTCAAGTGCATAATTTGAAAATCATTTTTCTTATTATGCGACCAAAACATACGTTGTGGGTGCTCAAAAGAACCGTCTCGATGAGACGGTTCTTTTCAGCACCCAAAACACATATTTTGACTGCTGACAAAGAAAAGAGAAAAAAAAATATCACATTTTTAGCTCAAAATTTCTCTTAACTGGACCTATGGATACACCATAGTCAATCTAATAAAAGCACATACACTATTCATGGGTGAAAGTTCAAAATTTCCAAAATCCTGAACTTAAGAAATTCAGAATCTAAAACTTGCTGTATGCCTCCACAATATTAAAAATTCCAACTTAAATGGTCAAATACCTGTTAGTGTAGATAAACTGAAACTAAATCAGAAAACATCAGTGGATTATCAAAAAGACATGTGTCGTACTACAGACTGAGAGAAATATCGTAATTCATCGGAGAAAATAAGCATAAATCAGAAAAGCTATTATTATCTGCAGAATTCAGCATTTTGAGCTGACTTTCTATGGAAAGTCAGCCTCAAAATCCTGAATTAAGGAATAATCCTGAAAACTTTCACCCATGAATATTTATTAATAATTCAAATGCACTTGCAAATGTAACGCCACGCCTGATTGGATAACCTCATAAATGTGTGACAGAGCAGGGTTCAAGCTGGGCCCTGATACTAGTAGGGGAGAAGTGGCTGCTCCCTACAGGAAAATTAGGGAGAAGTGATAGTCAGATAGGGAGAAGTTATATCGCAAAATTACGGCATTTTCTGTAAGTTTAGAAGCAAATTAGCCATTACACATACTATTGCCATTAAATGGAAGGAGAAATACAATGTAGTGGTAGTAGAACATCACCACAGCTTGTGTTTGTGTAGTGACAGAATGAAAATGACTCTCCCTTAGAAAAAAAATATCCACTTATCCCTGGGTCCCATTTAGGGCGAAATTTCGGAACATAGGGCGACTCTTTCGCCCTAGTCACCCATGAGCTTTTTCCCTGCAGTATATCCTGTGATATACTGTCGCAAACTTTTCTTCATTATGTAATGTCGTTTTTTTCATTGGCTGAAAAGTCGTTTTACGCAGCTGGGAGAGGCTGGACAAAGGCGCAACATGCTTCATTTTTCACTGTCTTTTTGAATGGAAAAATGATACTAGTGCATTAGAATAAAGATAGCCATATTCAAAATTTTCATTTGGGGAGGTAAGTGTCACCGTAAAAATAAATTTCCGACCGTATATCAGACGATTCACATCCCCAAATGAAAATTTTGAATACAGTTATCCCCTAATTAAATAGTAACTTATCAACTACAATCAAAAGATATTGACTGATTTTTTACCATTAATTAATCAAAATATAGCATAAGTCAAAAGGTTTTCAAAATATTTTTCCTAATTCTTGACAAAACATATGTTGTTGTGGGTACTCGTTGGAAGAGCCAATGAGAACCAACAACTTACGCTTTCATGAAAAAATAAAATAAGCAACATTATCAATATCTATAATATAAAAGGGTATCCCAATCTTGCACTATATGTGTATAGCAGCATAATTGTTGCTGAGTCTTAAGCAATGATATTCCTGAAATTTCTGGAAAATTAAATTTTGGGAAAAAAATCAGCGGGCGCCAGAAAAGCATGCAAAATAATCCAGCATGCAATGAGTAAACATACCTTTGTGTATTCATCCTGGGCGGAGCTTCTGGCGGCTTGTCAGAAGACATTATATCATAGCCGTACAACGCGATCAACTCCTGACGTGATTTTGGTGCCTGTTCATCCGGCATATAGCGATCATGGATCCACTTTGTCTCATCTTTCCAGAGTCGACCCTTTCCTCGGCTGAAATCAAACATCATCGTGTCATCTTTAACCCTTTACTCCATATGCTATTTTTAGATCATGACATCATTTTCTATTTCTAGACAACATTGAAAATAATTCAAGAAAAATATAAGTAAATTTTGAATACTATTAAAAATATTATGGAAAATGGAGCAATTGCTCCAAATGGAGCAGCAAATGCTCAGTTTTCCATATTTTCAAATACATATTATTCCAAAGGCGTCAAAAGGCCTCATAGACACCCCTTTTAACGCTTTTGCAAACAGGGCAGACCCAGATCAAGCAGCTCTTGTAAGAGCTATCTGATCAGGGTCAACTCTGTTTACTTATGGAAATATGATATATCTGATCCTACACTAGAGTCTCTAGAGGCGACACTTTCCTCGGCTGAAATCAAACATTCATCGCGTCATCTTTAACCCTTTACTACATATGCTATGTTTAGATCATGACATCATTTTCTATTTCTAGACAACATTGAAAATAATTCAAGAAAAATATAAGTAAAGTTTTGAATACTTTTGAAAATATGGAAAATGGAGCAATTGCGCCAATGGAGCAGCAAATGCTCGATTTTCCATATTTTCAAATGCATATTATTTCAAAGGCGTCAAAAGGCGCTATCACGGTGAAAGGGTTAACCCTTTACCTCATAGAGAAGCCTTTTAACGCTTTTGCAAACAGGGCAGACCGAGATCAGGCAGTTCTTGTAAGAGCTGCCTGATCAGGGTCTACTCTGTTTGCTTAAAGAACTATGATATATCTGATCCATGTCAGTGTTCTACCAGGGCTGCATTTTTGCGCCATTTGACACATAAAATTTCCAAATGTCCCACTTAGTTTGGGTGCAGTGGGACAATGTCCCAACAATGTCGACCCTTACCTCGGCTGAAATCAAACATTCATCTGGTCGTCTTTAACCCTTTACCTCATAAAGACACCTTTAACCCTTTTGCAAACAGGGCATACCCAGATCAGACAGCTCCTGTAAGAGCTGCCTGGTCAGGGTCTACTCTGTTTGCTTATGGAACTATGATATATCTGATCCTGTCTTAGTCTCATCCTTCCAGAGCGGACATTTTCCTCGGCTGAAATCAAACATCATCCTGTCATCTTTAACCCTTTACCTCATAGAGACACTTTGAACATAGTGTTAGTGCAAACGTTAAATTGTAAGCAGGTTAAAAACAGTGTTTAGATTTATGGGGACTTATGATTGATCTGGCCTAAGAACAATCTCTGATGGAAGTCTATCCCAGAGTACATGGGTGAAAGTTCAAAATTTCCGAAATCCTGAACTTAAGACAATCAAATTTTAAAACTTGCATAGTGCCTACAAAAATGAATAGTTTCAAGTTTAAATGTTAAATTGTGTTTAGATAATCTGAAAACTAAGCGTGGAAGCTATTATAATCTGCCTAATTCAGCATTTTGAGGCTGACTTTCTATGGAAAGTCAAAATCCTGAATTCAGGATTAATCCTGAAAACTTTCACCCATGAGAGTACAATGGTTGCTGGGTAGAAAGACTGCTGGATGTATGTTGCAGAAGTATGTATCTGCCTATAAGAGAGAGGGTGCAAATCACAAATCAGTTCAAATATCAAGCGTATTCTGATTACTATGGGTTAACAGTAAAACGTACCGTAAATGCAAAAACATACCGGTATTCGGTATGTACTCATTTTCAACTCTATCCATATTTGGGGAAAACGGACCCGTAATTTATGCCTCTATGGACACTATCTGGAGCATTGTTCGTTTCATAATGACTTTGTAGAGGGGAAGTATTGTGGCCAGTCACTTAAAATTTTGTTTATCTATTCTCAGTAGATTTTGTATAGCTTTCAGTTTAAAATCAATTTTATATTTTAAATAATAATCAGATTTTCTTAAAAATGATCTAGATGGGCCCTTTAATCCTGGCAATGTTCAAGTTGTATATTAATATACTAGACTACTCCCCAAATTTCATCCAATCAACAAGCGGAGTGGAAAACAGTGTGTATCCAGATCAGATAGCTTCTCAGAGCCAGCTGATCTGGATCTACACTGTTTTCAAATAGGAAAAAAAATATGGTTCATGAAAAGGGCTAATATTGAATTGTGTTAAATAAATACCATATTTAAACAAAAATACCATATTTTAACTTAAAATATGGTATTTTTGTTTAAATATGGTATTTTTTCTTCTTTTAAAATATTACTCTTTAATCAGGAGTTTTCATTGGTTATGAATTTTTCACTTACCCCTTTACACTCCCCTTGTTTTTACATCAACATCAGAGTCCATCCTAAGGTCATGCTCAATGAAGGCCCCCTTTCTAGGTATATAAGCCGGGTTCTGCTTCAATATGGTATTTTTTTTTAACATTGGTTAGTAATTTTTCACCTACCCTCTACCCTCGCCTTGTTTCTCGTCGGAATTAGGGTCCATCCTAAGGTCACGCTCAAAGAGGGCCCCCTTTCTAGGAATATAAGCCGGGTTCTGCTTCAATATGTTTTTTTTTAAACATTGATTATGAATTTTTCACCTACCCTCTACCTTCCCCTTGTTTTTCATTTGCATCAGGGTCTATCCTAAGGTCATGCTCACAGAAGCCCCCCTTTTTAGGAATATAAGCCGGGTTCTGCTTCAATGTGGTACTGTATTTTTTCTAAACATTGGTTATGAATTTTTCACCAACCCTCTACTCTCCCCTTGTTCTTCATTGGCATCAGGGTCTATCCTAAGGTCATGCTCAAAGAAGGCCCCCTTTCTAGGTATATAAGCCGGGTTCTGCTTCAATATGGTATTTTTTTTAAAAATTAATTATAAAAAATTTCACCAACCTTCTACCCTCCCCATGTTTTTCATCAGGGTCAATCCTAAAGTCATGCTCAAAGAAGGCCCCCTTTCTAGGTATAAAAGCTGGGTTCTGCTTCATATGGTATTTTTTTTACAAACATTGGTTATTAATTTTTCACCTACCCTCTATCCTCGCCTTTTTTTCCCCAGCATCAGGGTCCATCCTAAGGTCATGCTCAAAGAAGGCCCCCTTTCTAGGAATATAAGCCGAGTTCTGCTTCAATATGGTATTTTTTAAAAATAGGTTATGAATTTTTCACCTACCCTCTACCTTCCCCTTGTTTTTCATCAGAATCAGGGTCCATCCTAAGGTCATGCTCAAAGAAGGCCCCCTTTCTTGGAATATAAGCAGAGTTCGGCTTCAATATGGTATTTTTTAATCATTGGTTATGAATTTTTCACCTACCCTCTACCCTCGCCTTGCTTCTCATCGGCATCCGGGTCCATCCTAAGGTCATGCTCGAAGAAGGCCCCCTTTCTAGGTATATAAGCCGGGTTCTGTTTGTCTTCATCATCATCCAGATTTTCATTTGGCTGTTCCTGCAAAATTCAATATTTGAGCTGTGACACATGATTTCCAACAAGGTGGCATTTTGACAAGGGTATACTCAGACGAACCTGTACATCATCCTTTTAAGCTTAGAAACCTCAAATGATGTTCGGTCAGTAGCTTTACAGACATATAATATTTAAGCGACTAGCAAAGTCTCTGATCAGTCTGCGCGTATGCGCAGGCTGGTCTGAGCCTTTACTGTTCGCACATACCACATTGTTGGAAATCTCATCTCACGGCTAATTTATAAATTACAGTAAATTCCACCTTTTTACGAAGGGTCAGAGAATCAAAAACAAGCTAATGCAGCAATGCTATGTAAAATTTAACATGAACCAAGGTCCAGTTAAGCAGTGCTCCAGATAGTTTTGACTACCACCAGTACATGTCCAAATGAAACTTGATCCATATCAGCTATTTTCAGTCTGTAAATGTATTAATTTTTTATATATGCTTAGCCAAAAAAATCATGAAAGCTTATACTTGTATTTAAAACAGCTTACCTTGTTGCTGACTTCATGTACAGTTTGATCACCCATCAATCAAAACGGCAATGTCCTTATGCACGTAGGCAAGAACATTGGAACAGGGTTGATTGTTTAATTGCCATCTGTAAACACGCTGCGCTTCTTAAGTAGAGAACTTCCTACTTTCAGTTTCTACATTGACTGGTTCACACGAAATTACAAGGACCAAACTGATAGCAAACTCTCCGAGAGTGGTCTCTGCTCACATATTATTCTGAAAACATGTGTTTCTTCAAGGAAGACAATGGTAAGGGGATGCAGATGTTGGGGAGTTTGTATTGAAGCAAATAAAACATCGATAAGCGGTCAGACGTCAGGCATGATTTTTACACACACCTGCACACCCTACTATAATGGCATGTGTGAAAGTTCAAACTTTCAAAAATCCTGAACTTCAGAAATAAAGATTTATAACATATCAACACTTTTTTCTGTTTAATAGGTTGAATATCTTAAGAGAAAGCGAAAGTAAATGAGAGATGCTATTAACTTTACTATGCTTAATTCAGCAGTTTGTGCCCGACTTTCTCTCGAAATCCTGAATTCGGGGAATAATCATGAAAACTTTTACCCATGTAAGGCTGTGCCAAATATTTTTTAGATTCTCATCACCACCTGCCCCTATGAAAAATAAGCAAATAAAAAAAAATGGGGTGGAAGGTTTTTCAGATACCCCAATTATTTTATTTGCTTAAAAAAAGAAAAAATGTTTGAAAAAAGGCTGAGAATTTTTGGTGCAATATTTCTGGCCAGCATTTTTGCAAAAAACAAACAAACCCAAAACACACACAAAAACCCTGCTTTTTATTTGGACACTTAATATTTATCAATTATAAGTTTTGACAATATCATGGTATTAAAAGTTTTTTACAGCACTGCACTGTTCTGTTTTTAAAGCAGTCCGAAAAATAAAAAAAATTAAAACCTCCCACCCGCCCCAATTTAACACAAAATTTGGATGAGAATCTAAAAATTCATTTGGTGTGGCCTAGGACCAGAATTTTTTTATTAGTTGATTTACAAACCCTCCTACTGTAATTTTCCGGAAAGTAGGAAAAAAATAAAATTCAATTCCTAATTTTTTTTTAAAATTTTATCTGCCGATTCTTAATATTATTTGTTTCGTTGAAAAAAATAATATCTTTTTGAGGTTCTGTCTGTGTATTTTTGAGAGTGACAATGTTAAAAGTGATTGTCCTGTCCAGATTTTTAGGAAAATGATAAAATATTTAAAGATTTAATACAGACTGTTGGTTTACCTTACTGGTTTTACTGTTTTTTCTGGAGATATTAAAAAAAAAAAAAAAAAACTGAAAATGACCAGTTTACTGGTCATTTTCAAAGCTTTTTTTATATTTATTTTTTTTCCGTCCTCCCGAACCTAAATCTGAAAAAAAATTCCTGTAAATCAACTAATAAAAAAATTTGGGCCTAACTGCAAATACCTCTCCATCGCCACTCTGTCTCTCTTCATCAACAACTTCCTCTCCTTCGACAACGACGTCATCTCCTGAGTCCTCCTCGGCGGTACTGTCATCTTCTTCCTCAGATTCTGTCTCAGTTTCCGTCTCATCCTGATAAAAAAAAATTGGCCCAGAAAAGGACATTTTAGAATAAAATTTTGAATATTTTCTTACCCATCACTGTAAAATGAGTTTTGTGTGCTCAAAAGAACCATCTCATTGAGATGGTTCTTTTGAATACGCACAACATATGCTTTCGTTGAGAAATAAGAAAATTTATTTTATATTTTTCTATTATATTTTATGTCTGATAATTTTAACTTAGATCAAATAAAAAAACACACCTGTATTTAGGGTAACCCGACCCTACCTAAACTTACTGGCCAAATCTAGATATTTTTTTTCAGGTTTTCTGGAAAAAATATAATTTTATGCATTTTGAAAGGTGAAATGTCTTTCAAAATGCATAAAAAATCTAGAAAAAATAAATATTATAGAAAAAGATGTGTGCCTACCCTACCTAAATTTTTCAGACACGTTACCTGAAACACACTTATGTTTTTATTTGGCCTTATCTCAAAGGTTTACAACTGCATTTAAATGTATAAAATTTTAGAGCTGTCTAATAATGACAGTTCTTTTGAGGACCCACAACAAAGTAGAAGTTTTGGCTGAAAAATAAGAAAAATAGTTTTCAATTATGCACTCTTATCTGAAGGCCTCAGGGGACAAAAATATTTCAATATTGCACTTGTCCTGCAGGACGAGTGACTTACAATTTTCACTCGTCCTGCAAACACATGCACTTGTCCATGGGCATGCAGTTAAGAATGTAAGGGAGTCATATGTAATATGACTTCCTTGAGTAATTCTTCCAAAAGCACTCATCCTGTAGGACAAGTGTTTTGAGAAAAATTACTCGTCCTGTCTAGATTTCACCCGTAATTATGAGCGGACGAGTGGAATTTTGTCCCCTGGGATATTTCGGAAGTGTGCACTTGTGCAACAGTATTATTATAGCTATTAATGGTAAGGCTAAACTATAAGCCAAATAGACGAAAGACTGTTGTGTATGCTTTTACATTTAGTTTAACTTCCCACCAACAACTAAGGTCATCCCCAAACTCACTTTACACTCTAAATAGATTGTAAAATGTGTGAAGGATTGGCAAACATAACTTCAAAGCAAAGAAAGAAACTTCAATCAAACTTACAAAAGTAAAGTAATTTGTCATGTACATTACAGGGAATAAGCTAGGGGGCGACTACCGACTAGGATGAAAAAGTCGCCTTAGGGGCCGAAATTTTGCCCTAAATGGGACCAAGGGAGAAGTGGGAGTCTCAAAAAAAATTTTTTAGGGAGACTCATTTTCATTTATCACGACACAAACACAAGCTGTGGTGACAACCTACTACTGCTGCATCATATTTTATCTTCTTTTTAATGGCAATAGTATGTGTAATGGCTAATTTGCTTCTAAACTCACAGAAAATGCCCTAATTTTGCGATATAACTTCTCCATATCTGACTGTCACTTCTCCCTAATTTTCCTGGAGGGATAAGTCACTTCGCCCTTCCTTTTAGGGCCCAGCTTGACCCATGCATACATAGACAAAATGAAAAAAGTCAATAAGCAATGCTTATTAGATACCCCCGCACAGTAAGATTCAGTAAAAAAAACTTGGCAAGTTATAGTTCAAACCAGCAGACCTAAGTTTTGAAAAGAAGATTTCAGTAGAATCTATGCAAACAAAAATTATAAACTCCTTCATGCATATGTTCACTGTGTCTACATTGTATCTGCAAAGTATCAAATTGCTCCATCAAAAGCTGTGGTAGGAGTTGAGCAGCCCATAAAGGCACTATCCATGCATATACAAAAGCCATATAAGGGAATAATTGTCTAAGTTCTCATAGCTGTCCTTTTGTAAAAAAAAAAAAATTTCAACCAGACTCCTTCATGCATATGTTCAATGTACCTATATTGTAAAGGAAAAGTATCAAATTGTTCCATTAAAAGCTGTGGTAGGAGTTGATCGGCCCATGAAGGCACCATCTATGCATATACAAAAGCCTTATTAGGGAAAAATTGTCTAAGTTCTCACAGCATTATTTTTTCTGAACCAAACTCCTTCATGCATATGTTCAATGTGTCTACATTGTATAGGCAAAGTACCAAATTGTTCCATAAAAAGCTGTGGTAGGAGTTGATCGGCCCATGAAGGCACCATCTATGCATATACAAAAGCCTAATTAGGGAAAAATTGTCTATGTTCTCACAGCTGTCATTTTGTCAAAAATTATTTTTTCTGAACCAAACTCCTTCATGCATATGTTCAATGTGTCTACATTGTATAGGCAAGATATCAAATTGTTCCATCAAAAGCTGTGGTAGGAGTTGATCGGCTAGTGTATGGCCTATAATATAAAACCCTATATTAAGAGCCATTTAGAACTACAAAGGGAAATAACTCCAATAGAATTGGCCCCTAACCCTTACTTTTTTGTCTAAAGTATTTGTCTTGCATATATGAACATGTTTGCAAGGTTTGATGAAAATCCAGCAATGACTCTTCAAGATATTAAAAAAACAAAACGTTACGGACGGACGCACGGACACACGGACGGACGGACAACGTGAAAACAGTATACCCACCACAAACAAAGTTTGCGGGGGTATAATAAGTACTCACATCACGGTCTCTACTTTCATCTGCTGCACTCTCATATTCCGATAATTCTGGCTCTAAAAATAAATGGAATAAACATTGAATCACATAACATTGTGTATGATATAACATCATGTATTAAAATCAATTAACATCTAGTGGTTTACATTTAGTAACATTTATAATTGTAATGACGTCCATTACAACATTGCCTACAAAACACATGTTTAAATTGGCGGGGAAGAAAATAATAACTATTTTACGCTTATAAAATTTTCTCATCTGGAGTTATGTGTTTTTCTTGTTTCCCAACCAAAACATATGAGCCACGATCTGAGAAAACCAGCCTTAGTGACGAAGTCGTCAATTTAGTTAATTACACACACTTAATCTACGAAGTGTTAAGAAGTTATCCAGCAATTGTTATGAAGTTATCTCCATTATTCATGGAAATGTGGTCTTTAGAAACTATACACTGTCTAAACTTTAACGTGCAACGTAGGAAATGTCATGACGTTACTAATGACGTCAAAGTTAACTTCCTGATTTGTGGGTTAGTCAGGTGCATTAAAAGCATGCTAGTTCTTTCTAACATACTTTTTTTATCATCCTTAGCATGTGTGCAGTCGATTTTGCAGATAAGTTGATTCTGATTCATTTTTGCCTGAAGTTTGCATGCTCTTAAAACTAATGACCATACTTTAAAAATTCTGACAGTTGCTAAGGTAAAGTTGTTGCTATGGAAACATATGGCATGATACCAAAGAAGTTTAATCAGAAATAATTGCCAGTTGTATTCTACTATTCACCTGAATAGGGTTTAAGGCAATATAGAAACATGTCAAATTTCTTCATTGTTGGTGTTTTTCAAACGATTTTTACATAAAAAGTCCTAAACTTCATTTAGGCAGGTTTTCACAGATCGCGGCTCATATGTTTTGGGTACTCAAAAGAACCGTCTCAATGAGACGGTTCTCTTGAGCACCTAAAACACATGTTTAAACTGATAGATAATAAAATAATCACAATTTTCTGCTAAAAAAGTTTGCTGACCTCAACCTATGTATCGGCAGGGTTAATTCTAGGATTTGAAAACCAGGGGGGGGGGGGGGGGGGGGGGGGGGGGGGGGGGGGGGCTTAAATTTTCATATTTTTTCTTCTTTGTCTATATAACAAGAAATGTCACAGTCACGTGACGAATGCCCCCAAAGGAATTAGTCTAGCTTAAGACACATTGAAGGAAAGTTAGCTGTAATATAGGAGATATGCTCCAGACACGAAAAACCTAGAAATGAGGCCAGAAGTCAATGTCAAGGTAAAAGTGACCCAAAATGGTATGCACCATTCCGTCATCCCAAGATTACTCAACACACCAAATTTGGGATTCCTACATCAAATGATATAGGAGATATGCTTAAGACACTATTATCCTAGAAACTAGATCATAGGTCAAGATCACAGTGACCTAAAAATGGTATGTGACACATCAGCATCCAAAGATGTAACATACAGCAAATTTTGGATCCCCATCTCAAATAATATAAGAGATATGTTCCGGACACGATTATTCTACAAACACGTCAAAGGTCAAGGTCAAAGTGACCCAAAAATGGTATGTGGCACTCCGCCATCAAAAGTTGCAGCCACACACCAAATTTGGGATTCCTACCTTTAATAATATAAGAGAAATGCTCCTGACACTATTTTTCTAAAAACTAGGTCAGAGGTCATGGTGACTCATAAATAAGTACAAGACACTCCACCATCCCAAGATGCATTCACACACCAAAATTGGGATTCTTTTCTCAAATAATATAAGAGATATGCTCCTGACACAATTATTATTAAAACTAGGTCAGAGGTCAAGGTCACAGTGACCCGAAAAAGGTAAGTTACACTCCCCCATCCCAAGATGCATTTACACACCAAATTTGGAATTCCTAACTCAAAGAATTCAATATAAGAGATATGCCCCCAACACTATAATTCTTAAAACTAGGTCAGAGGTCAAGGTCACAGTGACCAAAAATGGTATGTGATGCTCCGTCATCCCAAGATACATTTAAATACCAAATTTAGAATTCCTATCTCAAAGAAAAAAGGAGATATGCACCAGACTCAATGCAGTTTCTAGAAACTAGGTCATAGAGGTCAAGTTCAAGATCATTGTGACCCAATTGTGGTATGCTATACTTCATCATCCCAAGATGCATTCACACACCAAATTTGAGATTCCTACCTTAGGTAATATAAGAGATGTACTCCGGACACAGTTATTGAAAAAACTAGGTCATAGGTCAAGTTCAAGGTTACAGTGACCCAATTATGGTTTGCATCACTTCCTCATCTCAAGATGCATCATCACATCAAATTTGAGACTCCTAGCTCAAATAATATTAGAGATATGCTCTGGACATGATTATTCTAAAAACTAGGTCAGAGGTCAAGGTCACAGTGACCCGAAAATGGTTTGTGACACTCCGCCATTCCAAGATGCACTTACACACGAAATTTGGAATTCCTATCTCAAAGAATATAGGAGATATGCACCAGACTCAATGCAGTTTCTAGAAACTAGGTCAGAGGTCAAGTTCCAGGTCACAGTGACCCAATTATGGTACGGGAAACTTAGTCATCCCAAGATGCAACCACACAACAAATTTGAGATTCCTACCTCAAATAATATAAAGAGATATGCTCCGGACATGATTATTCTTAAAACTAGGTCAGAGGTCAAGGTCATAGTCACAGTGACCCGAAAATGATATATGACACTCTGTCATCCCAACATGCATTTACACACCAAATTTGGAATTCCTGCCTCAAAGAATATAGGAGATATGCACCGGACACGAAGCAGGACGGACGGACATTGTGATAACTATTTTAACTAAGCCAGAGGTCAGGGTTAAGGTCACAGTGACTGGAAAAGTTTATGCGACACTCCGCCATCCCAAGACGTATCCACACACCAAATTTGGAATTCCTACCTCAAAGAATATAGGAGATATGCACCGGACACGAAGCGGGACGGACAGTGTGATTACTATATGCCTCCCAAAGTTCCTTTGGGGGCATAAAAATATCCCCTTTGCTTCTTAAAATTAGGGGGGATCTTTCAAAAATTTGGGGGAATACCCCAATCCCCCTGCCTAGAATAACCCTGTCAGGGATTTTTTCAACCTTTTTGGGAAGGGGCCCTAGGGCCTTTTGCTTTGGGAAGTTTTCGGCATTTTAACCGAAATTGGGAAAATTTCTTTGTTCATTTTTATATTATTTTCTTAAACAGAGACCCTAAAACTGCATTGAATCACTCTTATTCCTGATTATATGCTTTATTTTGATTAAAAGTCAATTGAAAATGAAGGCAATTTGTTAACTATATTGATTTACATAAAAATGACCTTCTGATAGGGATTTTTTTTGTTCAAATTGGGAAAAAAAGTAGACATTTGCCATTGGGACAGGGGCCTTATGACGGCCCCTGAGACACCCGAAAAAAATCCCTGCCTGTATAGGATAGGCAAAATACTGAAAAAATTTACACCTACCTAAATGCTCTCCTTCAGTCTATATAAAAATATCCTCTTTCCTTCTTAAAATTAGGGGGGATCTTTCAAAAATTTGAGGGAATCCCCCAATCCCCCTGCCTAGAATAAACCCAGAAAAACAGCAAAAAATATACACCTACCTAAGTGCTCTCCTTCACTCTCCTGAAACAAAAAGAAGTACAACTTTTAGTACCATGCATGGATCCAGAGGGGCGACAGGGAGTTGGCCCCTACCCCCTGGAAAATCACAAGGCTATAGGTTTCTTTAGCAAAACTTGTCAGAATCCCCTGGAAAATCACAAAGCAACCAAACCATCATCGGCCCACCAACGAATGCCTGTAGTGTTACTTTCGTTTAGTCTTCTCTAAAGGATAAAGTGCATTTTACATGTCAGAAAATGCACTCGACCGTAAGGGCGAGCGTGGCAGGTATTCTACTCGCCCGAACCAGAAGTTAACAATGCAAGCGGGGGAGTGGAATTTTACACCCCTGCTGTTTTAAGTGACTTATTCACCAGAATAAGGGTGAAAAATTACCATCAGATGGAATGTTGAAACCAGAGTTAATTCACATGCATGAAGTATTAGCAATATGTTGCCTTGACTTGATTTACCAGTACCAGATATGAAAGTTTTAGTTTAACAATTTATGTCATAAAATGTCCTTTCATAGAATTAAGATCTTCCTTTCATAGAATTAAGATCTTGTATACATTTTTTGTGTAGATGGCACGTGATATGTGCTATATGGACTGTTGCAGAGTTTCTATGACTATATCGACACAGATACAAAGGTAAAAAAGCCTGATTCAGTAGATCAGAAAGAACCCTAAGCTTGCAGTAGCAACTGAACAACATTGACAATAACATGTTACCTGATGATGTATGTCTAAAGGACTTATGAGCCGTGACATGTGATTTCCAGCAATGTGGCATTTTGAAAAGTGTAGACTCAGACGAGCCTGTGCAGCCTCCTTTTAAGCTTAGAAACTCCAAATGGAGTTCAGTTAGTAGCCTAACAGTCATAAAATTTTCAAGCGACCAGCAAGGGCTCTGATCAGACTGCGCGTATGCGCAGGCTGATCTCAGGGTTTGCGCTAGGATTTATTTTTCTTTCGCCACCATTTTCGCCAATCAGATTTTTTTTGTGCCATTTTCTCGAACTTAGAGCCAGATTTTGGCCATTTTTCACCAAAAAAGAGCCAGGTTTGGGGGCATTTTTCGCAAAAAATGTCTTCTGTCTTTAACCCCCTTTATTCTGGTGGATTATTGTACACACATTGGTAAAATAACTAAGGAATAGTCCATTTTGTATTTAAATTGTCTTTAAACTGATGTATATTTGTACCTGGAGATTGTTGATTTTTCTTAACAAACAGAGCAAACACTGATGAAATGCTGTTTGGGTATTCACTGCTTGCCAAAGTACCTGTTTGCTGCCAAAGTACCTGTTTGCAAGTATTCAGAATAAATGAGATTCAGAGCTCTCGGAAACGCAGAATTACGCGTATTGGTATGAATTTCGCTAGGCGTGAGTCCCGCGTACGCATGTTTTTTTTAGTCGGCACACGCTAAAATCCAGTAGCTGAGAGATAAGTACACACCGGGAGATCAAAAGCCCTTTGATATTATCAATCGCGACACGCATTCCTGTCTCTGTTGACCACTCGTATGACTCGGACTACAGTGTAGCAATTCCAACAGGTGATTGACAGGATTACCGATGCGGGACAGTGTGATTATTATGAGGTGATTATTAAAGTAATTAAGCAAGGATTATCGGGTAATTGTTTGAAGATTTACCGTTAATTAAAGGGAGAAAAACTAATTGGGTATCGTAAACATCATCGGACTCCCGACTTCCGAATTCGACTGATAAGGGATGATAGAGAAAACATATTTAATTGCACTCGTTTGCGATTTGAGCAACATAAACATGGAGAAAAAAAATAATTATTTTACGGATTTGTATTTCTTCATTCGTTAATTGCTACGGCAAACAAGAGTCTGAGAATTGCTGGGAAAAAAATGGTACAGCGGTAAGCCGTATACGGCAACGTCCGACTGACAAAAGTTCCAAATGAAGCTACACTACAAGCCGTGCGATGAAATTTTCATCAGTTCAAGCCGAGTGTCTAGATGAATAAACTTTCAGCAAGTAAAATCGTTCATTCTAAATCATGGAAGCCATGTTAAATGGCTAAGTAATGTCCGTCTATTCATTGCAATCGCGGTAGACACTAACAAGATGCGTTTTTTTAGAATAAAAAACACTTCCATCTGCATAAGATTATACAAAACAGAGGACTGCTGTCTGTCTGTCTGCCTGCCTGTATGAATATCTTGTTAATGAATAAAACAAGTACCAACAGTTTAATCTTTTATTTTGATAAGGCCAAGCAAAAAAAAAATGTGTGTTCAGGTTAAATGAAAAAATATAGTACCAAAATATTTTGTTTTTGTTAAGTAGGAACAATCAATTAATGCTAAGGGTCAAAAGCAGTCGATCTAAAAATTATTCAAATGTATCACTTCCGGCTAAAATGGAAAAGATATACGGTATGCACAAATTGGTGGAACTCCAACTTTTTTGGAGTAGGACTCCCACTTTTTCCAGTGGGACTCCTACTTTTTGCCAGATGGGAGTCCTGAACTCCTGTTTTCAAAATCTTAGTGTGAGCTCTGAGATTAACCAACATTGTACTTTGATGGTGTCAAGCAAAAATTATTACACAGGGTTGATAATGATCAGACTTTCTTTGTAATTGTCAATCTTTCCATAGAGTATATATGGAGAACCTCCATTTAGGTTTTAACACCTGAACGTGAGAAAGGTTATTTTTCAACACAGCATTAGACCAGATATAATTGATAATATATGTATGACGCCAATTTTAAAATAATATGACTTTTCTTTCGATTTTTTTGGTATTTGATTTTAGTGATTAAAAGTTTGCAATCAATGTTATTCTCGCTTGAATATAAAATTATAAAAGATCATATTATACTTTGATTAAAATGTTTAAATTGGGAAATTATATGTTAAATAGAACGAATAACTGCATTGCCAAAGTAGTTTGTAACAAGGGAGCTAATTCAAAAATATTAGGGGAGAGCACAATTGCATAATTTTTACCTCGGAATACAGGCCCGAATTATTCTGACAAAACAAATTTAAACAAGTGAGCCATAGCATCACCTGCCTTTTAAATAAAAGGTTTCTGTTAAGAAATGATAGGTTCAGATATCTGAAACTGTCGAGAAAAGCACTTTGAACAGTGTGTGCAGTTGCTGTCTTGAAAAGAGAAGCAATGCTACTGTCGGCATTTGCGAGATGCGCGGATCCTTTCGCATGCCTGGTTATGTCTAGTAAGTGATGCTGTCAGATGAAAGAATGGCACAGTGAACACCATGCAAATCTTTCTCCTTTCTCACAACGCTTGATGGAAAGCTCGAAGCAATATATCTATCTTCTTACGAGTGGAAAGTGAGCTTAAAAGTGACACTTGATTTTTTCTTCTTCGTGGACGTCGATGTACTGTAGCAGTCTTTTCAACATGTTTAAAGTTACAAATTCAGAAAGCTATGTAATGACTACTATTATTGACCATAAAAAGCAAAGATGTCATGATGATGGTGCAGTTTATTTCATGCACAGCAGGGCACCATGTATATTATAGTCTGTAATTATAACCGTTACTGGTAGCAGCTGTTAAAATTGGGTGCCGATCGCCGTAGGTCATCAGCGCGTGTCCAGGTTTGACTCGATCAGCTACTGAATTGTGTGGTCGATAATTGGGGTGTTAATTGACAATTAAGATACACATTGATGACCATTAAGCGGCACAATGCAATGACTTGTAGCCGGAGGTGACGATTCCGACGCCAAATAAAAAAATTCACTTGCGATTTTTCTTTCGCCAATAGTTGTCGCCAAACTAATATTTTTTGCGCCAAATTTATTATTTCTTCGCATTTTGCGACAATGGCGATCGGTAGCGCGAACCCTGGATCTGAGACTTTGCTGTTCGCACATACCACAACGTTGGAAATCTCATGCTGATGATGTATGTCTACAGGACATATGCATATACATTTGTATGCCTGTGATTAATGGACCCAATCAACCACATCAATTGACCACCAATCGACCAGTAATGACTGGTTAAAACCGGTTTTAACCGCTGGCCAGATCAATATGGGTAATGACCACCTTTTTGCCAACCTTGGTTTTTAGGGTCTGTTTCAGAATGAGCCTGTGATGTCATACAAGTGAAAAAATGGTGGGAATGTTCAATTGGCTAAATTACGTTCTTGGCGAAATTAGCTTATACCCAGGTCACACATTCACGGACTGAACGCCGGATTAACCACGGATAGAATCCAGCATTGGTCGGTATTGGTCCGTAACTTTCCGTATAAATGATACGTAGTAGTACTTTATCATACGTATATAGTGCATCCTTATTGGACTACGGAAATTGGCATTTCCTTGGTCATCCGTGAGAGGAGATCCCTGAATGTGTGACCTGGGCATAACTGCACTATATGCGTCCACAGGCAAAAGTTTGTGTCTCAGTACGCATAATTCTGTGTTTCGAAGAGCTCCATCAATCATTCAACTACCAGAATGTATAGCCTTTATCTGGCCTTCTGGCGAAATAATGTTGTTGCCTCTATATGCATCATTTCTACAGAGCCATGTGAAACTTATCTGTAAAAATTCGAGAGGAAAAAAACGCATTCATTGATTATTTCGCCACAGTTCATTGTTGTTATTGAGCTAAATGAATGAATGTATCATACACATTCGGACTGGCGCGCTGGGATGCTAGAACTAGTTGTGTCTTGAGAGAATTCCTCCCCAGAATCGTTCTCGGATCGTCTTCGCCGTCTTCTCTCCGCCATCTTCGGGTATAACTAAACGCATGCATGCTTCCGGTTGGGTATGACTTGGTTCGCGAAAACAGAATATAAATATTTCGCGAAATCGATGCGCACCACCGGTAGGAAAAGCTCGACCAAAATCGTGAGAAGTAGTACACAAACGGTTTTATATTATTATTTTTTTAGTTTCATCACTGTTGTAGTATTTTAATAACTGATCTGTTTGGGCTCTTTTTCTGCTCTGATGAGTATTGCATGACCCAAAAGAATTCTAGGTGTGCGCTAAAGAGTGCCATATCAGATAGGGAGATGAGAAGATTTGACCCGTTTGTGTTTAATGGGAGCGTGCCTGTCCAAGCATTGTATAAGAACAGAGTGCCATGCAGCAAAACCTTCACCAATTGACACCCAGTCATATTTAAAATACTCAAGACAACTGGAAAGGTCATTCAGAAGCAAAGTTTCATCAAATTTCTTGAAACAGCGATAAGGGGTGGTGATATGTTCAGGTTTTTACTTTTCTTGAAAGACAGACTGGAAAATGATCACATATTGCATAGTAAGGTACAAAGGCCTCAGTAATTTTTCTGAATTGCTTGTAAAGACATGATCAATGATTGTCGATGAAGACTGTGTAATGCGAGTAGGTGATGTTAAGAAATGTGTGAGATCCTAAGCTGAATAAGATTCATCCATTTATTATTTATACTACGTATGCGTAATATCGATATTAAAGTCACCCATAAGGATGAATTCTAGCCCTGTAGTCTGTGCAATTGAGAGTTCTTCTTCAAACGCGTCAATCCAGTCTGAACTTGCAGTAGGCGGGCTATATACGCTACAAATCAAAAATGGCTTGGCATTTAGCAAGGAAACTTCTGTCCATAAAGTTTCGATATTAGAAATTTCCATGTCCAATCTGCGTTTAACGTTAAGTGACCAATAAACCCGCGCCATTTTTTTCTTGGGTATCTGTTTTATCTTTACGAAAGAAATTATAGCCACATATTGATAGCTGGCTTTCAGGGTTATTTGAACGTAAGAAAGTTTCAAATAGGCCAAGAATATGAGGACTGTTTTCATTTGACAGTAATATACGAATTGATATTAATTGGATATATTAAGACCTTTTGATGAAAATGTGCGGTCAGTGTGCTTATCTGTTTCGATATTCTTTGAAGTTAGACTTGCTAGAATGATTTAATTTCGCTTGTAGCAAGTTATAATATGATATTTCCAATAAGTGAATAATAAAGGCGCCGACCAGACTGCACGGCTTTGCAGACTGGTCTGCACCTTTGTTGTTCGCAAACCACCAAAGCCACGTTTTATCGCGCCGGGGCCAAACTTTTAACATTAAGCAAGTAAATGGATTCTCCCTACCTCCACAAGAGGATTGCTAAACTAGACAAAAAGCACAAGAAATGCATCACACAACCAAGATAAAACATGAACCACCAACGAGTAACATAAACAAGCTTTACAGTTTTACGCGAACATACTGAATAAATTAAATGAATAAATAAGTCTCTGTACCTGAGCAGGCCAATATCTAACAATAGGTGGCACGACTATCGCATACTGACTTATCTGATTTGAGCATTGTGTTACCGATAGCGTCATCAAATCATGTGATTCGCCCGATTGATTGATTCAAACTTGTTATCAATCTGCGTCACCACGCGTCACTTAAACCGCTTTTTTGACCTGGCCATGTGGGACATGTTTCAAAATATGTTTTAGTGTAAAAATCTTATCATTGTATCGCTAAATACATAATACCAATCATTGTTATGGTTTAGCTACAAAATGTTACTTGATGTCTCCTTAAACGGATTATTTATAGCCATTCAGTGCTTGCTACTTTTTTAACGTAGTGCTTTGGGTAAAACACACCGCGTATTGACACAAACCCGACGTTTCAGTCGTGATGTGCCCTAGCATACAGGTCGATTCTTTGAGTATTGCGCCTGCGCAGACAATGCGACCTGGTCAAATACCTAAGCCAGGTTACCTTGCGAAGGTCGAGGCCTGAATCTGGATGAAGAGTTGAAAGTTTGAGGTAGGTTTTTCTCTCCATAACTTATCTTCTCGTTGGGGACAGGAGGGCGCATACTATTTACACAATGTCTGTCCGTCTCGGGATATTTGGTCAAAACATATGGGCATAACAGGCTTGATGAGGCGTCTATCGTTGATAGGCATTGATGCCATATGGCAGCTAAGTTTGGGTTGTTTGTTGATGAGGACCATAGCAAGCTTCCTACGTTATACTGGTTACCTAAACTTAATAAACGGCCCTATAAGTCGCGTTTTATTGCTAATTCTAGTGCAAGTACAACTACTGAGTTGTCTATTGTTTTGACTTCTTGCCTCACTGCGATTTAAAATATTGCACAAGAGTTTATGAAAGTAATGGTAAAAATTTATTTTGATCTATTAAAAATTCAGGTGAAATTCTTAATAAATTGAAGTCTAGAGGTTTTCTAGCATCTGGTTTGTTTACATATGATTTCTCCTCTCTATACTACATTGCCTCATAATCACGCTTAGGGATGTCAGTTACAACGCAAGGTGGTTCTGGACGACAATTCGTTACGGGCCCATGACGACTGCTTACCTGTGCTGGACGACAGGTAACGGGTTTTAGATGACAGATTTAGGGTTTTGGACGACAGTGGAAAGGGGCAACACACAAAGACGTCACAGAAAAGGATAATATAGTCTTTTTGGCTATTTTAAATAATTTCTGTCATATCAGTGTTTGTAAGTTCGACATTAGAAGTACAAACACTACAGATATTTGTAGTTAAATTGTAAAACTCTGGTCTGGAAAAGAAACTTCAGAAGTATGTAATGTGTGATTAATTACTTGCGTTCTCATCATGAAATAAGCATAAATGGTCAGACAATAGATCTCAAATGATTTTTCAGTCAATTTTAACATGTCCTTCTTAAAAGAAAACTGAAAACCTCAAAATTTCATTTTTCTAATGTTACTGGTTAGAGACGACTGTGTAACAGGCAATAGACGACGCCAGTTCTTCTGTAACAGATGTGAGACGACATTTTTCTTTCTTTCATGAACACTTGAGTAGATGTAAATACTGCTCTGAAGCCTATTCAACGCATGAAAAAGAAGTTCAGCATTGTGCGACCTCCAATCGAATGTGCATACCAAGCCCCAGGTAATCAGAAGAATTTAAGGGTTAATACCATATATGGGATTGGTGGCATTTTAGTCTTCTGGTTCCAGAGAATATTTAAAAGGGTTTTACCTTATTTGAGCATGGCGGCATCTTAGTCACGAGACCAAGAAATTAGTGAGTATGATCAGGAAATACAAAAAATAATAAGCTCCAGACCAACCCACTACATCACGAGGGACAGCCACTGAACAGTTACAGTAACAAGATATCCGTAGCACAATAAAAGCAAAGCTACCAGCTCTTTCTTCCTCTTCAAGATGATTGCAAAACTAGGAAGGGCGCAAAGTAATGCATACCAAAACAAAGACAAACACAGAACCCCATAATGAGAAGTATACATTAAACAATAGATCAACACCAAGAGAATAACCGGGGTGGGGGCTTAAATGCATTATAAGACATACACTTTGTCGAACCTGGAACCTATTACAGGCAATTCTGGGTAATACTTCCCACATTAAAATCTTTTTAATTGTTTGCATACAGTTTGTTTTATGTATGGACTGTCAATTTATGAAATAAAAAGGATATGTCACCACACACAATTTATCATAATCTCACATGGAAATTTTCAGCATTTTACAATTTTTCTGAAAAATTCCAAATCCTTAATATTAAGTTAAAATATTTGTAATCGTCACCCAGCTTCTTTATTTTAATTCTAATTATTTCTCATGACCTCAAGCTTTCTAGAAAATGTGAAAGTGTATTTGTTTTCCCAAACCATGTCAAGATTATTTGTTAGTTAGTTTTGTTGCTTCACATCCCAAGTCAACAGCTAAGGTCAGTCAGTTCGCCTAGCCACACTTTTTTCCTGGGCATGCTTGAACAAGCAGTTAACCAGTACTTCGTGTACATACTTTCGCTTATAACTGACAACAATCCTTCATTGAATGAATCAGCGGATGGAAGGAGAATGACCATAGAAATTATTTCATGATCAATCTCCACGAAAGTATGGGACTGGGCCAGGATGGAACTCGCGACCCCTGGATCTGCAGTCAGACTCGCATCTGTTGCCAGACACGTTACCGACTGCACTACTCAGCCCGGTCCATGTCAAGATATCATGCCGTAGCCATGTCAAGATACTGCATGATATATTTTTGTTATTCCCCCATAAAAGGATTTCGATTTTTAAAGTAAATTATATATATAAAAAAATCTGACATTAAAAATCTTATTTATTTTTTTTTTTATTTCATGTTCTATCATTTGACATTTTAAAAAAAAGAAAAAAATGGGGGTCACCAGACTCATTATCTTTCAGGAGGACCAAAATTATCCCCCACCCCCACAAACTTCGAGGATAATTCAATATAAAACGTTAAGGAGTGTATTTTTTGTCATTTATATAATTCCATTTTTTTTGTATGAAGTAATTTTGCATTACAAGAGGAAAAAAGAAAAAGAAAAAAAAAACATTTTGTTATAAGTGCCCACAATGGAATCGACCCTGGTCCTCTGGTTCCAAAGTCTGACACGCTAAGCACAAGGCCATGATGTCAAGTCGTGCGTTGCTCGTAATAACAGTACATTATCCGAGTATTGGCCATATTCATATTCTCATACGGGTAAATGACATTTCAGCCTCGGTCAAAACAGAAGATTCTTTTGTGTAAGATATATTTATTAAATCCATCACTGTCGTCTCCACCTGCTACGCTGTCGACAATAACCTGTAACAAAATATTTGCAGTCGTTACACATCTGTAACATGGAAAAATGACTGCAGTACATTCGTTTTGGTTTTAAAAACGCGTTCGTCTAAAGTAAGCAGATTTATAAGAAAATTATTTCTTGGTCTATGCGATAGACAATGCAATGTCTAATCACATCAAGTCATAAAATGTTCAAAGAAAACGAAAGTGAAAGTACTAAATAAGGATATGAGGACATGTGAAGTGGTAAAATACAGTTTCAAGAATAATAATGTATCATATAGCGTTAACTGGATACAGTAGCCATGCTCTACAGGATTGATTAAGTTTAGATAAGTGTCGTGGACAAATATGCAACGACAAAATAAGATGCTTGCGGTTAATTGTGTCTTAAGTCTCCCAAAAACGTTACACATTCAATAATACAAACCTATATTTAGAAATATTTCGTCCGGGACCCGTAACGCACTGTCGTCCAGAACCACCTTGCGTTGTAACAGACATCCCTAAGCATGATAATATAACAAAGAAAAACTCACAGAATTAATTGAACAAACATTTAACAGAGAGGGCTCACTTTATTTGGCTTGTAATGATGAAAATGCCTTTTTTACTTCTGAACAACCTAAACGATATAATTGTGGTCATGTCAGAAAATGTGTGATGCTCTCCATTTTCTTTTGGACAATATATTTATAAGATTTGGCTCGAAATTATATAGACAAATTGTAGGTATTCCAATGGGTACTAATTGTGCTCCTCTTGTTGCAGATTTGTTTTTGTTTTGTTATGAGAGAGACTTTATGTTGTCTCTGTCAGACAATAATCAAACTCATATTATAGAAGCTTTTAACTCCACCTCCAGATATTTAGATGACCTATTTAAAATTGATAATCCTTATTTTGAACAAATGGTAGGTCAGATATATCCTACTGAACTTCAGTTAAATAAGGCTAATTCTTCTGATACTGAAGCTCCGTTTTTTGACTTGAACTTGTCAATAACAAATGGCATAGTTTCTTCTAAAATTTATGATAAACAGGATGATTTTAATTTTGATATAGTAAATTTCCCATTTCTTGATGTTGATGCTCCTCGCTCCCCTTCCTATTGTATATATATTTCTAAGCTTATTCGTTTTGCTAGAGTGTGTTCTAATACAAGAGGTGTTTCATGTTTATTTGAACAAATTTGAAAATGCCGTTACTCATTTATTTCTCGTTGTAATGGGTAATAATTGATTTCCTTGGGTTAGTCTGATCTCCAGGAATACGCAGTCATCAAGAAAATAGTTCTTAATTTTTATTTTCTGGTTTGAAACAGTCTCTGAAGATGAGTAGTCAAATTTTAAGCGTTTAAAAAGGCTGTATGAAACGAAATGTACTAAATCTTTCTCGAACAATTTCTCTAAAAGATATAAAGTTTTTCTATTGGAACCTTTTATATATTGTACATAGACAATTAAAGTATGTTCTGTTAGAAAATAACGCATTCCAGTTGGATATTTACTTTTTGGAAGCGATTTGAACATCAAATTTTAGGGTTTACAGTTTCCATAGCAACACGTAATTGTATAAAAAATACTCAAATGCAATATTTGGTGATCAGTTTTAACGGTAATAGATACTTAAAATATCGAAGAAACTGAGTCGGCTGTGAGTTTTGAGAATTTGCTTTTCAAACTTCTCCCAAGACACATTTTATGCATGAGATACCCATTTGGGCACTTGTATGGAAGAACTTATTAAGCCCAGATTCCAAGCAAAAACAGGCACACATAGGCTGTTTCTCATTTTTATAATAGACTTAAGTGTGCATTTAAACTTAAAAGAAAATTTCACAGTTAAATACGTGTTTTCTTAGAAGCTACACCCGTTTTAGCTCTTAAAATCCGTTAAAAGGGGGTTGGGATGTATTTAGGACCACCATGCTATGGCTATGCTTTACATTGCCATCTTGTCTATTTGGCAATACCAGGGACACGTCCGTTATGCATGAAAAAGTAAAATTTGTTTGTTTTAACTGTATGCAATCGTAAAAGTGAAATTCAAATCTGTTCAAATAAACATGAAACATGTCTCGTATTGATGACTCCAACAACAGAAACTAATTTTTAACTGCTAAGTTATTAAAACAAGGTCATAGATATCATAAAATTCAAAAAGCATTTTCTAAATTCTACCACAGACACTCAGAGTTAATTGTTAAACAACATTGGGTTAAAACTCTTCTGCAACAAGGCATATCAGAACCTATATATTATGGTGATTTAGTTTATAAATTCAAACGAATTGTTGGAAAATCTCATTTTAGTGATCAATTCAAAAAGATTGTAAAACATTATATAAGGGTTGGATATAACTTGGGTATCATGCGACCGTCTGCATGCCTGGTTTTAAACCCGACCACGGTTTATAGCTATGGTTTCCTCTTTAATTGCAGGACGGTGGGTCAGGCCTCAGACTCTATGATGACTCTGACTTAAAGCTTAAATCGATGGGTTGGTGCCTGATGCTTATCTGTAGCTGGACCCACCGTGGCTCAACTTGAGGTTTTCTTTAGCTCTGACTAGCCCTTTTCTTTGTTTCATCATGGTGTGTTAAGGAGTAACTAAACGAGAAGGGGCCATAAGTCGGACTGAATGTATTAGGCAATTCTTAAATCTGAAAGAGTTAAAACATGTTACTTTTTGCGTTTTTAATTTCCTTTTTTGCCTTTACCATGAGATCGCTTATTGCGTTTGCAGATATCTAAAAGAGAAAAAAAACCCACCAAGTTAGGTAATCTAGAAATGTTACCTTCATGGTAAATATTATCATTAAAACCAAGTGGATGTGGTGTTTGTAATAATTTTATCCACTTTAATTCTAATTCATGCCTAAGAATATTTCTATATCTTTTATAGGAATTATCATCATAAGTAATCTTTTCAACAGGCTGGATAGAAATGCTGCTAGTAGAGTGATGAATTTGTTTGAAATGCCTATAAAGAAAATTGTTATATGACTGGAGAGAATCCTGTTTCCTGATTGGCTAAATTCGTCTTCATAGATCTCTATGTCTGCCTGAAAACTGGTCTGAACTGGCTTACAAGTTAATATTGCATAAAAACCAGCTCCAAATATTTTCCAGAAATTAATATTTTTGACACTTTTCTAATATCACCCTCTGGAGACATAAAATAGCATGATGAGTATAAAACTAGCATGTGCTGCATGAAATTAACATGATTTGCTGTTTCACATCCCAACAGGTAAATTAAAGACTTCCATGAATTTTAACAACAGTTTTGTTTTGTTTTGTTTGTTCATTTATCTTTGTTTGAATCAATAAAATGTAGAAAGGAGTTTAAGATTAAATTTTACATTCCACATTCAGAGAATTAATATACATTTCAAAATGCAAAATACTACATTAAAATATTTTGATAACAGTGGATCAAATTTGTGAGAAAGTCCTTAGGTTGAAGGTTGCAACAAAAGTGAAAGTTGAAAATTTTTATTCTTAGTTGAAAAGTCATATAACAAAACAATTATTGACTTCAATTCCGGTAGACATGAGAATTTATCTACCCTTAAAAGTGATATTAACCTCGGCCTAGCGGCCTCAGTGAATTAACACTTTTTCCGGTAGATAAATTCTGATGTCTACCTCATTGAAGTCAAAAATTGTATATTATCAATTTGCATGGCTTTTTTATTCGACGATAGTGCTCCGAAAATCTAGCTTTTAGAAATCTACAAGTTTAGCCAACATATTGCATGCCACAATCCTTCTCTCCTCAAGATAAAACATAAATAACATCAATTGATCTTCAATCAAGATCAGAATTGTCTACCATTAACGTTAGATTTAATAGTTGATTTACAACATACAGGTCCATTAACAAAGTTATTTCACTACGCAATATTGAGTTATCATACATGCAATTTAATT
Organism: Loripinus fragilis; assembly: GCA_964019695.1. Classification (NCBI taxonomy): domain Eukaryota; kingdom Metazoa; phylum Mollusca; class Bivalvia; order Lucinida; family Lucinidae; genus Loripinus; species Loripinus fragilis. Next base: position 51,019,258 of record OZ026531.1, read on the forward strand.
TTCATGCCATTTTATAACTATATATCATATCTGCGTATAATCAGACAACATTTCTATATAAACATCAAATACCTTCCAATGAAAACATAACAACATACTTAAATACATTCGAATGAAAACACAACAACATACTTGTACGCCAACAGTATATCAGTCAGCATTTCGTTTGACCTCTGTTTGCTTTAATAATATCTGCAATTCTCCTTGGCATTGAATGATAAAGTTCTTCCAGGACCTTCGTTGTCACACTATACCATGCTTCACATACTCGTTTCCACATCTCTTTTTTTACGAAGCATTTGGTTAGCAATCTCTGTTTTCATTATATCCCATACGTTCTCTATGTGATTCATATATTCCCTATATATTCCAGAATGAGGCTTCTTTTACATTCTAGTAATATCCTAATACTTTTAGAGCTATGTTCAGCCGCGAGATCATGTATAAAGATATATCCCTTCTGTGAGAAACAACACATTCATATGTCATTTTAATATCATGAACAATATCACTGGCATTTTGCATTATCCATGTTACCATTCACTTTTCTCAGAAGAGACAGGCATCTGTTGTTAATATTATGTCATGTGTTGTGTTTCCATGGAAGTGATATGTCTTTATGCATAATCTTGCATCATAGTTCAAATCAAAACATATGAGGAAATTGAAAATAAAGTTAAAATAAAGATTTTAAAAGAGACGACTTACCTTTAATTGCCTTCTTTGTTGTTTCCTTTCCGAAACACATACTTGATTTCTCTGCACATATTGGCTGATTTTTCATATTATATATATGGAAGAACAATAAAATTTCACCTGTTGTGATGATACACACCAAATCGTAGTTGAAGACTGTACCTTTTTTTACCTATATGTTGTTATGTACTCGATACACAACTTAACAAAGTGGGTTCTAGCTCTGAACTAATTTATTTCTACAAACAGCAGAATATCATACGAGGCAATTATGATAAGAAGGGTTTGCTATTGTTTTAGGCTATCAAGAGTTACGTACAGTCTTTACTGTAATAAGCTGTCAGTACACAACATTTCACCTCCTCTAGATTGGAAGTCCTCACTGTTATTGACTTTGCTAGTCCATAATGTTATTGGCTTTGCTTGTAGTATACGTCTGTTAGTGTTACGTACGTTATTTAATCCAAGTCAGAATGTCTACTTGTGTTAGACGCATGTTATTAAATCCAAGTGACTTTGGAATAGTATTTTCCATTAATTGTAGTATGTGGAACATAAAATTATATTGCATATACGTAAAAGCATGTACGATAAACATTACATTCACTTTCTTTAGCCTGGTCTCAATGAGACAAGCCGTTATCACTTGAAAACAAACTATTTCATTCAAGCTAAACATAATATTCATTAATGAATTTCTGATAAAAAGCCATTAATGAAAACAATACATTCCCAAAGCTGATAAGTCCCATTCATGAAAGTCGCTCGCCTGAAAGAAACCAGACTTTACACAAATGCATCCGAGATAAGAAGGTTTGTTTGTTTTGTTTGTTTGGTTCTTAACGACGCATCAACCCTTGTGGGTCATTAGCGTCAGACGGTATTAGACTAAACATGATGAAGATGGAAAAAGTAAAAATTTATAAGATAGAATAAAAGGAATGATGATGATGAGTTTGTATAATGATAATTAGTTGCAATACGATTGTTGACAGGAGAGACCGCGTACAATATCTGACAGTTTCAAAGAGCTATTCAGATAACTGTACATGTTCTTTAACTGAACAGAATACATCATTAAATATCTGTATTATGGTCTGTTAAAAATGTAAAACAAAATATGATTTTTAAAATAGCAATTAGATTTTGTTAAAAAGATTTATTTGTCTTAAAAATGTCATAATACTATCAATATGTATATCTTGAAACAATTCTTTCATGTTATCAACATGGAAGCAATTATTTCTTACTTGTGAAAAATCGCCACACTCCAAAAGGAAGTGACGTTCAGTGAATGGTGCATCGCAACCAACACATTGTGGTTGCTCTTCACCTAGTAGTAAGTATGAATGTGTGACTCTTGTATGACCTAAACGGAGTCGAGCCAAAACGACTTCTTCTTTTCTAATGTTTCGAATAACTGATTGATGTTCACCAATAGTTGGTTTGATGTCAAGAAGTTTATTTCCAATGCTGTTATTCCATGAAGTTTGCCATTTTTCCAAGATATATTTATTGACAGATGGTTTAAAATTAGGAAACGGAATCTTAAAAGAAGTTGGTTCTAATGAAAGCGATGGTTTTGCTTGTTTATCTACTGTGGTGGAACACATAAAACACAAGTGGAATAGTATAATTGTTTATATACAAATTGAAATTAACAGAGTTTACGTTAGAATTAATATCGTTAAATGAGAAATGTGTCACTATTTCTACCTTTCACTTAATACACTATACTTGAACATAATCTGTCTCTTTGGTAACTTCTATCCTTTCTATTCCATCGCAATTGATCACATCAGTCTTTATGTTCACGCATCTATCTTTATCTATCCTCTTCTTGACTTCTCCTCCATACTAACGACGTTATCGTCCATAACAACGGCGTAACGTCGCGATGACGTTACATCCGCTTTTAATCGAACCAAATGTTCTCTATATCATTTAAATGTCACTTAAGTGCCGTAAATGTGGTAAATAATGTATATCGGTAAGAAATAAACACACATATGCGTAATCAAGGTAAACAAGTAAAGGCTTATAAAATAAAATAAAAAAATCGCGGTATTTCCGCGACACTCCCGCACAAAAGTTAATCATTCATTTGGCGTTTTATGTTATCAAGAGCTCGTATGGCAGCCTGTCGCTTTGGTCGTACCATCGTCTTGTCATTGTCTTTGGATTCTCCTTGAGAGTTTTTGTTGTTTCTGTCTATTATATGTTCTTCGTTTTCCAGTGGACACTCAATAGGATACAGCAACTTCAAAGGTCGACCTAACACTTTTTTTGATGGGAGTAAAACTTTTGCTGAGCGTATTTCATCATCTCCACTTTTTACTAGTTCTACGATTCTACCAATCCTCCAGCTACCTCTAGGAAGTTCATCTTTGATTAAAACAATGTCTCCTTTTGTTGCTGAATATGGAGACTTAACGCGTGTTTCTTTCAGTTTGATTTGCGATCTCTCCCTCAAGCTTAAGAGATAGTCATTTCTCCATATTTGCCAAAATCTATCTAACAGTTTCATTCCCTTTTTCCATGTTTTAATCAATTTGTCTGCTACATTCTGATCTGGGTTGAATTCACCATCTTCATCAGTTTCCAGGATTGGTATTCCTATCTTAGGATTCAGAGTTAAAAAATGAGCTGGGGTAAGAGTTAAAGGTGGCTTGATGTCATCTCCAATGTAAACTAGAGGTCTTGAGTTCACTACTGCTTCTGCTTCCTTTAACACGGTTAATAGGTGCTCATTACTTAAACTTGCCTTTCCTATCGTTTTTCTTAATGTTCTTTTTACCTACCCTACCATTCGTTCGTAGAACCCACCCATCCATGGTGCAAATTCTACTATATGTTTCCATTGTATTCCTTCATTAGCAATGTAAGTTGTAACCTCTGGTTGTGTCACTACTTGACTCCATACATCGTGTAGGGTTTCTGCGGCTAGCTTAAAGTGCAGTGCATTGTCTGAAATAATTTCTTTGGGCTTTCCATGTCTTGAAAGGAATCTTCTAAATCCTAACAGAAATTGCTCAGTTGACATATTTTGCATTAGTTCTAAGTGAATTGCTCTTGTTGTCAAGCATGTAAAAAGGCATACCCATACTTTTTGAATTTCAGTTTTGTTCTTAATAAACATTGGTCCAAAATAATCTATTCCTGTGTATGTGAATGGAACAGACTCAGAAACACGGCTTGTAGGTAATGGTGGCATCAGTGGCATCTTGTATGGACCCCCTTCATGTCGTTGACACACCTTACATTTTCTAAGAACTTTTTTCACAACTGAACGGCCATGTGGTATCCAGTATGTTTGTCTTACTGTCCCTAATGTTTGAGCAACTCCTGCATGTAGCATTCTTTTGTGACATTGTTCAACTATAATGTCTGTAAGTTTGCTCTGTTTCGGTAGCAATAATGGATGCCTTGCTCCTTCACTTATCTCTGCATTTCCTAATCTACCACCACACCTCAGTAGTCCTTGTTTATCTATGTAAAGGTCAAGCTTATTTCTACATTTATTTGTCTTCTTTTCTTTGATTGCCAGAATTATATCACTATAATGTTCAGTTTGAATGTAAGCTATCCACTTTTGTTCAGCAATGAGTATCTCTGCAGCTTCAAGCGATTGATTTCCTGTCTTGATTTTCTTCAGTTTTTCAATAAATCTTGTAACTAGGGCTGTTACTCTCAGTAGTTTTGTAAATGATGCAAATCTTGTAATGTCAATACCATAAGGTGAAGGTGACTTACTTGTTTCTCCACTCTTTCCTGTGGAGCCATCTACTGCGACGAGTTTTGCTTCATACAAGACCTTGGATTTCTTCAGTTCTGAATCTGTCTCGGATCTGAGAGCTTCACTTTCTTTGTTAAAATTCCATACAGGCCATTCATTAATGGATTTTAGTAGGCAGTCGGGTCCATTCCACCAAAGTCTGTTTTTCTGAAGCTCACTAGTCGATGCACCTCTACTAGCTATATCAGCTGGATTTTGTTTTGTTGGTATGTAGTGAAAATTAATGTCTTTCTCTTCTTTTATTTCTTTTACCCTATTCTCCACGAATTTGCTAAGAGATTTTTGACTATCAATCCAACACAATACACACTGTGAGTCTAACCAGATGTGTTTTGAACAAATATCTAACTTCAACTCTTTTTGAACAAACCTAATACATCTTGTACCTATCACTGCTGCCAGAAGTTCTAATCTTGGAATACTTATGTCTTTTTTCGGTGCAAGTCTCGTTTTTGAAAATAACAAATCAACCTTGCGCAGTTTTCCACACTCTTGGTATAAATACACAGATGTTGCATATGCACTCTTTGATGCGTCACAGAAGGCTAGCAAATGGTATGTGCATTTTCCTTGCTGCATGAATCCAATGTATCTTTGAAAAGTTGAACTCTTTAGTTTGTGTATATCTTCTTTAATGTCCAACCATTGTATGACATCTTGCGAAGACAATGTCACATCCCATGAAAGATTCTGATTCCATAAATGTTGTAAGAAAATCTTACCTCGCAGTATGACTGGACTAAACAGCCCCAATGGATCAAAGGCTGAGGCAATCTGTTTCAGCACTGTCCGTTTGGTTATAATTGACTCTGTGTCAGCTCCAGTATGTACGTTTATAACCATCTGATCTGTCCTCATTATCCATGTGAGACCCAGTATTTTCATTTTTTCTGCACATGACTTATCTTCACTTTTTATGATATCTAGTGTTTCTTGGTTGTTTGTTGCCCAATCACGCAAGTTCATTCCAGCTTTTGTGAATAACTGTTTTGCTTCGGTATAGAATTTGACGGCATTCTCCACAGATTCACTTCCTGTTATGACGTTGTCAACGTATATATTATTTCTTATCTTTTCTGCTGTATTGAAGTTATATTTTTGTAGATGATGCTCTAGAGTAGCCGCCAGAAGAAATGGACTTGAAATTATTCCAAAGGGCACTCTGCAAAAACGATATTCCTGAATGTTATTTTCTAGAGTTAACATATTTCTGTTCTTTAGCCATAGGAACCTTGTAATATCTCTTGATTCTTCAGCTAAGCTTACTTGTAAGAATGCCTTTTCAATATCAGAGACTAATGCAATCCTGTTTAAACGAAACCGAAGGAGGATTCCAGTCAGATCCTGTAACATTACTGGACCCTTATGTAAACATTCATTCAAACTTTTGTTTTCCGTTTTTGTCTTTGCAGAAGCATCGTACACTATTCTCACTTTTGTGGTGGTCTTTGTTGGGTTAATTACAGCATGATGTGGAATATAGTGTTTTCTAAACTGGTTTGATATTCTTGGTGAGACTTTCTCAATAATTCCCTGTTTCAGCTGGTCTTCTATTATATCTCCATATTGTTTTCCAAGATCAGGATTACTTCTCAATCTGTTTAGCAGAGATTTTAATCTGCCGAGGGCTAGTCCATGATTTTCTGGTAGATTTTCAACCTCTTCCTTCCAAGGCCAGGAAACTTTATACCTGCCATCTGCATATTGTACTGTTTCATTGAATTGTTGAAGAATTTGATCGTCTTTAGGATCTCTTGGTGTGTCCAGTATGCCTATCGATTCTAAACGCCAGAAATCTTCTAAATTTGGTTTGGTGGGAAGGACCTTATCTACAGCTGTGAAAACGTTTGTGTTTCTTTCAATCTCGTTCCCATAAGTTAGTACCAACAAGCTGTGTTCTTCTGTTGTTTTGACAGAATCAGATGTTCTTCCAGCTAGTATCCACCCTAACTTAGAACCGAGCATATACAGACCCTGTTGAATTTCCACCTTCTGTGGCAAAATGAGGTCAAGATAATAGTCATTACCTATAAGTAGATCAATCGTTGAACTCTCTATTTCAGTTGGCAATGTATCTGCTAGAGCATTGTCTTTCCACAAATATTCCAAGTTTTGCAGACAGCTTGTATTGAATGGTCGTCTTTGCATTTCTCCAGTTATTTTTGGTATAATATTTGCTGTAATTTGTAATGCGCTGCCATCTTTAAGTTGGATGTTCAAAACTGTGGAAGGTGTCACCAACGGCTGAGGTTTTTCAGATCCAAATGTGACTAGGGAGATCTTACTTTTCTCTCCCAAAGTCAAACTCAGTTTTTTGGCTAGATCCTCTGTGATGTATGTCCTTTGGCTTCCAGAATCAAATAGCATTCGGATATTTTCTTGTTTTCCATTTACCTTGTTAAAGACGTTACATTTGGCTGTTTGCATGAGCACCATCTCTTCAGGCGACATGAGAACATTTTCTGTTGCATTTTCAACGGCTTCTTCTAAAAGTTCATCAGCTAAATGCGCAGGCACCTGTTGCACAGATCCAAATTTTGTTGGACAGAGACTTCTATGGTGAATGTTCGTTTTTCCACAATAATAGCAGGTTCTCGTAAGGGTGCATTCATTTGTTTTGTGGCTCTGATTTAGGCATATAAAACAGCGTCCTTTGGCCTTTTGCTTTCTTGCTTCTAGTGAAGAATATGATCGGCATTCATCGCTCCAGTGTTTCCCTCTGCAATACAAACATGGGGGTATGGACTGTTGGGAATTAGAAGATCCTTGTGCTCTAAATCCAGACACGAGTGCTTCTGTTGTAAATCTTGGAGGCTTTTGAGTCACAGCCTTATTCTCTGTTAGGACCTGATTTTCTGCCCTTTCACGAGCAGATATGTGTTCATTCAGAAGTTCTCTAAATTTGCTAACAGTCCATTTTACCTTTGAACCCTTTTGTATTTCAAGCTGTATGAGGACATCTCTTGGAACCTTTGCAGTAACTAATGATACAAAAATGTCTTGATTTATATCTTGTTTCAGTGCATTGAGGCTCCGCAGATTCTTCTCTATTTGATCGTATAAAAACCTAAGGCTTCTTGTTGTGTTGTTAGCAGATGAAAGATTGATTAGTTCAGCATAATGTGAGTTTACTACTGTTTGTTGGTCTCCAAATCTTTCTTTCAGAATATCTACGGCAACCTTATAATTTTCATTTGAAAGAAGTATGCCTGATACTGCTAGTTTTGCCTCCCCTGTGAGCTTGCTATTTAGATACTTTAATTTTTCAACCTCTGATAAACTGCCATTTTGGTCAATCGTGGTCTCAAAAGTGTCCCAAAATTCTGTCCATTTCAGTCTATCCCCATTATAAGTTGGCATGTCTAGCTGCGGAAGTTTCACTTTTACATATGAATTTTGTTGTCTTTGCGTTTGTTGTAAAAATATCGTTTGCTGATCTACCATTAACTGCTGCATTTGCAGTTGTAAATTTTCCATGCGACTATACCTTTCTTCAGTGATAGTTACTGTTGAGGAGTTTTCTGATGGTGAATTTACATTTAAAAGAGATTTCTCCATGGTAATCAGTTGATCTCTACAGTCTATAACCGCTGTCATAAACGCGCCATCTTCTGTCAATAATTGTTCCATGGCATCTTCTTCTTCTGTTCGTTCAACGGCTAGAGAAATCTTTTCATTGGTAATTTCAAGCTTGTCAGAGAAGTTTGACAATCTTTTTATACATGCATCTAGCTTTAAGGCAAAATCCTTTGCATCTACACAATCTTTGTTTTCTTCTAGGAGAGCGTTTCCTATTGATAGTTCCTTGTCCAGGGTATTCTTATATCGTGTCCTATTTGATTTCAGGCTACGAAGCGACATGTTGTTTGTTTAGTCAGTAATAATTCACTAACCTATTTCAGGCCCCTTTTATAATCTTCAGTCCCCCGGTGGGCGCCAATTTATGTGGTGGAACACATAAAACACAAGTGGAATAGTATAATTGTTTATATACAAATTGAAATTAACAGAGTTTACGTTAGAATTAATATCGTTAAATGAGAAATGTGTCACTATTTCTACCTTTCACTTAATACACTATACTTGAACATAATCTGTCTCTTTGGTAACTTCTATCCTTTCTATTCCATCGCAATTGATCACATCAGTCTTTATGTTCACGCATCTATCTTTATCTATCCTCTTCTTGACTTCTCCTCCATACTAACGACGTTATCGTCCATAACAACGGCGTAACGTCGCGATGACGTTACATCCGCTTTTAATCGAACCAAATGTTCTCTATATCATTTAAATGTCACTAAAGTGCCGTAAATGTGGTAAATAATGTATATCGGTAAGAAATAAACACACATATGCGTAATCAAGGTAAACAAGTAAAGGCTTATAAAATAAAATAAAAAAATCGCGGTATTTCCGTGACATCTACCGTCTCATTCCCTTGGATACCTATATGACTAGGAATCCAACAGAGAACAATTTCTTTATAAGTTAAAAGCTCATGACATTTTTCTAAAAGTTTCTGAATCTGTGGATTCTTTGAACTGGTATGGTTCATTGCTTTCAAATCAGAAAGCGAGTCAGAAAATATAATAAATTTATTGTTAGGCATCACAAGTGCTAATGAAATCTAAAGCTAGATCAATTGCTTTGGCTTCAGCAGTGAAAATTGATGAATCGTCAGGTATACGTTGCATATAACTATGGTTGTCTGATATAACAGCACAACCAACCTTTGAGTCTTCCATTGACCCATCAGTATAAATTTGTTGGTACTTTTTATAACGATTTTGCAGTTTTCTGAAATCGTCTTTTAATATATGTGGATTTGATTCAGATTTTTTCCCTGAATGTAAATCAAAAAGTATTTCAGGTGGTTTCATACACCAAGCTGGAATATTTGGTGTAAAATGTTTTTCAATATTTTGTGGTTTAATATTGGTAGGTTCTAAGAGTGGTGAAATACTGATGCCAAATGATTTAATAGCTTTAGGTTTTTTGTTCATATAAATCAACATAATTTGGTGGGAATGTAACTTCATTAGCAGGATTTGACGGGTTAGCAGCAAGTCTTATAGCATATTGTAAAGAGAGTTTCTCTCTTCGTGAGTATAGTGATGGTTCATCTCCTTCCACATAGAGACTAGCAACAGGAGAAGTTCTAAAAGCTCCTAAAGCTAACCTTAGTCCTTGTTTGTGTATAGGATCAAGCATTTGAAGATATGATTTTCGTGCAGAGCCATATATAATACAGCCATAGTCTAATTTTGACCGGACTAGAGACTGATAAAGCGTGAGTAGTGTAGTTCGGTCTGCACCCCAAGACGTATGGGAGAGCACTTTTAAAAGATTCAATGCTTTTAAACATTTTGCTTTGGGATATTTAATATGGGGTATAAAACTGAGTTTTCTATCAAATAAAATGTCAAGGAATTTAGATTCCTCAACAACTGGAATAGGTGATCCATATAAATGTAAAACCGGATCATCATGTTGCTTGCGCAACTGACAGAAATGTACACACTGTGTTTTTGATTTGGAAAACTTAAAGCCATTGCTTGTTGCCCAATTTTCAATCTTATTCAAATTTTGTTGTAGTTGACGTTCAATTGTCGCCATGCTTTTTGAGCGATAACAGATACAGAAGTCGTCAACGTATAATGAGCAATCAGTAAGATTACCTAAACATTTCACAATATCATTAATTTTGATAGTAAAAAGTGTTGTAGACAAAACACCCCCTTGAGTAATACCCTGCTCCTGGTCATAATAGTCAGACAGAGAGGAGCCAACTCGGACTTGCATGGTGCGGTCTGCAAGGAAGTTTCAAATGAATGTAGGAAGTCTACCTCTTAATCCAAGTTTGTGGATATCTTTTATCTTTTATCTCCATGTGGTATCATAAGCTTTTTCCAAATAAAAAAACACAGCGACTACATGTTCCTTTTTAATAAAGGCATCACGTATGAAAGTTTCCAATCTAACTAAATTATCAGTTGTACTACAGTCAGATCTGAAACCAGACTGGAACCACGATATATGATTATTAGATTCTAAAAACCAAGTAAGTCTTTTATTAATCATTCTTTCAAGTGTTTTACATAGACAACTTGTTAAAGCTATAGGTCTATAATTATTTGGTTCGGCAGGATCATTACCAGGTTTGGGAATAGGAATAATTGTTGCGTATTGCCAATCATCTGGAAATTTACCAGTAGTCCAAATGTAATTAAATATATTCAAAAGAGTTTCAAGAGAAGTATCTGGGATATGTTTAAGCATTTAATGGTGGATCTCATCAGGACCCGTGGGTGAGTCATGTGATAGTTGAATAGCTTCAACTAATTCATCTAAATTAAAATCTTTGTTATAAATTTCATTATTTTGTGATTTAAAATTCAATTTTACTTTCTCTTGTTCGGTTTTAATCTTTCTGAAGGATTAAATGTGTGTAACCGAGGGATTTGTTTTTTCTAGAGATTTTTCTTATCATATCCCAAACCTTTTTAATAGGTGTTTTATGATTGATTTTCGAAACATAAGATCTCCATGACTTACGCTTCGAAATTTTAATTGTTCTTCGGGCTTTAGCTCAAAATACTTTAATGTCATTGAAATTGTTGGTATTTGGAGATCTTTTGAATTTAGATAGAGCTTGTTTGCGCTGTTTAATTGCTTCTTTACAGTCGTCATTGTACCATGGATTTCTTTTAGTTGGATTTGTCGAAGTTTGTGGAATACATTCTTTAAATATTTCAATAAGCGAAGAGGTAAAATCAGATATAGGATCAGAAGATTCTTTGAAGTTTTCTGGTATCAATTTACCAGTGCACAGAGTATTAAATAGATCGCATTGGCTCTATTTAGTTTCCACTTTGGATTGTGGTCCTCAGTGGAAAAAGTGTTCTGTTCAATGATAATAGGGAAGTGATCACTATTGTGTTGGTCTTCACATACAGACCAATTATAATCAAGAAACAGTGATGAATGACAGAAGGAAAGATCAATAGATGTAAAAGACTTTGTACTTGGAGAATGATAAGTGTAAGACTTATCATTCATAATACATATGTCATTATTTGTAATGAAATTTTCGATAAGTTCGCCTCTGGAATCATTATTTTGACCACCCCAGAGGATATTGTGACCATTGAAGTCACCTAATAAGATATACGGAGAAGGAAGTTGTTGCAGTAAATTGTCCAAGTGTTGGGAGTTAAGAGAAAAGGATGGAGGAATATATACAGAACATATGGTTATTTCTCTGTCTAGAGTGACAGAAACAGCAGTTGCTTGTAGTTCTGTTTGTAAATCAATCTTTCTTTGAGGGAAAGATGATTTTAGAAATATTGAGGCACCACCAGAGGGCCTCAGACAATCAGTATGAACATAGCTATATATATTAAAACCTCGTAATGAGATGTTATCATCTGATTTAAGAAATGTCTCTTGAAAACAAAATACAGATGGATTATATTCGGAAATCAATAGAGATACTTCATTATAATTAGGTTTCAAACCTCGATAATTCCATTGAATAATTTATGTTTAAAGCTGCATACTCTGTAACTATGAACATTTTTCGAAAATTTTTATTTTATTTTTAAATCATTTGTAAAAGTAGAATTAAGCTATGTTTTCACAATAAAAATGTTCAGTACAGCTAAAAACTGCATGGAAAAGTGAATTATCTTATCAAATAGATGTTTTTTTCTCTGATTGGTAATTATTTGCGCCCCTCCAATAATTCTAGACCGTTGAATTTTAACATAAATGCAGTTGTTTTGATAGTGATAACTTGTTAAGATTTACGAAAATGGTAAAATGTTTACCTGAACTTGAGTATTTTTACTGTGTTCTTGAAAAATAAAAACATTATTTTTAAAATTAGAAGATCAAAAGTTACAGACTATGCAGCTTTAAAATCCATACTTGAAAATAACATTCAAAGAGGTACTAAAATAATGGTTAGATTGACACCTTCCATTGTTGAAGTTGTTGGTAATCGTGAAAGTGTGCCTTTAGGGAGTGTTTAACTGGAGGAAGAGTCTGTGAAAACCACAGAATCATCCTCCATGTCCTCTCCCTCATCATCTTTTTTAAACCCAGAAAATGGATTCTTCTGAGCTAGTCCTGCTTTTTCTGCTTCTTCTTTTTCTTTCTGTGCTTTTTCTTTGTGATATTGTTGCTGTCTTTTATCTTTTTGTTGTTTTTTGAGTTTGTCTTTCTCTTCTTTTTTCTTCTTCTCTTCGTCTTTCCTTGTCATCTCCAGGGTTGCTGACTTAAGGGTTTGCCCTGGACGAGATGGATTACCTTTTTCTTTGGGCATTTCTTTAGGGGGTTCTTGTTGTTTTTCTTGTGTCTGTTGTTTTAAGTATTCTGTAAAGCTGTCGTCCGTCTGTGTGGTCTTGTTGTCAGTTTCTGTAGATTTGTTGCAAGTGCCTGGTTTCACAGCACTTGCATATGTCCTAGCCTGATAGAATTGATCGTATTGATTACGAGCTTCCGGAAAGGATATGTTTTGTTCACATTTGATTTTTAAGATTTTCTTTTCTTTCTCCCATTGTGGACACTCTTTGGAGTTGGCAGGGTGGTCACCAGAACAGTTTACACATTTGGCAGGTCTTTGACACTGGCCAGATGCGCAATGTTCAGGCATACCGCAGTTGATACATAAAACTTGCCCGCTACACTTATTTTCATGGTGGCCATACACTTGACATTGGTAGCATCTAAGCGGATTGGGAACATATACATCAACCTTCGCTTGAATGAAACCTATTTTGACAACGGTTGGTAATTCTGGTGTATTAAATGTAAATACAAATGTATTTGTTGGTTTCAGGACACCATCACGATGGACATTGATTCTACGGACATCCGTAACACCCTGTTCCTCCATGAACTCCAAGATATGTTCATTGCTCTGCCTGATTAAGGCAGGACAGCGAACAATACCTTTGGATGTATTCAAGGATTTATGAGGAGTTACGGAGCATTTCAGTCCACAAAAAGTTTTCATTTTTAAAAGGCTTTTTGCGTGAGGTTCTTTGGCACATTGTATTAAAAGGTCACCTGATCTAAGATTCTTAATGCTTTTTGACTCACCTGTCATACTCAGTATTGTCTTGTGTATCAGAAAAGGAGAAAGAAGAGAAATATCCTTTCCTTCCACTTCTGAATGAATGATGAGAAATCTAGGTACATAAGGTTTTTTCGGTACAGAAGACTTAGATTGAGATTGAGAAGCTGTTAATGATTCATCAGAATCTGTGTCTGTAATCGGTGCGTGGCGTTTTCTAGATTTTGAAGCCATGTGTGTTTGGTTTTAAGATTCAGCCTCCATGCTCCCCACCCACCGTGGAGTCCAACAAGGGAGCACTTTGATGGAGTGGGTTTCCGACCTCCAGTGCTAGGGTTACATAGAAATTATACTTGCACAAATAAAATCTGCGCAATTGACCTGTTAAGCCACTGCCTTCCAGGAATATTTTATAAAAGAAAGAATATATAAGATAATGGACACGTGGTTGGCATCTGAACGATACTATAGAACGAAGATGTAAGAAATATTTTTTTTTACATTTTCAGCTTCCTGGGGCTCAGCATGACAAGACCGATTAGAAACACCGGGCCGTGTTTCCCCTCGGTTCTACCCCGTCAAAGAGGACAAAGAGACGTGTTGAGTCATACAGAATTTTATACGCCCATATTCTGCATGCTCTCAGTCTTCCAGGCCATCCCCTTCGAGTTACCGAGAAAGCAACCCACGGTGAACAGGTGGGACTCTACTCTTGGCACTCCCGGAGGGGACAAGTATTACAATCAATATCGTCCCCAATGTGAAGTGTGCCCCAGAGACCACGGCAAGGTGGTAGAGTCGCTCCAGGGCGAGATAAGAAGGTGATCATTACTTCTTAACTCATCATATCATTACAGTATGGGATTATTATGATTATTATGGGATTATCCTGATCTTTGCACCCTTACTTACTTTTATTATGCCCTTATTCACTGCAATGAGCATTAAGCACAATATTTACACATTTATTCACTAATAATCCAAGACTTATAAGTGAGCCTGTCCGGAGACTTCCTGTTGCGTTGTGGGTATCGCCTAACAGGTTGTGTTTCCGCAGGTTGCTCAAACCATCTGATCTGCATGTCGACGCCATGTTCCCTGATCTCCAGTGATAACCTTTTATGAAAGCGGTCCGGATTTCTCAGTAATTTTAGCGTCTGTCCATTTATTCCTATTTTCTCTGTAGTCTCGCACCATTACCTTTTCCCCTTCAGAAAACTGAGAGCGTTTAGGTTCTGTGAATGATTCAAATTGCTTTTTCTCAACAGTGTCCTGGTGTTTGGTTTGATCAAATCTAAGCGAGAGCGCAACTGTCTACCAAGTAAAAGTTATGCAGGACTTTCATTTGTAGTCCCGTGCACTGCATTGCGATATTGCAGCAAGAAACATGTAATTTTCTGATTTAATGAACCACCATCAACCAATGCTGATTGCATAGCTTGCTTGAATGTTTATACGAAACGTTCAACTAGTCCTTGAGTAGCAGGGTGCCATGGTGCTGAAGTTTTGTGAATAATTCCGTTGTTTTTCACAAAGTTTTGGAATTCTGCACTTGTAAATGTCCTACCATTATCTGAAATGATCTGCTTTACTACTCCAAACTGTACAAAAATTTGCCATAAAACATCAATTGTTTTTGAAGCAGTTATGGTATTCATTACATGTACTTCTGGCCATTTTGAATGTGCGTCTACCGCGATGAGAAACATATGCCCAAGAATGGTCCTGCAAAATCAATGTGTATCCATTCCCAGGGTGCCGAGGGCCATTCCCAAGGATGTAGTGAAGCTTTTGATGGCGCCTTTTGATGAATCTGGCATCCTGAACATTTTCTAGCTAACTGTTCAAGGTCACTATCTAGTTTTGGCCACCAGAAGAAACTTCTACTAAGTTCTTTCATTTTCACGATACCTATGTGTCCAACATGTAGTTCATCAAGCATTTTATTCCGTAGCTTGGTAGGAATTATGACGCGTATTCCCCACATAAGGCATCCATTTTGAGCTGAGAGTTCATGTCTACGCATGTAGAATGGTTTCAGTATCTCGTCTTGAGGTTTGTAAGTCCACCCATTCATTGTAAAGTAAAGGGCTTTTGATAGGGTAGGGTCGCGACGCGTTTCACGTTTAACGTCATTGGCACATACAGGCAGGCTGTCTAATTGTGACAAGTTATATATCTCTGCTGAGTCACTATCTGGTAGTTCCTCGCCATGTGAATATGGAAGTCGCGAAAGTCCATCACAAATTGCATGCGATTTCGAGCTTTTATACTCAAAACCGTAATCATATCCTTGTAGGAATAATGCGTAACGTTGCATACGTGATGCTGCTGTTGCAGGAATCCCTTTCTTTGGACCGAAGATAGATATCAGTGGCTGATGATCCGTCAAAAGTGTGAATTTCCGTCCAAAAAGATAGCAGAAGAATTTCTTTACTCCCCACACGATAGCTAAGGCCTGTTTCTGAATTTGTGCATAGTTTTTCTCTGCAGAGTTTGGCGTTCGTGAAGCAAATGCAATTGGTCTTTCTTCACTATTTCCCATGACGTGCGAAATCACAGCTCCCAATCCATATGATGATGAATCACAAGCTAGCTTTACTGGTAAATCTGGATCGTAATGTGTCAAAACAATGTCAGATGTTATCATTTCTTTTACATTCTGAAATGCTTTCTGTGCAGTTTCTGTCCAGATAAACTTTACATTTTACTTTACGAGCTGATACAGGGGATGTAACACACTTGCCAAATTTGGTAGAAAGTGAGTATAGTAGTTAACTAGTCCCAGAAAAGCACGCAATTGTGTCACGTTTTCAGGCTTTGGCGTGTTGATTACCGCTTCAGTCTTATCATGCGTTTTGTGTAATCCATTTGCGTCTATTCTGTGTCCGCAGTATGTAATTTCTTCCTGGAAAAAAATACATTTAGTTTCATTTACGCGCAAGTTGTAGTTCATAAGCCTCTGAAGTACTGCTTCCAGAGTTTTCAAATGTTCATCGTCCGTTTTTCCTATGATGATTATGTCATCAAGGATACAACTGGTGTTGGGTATTCCTTTCAATACCTGATCCATTGTACGTTGCCAAATACTAGGCGAGGCTGAAATTCCGAATACAAGCCGGATGTACGAATATAGGCCTTTGTGCATATTAATAGTGAGATACCTCTTGGAATTATCATTCATTTCCAGTTGATTATAAGCTTGGCGCAAATCTATTTTCGTGAATCGCTGTCCGCCTGCTAGGGATGCGAATATGTCTTGAATTTTCGGCAATGGATATTGATCCACTTGAAGTTGAAGGTTAACAGTTGTCTTGTAGTCACCGCATATTCTGTCTGTGTTGTCTCCCTTTAGAACAGCTACGATCGGGGTAGCCCAGTCCCTGTGGTCTACTTTCTGTATAATCCCTTCATTTTCAAGACGTTCTAACTCTTTTTCAACCTTTTCCTTTAAAGCGTAAGGTACCGGCCTTGCTTTGCAGAATTTGGGTTGTGCATTTTCTTTCAAAGTTAAGGTAGCTTGAACACCTTTAACTTTTCCTGATTGTTCTGTGAAAACTGACTTGTACTTTTCAAAATATCCTGAAGGTTTTCATCTGTAGTTTTGCCCGTTTGCAAGAACTTAATGGAGTTTCAGTCAAGTTTAATGTGCTTTGACCATGCTCTGCCAAATAAAGAAGGGCAATCATTTTTCACAATAAATGAATTCAGATTATGTTCTTGACCTTCATAGTTCACACTAACATTAATTATTCCTGCTGGTATAATTGTTTGTCCTGAATAAGTCTTATGTCTGGCATTTGTCACTGATAGCGGTTTGTGATGAAACAGTTCTTTGTAAATCCTAATTGGGATAACAGAGACAGCAGAGCCAGTATCTAGTTCCATTTTCAAGTACTTCCCTTCTATCTTGGATGTAACACTGAAAATGTCAGATCTCTTTACCGTATTTATGCTAAAGTTAAAAGTTCTTCCTTGTCAACAGTTTTCACAGGTTTGAATTTCTTTTTCTTGGAATGATTTTTCTGCTGAGCTTTCTTGCTCAAACAAGCTCTCTCGATGTGTCCTTTCTTGGAGCAAAAACGACATGTGTCTTCCTTGAAACGGCACTCATCAGGCGTGTGATTGAACCGGTCACAGCGAAAACATGCCTTATTTTTCTCCTTTGGCTTAGTGTTTGAAGTAGGCTTCTTGCTAAGCTGGTGTACAGAATCTGGTCTGTGCTGTTGCTGCAGCTCGACAGCGTCCTTTGCCGCTGTTTCCATGGCTGTTGCAATGTCTTTTGCTTTTTGCAATGTCAAGTCTGACTCTGAGAGTAGCTTTTCTGAATGTTTCCATGTTAAATTCCGCAAACTAATCTGTCCCGCAGAGCGTCATTTAAGTTACTTTGAAATTGCAATGTTCGAAAAGCTTTCTCAATTCGGCCACATACACGGGAATCGATTCACCATCTTTCTGGTCACGTTTGTGGAAGCGAAAACGTTCTGCAATCACTAACGGCTTAGGTGAAAGGTGATCATCCAACAGTTTTACTATGGCATCGAATCCTCTGGATGCTGGATCATCTGGCGATGTCAAATTCCGTAGGAGACTGTATGTTTCTCCTCCCATCAAAGCTAGCAAAGCTGGAACTTTCCTGTCATCAGATCATTCATTTGCCATAAAGTACTGTTTCACGCATTCCGTATAAGATTTCCATGTTTCTGTTAATTCACTGAATTCACCAATATTTTCTATTGCAAAATTAGCCATTTTAGTGATATAAATCCAAGAATTCTAAATCCAAAATTTGAGTTCAGTCACAAAAAAATCTCGTCGCCAAACAACTTGTTATGTACTTGATACACAACTTAACAAAGTGGGTTCAGGCTCTGAACTAATTTATTTCTACAAACAGCGGAATATCATACGAGGCAATTATGATAAGAAGGGTGTGCTATTGTTTTAGGTTATCAAGAGTTTTGTACAGTCTTTACTGTAATAAGCTGTCAGAACACAACATATGTAATAGTCGAAAACAGAAGTAACTTTTTTATATATCACTAAAATGCACATATTCAATCATTATATAACACACTTGATCGTTCTAAACATTTTGAACACGATTTTATATATTGTAGTAGAAAAAATATTATATATTACAAAACAATATGATAAAAAGCAATGATACATTTATTGTTTGAAATGTGAAAAAAAACTTTTGAAATATTGCATAGTGAAATAACTTTTTTTAATGGACCTGTAAATGTTTGCAATAGCTACACCTCTTGGCATTGCACTTAAAAATAGAGGGATACACTACACTTCTTCTATACTTACTCCTAGAGTTCCTAAGTAAAGGTGACTTAAGAGGAGAAAGACGAACTTTTAAGTGGTTTCTAAATAGGGCAGAGTCAGAAACTCCATGTAAATTAATTTTAGTGGCCCGATGGAGTTTCAGAGGTGAAACATAAACAGATGGTAACATAGAATTATATCTATTGGTGGACTGCGGAATCTGTATAGAAGAAGCACTTTTTAGTGGAAATCTAGTCAGTCATAGAATTAAATACTGCCTATGTAAGAATTACAGAAGGCAATAACAGCCCATTAGAACACACGGATCCAAAAGTTTTGTCAGGGGTGGGGTCTTAAGCAAGCAAGACGGCAAAGACCAGAAATCAATACAATCAAGTACCACACCTGACCCAGGCTACCACATAGGAAAGTGACAAAATCACAATTAAACATCACAAACAAAAGCCAAGAGGTCAGCCCTTTCCCAGCAGGTGAGCACAAGGCAGCAATGAACAGGCGCGAAAGCATGACAAACACAAGACATAATAACAAAAATGATCCACAAAAGAAGTACAGCCTTGGAACGGTCAGTAAAATATTTTACTGGAGGGCTTAAACCAGTTTCACGGTGCCAACCTCACCCTTAGTTCAGATGTGGATTCAGACACATAGATATTTGGTTTGCATGAAAGACCCCTAACTTATCCATGCATCATCTCCTAGAACAAAATAATCAAGGCATAAAAAGGAGATAAAGCGAAGATAAGGACTCATCAGTACATAAAACTGAATACAGGAGTAAAAAAAAATACAACAGGTACACCCTAACAGCCAAAAGCATCAGGCCCCTACCATCTCATCAATAGATAAGTCTTTAAGTCTGAACTGTCATACAGTCTAAAGTCAGACACACAGGCGTGCAATTAAAGAGGAAAGCAAAGCTGCCAACCCTGATAGGGTTGACCACCAAGCATGCAGTCTGTTGCAATACATTAATGTTAATGCCAATCTTTTTATAATGAGAAAGTATTTTAATAAACTGAGCTGAAATATTATTAGAGCCAACAATCTTCTTCAATTTAAACACCAAGTCAACATAAAATTCAGGTTCCAAAAATCCTTGGCAAAAGAGAGATTTAAGTCCAACATGGAATTTAGATATCAAATCATAGTATCATCGATAAAATTTAGAAATGGTTTTGCGAAGTTTATGATACCGATAGCCTTGTTTAAGAAGTTTCTGAGTTAACCATGTATTGCGAGTGTTTACCTGTTGGATTTCTTTTGCTCCTGTATTCAGTTTTATTTACTGTTGAGTCCTTATCTTTGCTTATCTCCTTGTTATATCTAGATTTATATGTTTTAGGAAATGATGCTTTGATAAATTAGGGGTCTTTCATGCAAATCAAGGGAGCGCAGTGGCTCAGTGGTAGATTGCTTGACTCAAGACCGAAGGGCCAGGGGTTGGAGCCTCAAGGGCGTCACTGCCTTGTGGTCCTTGAGCAAGACACATTTATCCTAGCTTAGTACTGGTTCAAACCCATAAAGACCCGCCCCTGTCTAACTGGAAGATTGTTGATGGGACGTAAAGAATCAAATCAAACAAATAAATCATGCAAATCAAATAACTATGTGTCTTGATCCACATCTGAATTAAGGATGAGGTTGGTGCCGTTAAACTGGTTTAAGCCCTTCTGTAAAATATTTTACTGATAGTTCCAAGGCGGTACTTCTTTTGTGGATCTTTTATGATTTGTTTCTGTCTTGTGTTTGCTATGTCTTTGTGCGCGTCTGTTTACGTGTGCTTTGTGGTCACATGCTGGGAAAGGGCTGACCTCTTGGCTCTCGTTTGTGGTGTCTAACTGTGAGTTTGTCACTTTCCCATTGGTATCCTGGGTAAGGTGTGGTACTTGATTGTAACGATTCCTGGTCTTTGCACCCTTACTTACCTTGAAGTCAGCAACAAGGCTTATGCTTTAGCAAAACGAATGAATTGAGATATATAGACTCCATAGGATGTAGGGCGAGGAGCACTACCATCTAAAATGGGACCTTGACAATTTCAAATCAAAATCGTCTCGTTTATCACAAATTTTGTTAGAAACAATATCATTAGAAATGGACAAATGCAACGGTATCAGAGGTATTAGCTTTATTAAGCGGGTATATTTGACTTACCATATTGTCTAAATAAACATTATAGATGTTTAAAATATCATCAAAATATCTGAATGTAGTGTTAAAAGCGTCAATAATATCAGAAAGCAGTAAATGCTCTTGCAGGACTGCACAGATGCTCAGGTTGGTTTGAGCCTATGCGAGATAATAATGAGATATGTACTAATACCTCACAAAATAGCTCATTTGCTCGATATTGCCGTATGTCAAGGCTCTAAAACTAAGATATGTACACGTTTACTGCTTATTTCGAACTCATCATTTAGTATCCTGATTTCGCAATTTCAAAGGTTATACAAAGATAGATATAAATTGTTTCCATGTGTTATCTGTTCATATAAAAAAGTATAAAAAATGGTACAATTTTAGGAAAAAAATCAACTATCTGGATGTTGTAGGACCCCTGAGCTATCTGGGCCTATTAATGTTAAGGATTAACATTTCTTTAAGTAAGTGATTTGAGTAGATTTGTTTACAGGGACATCACTCTTGATGTTTAAGCAATTAATCCAAAATTAAGCAAAATTCAAACAATATAACCAATTTACCCCATGATAATTTCACAATGTTGAAATTGCAAGCTGTGTTTCATTTCTGTCTTCAAATTAATGAAGCAAGTGCCATAGAATGCTATATTCATTATGTTATGCACAGACACTAACACTATTTATTTAATATTTGTGGCATACATAATTTTCTCTGAATTTGAACATCCCAGAATGTTTTGTCGCTGTAGGCCACGCCGTACGAGCCCTTTTCCTATGAAGGCTCGTCAACAAGCTGACCCTCCGAGGTAGGATTTGCTACCCTTTCCCGTTTTTTTTTGTTTGTTTTTTCACTGGGTCCTGGGTTGGTCTAGACATTTTTACATTTGGGGTGGTGGAACTCTCTGGCTGGTTACCACCTCAGCGTTTCTACCAGATAATACTGGTGTTCAATGGGAGATAAGTAAATATGGGGGACACAAAGTAAGTAAGGGTGCAAAGATCAGGAATCAATACAATCAAGTACTACACCTGACCCAGGATACCAATGTGAAAGTGGCAATTACACAGTTAGACACCAGACACGAGAGCCAAGAGGTCAGCCCTTTCCCAGCAGGTGACCACAAAGCACATGTAAACAGACGCGCACAAAGACATAGCAAACACAAGACAGAAAAGACCCCATAAAAGATGCACAAAAGAAATACTGCCTTCGGACGGTCAGTAAAATATTTTACTGGAGGGCTTAAACTGGTTTAACGGCGCCAACCTCACCCTTAATTCAGATGTGGATCAAGACACATAGACATATTGGTTTGCATGGAAGACCCCTAACTCATCAATGCATCATCTCCTAAAGCATATAAATCAAGATATAACAAGGAGATAAAGCAAATATAAGGACTCAACAGTCAATAAAACTGAATACCAAAGCAAAAGAAATCCAACAGGTAAACCCCGATGGGCCCGACAAACAGCCAACGCATCATGCCCTATCATCTCATCAATAGATAAGTCTTTAAGTCGGAACCATCATAGAGTCTGAAGTCCGACCCATCGGCATGCAATTAAAGAGGAAAGCAAAGTTGCCAACCATGATTGGGTTGACCAGCATTATCCTTTCTGTACAACAGAAGCGAATCCATCATCCAGATCATTATGTGCCTTTTCCAACTTCGATTTTGGCATTTACAATTCCATGGAGGACAACTTTAATATTTATAGTGCTTCGTTTAGAATTGGTACATTTATATACTGGTAGCTTAAAAGATTTGTTAAAAAGTTTTAGATTCATGTTAAAGAGGCCTCAATCTGATTTGAGTCGACTCTTTCATCAAATGTTACTCATACGCTATACGATTCAACCGTCTTTAGAAAAGTACACAATACAGGCAGTATTTCTTTATTTGAAATGAGTTTCTCATTCAATTGTTTAATAATTTAAGTTAGCATTATATGCCGTTCACCAATGTTCCTTATTGTGACCATTTGAATTTGTACCCTGCATTTTCACAGGGCACCTATCTTCTTACAGACTATAAAGGACAGCTCGTCAGACGCCTGCTAGCAGAGGCAAAGCGTGAAGGCTCTACTGAGCCTGTACATCGATGCTGTCGAAAAAGAACATTTATCCTCATCAAATTAATAGAATTACTTGGTACAAACAGCAATGATGAGAGAACGTCGGATAATCGTTATGCACCAGGCATTTGTATCCTCTGCTCCCCTACCTACGGAGATGGGCGAGATGTTGACTTTTCACTTTTCAGAGCCCTGGTATAAGCCCTGCCCTGTGCGGAAAAGTTGATGGTAACAACTCTGCTCTTAGCCCCGCCCTACACAACAGAAAATTTCAACGGGATAAGTGTCCCAATCTTATAACCCCGCACTTCCCTGGCACTGAGGGGACAATCAAAAAGTAATTGCCCAGCACCTTAGCCTGGGCATTCCACGGCTATCTCCCTGTATGTCATGCGCGGATCCAGGAATTTTCGTCAGGGGGGGGGGGGGGGTCCAGATCAGACTGACAAAAAAAGCTCTGACAACGTTTTTTTTTCCTTTTTTTAGTCCTCAGCTTATTTTACAGAAGTCAAATGGTCAATTTCAAAGAAATCTATCATTTTCAAGGTTCCAGAGGGGGTCCAACATTTTCCAGGGGGGTCCAACTTTTTCCAGGGGGGTCCAATTGCTTATTCCCTATAGAAATCCATATAACTTGTGATTTTCCAGGGGGGGTCCGGACCCCCTGTCACCCCCCTCTGGATCCGCACTTGTATGTGGAGGGCTGTGGATACAATTGACTCGTGCATTATTTCGGGATCATTAACTTGCATCGATACCAATTTTGACTGAACCAAAGGTTGCTACTGTTGGGGAGTTCGGCACATATTTTGGTAGCCGACGAAAATAGTACCTTTTAACATTTTGAAATTCGCAGTTTCTGTGCCCTCTATTTGGTAAATGAGTGCTCTATTGGAACTTCAACTTTCATGGGAGTATGCATGCTTGTCATGCTGTTGAAAGCAAAAGCATGTTAGTGTGGACTATTTTGTCACAGTAAATAGAGCCGACTACCATGGTAACGTATGACGCTGGTCTGATTTCCGGTTTACTTTTGTGCATGGTCTAGAAGCCAAAGTCGTCAAGGCAGGTTGTATTTTCACTTTTTTCTTGAAGGTGGACAACAGATCTTGCCACTCATGGGAAGGGAAACACTCAAACATTATCCTGAATATAGATGCTGATGCCTCAAATCAGCCAGTTTACATCGACTTAAATGTGCGATAACTAGGAATGTTCTCTGCACGTTTCTTGCATGTGCGCGTTTGGCAATAAATATGTCCTGTTTATCTGTTGATAGCCTTTGCAAACAGTTTGGACCCAGATCAGGCTGACAAAAAGTCGGCCTGATCTGGATCCAAACTGTTTGACATTCATTCTGATGGTATCCCTCAAAAACTTTTTGAAATGAGTTTTTGTTTTAGGTAAAACAACAGAAAGCGGACAAAAAGCCTGTACAATTATTCAGCATGCACAGAGTACAACCCTTAACCTACCAGCCACGAAGTGCCGTCTGCTACTCTTGTCTCCTTGTTGTTTTAGGTACTATATAATGCATGAATGTGCACGCTCGCCTGGGCCCTCGCTGTTCGCATATGTGACTTGTACCAAACTTTCATGAACTGTCCCTAAAATTTTGGCCCAGTCCTTCATCTACATCATTGGGTCCCTTCTTTTTAGGGATTTGCTGCTCGCATATGCGTTAAGTAAGTACCAAACTTTCTTGAACTGGATTATAAAATTTGACTGAGGCTTCATCTACATCCCTTCTTTTTATATGTGATTTGCAAAGGCCCTGGCGATACTGCGCAAATGTTCAGTCTCGCCTGATTCTCCGCTGCTCACATATTTCACAAGTACCAAACTTTCTTGAACTGGCCTATAAAATTTGACTTGAGTCTTCATCTACATCGCTTCTTTTTAGTGTGATTTGCAAAGGCTCTGGCGAGACTGGGCCAAAGTGCAGTCTACGTCTGATCCTTTGATGATCGTTTATGAGATAAGTACCAAACTCTCATGAACTGGCCTATAAAAAAGTGAGTATGATCAGGAAGTACCACAATTACAAACTTCAGACCAATCCACGGCACCGTGAGCAGCAGTCACAGAGCATTAATAGTAGGAAGACAGTCAAAGTAAGACATTATGCTTTCTCTTCCTCGTCAAGATGATTGCAAAACTAGAAAGAACACCAAGTAATGCATAACTAAGCAAGGAGTAAACACGGAGCCCCAACAATCCAATGGGAAGAATATTAAAAAATGAATCAACAACAACAGAACCACCGCCTTAGAAGGAACAAAGTTGTGCCTGAACCTTCATCAACATCGCTTCTTTTTTCAGTGCGAGCAGCAAAAGCCTTCTTGTTACTGCGCAAATGTACAGGCTCATCTAAGGCTTCGCTGCTCGCATATGCGACAAATACAAAATAAGTAAGGGCGCAAAGATCAGTCTCGCTGAAAAAAGTCTAATGAACTGGCCCATAAAGTTTGGCCTGAGCCTTCATCTATATCTTTTT
This sequence comes from Loripinus fragilis, assembly GCA_964019695.1. Lineage (NCBI taxonomy): Eukaryota > Metazoa > Mollusca > Bivalvia > Lucinida > Lucinidae > Loripinus > Loripinus fragilis. Next base: position 51,044,850 of record OZ026531.1, read on the forward strand.
TTTTGGAGTGGGGGGGGGGGGGTTGTTTGGTGGGGTGAGTGCGATGAGTACCAAACTCTCATGAACTGGCCCATATATGTATCTACTAGCATGACCTTGGAATGAGACAAACAAGCTCTGTGAACGATGCAACATTAAATCTTAGGAGGAGGATGCGCTTCTCTGCAGTCTTATATATTTCCTTGCAGTTCGCTTACAGGTAATGACCTCATTTCGTTTGGCCCCCATAGTAAACTCATCCTTCAAGAACCGAAATGAAGAGAAAGTCACTTTTTCTGTAATAACCTGTGAAAAATCTTCATTGTCTGTTGTACTGATCCATCTCGTAGATTTTAAGAATTACAACGAGGGCTAATACGAATCTGTACAATCACCTATTTTATCCAGCGTATACAGTGTTTGCATGCCCAAAGTATGGTAGTAGATGAAGGTAAACATCAAAATTTAGACCCTAGCCCAATTGGATAGTTGTGCAAGTACGTTTAATTCTTTCATTACTAGCAGCGATGTCTTTTGTCTGCTGATAACCAATGCAAGCAGTTTGGACCCAGATCAGAACCGACCAAAAAATTTTAATTTTGAACTGCACAACAGACGCCACGGCAAGCATGAAAAATTACCAAGCATGCAAAGAGTTAAAGAAGGGGTTGACGCATGTGCGTTTAGTGCGATTAGTCGACGAGCAGTTACATGCTCTGGTGAGACTGCACAGCTGGTAAGGACCACATGTGCCTTCTTTGGTCACTCATGCAATAAGTTCTTAATTCTCATGGGCAGGTTTGTTACTGATGCGTAACCAGTGAAAACTCAAATGAGTTTGACCATCCACGCATTCTCACAAGCGCCTTCAATGCATGCGCACACAACATTTACACACCAAAATTTAAAACTGAAGCCTACTTGATATTTGCGTCAGCATTATAAAATGGTTACATGTATGTGCATATGCGATAAGTACACTGTGTGCAAGCAGTAAAATTTCTTGCAGGACTGCACAGATGCGCAGGTTGGTTTGAGTTAATACTGGATACACATGAGATAAGTACAAATATCTCACAAAATGGGCGACGTTTTCAAGTGAGAACAAACATCTAAGCAGCCTTAACAGATCTTTCACTGTTTGCACTGGCACACCAAACACCAGGACAGCTTCACACACACGTGTTTAAAGTATTTGCAACAGATACATTCACACTTTGAGCGAAAGCTCTGGCGAGACTGCGCATATGTGCAGCAGGCTGACCAAGGCCTTTGCTGAACGCCCAGAAATAAACACTAGTTTTGCAGTAGGCTTTTTGCACATGGACTCCAAGGAAGTGTTTGAACGAGCCAGCACATCTGCATAGATTTATTAGAGCCACCGCTATCAGCAAACACAAAGTATGGTGGTATAAGAAGGTTCACCTTTAAATCTAAAACCAGCCTCACTGGATAAATATGCATGCTCGTTTAATGAATAACTGTACGCATATATGAGATAGGTATCATTTTCTGATGGTCTCTTCCGTGCATACCCAATGCAGGAAATTTGATAGTTAGCATATGCCTAAAACAAAGATTCGCATTAGCTTGCATAGTTCCATGGAGATGGTTAAATATTTCATTTGTGGTTGATAAGCGTGTTTATTTGGTCTTCACATTTGCTCAATAACAATTGTCGTATGTCACGGTTCTAAAACTAATAATGTACACGTTTACTGCTTATTTCAAATCTCATCATTTAGTATCCTGATTTCGCAATTACAAAGGTTACACAAAAATTAGGATATCAATTGTTTCCATGTGTTATCTGCTCATATAAAAAAGTAAAAAAAAATGTTTTTGGGCTATCAGGATTTTGTGGGATTCGAACCCATAACTTTGATGTTCAAGAGCTGTAGTTTGTTTTGGAGAAAACCTACTTTGCCCCTGAGCTATCTGGGCCTATTATTGTAAAGGATTAACATTTCTTTAAGTAAGTGATTTGTGTAGATTTTTGTTTACAGGGACATCACTCTTGATGTTTAAGCAATTAATCCCAAATTTAGCAAAAACAAGACAATATAATCGATTTGCCCCAAAGAAATTTCACAATGGGGAAATTTCAAGCTGTATTACATTTCTGTCTTCAAATTAATGAAGCAAATATCATAGAATTCTATATTCATTATGTTATTTACAAACACTAACGCTACTTATTTAATATATTTGGCATACTTAATTTCCACTGAATTTGAACATTCCTGTATGTTTTGTCGCTGTAGGCCACGCCTTACGAGCCTTTTTCCTAAGAAGGCTCGTCAACATTCGTATCCTCCGAGGGAGGATTCGCAAAGATAGCTCCCTCTTTCAATTTTTCTTTCTTTTTTTTTTCATTTTTTACTGGGTCCTGGGTTGGTCTTGCTTTTTGCATTGGTGTGGTGGAACTTCCATGGTGGTTACCAGATAATACTGGTATTCAATGGGAGATAGGTGATCATGGGGGAAACAAACCAGCATTACCCTTTCTATATAACAGCAGAGAATCTAACATCCAAATGCTCATATGCCTTTTCAAACTTTGATTTTGGTATTTACAATTTCATTGAGGACAACTTTAACATTTATAGTGCTTCATACAGAATTGGTACATTTATATACGGATAGCTTAAAAGATATGTTAAAAGTTTCAGATTCAGGTTAACGAGGCCTCACTCTGATTTGAGTCGTCTCTTTCATCAAATGGTTTCATATGCTATACAATTCAACCGTCTTTAGAAAAGTACATAATAAAGGCAGTATTTCTTTATTTAAAATGAGTTTCTTCTTCATTTGTTTAATAATTAAAGTTAACAGTATAAGGCGTTCACCAAGGTTCCTTATTGTGACCATATGAATTAGTACGCTGCACACTTATCTGGACACTTATCTTCTAGCAGACATTATATATGTCAGCTCGTCAGATGCCTGATAGCAGAAGCAAAACGCAAAGGCACTAATTAGCCTGTGCATCGATGCAGTCGAATAAGAATGGCTGCATTTATCCTAATCAAATTAATAGAATAACTTGGTAAAAGCACCAATGATGAATTACGTCGATGTATCGTTATTTCGGCGTTTTAGCTTGCATCGATACCAATTTTGACTGAACCGAAGGTTGCTACTGTTGGGGAGTTTGGCACATAAAAGGAAATTCCTATTTTGGTAGCCCACGAAAATAGTACCATTAAACATTTTGAAATTCGCAGTTTCTGTGCCCTCTATTTTGTAAATGAGTGCTCTATTGGAATTTAAACTTTCACGGGAGTATGCATGCTTGTCATGTTGTTGAAAGCAAATGCATGTTAGTGTGGACTATTTTGTCACAGTAAATAGAGCAGACTACCATGGTAACGTATGACGCCGGTCTGATTTCCGGTTTACTTTTGTGCATGTCTAGAAGCCAAAGTTGTCAAGGCAGGTTGTATTTTCACTTTTCTTAAAGGTGGACAACAGATCTTGCCACTAATTGGCAGAAAAACATTCAATCTTTATCCTGAATAAAGATGCTGATGCCTCAAAACAGCCAGTTTACATCGACTTAAATAGCAGTGTTGTTTGTGCATAAAGGATCATGCACATGAAAAACATGCACATTGCATGTGCGATAACTAGGAATGTTCTCTGCACGTTTCTTGCATGTGCGCGGTTTGACAATAAATATGTCCTGTTTATCTGATGATAGCCTTTGCAAACAGTTTGGACCCAGATCAGGCTGACAAAAAGTCGGCCTGATCTGGATCCAAACTGTTTGACATTCATTCTGATGGTATCTCTCAAAAACTTTTTGAAATGAGTTTTTGTTTTAGGTAAAACAACAGAAAGCGGACAAAAAGCCTGTACAATTATTCAGCATGCACAGAGTACAACCCTTAACCTACCAGCCACGAAGTGCCGTCTGCTACTCTTGTCTCCTTGTTGTTTTAGGTACTATATAATGCATGAATGTGCACGCTCGCCTGGGCCCTCGCTGTTCGCATATGTGACTTGTACCAAACTTTCATGAACTGTCCCTAAAATTTTGGCCCAGTCCTTCATCTACATCATTGGGTCCCTTCTTTTTAGGGATTTGCTGCTCGCATATGCGTTAAGTAAGTACCAAACTTTCTTGAACTGGATTATAAAATTTGACTGAGGCTTCATCTACATCCCTTCTTTTTATATGTGATTTGCAAAGGCCCTGGCGATACTGCGCAAATGTTCAGTCTCGCCTGATTCTCCGCTGCTCACATATTTCACAAGTACCAAACTTTCTTGAACTGGCCTATAAAATTTGACTTGAGTCTTCATCTACATCGCTTCTTTTTAGTGTGATTTGCAAAGGCTCTGGCGAGACTGGGCCAAAGTGCAGTCTCGTCTGATCCTTTGATGTTCGTTTATGAGATAAGTACCAAACTCTCATGAACTGGCATATAAAAAGTGAGTATGATCAGGAAGTACCACAATTACAAACTTCAGACCAATCCACGGCACCGTGAGCAGCAGTCACAGAGCATTAATAGTAGGAAGACAGTCAAAGTAAGACATTATGCTTTCTCTTCCTCGTCAAGATGATTGCAAAACTAGAAAGAACACCAAGTAATGCATAACTAAGCAAGGAGTAAACACGGAGCCCCAACAACCCAATGGGAAGAATATTAAAAAATGAATCAACAACAACAGAACCACCGCCTTAGAAGGAACAAAGTTGTGCCTGAACCTTCATCTACATCGCTTCTTTTTTCAGTGCGAGCAGCAAAAGCCTTCTTGTTACTGCGCAAATGTACAGGCTCATCTAAGGCTTCGCTGCTCGCATATGCGACAAATACAAAATAAGTAAGGGCGCAAAGATCAGTCTCGCTGAAAAAAGTCTAATGAACTGGCCCATAAAGTTTGGCCTGAGCCTTCATCTATATCTTTTTTTTTGGAGGGGGGGGGGGGGGTTGTTTGGTGGGGTGAGTGCGATGAGTACCAAACTCTCATGAACTGGCCCATATATGTATCTACTAGCATGACCTTGGAATGAGACAAACAAGCTCTGTGAACGATGCAACATTAAATCTTAGGAGGAGGATGCGCTTCTCTGCAGTCTTATATATTTCCTTGCAGTTCGCTTACAGGTAATGACCTCATTTCGTTTGGCCCCCCATAGTAAACTCATCCTTCAAGAACCGAAATGAAGAGAAAGTCACTTTTTCTGTAATAACCTGTGAAAAATCTTCATTGTCTGTTGTACTGATCCATCTCGTAGATTTTAAGAATTACAACGAGGGCTAATACGAATCTGTACAATCACCTATTTTATCCAGCGTATACAGTGTTTGCATGCCCAAAGTATGGTAGTAGATGAAGGTAAACATCAAAATTTAGACCCTAGCCCAATTGGATAGTTGTGCAAGTACGTTTAATTCTTTCATTACTAGCAGCGATGTCTTTTGTCTGCTGATAACCAATGCAAGCAGTTTGGACCCAGATCAGAACCGACCAAAAAATTTTAATTTTGAACTGCCCAACAGACGCCACGGCAAGCATGAAAAATTACCAAGCATGCAAAGAGTTAAAGAAGGGGTTGACGCATGTGCGTTTAGTGCGATTAGTCGACGAGCAGTTACATGCTCTGGTGAGACTGCACAGCTGGTAAGGACCACATGTGCCTTCTTTGGTCACTCATGCAATAAGTTCTTAATTCTCATGGGCAGGTTTGTTACTGATGCGTAACCAGTGAAAACTCAAATGAGTTTGACCATCCACGCATTCTCACAAGCGCCTTCAATGCATGCGCACACAACATTTACACACCAAAATTTAAAACTGAAGCCTACTTGATATTTGCGTCAGCATTATAAAATGGTTACATGTATGTGCATATGCGATAAGTACACTGTGTGCAAGCAGTAAAATTTCTTGCAGGACTGCACAGATGCGCAGGTTGGTTTGAGTTAATACTGGATACACATGAGATAAGTACAAATATCTCACAAAATGGGCGACGTTTTCAAGTGAGAACAAACATCTAAGAAGCCTTAACAGATCTTTCACTGTTTGCACTGGCACACAAAACACCAGGACAGTTTCACACACACGTGTTTAAAGTATTTGCAACAGATACATTCACACGTTGAGCGAAAGCTCTGGCGAGACTGTGCATATGTGCAGCAGGCTGACCAAGGCCTTTGCTGAACGCCCAGAAATAGGCACTAGTTTTGCAGTAGGCTTTTTGCACATGGACGCCAAGGAAGTGTTTGAACGAGCCATCACATCTGCATAGATTTAACAGAGCCACCGCTATCAGCAAACACAAAGTATGGTGGTATAAGAAGGTTCACCTTTAAATCTAAAACCAGCCTCACTGGATAAATATGCATGCTCGTTTAATGAATAACTGTACGCATATATGAGATAGGTATCATTTTCTAATGGTCTCTTCCGTGCATACCCAATGCAGGAAATGTGATAGTTAGCATATGCCTAAAACAAAGATTCGCATTAGCTTGCATAGTTCCATAGAGATGGTTAAATATTTCATTTGTGGTTGATAAGCGTGTTTATTTGGTCTTCACATTTGCTCAATAATTTCATTTGTGGTTGATAAGCGTGTTTATTTGGTCTTCACATTTGCTCAATAACAATTGTCGTATGTCACGGTTCTAAAACTAATAATGTACACGTTTACTGCTTATTTCAAATCTCATCATTTAGTATCCTGATTTCGCAATTACAAAGGTTACACAAAAATTAGGATATTAATTGTTTCCATGTGTTATCTGCTCATATAAAAACGTAAAAAAAATTTTTTTTGGGCTATCAGGATTTTGTGGGATTCGAACCCATAACTTTGATGTTCAAGAGCTGTAGTTTGTTTTGGAGAAAACCTACTGTGCCCCTGAGCTATCTGGGCCTATTATTGTAAAGGATTAACATTTCTTTAAGTAAATGATTTGTGTAGATTTTTGTTTACAGGGACACCACTCTTGATGTTTAAGCAATTTATCCCAAATTTAGCAAAAACAAGACAATATAATCGATTTGCCCAAAGAAATTTCACAATGGGGAAATTTCAAGCTGTAATACATTTCTGTCTTCAAATTAATGAAGCAAATATCATAGAATTCTATATTCATTATGTTATTTACAAACACTAACGCTACTTATTTAATATATTTGGCATACTTAATTTCCACTGAATTTGAACATTCCAGTATGTTTTGTCGCTGTAGGCCACGCCTTACGAGCCTTTTTCCTAAGAAGGCTTGTCAACAAGCGTATCCTCCGAGGGAGGATTCGCAAAGATAGCTCCCTCTTTCAATTTTTCTTTCTTTTTTTTTCATTTTTTTTTACTGGGTCCTGGGTTGGTCTTGCCTTTTTGCATTGGTGTGGTAGAACTTCCATGGTGGTTACCAGATAACACTGGTATTCAATGGGAGATAGGTGATCATGGGGGAAACAAACCAGCATTACCCTTTTTATATAACAGCAGATAATCTAACATCCAAATGCTCAGATGCCTTTTGAAACTTTGATTTTGGTATTTACAATTTCATTGAGGACAACTTTAACATTTATAGTGCTTCATACAGAATTGGTACATTTATATACGGATAGCTTAAAAGATATGTTAAAAGTTTTAGATTCAGGTTAACGAGGCCTCACTCTGATTTGAGTCGTCTTTTTCATCAAATGGTTTCATATGCTATACAATTCAACCGTCTTTAGAAAAGTACATAATAAAGGCAGTATTTCTTTATTTAAAATGAGTTTCTTCTTCATTTGTTTAATAATTAAAGTTAACAGTATAAGGCGTTCACCAAGGTTCCTTATTGTGACCATATGAATTAGTACGCTGCACACTTATCTGGACACTTATCTTCTAGCAGACATTATATATTTCAGCTCGTCAGATGCCTGATAGCAGAAGCAAAACGCAAATGCACTAATTAGCCTGTGCATCGATGCAGTCGAATAAGAATGGCTACATTTATCCTAATTAAATTAATAGAATAACTTGGTAAAAGCACCAATGATGAATTACGTCGATGTATCGTTATTTCGGCGTTTTAGCTTGCATCGATACCAATTTTGACTGAACCAAAGGTTGCTACTGTTGGGGAGTTTGGCACATAAAAGAAAATTCCTATTTTGGTAGCCCACGAAAATAGTACCTTTTTAATATTTTGAAATTTGCAGTTTCTGTGCCCCCTATTTGGTAAGTGAGTGCTTTATTGGAATTTAAACTTTCATGGGAGTATGCATGCTTGTCATGTTATTGAAAGCAAATGCATGTTAGTGTGGACTATTTTGTCACAGTAAATAGAGCCGACTAACATGGTAACGTATGACGCTGGTCTGATTTCCGGTTTCTTTTATGCATGTCTAGAAGCCAAAGTCGTCAAGGCAGGTTGTATTTTCACTTTTCTTGAAGGTGGATAAAAGATCTTGCCACTCATGGGAAGAGAAACATTCAAACTTTATCCTGAATAAAGATGCTGATGCCTCTAATCGACTTAAATAGCAGTGTTGTTTGTGCACAAAGGAACATGCACATTTCGTGTGTGATAACTAGGAATGTTCTCTGCATGTTTCTTGCATGTGCGCGTTTGGCAATTAATATGTCCTGTTTATCTGTTAATAACCTTTGCAAACAGTTTGGACCCAGATCAGGCTGACAAAAAGTCAGCCTGATCTGGATCCGAACTGTTTGACATTCATTCTGATGGTATCCCTCAAAAACTTTTTGAAAGGAGTTTGTTTTAGGTAAAACAACAGAAAGCAGAAAAAAAACCTGTACAATTATTCAGCATGCACAGAATACAACCTATAACCTACCAGCCACGAAGTGCCATCTACTACTCTTGTCTCCTTGTTGTTTTAGGTACCCTATAGTGCAGGAATATGCACGCTCGCCTGGGCCCTCGCTGTTCTCATATGTGACTTGTACCAAACTTTCATGAACTGTCCCTAACTTTTTGGCCCAGGCCTTCATCTACATCATTGAATCCCTTGTTTTTAGGGATTTGCTGCTCGCATATGCGTTAAGTAAGTACCAAACTTTCTTGAACTGGACTATAAAATTTGACTGAGGCTTCATCTACATCCCTTCTTTTTATATGTGATTTGCAAAGGCCCTGGCGATACTGGGCAAATGTTAAGTCTCGCCTGATTCTCCGCTGCTCACATATTTGACAAGTACCAAACTTTCTTGAACTGGCCTATAAAATTTGACTTGAGTCTTCATCTACATCCTTTCTTTTTAGTGTGATTTGCAAAGGCTCTGACGAGACTGGGCCAAAGTGCAGTCTCGTCTGATCCTTTGATGATCGTTTATGAGATAAGTACCAAACTCTCATGAACTGGCCTATAAAAAAGTGAGTATGATCAGGAAGTACCACAATTACAAACTTCAGACCAATCCACGGCACCGTGAGCAGCAGTCACAGAGCATTAATAGTAGGAAGACAGTCAAAGTAAGACATTATGCTTTCTCTTCCTCGTCAAGATGAGTGCAAAACTAGAAAGCATAACTGAGCAAGGAGTAAACACGGAGCCCCAACAATCCAATGGGAAGAACATTAAAAAATGAATCAACAACAACAGAACCACCGCCTTAGAAGGAACAAAGTTGTGCCTGAACCTTCATCTACATCGCTTCTTTTTTCAGTGCAAGCAGCAAAAGCCTTCTTGTTACTGCGCAAATGTACAGGCTCATCTAAGGCTTCGCTGCTCGCATATGCGACAAATACAAAAGCCTCATGAACTGGCCCATAAAGTTTGGCCTGAGCCTTCATCTATATATTTTTTTTGGAGGGGGGCGGGTTGTTGGGTGGGGTGAGTGCGATGAGTACCAAAATCTCATGAACTGGCCCATATATGTATCTACTAGCATGACCATGGAATGAGACAAACAAGCTCTGTGAACGATGCAACACTAAATCTTAGGAAGAGGATGCGCTTCTCTGCAGTCTTATATATTTCCTTGCAGTTCGCTTACAGGTAATGACCTCATTTCGTTTGGCCCCCATAGTAAACTCATCCTTCAAGAACCAAAATGAAGAGAAAGTCACTTTTTCTGTAATAACCTGTGAAAAATCTTCATTGTCTGTTGTACTGATCCATCTCGTAGATTTTAAGAATTACATCCAGCGTATACAGTGTTTGCATGCCCAAAGTATGGTAGTAGATGAAGGTAAACATCAAAATTTAGACCCTAGCCCAATTGGATAGTTGTGCAAGTACGTTTAACTCTTTCATTACTAGCAGCGATGTCTTTTGTCTGCTGATAACCAATGCAAGCAGATTGGACGCAGATCAGGACCGACCAAAACATTTTAATTTTGAACTGCACAACAGACGCCACGGCAAGCATAAAAAATTACCAAGCATGCAAAGAGTTAAAGAAGGGGTTGACGCATGTGCGTTAAGTGCGATTAGACGACGAGCAGTTACATGCTCTGGTGAGACTGCACAGCTGGTAAGGACCACATGTGCCTTCTTTGGTCACTCATGCAATAAGTTCTTAATTCTCATGGGTAGGTTTGTTACTGATGCGTAACCAGTGAAAACTCAAAGGAGTTTGACCATCCACGCATTCTCACAAGCGCCTTCAATGCATGCGCACACAACATTTACACACCAAAATTTAAAACTGTAGCCTACTGGATAGTAGCGTCTGCATTATAAGATGGGTACGTGTATGTGCATATGCGATAAGTACACTGTGTGCAAGCAGTAAACGCTCTTGCAGGACTGCACAGATGCACAGGTTGGTTTGAGTTAATACTGGATACACATGAGATAAGTACAAATATGTCACAAAATGGGCGACGTTTTCAAGTGAGAACAAACATCTAAGCAGCCTTAACAGATCTTTCACTTTTTGCACTGGCACACCAAACACCAGGACAGTTTCACACACACGTGTTTAAAGTATTTGCAACAGATACATTCACACGTTGAGCGAAAGCTCTGGCGAGACTGCGCATATGTGCAGCAGGCTGACCAAGGCAGTTGCTGAACGCCTAGAAATAAGCACTAGTTTTGCAGTAGGCTTTTTGCACATGGACGCCAAGGAAGTGTTTGAACGAGCCAGCACATCTGCATAGATTTAACAGAGCCACCGCTATCAGCAAACACAAAGTATGGTGGTATATGAAGGTTCACCTTTAAATCTAAAACCAGCCTCACTGGATAAATATGCATGCTCGTTTAATGAATAACTGTACGCATAAATGAGATAGGTATCATTTTCTAATAGTCTCTTCCGTGCATACCCAATGCAGGAAATGTGATAGTTAGCATATGCCTAAAACAAAGATTCGCATTAGCTTGCATAGTTCAACGGAGATGGTCAAATATTTCATTTGTGGTTGATAAGCGTGTTTATTTGGTCTTCGCATTTGCTCAATAACCATTGACGTATGTCACGGTTCTAAAACTAATAATGTACACGTTTACTGCTTATTTCAAATCTCATCATTGAGTATCCTGATTTCGCAATTACAAAGGTTATACAAAAATTAGGATATTAATTGTTTCCATGTGTTATCTGCTCATATAAAAAAGTAAAAAAAAAGTTTTTTTGGCTATCAGGATTTTGTGGGATTCGAACCCATAACTTTGATGTTCAAGAGCTGTAGTTTGTTTTGGAGAAAACCTACTGTGCCCCTGAGCTATCTGGGCCTATTATTGTAAAGGATTAACATTTCTTTAAGTAAATGATTTGTGTAGATTTTTGTTTACAGGGACATCACTCTTGATGTTTAAGCAATTTATCCCAAATTTAGCAAAAACAAGACAATATAATCTATTTGCCCAAAGAAATTTCACAATGGGGAAATTTCAAGCTGTATTACATTTCTGTATTCAAATTAATGAAGCAAATATCATAGAATTCTATATTCATTATGTTATTTACAAACACTAACGCTACTTATTTAATATTTTTGGCATACTTAATTTCCACTGAATTTGAACATTCAAGTATGTTTTGTCGCTGTAGGCCACGCCTTACGAGCCTTTTTCCTAAGAAGGCTCGTCAACAAGCGTATCCTCCGAGGGCGGATTCGCAAAGATAGCTCCCTCTTTCAATTTTTTTCTTTCTTTTTTTTCATTTTTTTTACTGGGTCCTGGGTTGGTCTTGCCTTTTTGCATTGGTGTGGTGGAACTTCCATGGTGGTTACCAGATAATACTGGTATTCAATGGGAGATAGGTGATCATGGGGGAAACAAACCAGCATTACCCTTTCTATATAACAGCAGAGAATCTAACATCCAAATGCTCATATGCCTTTTCAAACTTTGATTTTGGTATTTACAATTTCATTGAGGACAACTTTAACATTTATAGTGCTTCATACAGAATTGGTACATTTATATACGGATAGCTTAAAAGATATGTTAAAAGTTTTAGATTCAGGTTAACGAGGCCTCACTCTGATTTGAGTCGTCTTTTTCATCAAATGGTTTTTTATGCTATACAATTCAACCGTCTTTAGAAAAGTACATAATATAGGCAGTATTTCTTTATTTAAAATGAGTTTCTTCTTCATTTGTTTAATAACTAAAGTTAACAGTATAAGGCGTTCACCAAGGTTCCTTATTGTGACCATATGAATTAGTACGCTGCACACTTATCTGGACACTTATCTTCTAGCAGACATTATATATGTCAGCTCGTCAGATGCCTGATAGCAGAAGCAAAAAGCGAAGGCTCTTATTAGCCTGTGCATCGATGCAGTCGAATGAGAATGACTTCATTTATCCTAATCAAATTAATAGAATAACTTGGTAAAAGAACCAATGATGAATAACGTCGATGTATTGTTATTTTGGCGTTTTAGCTTGCATCGATACCAATTTTGACTGAACCAAAGGTTGCTACTGTTGGGGAGTTTGGCACATAAAAGAAAATTCCTATTTTGGTAGCCCACGAAAAAAGTACCTTTTTAACATTTTGAAATTCGCAGTTTCTGTGCCCTCTATTTGGTAAACGAGTGCTCTATTGGAATTTAAACTTTCATGGGAGTATGCATGCTTGTCATATTGTTGAAAGCAAATGCATGTTAGTGTGGACTATTTTGTCACAGTAAATAGAGCCGACTACCATGGTAACGCATGACGCTGGTCTGATTTCCGGTTTCTTTTATGCATGTCTAGAAGCCAAAGTCGTCAATGCAGGTTGTATTTTCTTTTTTCTTGAAGGTGGATAAAAGATCTTGCCACTCATGGGAAGAGAAACACTCAAACATTATCCTGAATAAAGATGCTGATGCCTCAAATCGACTTAAATAGCAGTGTTGTTTGTGCACAAAAGAACATGCACATTTCATGTGTGATAACTAGGAATGTTCTCTGCACGTTTCTTGCATGTGCGCGTTTGGCAATAAATATGTCCTGTTTATCTGTTGATAACCTTTGCAAACAGTTTGGACCCAGATCAGGCTGACAAAAAGTCAGCCTGATCTGGATCCAAACTGTTTGACATTCATTCTGATGGTATCCTTCAAAAACTTTTTGAAAGGAGTTTGTTTTAGGTAAAACAACAGAAAGCGGAAAAAAAGCCTGTACAATTATTCAGCATGCACAGAGTACAACCCATAACCTACCAGCCACGAAGTGCCGTCTACTACTCTTGTTTCCTTGTTGTTTTAGGTACCCTATAGTGCATGAATATGCACGCTCGCCTGGGCCCTCGCTGTTCGCATATGTGACTTGTACCAAACTTTCATGAACTGTCCCTAACTTTTTGGCCCTGGCCATCATCTACATCCGTGAATCCCTTCTTTTTAGGGATTTGCTGCTCGCATATGCGTTAAGTAAGTACCAAACTTTCTTGAACTGGATTATAAAATTTGACTGAGGCTTCATCTACATCCCTTCTTTTTTATATGTGATTTGCAAAGGCCCTGGCGATACTGCGCAAATGTTAAGTCTCGTCTGATTCTCCGCTGCTCACATATTTGACAAGTACCAAACTTTCTTGAACTGGCCTATAAAATTTGACTTGAGTCTTCATCTACATCCTTTCTTTTTAGTGTGATTTGCAAAGGCTCTGACGAGACTGGGCCAAAGTGCAGTCTCGTCTGATCCTTTGATGATCGTTTATGAGATAAGTACCAAACTCTCATGAACTGGCCTATAAAAAAGTGAGTATGATCAGGAAGTACCACAATTACAAACTTCAGACCAATCCACGGCACCGTGAGCAGCAGTCACAGAGCATTAATAGTAGGAAGACAGTCAAAGTAAGACATTATGCTTTCTCTTCCTCGTCAAGATGATTGCAAAACTAGAAAGAACACCAAGTAATGCATAACTAAGCAAGGAGTAAACACGGAGCCCCAACAACCCAATGGGAAGGACATTAAAAAATGAATCAACAACAACAGAACCACCGCCTTAGAAGGAACAAAGTTGTGCCTGAACCTTCATCTACATCGCTTCTTTTTTCAGTGCGAGCAGCAAAAGCCTTCTTGTTACTGCGCAAATGTACAGGCTCATCTAAGGCTTCGCTGCTCGCATATGCGACAAATACAAAAGCCTCATGAACTGGCCCATAAAGTTTGGCCTGAGCCTTCATCTATATATTTTTTTTGGAGGGGGGCGGGTTGTTGGGTGGGGTGAGTGCGATGAGTACCAAAATCTCATGAACTGGCCCATATATGTATGTACTAGCATGACCTTGGAATGAGACAAACAAGCTCTGTGAACGATGTAACATTAAATCTTAGGAGGAGGATGCGCTTCTCTGCAGTCTTATATATTTCCTTGCAGTTCGCTTACAGGTAATGACCTCATTTCGTTTGGCCCCCCATAGTAAACTTGTCCTTCAAGAACCAAAATGAAATGAAAGTCACTTTTTCTGTAATAACCTGTGAAAAATCTTCATTGTCTGTTGTACTGATCCAACACGTAGATTTTAAGAATTACAACGAGGGCTAATACGAATCTGTACAATCACCTATTTTATCCAGCGTATACAGTGTTTGCATGCCCAAAGTATGGTAGTAGATGAAGGTAAACATCAAAATTTAGACCCTAGCCCAATTGGATAGTTGTGCAAGTACGTTTAACTCTTTCATTACTAGCAGCGATGTCTTTTGTCTGCTGATAACCAATGCAAGCAGATTGGACCCAGATCAGGACCGACCAAAAAATTTTAATTTTAAACTGCGCAACAGACGCCATGGCAAGCATGAAAAATTACCAAGCATGCAAAGAGTTAAAGAAGGGGTTGACGCATGTGCGTTTAGTGCGATTAGTCGACGAGCAGTTACATGCTCTGGTGAGACTGCACAGCTGGTAAGGACCACATGTGCCTTCTTTGGTCACTCATGCAATAAGTTCTTAATTCTCATGGGTAGGTTTGTTACTGATGCGTAACCAGTGAAAACTCAAATGAGTTTGACCATCCACGCATTCTCACAAGCGCCTTCAATGCATGCGCACACAACATTTACACACCAAAATTTAAAACTGAAGCCTACTGGATATTTGCGTCTGCATTATAAAATGGTTACATGTATGTGCATATGTGATAAGTACACTGTGTGCACGCAGTATAATTTCTTGCAGGACTGCACAGATGCGCAGGTTGGTTTGAGTTAATACTGGATACACATGAGATAAGTACAAATATCTCACGAAATGGGCGACGTTTTCAAGTGAGAACGAACATCTAAGCAGCCTTAACAGATCTTTCACTGTTTGCACTGGCACACCAAACACCAGGACAGTTTCACACACACGTGTTTAAAGTATTTGCAACAGATACATTCACATTTTGAGCGAAAGCTCTGGCGAGACTGCGCATATGTGCAGCAGGCTGACCAAGGCCTTTGCTGAACGCCCAGAAATAAACACTAGTTTTGCAGTAGGCTTTTTGCACATGGACTCCAAGGAAGTGTTTGAACGAGCCAGCACATCTGCATAGATTTAACAGAGCCACTGCTATCAGCAAACACAAAGTATAGTGGTATAAGAAGGTTCACCTTTAAATCTAAATCCAGCCTCACTGGATAAATATGCATGCTCGTTTAATGAATAACTGTACGCATATATGAGATAGGTACCATTTTCTAATGGTCTCTTCCGTGCATACCCAATGCAGGAAATGTGATAGTTAGCATATGCCTAAAACAAAGATTCGCATTAGCTTGCATAGTTCCATGGAGATGGTTAAATATTTCATTTGTGGTTGATAAGCGTGTTTATTTGGTCTTCGCATTTGCTCAATAACCATTGTCGTATGTCACGGTTCTAAAACTAATAATGTACACGTTTACTCCTTATTTCAAATCTCATCATTTAGTATCCTGATTTCGCAATTACAAAGGTTATACAAAAATTAGGATATTAATTGTTTCCATGTGTTATCTGCTCATATAAAAAAGTAAAAAAAAAAGTTTTTTGTGCTTTCAGGATTTTGTGGGATTCGAACCCATAACTTTGATGTTCAAGAGCTGTAGTTTGTTTTGGAGAAAACCTACTTTGGCCCTGAGCTATCTGGGCCTTTTATTGTAAAGGATTAACATTTCTTTAAGTAAGTAATTTGTGTAGATTTTTGTTTACAGGGACATCACTCTTGATGTTTAAGCAATTAATCCCAAATTTAGCAAAAACAAGACAATATAATCGATTTGCCCCAAAGAAATTTCACAATGTTGAAATTTCAAGCTGTATTACATTTCTGTCTTCAAATTAATGAAGCAAATATCATAGAATGCTATATTCCCTATGTTATTTAAAAACACTAACGCTACTTATTTAATATTTTTGGCATACTTAATTTCCACTGAATTTGAATTGTCGCTGTAAGCCACGCCTTACGAGCCTTTTTCCTTTGAAGGCTCGATAACAAGCGTATCATTCGAGGGAGGATTCCTAAAGAAAGCTCCTTCTTCCCATTTTATTTTATTTTTTATTATATATTTTTTTTTTTGCTGGGTCCTTGGTTGGTCTAGACTTTTTTTGCATTGGGGTGGTGGAACTCCCATGGTTGTTACCAAATAATACTATTATGGGGGTAACAAACCAGCATTACCCTTTCTATACAACAGCAGAGAATCTAACATCCAAATGCTCATATCCCTTTTCAAACTTTGATTTTGGCATTTACAATTTCATGGAGGAAAGCTTTAACATTTGTAGTACTTCGTATAGAATTGGTACGTTAATATACTGATAGCTTTAAGAATATGTTAAAAAAAAATTAGATTCAGGTTAACGAGGCCCCACTCTGATTTGAGTCGTCTCTTTCATCAAATGTTATTCATATGCTATACGATTCAACCGTCTTTAGAAAAGTACATAATATAGGCAGTCTTTCTTTATTTGAAATGAGCTTCTTATCCATGTGTTTAACATTTCATGTGCGATAACTAGGCATGTTCTCTCCACGTTTCTTGCATGTGCACGTTTTGCAATAAATGTGTCCTGCTTATCTGTTGATAATCTTTGCAAACAGTTTGGACCCAGATCAGGCCTGACCAAAAGTCAGGCCTGATCTGGATCCGAAATGATTGGCATTCATTCTGATGGTATCCCTCAAAACTTTTGAAAGGAGTTTGTTTTAGGTAAAACAACAGAAGTAAGTAAAGGTGCAAAATCAGGAATCGATACAATCAAGTACCACACCAATGTGAAAGTGACAAACTCACAGTAAGATGCCACAAACGTAAGCCAAGAGGCCAGCCCTTTCCCAGCAGGTGACCACAAGGCACAAATAAACAGACGCGCACAAAGGCATAACAAACACAAGACAGAAAAAGCATAAAAGATCCACAAAAAAGTACCGCCTTGGAACTGTCAGTAAAATAGTTTACTGGAGGGCTTAAACTCGTTTCATGGCGCCAACCTCGTCCTTAATTCAGATGTGGATCAAGATACATAGATATTTGGTGTGCATGAAGGACCCCTAACTTATCAATGCATCATCTCCCAGAACATATAATTCAAGATATAAAAAGGAGATAAAGCAAAGATAAGGAATCAACGGTAAATAAAATTGAATACCCGAGCAAAAGAAATCCAACAGGTAAACCCCGGTCAGCCCAACAAACAGCCAAAGTATCAGGCCCCTACCATCTCATTAATAGATAAGTCTTTAAGTTTGAACCGTCATGGAATCTGAAGTCCGACCCACCGGCGTGCAATTAAAGAGGAATTTGGAATTTGGTTATCCTTTTCTTACAAACAGAATTATGTATTTACTATTGTGATAAAACTATATTTAAAATCGTCAAAATGACTTTATAGATATATATATAAAGGTGTAAATGTAGTTATATCAGATTATACGCCCAGAAGGCCAATGACGTGTGTGTGTGTGTGTGTGTGTTCAACGTAGCAGTTTAAATTTTCCATGCTCAACTGAGCACGAAAGTTACCTTGCTCATAACCGTTAAAAAACAATTGTCAGCATTTCAACATTTATTTTTTGTGAGTTTGTTACTTTCCCATTTGGTATCCTGGGACAGTTATGGTGCTTTATTGTATCGATTCCTGATACTTGCTGTCTTTTTTTACTATATAACCGCCAGGTCTTATAAATTATCTGTTTTATATTGTGTATTATCATATTATGACGTCGCGTCTGGGAGTGAAATAACGGCATGCAATAAAATCTGTAAACCACTAGTGGTTTATCGATTGTCGGGAAAAGTTATGACGTCCATAACAACGTTGCGTACATAATGACAAAAGTATAACGTTTTTACGCCAGAAATGAGATTTCAAAGTATTTGTCATATGATAAATAGAATCTAACATTCGTGCTCTTGTTTTATTGAATTTATTAAACTCGTTGCGAAAAAGAGATAAAATGCTCGGCAAGCCTCGCATTTTATCTCTTTTCCCCAACTCATTTAATAAAATCAATAAAACATGAGCACTCATGTAAGATCCTCTATGTATTTTTTCTTCGTTTCTTTATGAATATTACATCATTCTTTGTCCGAGTGGTATTCTGATAACCTTTGCTGTCCAAATACAAAATGATTTCCCTCAACAATTGCGGCTGTTTGCATTCAACTAACAATATTCTGAAGTCTATCTTCTCAAATGGAATCGTCTTAAGCACGAGGAGCTCATCCCCTTCTATGTCTAAGCTGAGAAAATCCACCTGTGTTTGATTCAAGGCCAATAGTATGGAATACAATGGAAAGCACTGAACTTGAATTTCGTCCTTATGGAAGCCTAGACCTGCCATCCAGTGTTTGACGTCATCGCTATGCACAAGCCGTCCCCATTTAGGCAGGTTTCTGTTGAGAGTCATCTGAAATTATTGAACAAAACATAGTACCCTGAAAAATTGTAAGCGGTCAAACAATAAATTATTCAACAATAAAAGTCAAACAATTCTAAATAAATACACCTATCTTTAGTATTATAAACTAATTATCTGGGCCTAACAATAACGTACATGCTAAATTTCATTGTTTGTGTTTCAACAACTGCAGAATCTAGGGCGAAGATTTGGTGCCAGTAAAATGGAAAGAATTTGCTCCCAGATATCCAAACCGTTTTGCACTCTGATAGTGTTCCTGAAAAAAAAAAACTTTTTTGAACATTTTCTTTTTGTAAAAAAATCAGCAGACGACAACAAAATATGAGAAATTACCCAGCGGGCAAAGAGTTTATCAGAGAAATATCTTTATTTGAAAAAGTATTTAGGTCAGCAGACGACAAAAAAGCATGAAAAATTACCCATCATGCAAAGAGTTTTTTTAGTAACCAGATTGCCTTTTGTCTTACCAAGGAAGGATGTGGTGTTAAGCTTAAACAGGTATTTATAGTAAAAGACTTTCTGTTTTTCGTCGTCAGTGTTGTAAAGTGAATGGGGTCTGGCTCTATCAATAATCCATCCCATTGCCTGTCCCTCTCAAAGCTTAGTGAATTAGAGTCCGTTTCTCCATCAAAGGCCCCACACTCC
Organism: Loripinus fragilis; assembly: GCA_964019695.1. Lineage (NCBI taxonomy): Eukaryota > Metazoa > Mollusca > Bivalvia > Lucinida > Lucinidae > Loripinus > Loripinus fragilis. The sequence continues at coordinate 51,064,750 of OZ026531.1, forward strand.
ACAAAGAAGCCCCTCCTCTGCAATGAAAATTAAAGGGCCGTACACTGTAGAAAAATAAACGTAAATTTACACCAAAATTGGTGTAATTTTTCAGACACTTTTAACAAAGTTCTATGTTCTGTTCTGTTCGAATGTTTAGTTTGATTTATTTTTTATTGATTGGGTTAAGGCCAAAAAAAATAGCTGGTTTACGGGAATTTTTTTTTCAGATTTCGGGCCGGGTGGACGAAAAAAATAAAGAAAAAGGCTCTGACCAGTTAACTGGTCATTTACAGAGCTTTTTTTTAATATCTCCGGATAAAACAGTAAAACTAGTAAGGTAAACCAACAGTCTGAAATTAAATCTTTAAATATTTTATCATTTTCCTAAAAATCTTGACAGGACAATCACTTTTAACAGCGCACTCTCAAAAATACACAAACAGAACCTCATTTTTTTTTCAACAAAACAAATAATATTACATTGATCCCCGTAAAGCCCTGTCTCAGACCCTCTGTGACCCCCCCCTCCCCAAGTGTTCCACCCAAATGATACTTCAAAATATTGCCCACAGAAATACAGCTGTATAGGAAATCTGGATCAATAAATATGTAGAGCAAAATGAAATCACTTTAAAAGTTATTGACTATAATCTTTACGTGAAATATGAATATGAAAACTATGATTTTTCCTACGAAGACCTGCGAGTAGCTTTTCATGCAAAATGAAAAAAAATAATAACACTTAGTAAAAAAGCATTTTTTGATATTCAAACAAAATACTTCTGAATGAAACTTCGCCTTATATTTTCATAATTGGTATTATTAAGCTATTGGGTCACTGTAAAGGCGGCACCTCATGAATGCGATATAAAGACTGTAGGTAATAGCCTAAACACGCCCAGATATGAATATAAAAGTTACCACCCTTACAGTGACCCAAAAGCCCTATTATGTGACCAATATGATGTTTGAATTAATGAAGGACCCTCTATTTATACTGGGAATCCTAAGGACAGGATAGTAACAGCCATAAGATGTGTGATTTAAACGGCATGCGCGGATCCAGAGGGGGCGGGGGTCCAGACCCCCCACCCCCTGGAAAATCACAAAAATATAGGGTTTCCTAGCAATACTGGACCCGATCCCCTAAAATCAGAAAGCTACCTAGCCAGCATTCAATGTATGGCCATCATCGGCACGCCAGCGAAACGCCGTTTAAATGGCCGATGATGGCCCGCTAATAGTTGTATTCGGTCCCTACTCTCTCATCAAACTACAAAAAAAAAAAAAAAAAAAAAAAAAAAAAAAAAAAAAAAAAAAAAAAAAAAACGTTATCAAAGGTGGACCCCCTCTGACATAGACGAGGATCCTTTATTTATACTAAAGGTCCTAGGACCTCCAGCACAGTGACAGATAAAGGGACTCTTATAGCTCATTATTGTCAGAAACCCTTCATAAAACATGAATTAATGTTATAGAGAAATGACAATGAAAACATACCCACCATTTTATGAAGCAATCCATCGACAATGAAGCTTTGGCCATACTGCGAGTAGTCATCTCTATGTGAATCCGTCAAGTTATACTGTTGTTCACTGGGCGTATGTAGGTAATGGTCTCTGATTAGTTTAATGAGACGAGGGTCATCTTGAGCAACTCTTTCATGGTTTAGTTGATCTATCAGCCTTTTAATCAAGCGAGGATTATCTTGAGCAACTCTATTGTGGTTTGCTTCACCCATCAGGCTTTTGAATAGATTTTCTCCAATATTTCCGTGGTGTATGTTACCTTTAAACAGGTAAAATACGTAACTCATTATGATCAAAATTATGAATACCAGTAGCAGAACCGCTCGTTCTTTTAAATACATGGTAGAAGCACTTTCTGTGGTGTTTTCTGAAATGAAATGGATTTAGGCCAGAATTTTTTTTATTTGTTGATTAACGAACCCTCCTACTGTAATTTTCCGAAAAGTAGAAACAAAATCTAAAATTATTTTTTATATTTTATCTGCCGACTCTAAATATTACTTGTTTCGTTGAAAAAATAATAATATATTTTTGAGGTTCTGTCTGTGTATTTTTGAGAGTGGCACTGTTAAAAGTGATTGTCCTGTCCAGATTTTTAGGAAAATGATGAAATATTCAAAGATTTGATACAGACTGTTGGTTTACCTTACTAGCTTTACTGTGTTTTTCTGGAGATATTATTAAAAAAAATGATAAAAATAAAAAACAAAAATAAAAAACAAAAATGCTCTGAAAATGACCAGTTAACTGGTCATTTTCACAGCTGCTTTTTTTTTTTTTTTTTTTTTTTTTTTTTGACTGTTTTTTCTGGAGATATTAATAAAAAAAAGATAATAAAATAAAATAAAAATAAAAAAGCTCTTAACTGGTCCTTTTCTTATCTTTTTTTTTCGTTCCCCCGACCCTAAATCTGAAAAATATCCCGTAAATCAACTAAAAAATTAAAAAAATCTGGCCTTATTTATTTGTACCATATTTTTTTATAGTTCATATCGAATGGACATGTTGGGATGGTTGGTGTTGGCTACGATATACCTGCCAACATTTGATTTAGACTTCGAGCTAAAAAAGGTCCTGCTCCCCCCCCCCCTAGGGAATTTTGCAGACATATCCTATCTTAAAGAAAATTTCAAGCCGCATCTTTTAAGAGATGTTTGCACTCTGTGCTCCGGGGCTTTAGTCTCTGACAGCCTGTTACATATGTTACTGTAACAAACTAAGGAAAAAAATCAAAATGAAAGTTTGAGCTACAGATAGAAGACATTAAACCATCTAATTATTCAAATTTCTTATGTAGTTTGCTAGCTGGATGCCTAAGCTACATAAAAGCAGCATTTTAGACAAAATTACAGCCTTCAATGGTGTTATATGCGTTACATAGATTAAATTTCCCTTTGAAAGTTGAAATCGTGACTAACATCATTCATTTTACAGACAATTTGTGCATTTTTACAAGTGTTTTTAATCTTAGTTTACCAAAATACTTATTTGACTAATAGAAAAAACAAAGTTTGCTTTTCTATCTCAAACACATTGTTTTATATGAGCTATTAAACAACCTACCCCCAATTTTAAGTATCCAATTTTGGTATCTATTATTGAAGAAAAATATATGAAAATATTTGACGCTCGTGGATATCTTACATTTTTGGCACTGTCTTGGTTATGCAATAAAGAACCATACATTTGTAAGTTTGACATCAGGATCAGAGCACTTATTAAAGTATGTAACGTATGTTACATGGCATAATGAATGAGATAGGAAATTTTCTTTGAAGTAAGAGATGATATTTCAGAAAAATACCGTTTTTTCACATGTTTTCCTATTAATCTCTAGCCTCTGGTGCCTTAGTCTTAGTAATTACAGTCATTGATGATACAGGCTAACGCCCCGACTTACAGGGTGCAAACATTTCTTATTAAATGCACCTTGAATGGTTACATAAGATGTAATTTGTCTGTAGAATTCCAAAGGGGATTAGGATGGAGCAGGCTCTTACTCAGCTTGATGTCAAAATACTGTTTGATGATTTCACTTATCACGCTAACATATGTAACGCTCTCTGATCTTTAAAACTTGATGACAACTAACAGATCTATAAGTCTTTATCATAGGAGCCAGTTTAAAATCCCTAAACAATGTAAGATATCCAACAGCTGCAAGTTTTTTCACAATTTTAGCTCAAACTTTCAAACTACATTTCCTTTATTTGATATAGTAACGTATGTAACACGCTGTTTCAGACTAACGCCCCAACATAGAGAGTGCAAACGTCCCTTTTTCGATGCAGCTTGAGTTGTACTATAAGAAGGAATATGTCTGCAAAATTCCCTCGAGGAGATTAAAATATTTAGGCATATCTTACGTAAAGACAATGAGCTTGCCCATTTATTACATCAGGTAACATATGTTACAGCCTCTGATATTAAAATTTTTGCAACAAACTTGCAGATTTATGAGTCTTTTCATATGAGCAAATAAATCCCAAACAATGAAACACATTAATCGACTGCAAATATTTTTTAACTATTTTTACTTTAGTTTTAATACCAAACATTTCACCTTAAAACTGGGTAGGGGTAGGGTTGTTTAATTGCTTATTCCAGAAAACATCTTCAAGCTAGGGAAACAAACTTTAATTTTTCTGTTAGCCAATTGCATAAGCTAGTCAGACATGGTTAAAAACATTTTGCAAAACACACAGAGAGATAGTGAATGTAAATGATGATAGCCATTCTTGCAAAATTTAATGGGTTATCTGATTTATGTAACGCATATGACACCTTAGGAAGCCACAATTTTGTTCAAATGGCTGTCATATGTAGTTAAGATATCCAGTATGCAGACTATATGAATGATTTTTAAAAATGAATATTTTAATGTCTTTAATTTGTAGCCCAAACTTTCAATTTACTTTTTCTTAGTTTGATTAAGTAACGTATGGTACAGGCTCTTACAGACTAACGCCCCGGAGCACAGAGTGCAAACATCTCTTAAAAGACTCGGCTTACAATTCTCTACAAGATAGGATATGTCTGCAAAATTCCCTATGGGGGGGGGGGAGCAAACCCATTCTCAGCCATCCGTCTAATTAGTATTACTGACAGGAGTGTGGTATAGCAATATTAGAAACGTGTCCAGTAAAATGACAAAACATGTTTTCATCAAAAGAAAAATTTACTTGTCCCGAAGAACAGACAATGTGCAAACGAATTTACCATATAACGTGCTTTTTATGGGACACAGGCCAATGGTGCAGACCCTTATCAGAAGATGCAAAATGCTGCGTCTGACCTGGGTATGTACTGCTTGTTTACAGAATGGTTCATTAAAAATTGAATACAAAATTTCAAGACGTAAACTATACAGTATACAAACACGTACCTTCAATTTATTTCATTAGCCACAATTTAAGTACGCCGCGTTCCAAATCTCAGTTCATAATATACGGTTCCAAATAGAGATCATTGACTCTTAACCCTTAAAGCGCCAAGAAAAAAAATGCATCTGAAAATGTCGTCTGCTGAATTCGTCTGCTGCAAATAATTGCCTGGCATTACTGACGAATTAAGTATAGAAGCAAACAGCGTGGACCCAGAACAGATTTGGTCCACACTGTTTGCTATAGAGGCTTCTTAAACATTTCAGCAGACGAGAAAAGCAGACGACTTTTGTTGCGATTGGCGCATTAAGAGTTAAGGGCAATTGCGGGTAATTCTTCCCACATTAAATCTTTTTAATTCTTTGCATAAAGCTTGTTTCATGTATGGAATGTCAATTTATGAAATAAAAAGAATATGTCACCACGCTTCTAAGAATCTCAGTTCATATACGGCCCCAAATCTTAATCGAATTCTCCATTCGCTCTAAAGAACCGTCGAACATCGCAAGTTAATGCACATTCGCCCTTACATGTACTATTTGAATTGAGCAATTATTATGCATCAGGAGCAGCCTGCTCTAGATATACGCTCTATTTTGCTAATCCATCTCAACACATAAAAATACTCACCCAGTCATCTAGTAGACTTGTTCCAATTTTATGATACATGTATTAATAGACTTTTCGCTTACTGTAAAGGCGACAACTTTAATATTTATATCTGGGTGCGGTTCGGCTAATTCGTCTGCTAAAGAAGGGAAATCAGGTTTTATTTATAATTTGGTAAAGAGTTAATAAGCTTTTTGGGCCGCGCAAACATGCGTGCATTTCATGAAAATCCTAACCGTATACACACTGAACTCACATTTATTAACCCTTAAAGCGCATAATCGCAAAATGCATGTTTTTGTCGTCCACTAGACTATTTGAAGCCTCATAGATAAACAATGTGAATCCTGTAGGAGCAGTCTGATCTGAGTCCACAATGTTTGCCTCCTTGCTTGTTAAATAGACATTTTCAGATGTAGTTAATTTGCTGGCGTTTTAAGGACTGAGGTGGTGGCACAAGATGATACAGATACTTTTGAATAAAACCACGCCTCTTTTTCAGCTTTTACCTATGCCTAAGGTCGACTAGTCCTAATTTCGCATTCATGAGGCGCCGCCTTTACAGTAAGCGAAAAGTCAAGTTATACATGTACCTTGTATATTTGGATCATCACAGAAGATTTTATCGCATTTGCGAAAAAGGGCTCCCTTAAACGTCTACACATTTATACCCAGCTTGGCTAGAGGTCTAATCTTTTTTATAAGGGTCTTCAGCTACATTCATACTTTGTGTATGCGAGCAGCGAAGGCGCCGGCAAGTCTGTGCATTCGCAAAGACTCGTCTAATCCTTCGCCACTTAACAAGTGTGATAAGTAACAATATCTCCTATGCCGGCTTACCATGCAAAATTGTGCGTGTCTATTTTATGAATTTTTATCTTCTCAATAGACAAAAAAGGAAATAAAAAGTGATTGAAAAATTAGATGCAATCAGCCTAGTATGTTGATGTCGTTTGCTGATAGGTAGCATTAACAAACAGTCTAGATACAGATCAGTCCCGACAAAATGTCGGGACTGATCTGGGTCCAAACTGTTTGACGCTGGTAGATACATTCCAGAAATAATTTTTGAACATTTTTTTTAATCAGCAGACGACAATTTTTTTTTTTAAATCCAGAATACAAATAGTAAAAGGTATATTGATAATCTCATTCAAATTCTTATCATTACCAAGCAAATTTGCCAAAAAGTTTAAAAAAATCAACAGACGACAAAATATTGAGAAAAAATACCCAGAATGCAAATAGTTAAAATTCTTATCATAACCAAGCATGCATTTTGTGCACTACTGTGCTTCCAGGATTAAAGTGACCCCCGTTTTTTGTCCTTTATTTCTTAATGGTTATTTTAATTGAAAAATAAATTACAAAAATGAATTTAGATATAGACCGCGTAATTAGAATATTTTTCTCACTTAAGTTTGAGCTTTTATGTAGGCTGGGATTAGATGGAATTTCTGTGTTTTTTTTGTTCCTCCCCAAGTGTACCTTATCGATATATAAATAAACGTTTAAAATTCGTGCATTATGCTTATGATAACTAATATAGAGGCACAAATGGGTATATATCTCAAGGAAAAAGACTAAGTTATTCTGAATTGCAGGGCATTTGGGCCTTAGTTTAAAATAAGGGAAGCTCCTAAATATGTTTTAGTTACGCGGTATCCATTTACATCAACATACTAAACGTCGATCGTATTAGTAAAGATTAAAGTCGTTTAATAAACGAAAAACGGGGGTCACTTGCAACCTGGAAACACAGTAATATTTAAATTAGCAGTTTGGCCCCCTACTTTGATCACATAAACATTTAAAAATGATATTTTGTATAGGCCGAAATGTTCGGCGTTAAGCTCTTTTGACATTGTATAAATATAAAAGAAAATAATAATAATAAAACATATCTGTATTTACAATAATATTTATCAACAAGTTAAAACTTTTCTAAAAAATGCTATCTTTAAGCAATTTTTCTGTGTTGGCACGATAGTTGAATACAAACTTGACAGCCTTTTAAAATACGAGAGTTGGGCATAAGGGGCATAGAATAGCTTGTGAGTAAATCACCTAAATATAGAGCCAAAATGAATGTGGGTAAAACAATGGGTTATATGATGTCAGCTGCGCTTGGCCCACTGATAAGGAGGACTTATTCACTAAATGATGATATGTCCATTCATTTATGATTTCTGATCTATAGTGTTTTGCTAAGAATATATTCTATTATGGGTTAGTAAAAATCCAAACTAGTCTATTTAATCCGACGTAAAAATAGTCAAAACTTCTTTCTGTGCACAGCTCGAATGATATTCGCCAAGTTGGAGCCAATCAAATGCATGGCATGTCATTTAGTTATCTACGATTTGCGAATTCCTAGCTGTATATTGCACATTGCGAATTGCAAACTACACATTGTGAGTTGCAAAGATACTTAGCTTATCTAATGGAAAAGGTATTTAATGTTAAAGGAGTTGTGATCAAAAGGAAATGGGAGCATGGAAGGCGCAGGGTAAATTAAGGTTAATGTCCAGTGACAGTGTTATGTGTTTGCATTTGTGATATTGTTGATGCCTTATGAGAGATGCTGCCCACTAGATGTCGTCAGAATAAATGATCCTTTAACATTTTAAAATGTGGCTTAATTCAAAACATTGACCCTGATGCATGCGTGGATCCAGAAGGTTTTGCCAGAAGGGGTCCAACTTTGACAACGTTTTTTTTATTAGTTTGATGATGTGAGGAAGGATCCAAATACCACTATTAGCGGTCCATCAGCGGCACGCCATAGCGAAGCGCCATTAAAATGGCGTTTCGCTGTCGGACCGACGATGGCCCAACATTGAATGCTGGATTGGTAGCTTTGTGATTTTAAGAGGATCCAGACCAGTATTGCGAAGGAGCCCTATATTTTTGTAATTTTCCATTGGAGTCTGGACCCCCTGTCCCCCTCTGCATCCGCACATGCTGATGTGTCTTCCAACTGGGCTCACTTATATAATACTGACATTCACCCTTTGCCCGCCTGCTTGTTGCAACGTTTGTTGTCTGCTTATAACCTTTGCAAATAGTTTGGGCAAATCAGCCCTGAGGTTATAAAACTTGAATTCATACTCAAACTCAAAATAAAGAGCAATGATTGGCTGCTTGTGGACACGTGTCCGCAAGCAGCCAATCACTGTGCTTTATTTTGAGGAGTGGTCAGATTCCACCAGGAAACTCCGTGAGAGCTACTGGATTCGGCGTCTGAATACTCTGTGTCCATTTGGCATCAACAAGGGTGACTGACTCTATCTGGTCATATGGTAGAACAGCTGGTGTGCTGTGTTGTTGTAGACGACCTTTTAGGAGCCTAGACATGTTTTAGACTTCTGTTCTACACAAATTTTCATACAAGACATTTCTTGCAATCATGCCAAAATTTGTACGATGTATTGCCAGAATGCCAATTTTGTACGCTGTGTTTAATTCAGTAATATTGTGCAGTCATATTTGTGAAAATCAAGGCATAACAACTGGGCCCTTTTCAGGGCTTAAATAACCACATAATTCATGTATATAGTTACATTTTGTTAACTATCCACCTAATTTAATGTGTCTTGAAACTCTGATGAAGGCGAAAGCCGAAAGCGCTTAGTTTCAAAAATATTTTTGCACTGTTTTTTGATTTAAATCCTTTTATATATATATATATATATATATATATATATATATATATATATATATATATATATATATATATATATATATATATATATATATATATATATATATATATATATATATATATGATGCGTGCACACCCCCATCCCGCCCAAAATAAAAAATCTAACATTAACATATCCCCAAAAATATTTCACTTTTCACCTTAACTGTGGCCAAAATCAGACTCATTAAATGTCAAACCCCTCCTCAAGCTCCCAATTTATGTTTACGTCCCAGTTAACAGTCTTTCAGTCACATCTTGATGAGTGTCTTGCTTAAGGAAACAAGGCAGCACATTCAGTGAAGTTCGAACCAGAAAACCCCTCCAACCTGAATCAAGCACTCTACCACTGAGCAACTGCGCTCATAAATATAATTGACTTCGAATTGAGCCACACCATGCAAAAATGGGTCTTCTGGTTTCCAACCAGGTAAGATTCAAACCATCCTCCTCAGCTGCAGAAACTAGTTGCAGCATTGAAATTCTGTGAGTTATCCGATGTTAATCTGATGCAGGGCGTTTATGTCAAACTGACCTATAATGTTAACCGACCCGTAAGGGGGAGTCAATATCGTGTCATATTTTTTCTCTATTTATTCTATGTCAACATTTTCAAAGGAATTTTGATGAACAACTATTTTGGCAAAAAAGAAGATTCGTATGAAATATATTTGTCTCATCAAACTTGTCTAAAAGCCATCAAACCATGCTCACTAAAGATAAAAACAGAAATATCAACAACCCTTTATCCAGGAAAACTATAATTTTAGACAGACTCCTTAGTTTTTCACTTCTGTGATCTCTTCTCATTATGCAAAATTGAAAAATGTTGGGAATTTCATTGGCTGATTTCATAGTATTAACCTGCAAACATTGTAATAAATATAGAAGTCAGTGACGTTACCTGTTCCATTTGTTTCTTTCTGATCCCGTTACTCATGTCCCGAAGCTCCTGTAGGGCGTCCATTTGCATAAATTTTGGTTGCCCCTTGCGATATTACCACCCGTGCAACTCTTACTAAAGTACATATTATTAAATAGTTTAATTCATTGTGATTGCACCGGAGTCCATATAATACTTGACCTATTTTAAGATGGCTATTTTAAGATGCATTCATTCCAATCTATTAGATTGTTATTGTATGTATATATGTTTTGCATGTCAATTTGAATAAGAGAAATAAAATATTTTTAAACCAAGATGGATACTATACTGATGGGCAAAAGAAACGCTACACTAAAATTTTGTCAGGTTAGACATGTGGTTCACAAAGACGAGCTGCACGGGGTTACCATGACCAGAACCTTGAGTAAATCATTGGGGTCAATTGAAATAGTCGATTTTTTTTATCAGTCATGTTGACCAATATACATGAATATTTTAACTGTTGTCACTAATTTTATTTCCTTCTGAGTAATTTATTGATAATTTTGCATGAAGTGTTTCTGTTATCCGTCAGTATAGAACAGATAAGTTATTTAGTAATGCAAGAACCTTAGTTGCATCCAGTCTCTATCTATTTCAATATTTCACGCAGCATTCTAATAAGGTAATTCCAGTAGTTTAAATGGCCCAAAACAGCCAACAATGAATTGGTCGTAATTTAAAGACATATGCGGCTATTTCCAATACGGATCTTTCCTGCGTCTTCAAGCAGGGAAAGTTGTCTGGGTCCTGTCTTTCGACCATTAACGGATTCGGATTAACACAGCTTTCCGATATTCTTATGTAATATCGGTGTTCCGACATTTTCTTGACATAATAAAGTTATTTAAAGTGTGTTCGAAATATATATTGACATGTTATCAGAACTGATCGACTCAGCACTAAAGACAGATAAATGTAATTCAGTCGAAAGTTACAAATACGATAGTGACCGAGTCTCAACTATTTGTATGGTTATTTAGAGCGGCGCACGACCTGACATCGTGGGCTAGTGGTTAATGTGTCAGGCTACAAAGCCAGAGTACCAGGATCGATTCCCGGGTGCGCACATATTTTTAGTGTGTTTTTTTCTTTCTTTTTAGCATTTTAATGCTATATTGCTTCCTATACTAGTAAAATGGCATCATCAAAACCACCGAAATGGTCATTCCTGAACTTTTTACATTGAATTGCGCATAAAACCTATGGGGGTGGGGTTAAATTTGGCCCTCTTAAAAGAGAATTAGTTCGGTGACCCCAGATTTTTATTCTTTTTTTCTGAAAGGTATTATAATAGTCCATGAATTAAAAATATTTTTTTAAGATTTTCAACATCAGATTTTTTAATACATGATTTATTCTAAAAATAAATTCTAATTTTCGACGAATTGCCAATTTATATCATGCAGTATCTTGTCACAGCATGGGATAACAAGTAAACTTGCACATTTTCTAAAAAGTTTGAGGTCATGGGCAGTAATTTAAGTTAAAAGAAAGAAGCTGCCAGAAGATTACAACCGTTTTAGCTCAATATTTAGGACTAGTGTTATTATTTTATATTTTTAGAAAATTTGTCAAATGCTGACAACTTCAATATGAGATTCTGGAAAAATAAGCACGGTGACATATCCTTTTTATTTCATAAATGGATAGCCCATGCATAAAACAAACTGTATGCAAAGTATTGAAAATATTTCAATATGGGAAGTATTTAGTAGCATATGTCCTTAAGGCCACTGCATGACAAAACTAACTTTTATAAAACATTAAGACACAGGTCATACCATTCTTTGATTTGTACTCGATGCGTACATTTGTACAAGCAACTAAGGGCTAGTGGTTTCTTCATGTGTGTAAAAAGCTACTGATCAGACTGTTCTAATAAAATATTGGACACACAGATAAACATTTTGTTCGTTTTATTATTGGTGTCTCAATTAAATTATTTATACAATGTGAATAACCCTTTGGATATACCATTACAAGTGGCATGCTAGATGAAGGAGGGAAGGCTTTCAAAATGTTCAAAACAAATTACGATAAAAGCTCATTAAGTCACATCTTTGTACAAACATGTGGCTCTTTCTCATGGTGCCATGGGTTTGCCTGCAGTTTGTGATTGTGGTATTTCCTGATCATACTCACTTACTATTTTCAAATACATGTATTGAAATTGCTGCCACAGTGAGCAAAGAAAAGCAACAAGTTAGTAAAAATATGCCTATTTGGACAGGCAGCTTAATGGTAATGCCCCTTTGCTGATTGAAGATAATTGTGCAGGCTAATTCATTTACTCTTTCCTTGCTGCAGGCGATTTTTGTTGTCTGCAAACCAATTGGGCCCAGATCAGGATCGACGTTCTGCTCAGGACCAACAGAACGTCGGTCCTGATCTGGATTCAAACCATTATCAGGGCACTCTGAAAGAGTTCCTGAAAGAATTGTTTGAAAAGTTAATTTTGAAATAAAAGTCAGTAGACGACGAAAAGGAATTGAAAATTACGCAGCATACAATGTGCAAACAGTTTGGACCCAGATCAGGACCAACGATACTACGTCGGTCCTGATCTGCATCCAAACCATTTGACACTCTGATAATGTCCCTGAATTTTTTTGGGGAAAATCTTAAGTTAAAAAAAGTCAGCAGACGTTCACAAAAGCATGAAATTACCTAGACTGGCTCCAGTCCTTAAAACAATTTTTCATCAATGTGTCATATCAAACACTTATAGCTAGTCTAACACTGATAGAGCCATCAGATTTATACTAGCTACAAGTATTTAATATGACACATTGATGAAAAATTGTTTTAAGGACTGGAGCCAGTCTAGAAATTACCCAGCATGCAAAGACAAAGGCTTTTGTTGACATCTCCTGGTTATTATGAGTGATTGATTGAATTCACTTTCTATCCTCAAAGACCAACTTTCAGACTGCAGAAATTGATTTTCTGCAATATTGTGACAATTCGTTTGCTTGAAACCGTGTACGAGAAAAAGTAAATTACTGTTAATATTTTACATCCCCACGGGAAATATACGAATCAGGGGCGGATCAAGGATTTCTGGAAAGGGGGTTCATATGCATAAAGGTGCCAGTGGGGGTTCGCCTTGTTGATTTTATATCACTTTTCTTAAATATCCCATGAAAATGATATAATTTGGTTTCACTGAGACCAAATTATTTCATTGTCATAGGATATTTAAAAACGGGGGACAGGGGGTGGGTTCGAGCGAACCCCCTGAACCCCCTCTGGCTACGCCACTGCGAACTTTGGTATTAGCGTATACTTACATTTTAAAGCATTAAAATTACTGTGTATAAATAAGTTTGACCATGATCAGACTGTCCGAATGCATTTATGTGGAAGCAGATACGAACATGCTGTGGCAGCATTGGATTGAATTTAAGGGAGCCTTTTTCGTCGAGATAGCTAATTGAAATATTTATCAGAAAATGAAACTACAATGAAGCACATAAACAAATAAAAATATAAAATCACACCGGATAGGCGGCAATCAAAACGCTCTTAACAATCGACGAACACGGATCAAAAATCGATAGAAACAGTGTTTTCGATTGTCATTTGTTGCCAGTGTGGCGACAAATGACAATCGGAAACTCTGTTTCTAACTAATTTTGATCTAAGTCCGACGATAGTATTAACGTTTTCGATTGCCGCCTATCCAGTGTGAAGACGATAATCAGAATCCGCCACTGCCAGGTTATGAGGTTAGCTTTATTTAATTTTTAATTGTGTGTGCGTGCGTGCGTGCGTGCGTAAGTGCGTGTGTGCGTGCGTGCGTTTATAAGTATAGGTTAGATCATATATTACAATTATAAAAGAATTAAGGGGGAACGAGCGCTTAATTTCTTTATAATTGTAATATATGATCTATGACCTACTTATAGTTTTCTCCTCCTTTTTCATGACTGCTCCTTTGGAAATGGTCGCATTGACCATTTTACGGATTTACTTAATGATGAATTGTCCGATTTTATTAACCTGACACAGGTGCATAATTTCACGGTTAGTGCACAAGTTATTTTTACCTTCCGTCGACTTTCGGTATTTACCGTAAGTTTTACAGGATTTTTGAAAACTACTTATGCAGATAATGAAACGTTTTGTACCGTCCTACTGACTAGTCAAGTGGTTATGATACAGAGTTTACAACCAAACGGTCGTGTGTTCGAGTGTGTGTGTGTGTGTGTGTGTGTGTGTGTGTGTGTGTGTGTGTGTGTGTGTGTGTGTACCTTTATTCGATTCGTTTAATTCCATTTATTATAGCTGTACCACGACCTCTGAGGAATGAAATTTTGGATCATTCCATTTATAAAAGGTTGATGCGTAACGCGTTAAATGAGCCAGTCTGTCCGAAACATCTTAAAAGATTATTGGGAAATATTGTTCCATATTATAGCCAAAACATATGGCTAAAATGTATTCACTTTACAAGTTGTTTGAACTTAAGTTCAGTGGGAAAACGTCTGAAGAAAGTATGCAGCACGTCTTGTCACTTAGGCAAAACAGATTTTTATCTTAAATATCTGCGATTGCTTTAAAAATATGTCAAAAGCACAGAGATTCAACTTCACATATCGAGGGTCTCGGTGAGGGTCCTACAAAAATAACAATAACAAATGCAAGTATAGATAAACAAATAACTTTAAAGCGTGACTATATTTACAGATTGAAAATACAGATCTAGAAATAGGGATTTCAGGCGTTTTATTACGTATACTATTCTATTTTGAAGCACGTAGATGTTCCAGACAGACTGGCTCAGTGTATGCGTTACGCATCAACCTTTTGAATATAATGATCCAAAACACATTACTCAGAGGTCGTGGTACATCTATAAAAATGAAGTTAAACGAATCAAATAAAGAGGTAAAAAAAACAAAAATAGAATTTACGAGGACTTGAACTAAGGACCTTTCGGTTGTCAACTCTGTACCAAAACCACTTGACTAGTCAGTAGTACAGTGAAAAACGTTTCATTACTTGCAAAATTCTCGTAAAACGTACGGTAAATACCGAAAGTCGACAGAAGGTAAAACTATCTTGTGCACTAACCGTGAAATTATGCACCTGTGTAAGGTTAATAAAATCGGACAATACTTAAAGCTGCATGGTCTGTAACTTTTGATCTCTTCATTTTAGAAATAATGTTTCTATTTTTCAAGAACACAGTAAAAATACTTAAATTCAGGTATACATTTTACCCTTTTCCTAATAATTAACAAATTATTAGTGCCAAAACAACAGCATTTATGTTAAAAATTAAATGTCTAGAATTATTGGAGGGACGTAAATAATTACACACAAGAGAAAACTCACCTGCTTTTATAAGATAATTCACTTTTCCATGCAGTTTTTATCTGTGGAAAAAAAGATTTATTGTGAAAACATAACTTAATTCTACTTTTACAAATGATTTAAAAAGAAAATATTGTTTTTTGAAAAATGTTCATAGTTACAGACTTAGTCACTTTAATAGATATTACAAATAGTGACGAAATATGTGATTAATATGGCCAACAATTCAAATTTCTGAGCAAACTGATTGGGGTTAAAGCACAGGTAGGGGCGGAGTAAACTATAATGTCTCTTTGAATTTGCGTAACACCTTTTGTTTCTTCTGAAGCTTGGCGCTAATGAAATGCATATGGCACCGAAAAGAAAAGTCATTTCTTTTTTTTTTCTTTAACAATGTTGGCAGCATAACTGCACGAGAATGACAAAAATGGCTTAAATAAAACGAATACTGAATGTCTACATTTCTATTGGCTTACGTATAAGAACACTCCTTCTAACTGTGATTGACACATTGAAAGTAGCTAGCCCATAGAGGAAGGTAATTGCATCACTCAGTATTACTCATGATAAAATACTGAAAAGTTACTGTCTTTTTTCTTAGTTTGTAAAAAGTATTTGTATGCGTTATGACTAAAAGGAATTTAGCATAGAAACGAAAAGACCAGGGTCTGAATGGGGGTAAACAGATAAGAGAATCACAGGAGCTAACACAATAATTAAAGATAAACAATATTAAATAAATACTGATATTACAGTTTTAAGCATTTAGAAAAACGAGTAAAGAAAAACAGTTTTTTTTTCTGTAGCAAAGGCAAAAAAAATAATAAAAGATAAAAGAAATATGAGCTTAATGTCTACTGATAAATTTAGCCTCCCCCCCCCCCTCCGATTCCACCATTTAACACACCTTTCCAATGAAAGAATAATAATACCAGTGAACTAATGCCCGAGACCCTGTTACTTATCGCATCATCAACGAGCTTCAGATGCATGTATTATTCTCTCTAAAATGCACAACATGTTCTTGAACTACTTGCTTACCTAGAGCGTGTTTCTGAATGTTATAAAATTCCACTTGGTAAAATTTCGTTGCATATGATATAACAAATTTTCTCTTCATGATAATGTAACTTAAATTGGCTGGGCACACCCTAGCTCAACTTGAGGTTTTCTTTAGCTCTGACTATCTGCGAGTCATGAGCTCTTAGCTTTGTTTCATTATAGTGTGTTAATTTGATAAGTGGTTGTTTCTCTGTGAGGATGCATTGCATTAGTTTGGAAGCCCCCATGCTTTTTATCACTTTTCCTCAACTCGTTTAATAAATTCAATAAAACATGAGCACCCATGTAAGATCCTCTATGTACATTATTCTGTTTTATATTCCAGATCACAAACAACTGAATGGATACCAGTCATTCCTTCATCACCATATTGCCTGCCTTGATTGCTGGACTCGGAATGATCATATTCTTGTTAATTTCATTCATTCTATTCAAGCAACGTTTGCGAACAAAACTAAGACGAGATGAAGAAAACATGGACTACTACATAACAAACCATCCAACAATAACTCCCAAACAATATTTAATCAAAGATATACCTATCAGGAACAAAGTCAAAGTAATGACAAACACTCATATGTCAGATGTTAAGGAAATTTTTAAATGTGAAACAGAAATTGTTACTTCAAACAGCTTGCAACTGTGCATGTCTGACAGAAAGCGAAAAAAGGGTGCAAGAAAGAAGAAAAGGAAATCTTCTAACGCTGATGAAACTATAACAAATTTAGCAGATGAGTGTTTGATGCAGTTTGAAAGAAGAAATGATAATAGGACCAATGATGTAAAAATGGCGAAAGGCTCAAAGAAGAAACGAAGAAAGTTTTTAAAGTGCTTAGCAAAGAAACAAAATTCATCTATAGCCAATGAAACAAACAATGATAAACTAGACCGAGTCGTAAAGGACACTGTTCACTGGCATAAGAAAGATCAAGATGTGTTTAGGAGTAATATAACTCCGAATAACTCCTATCCATTTTTCGAAGATTTGAAGCAAGGTACTAGCACTTACATAGAAAACTCATATTATGAAGAAGTAGGACTTCCAGTGCAGCAGAGTACAAAACACAAGATATTGAGAAAAGCAGAATCGATGAAAGAGCCTGATAATATATTTAAGATAAAGAAGGCAGACAGTTTAAGGAACAATGCGCTATATGATAGAGTGACTTGTGCTCAAGAACCAAAGAAACGTTATAAAGAAATAGTTCATAGAGATTCCCATGGAAATATGACACACCTGGCTAGGAGACTTCCTAATTTAGAGGATGATTTCAGTGCCATTACAGAAGTAAACATATTGTATTAAAGGTATTTGTTATATAGAATTAGTTCACAGAGAGATTCCCATGGAAATATTACTAACCTGACAAGGACACTTCCTAATTTAGAGAATGGTACCAGTGCCATTACAGAAATACAGATATTATATTAAAGGTTACGTTATAAAGAATTAGTTCATAGAGATTCCTACGGAAATATAACACACCTAACAAGGACAATCCCTAATTTAGAAAATGATGTCAGTGCTATATCAGAAATATAGATATTGTATAAAAGGTTACGTTATAAAGAATTAGTTCATAGAGATTCCCATGGAAATATGAAAGTCCTGACAAGGACACTTTATAATTTAGATATTGGTGCTAGTGCGATAACAGAAATAGTGATATTTCATTAAAGGTTACGTTATAAAGAATCAGTTCACAGAGAGATTCCCATGGAAATATGACAGACCTGACAAGGACACTTCCTAGTTTAGAAAATGATATGAAAGCTATTACAGAAATACATATATTGTATTAAAAGTGCAAAAACACATTGGAATTGAATGGGGGTGGGGGCTTCCTAACTTATGAAATGTATCATCACAGTGGAACAATTAAATCATCATACATAAAGAAAAGGATTCTCAACTCACAGGCAGTCAGAGATTTAAATATAATTCCTAGTCAAACCACAGTGGGCCCAGCCCAAGACAAGTATCTGGCACCAATCTACAGACATAAGTTTCAGGTCAGGGTCGGCATTCAGTCTGAGGCCTGATCAACCATTTTGCAATCAGTGGCATAGCTTACATAATAATATATAATAGGTCACTGGTGCACTTGAAGAGGAAATCATAGCAATTAACAATGATGTTGCAGAAGCGTCTTCAAAAGAGGTAAGTATGACCAGGAAATGTCACAATTACAGGCAGGAGACCAACCCAAGACACAGAACAGACAACCACATCACAATTAAAGTAAAGCAACCAGATCTCTCTTCCCCAGCAAGATGATTGATATACTAGAAATTACAACAAGAACCACACCACAAAACAAGGATCCAATACACCTACAATAGGTGCAACAACAACGAATTCGCACACCACATTGTATTTAACAATCAACTCTTGAGTGTCTGGGGTAATAGTTAGAAAACCCTTTATGAAGTATATGATATTTCTTGACTTTTCGCTTACTGTAAAGGCGACAACCTTAACATTCATATCTGGGCGTGGTTCGGCTATTTCATTTGCTATGGAAGGGAAATCAGGTTTGATTTATAATTTGGTAAAGAGTTAATTAGCTTTTTGGGCCGCGCAAACGTGCGTGCATTTCATGAAAATCCTAACCTTATACACACTGAACTCACATTTTTTAACCCTTAAAACGCATAATCACAAAATGTATGTTTTTGTCGTCCACTAAAATATTTGAAGCCTCACAGACAAACAGTGTGGACCCAGATCAGACTGCTCCTGTAGGAGCAGTCTGATCTGGGTCCACAATGATACGGTTACTTTTGAAAAATTCAGCTTTTACCTATGTCTAAGGCTGACCAGTCCTAATTACACATTCATGAGGTGCCTCCTTTACAGTAACCAAAAAGTCAAGTAATATTGATAGCCTTGTTGAGTAACTTAGCAGTCAAAAATGTGTTTTTTTGTTGAAGCCACTAATATTAGAGCATACTCTTGCAAAACAAGTAAGTTAAGGAATATACACACCATCAAAAGAAGAGCTAAGAACATCTTCATCCTGAAACGCAAAATTAAATATTTCAAAATTAAAATCATCTTGTTAATCATATATTTTAGATGTAAAAAAGTAAGAAAGACGACAAAGTTTGCCATTTGTTGGTGACAGGTCAAAATCCAAACAAGAGGCCCAGTGAGCCAATATCGCTCACGTCAGCTGTATGCCTCATGGTTTCAGAGAAGATTTCTTAGGCTGCTTGCAGCCTTATGATATCACTTTAACTATCTAAATTTTAACCAATCAGGAATAGACTGAAATTTGCATATATGAGTATCTGCTAGAATTTAAAACATTCCATTGGTTAATTACCAGACTGTCCATACAGTTTTATTCCAGGTGACAAAGCAGCCAAAAGTATATTGCACTTTTTTTCAGAAAATTGTCAACAAAACTGAAAGCAGACTTTCTCAGAAAATCGTCAACGAAACTGAAAGTAGATTTCCATTTTAGATAAATCTATTTATTGCAGGTCAAAGTCTTGAAAAAAAGCATTTTAGTAGAAATTAAAAATAATGTCCTGAATTGGTTTAAAAACGATTACAATGTTTGCATTGTAACAGTATCATTTATACTTTCTCAAGTCGGATGACCCTGTGTAACAAAGAGCAATACATATAGGCCTAAAATCAAATTCCACAATTGAAATGCAGCCAAATATCTTTTTTTAAAGAGATTTCTTATTTTATTTTTAGTCTATGGGAAAAATGATCTGCGGGTGTGGCCAAATGACACCTTAGGGGGTTGGCAGGGATATGAGCATAATTTATTTGACGAAAGGCATGTCGTTGATTGACATCGATGCCATATGGAGTATTTGTTGATGGGGATTATAGCAAGATTCCTATGTTAAACTGGTTTCCAAAACTTCATAAAAATCTTATAAGTCAAGCTTTATTGCTAGTTCTAGCTCATGTACTACTGAGTTGTCTATAAGTTTGACTTCTTCCTGCGATTAAAAACTATGTTATAAAATATTGTGAAACAGTTTTTGAGAGAAATGGTAAAAAAAATCTATTTTGGTCTATTAAAAGCTCATGTGAGATTTTTAACAAATTAAAATCTAAAGGTTTTCTAGCATCTTGTGTGTCTACATATGATTTCTCTACTCTCTATTTTCACTTCTGAACAACATAAAAGATTTAAAGTGTGGTCATGTCAGAAAGTTTGTGACGCTCTCCATTATCTTTTGGACAATATATTTATAAGATTTGGCTCAAAATAGACAAATTGTAGGTTTTCCTATGGGAACTAGTTGTGCTCCTCTTGTTGCAGATTTGTTTTTGTTATGCTATGCTATGAGAGACACGTCATGTTGTCTCTTTCTGACAATAATCAAGCAGATGTTGTTATTTAAAGCATTTAACTCTACCTGAAGATATCTAGATGACTTGCTTCATATTGGTAATCCTTATTCTGAACAAATGGTAAGTCAGATATATCCCACTGAACTTCAGTTGAATAAGGCAAATTTCTCGAACACTGAAGCCCCCTTTTTGGACTTAGACTTTTCCATTACAAATGGCATGGTTTCAACTAAAATTTATGATAAACGGAACGATTTCAATTTTGAAATAGTCACTTTCCCTTTCTTGATGGAGATGTTGCTCTCGCCTCTTCCTATGGTGTATACATTTCGCAACTTATTCATTTTGCAAGAGTATGTTCTAATGTTGATGACTTCAACAACAGAACAAATTATTGACATCTAAGTTACTGAAACAAAATTATCGATACCATAAACGTCATATAGTTTTTTTTCCAAATTTTATTACTGACACTCATATTTGGTTCCAGTAAAATGCATTTAAGCCCCTGGTGGCTTGGGCTGCTGTCCGTTCTAAAGCAGGGCATGTTCAAAAATAATGAAGCCAAAGCGTGACATAGGGGGTGAAAAATGAAACTATTGTCATATGTGAATTTGTTACTCCAAACAAATTGGGGGTACTTAAAGTTTTCAAAGTTGTTTAAGTTTAGAAAATAGCAGCAAAAATATAAATTTTCTGAACATTTTCTTTCAGGATTTTTTTGCAAAAATTGTTGATTATGGCTATATTCTGTGTATGTTGTTTTTATAGGAAATCTTGATGAAATGTCTTGAAATTCCCATTATTTGATGACAAGCACTTAACAGCATGTGAATGAGTGATTTTTACCAAATTGAATCGCCTAATTGAACAAAAAATCTTATTTTACTGTCATTTTGCCTCATTAATTTAGTAGAAGAGCTCTCAAAATGTTCATATTTTTAAAGCAGGTGACTGAATCTCAATAAAATTTGCATTGAAATGATAATACATGGTAAAAAAAACTAAGCTACAAATCAATATGCGATATGTAAGCATGGATGTAATGTAATAAGAAAATGTGTTACACTCCTTAGTTTGATTTGTTAATGAGTCAGAATTTGGAACTAACACGGCTAACACATATATATAGTATTGCATAGAAAGAAGTGACACCCCTTGCATAGTGTTAACATGATTTTATTGCAGATTATTGGCCTTTTTGTAAAGAAATGTCTGATCTAATACTAAGGAGTGTACCATTTTGTACAAATGCTTCTAGGTCTTCAAAAACCTATAAATTCTAGCTTTCACATTAAATGACACAATTTCCTTTTTACTATATAAGAATCTCATAATCAGTGTTACAGCACAAACAAAGATTGTCTCCCCAAGATTTTGAATTAGTGTGCTAAGATATGTTCAATGTTCTTTCTCTAAATGCTTAAACTGAATGCAAATAATATTTTCTTCTCTATCAATTTTAGCAATTGAACACTTTTCTGTATACATGTAACATATAACTAGCTGCCAAAGGGAATAAAAAAAAAGTATGGTTGCATACCAATTTCTGATATTGATACTCCCATCATGAACCAATCGACAAGGGCCCTTTATATTAAGTTTCTAAATGATTTACCCGTAATGCTTATCAAGATTCAAAGAAATGCATCAAAAGAACTGTTCTAAATCTTGGAAATGAATGGTCAGAGTCAATTAAAAGTGAAATGTTGCTGGTTTGGAAAAGAAAAAAATTCTTAAAAGGGATTACAACAAAACTCACTAAGGAGTGTAATGCTTTGTGTCGTGATGTCATAGCAAAACATTAGCTTGGTTAGAAAATGGGATTATATTGGTCAATTTTATCTTTTTATATTTATCAGAACACGTGATTTTCAAGAATAAATGTTGTCCTGATTGCCTAGATAGGTAAAATTTCAAGAAAATGGATTGTCAAAATCACCAATTTTTAGGTGATTTCAATGCAGTTCAGCTTTATTTACGCTTCGAACATAAAATGGTGCTACTAGAATTGTCTGAGGGACATTGCTCTAAAGTAATAATGGTAAATAAATTGAAATTATACTGCTACTGGTATAGAAATAACCCACAGAAGTGTTTTGCAAGAAAGTGTTACACTCCTTAGTGGCTTTTATGGATGATATGAAGAAAATTAAGACCAAGATAAAAACTCACGCTGTATGAATCTCTATTATGGGTCAAACACTTTTCATATGAGCCATATTAGCCCACAAAACATAACCTTGGAAAAGGTTATGAGGCTTAAAATGTCAAGTGTTACACTCCTTAGTTTAAAGGGTGCTCTACAACCAGTTCTGCTCATTCTTTTATGAATGCTTATAAAGCAGCTGTAAAACTTGAAATAAAATGTATTAAGATTGGTCAGTGCTGCAGACCACATTATAGGTTATAATCTTTTCAAATATTCATGTTAAATCAACTCTTGGCAAAATCTCTTCATTTTTACTGCACCTGAATTTCAGACTAGTCCTGTTGGACAATGCATAAAAATAACATAGGTAATGATGAAAAGGCATGATTTTCCTATTTTCATTAAGTTAAAAAGAATGGGTAATCACTAAGTTGGCTAATAAGTATGGCAACATCCACAGTTTTGTATAAATGCACAAGTGAAATTCAGTAATGAAAAAAATGTCACGCAAAAGGCGTTACACTCCTTAGTTTTTTAGCTAGTTTTACTGGCATAAATTTTGTATTATACCCCTATTCCACACAGGCCCCGAATCCCACGAATTGACACGAATTGACAAATATTTGGATTCGTGGCTGAATCGTACTCAGTTCGTGATAGTCTTAACTGATTCGCATAGTCCGTAGTGAGTTCTTGCAATTCGTAGGTCTATCGGGAATTCGGCTCAAAAGTTTTGAACTGTTCAAAACTTTGGCCACGAATTCCCCGATTCGAAAAATCGTGCGTGATTCGTACCAAATTCCTAAGGCATTCTTTGATATCGTAACTGAATCTTAATCGATTCGGGGGCGTTATTGCATTGTTTTGGGCATTCGTAGCTACTCTTAGCGTATTCGTGGAGAATCGGGAGATTAAGCCAAGCAATAAAACCAAGGAAGAGATAGCAGAAGGATTTTCCCCAAGGTTAATTACCCCTCTCGCGCATGTGAGCAGTCCTAGAAGTTGAAACAGATTTGGCAGATTCTGGAGCACAATCAGGATCAGTCAGTAGCTCCTGGCTGGCGATTTTGCCAATGGCGAACTGCCATATTTTTCCAAGCCAAAGAGTCTGGGTCAGGGCTTCTCGACTTTAACGTAGTTGTTTTCTTCTAGCTATATAAGAAGCCGTTTTCAACACTCAAGTTGCAGGATCAATTCTACTGCTGCTTTACGAGGAACATTCATTTTGGAACTGATGCCCCGAAGCATGTACGGGCCTTTTTTTATAGCTATCGTGAGAGAAAATCTCGCGAATCGGGTCGAATCGTCGCGGAGTTCTGTTAATTCGTACCCAATTCGTGCTGCATTCCGCATATTCGTAACTGATTCGTAATTGATTCCTTAACTTTCGTGCAGCATGTTCTAATGTTATTTTCTAATCGTAATGAATTCTTGCGCGATTCTAGCCGAATTGAGCTGATTGCCCCGAATATTCGTAACGACATCGTATCTGAATCGGGAATGACTCGTAGCTCGTCACGATTGGAGAAAAAAAATAATGAAACCTCACGAATCCCCCCGAATAAGAAAAAAATCAATTCATGGCGATTCGGGCGATTCGTGGCCTGTGTGGAATAGGGGTATTACTTGTTCGATTTTAATATAATTTTGCCAGGGACCATAACACATATTTTAGCTATGTTAAGTCCTTAAAATCAAGGCAAACGTGTGCATAGGATGCCATAAAGTGAAAAGCTTTATTATTTTTGAACATGCCCAGCAGTGGTTCTGTTGTTGTTAACTTGTTGTTTATTGCTACTCCTATCGTGGGAGTTTGTAATTGTTCTATGTTTGTTGTACTTTATGTCCATTCTAGTTTTGCAATCATCTTGATGGGGAAGAGAGGGCTGGTTGCTTTGCTTAGTTTGTCTTCCTGGTGTCTTGTGATTGTTGTGTGGCTCTTCCTCACGGTGCCATGGGTGTGTCTGTAGTCTGTGATTGTGGTATTTCCTGATCATACTCACTATGTTTGATTGTTAAATAAAATATTTGCTTTAAGATTCTTCTGCAACAAAGCATATCAGAATATGCATTTTAACGTGATTTAGTTTATAGAGTTAAAAGAATTGTTGGAAAGCCCGAATTTAGTGATCAATTTAAAAAGATTGTTAAACATTATAAAAGAGTGGCATACAGCATGGATATCATGTGGCAGTCTGAATGCCTGGTTGTGAAGCAAGTCACGGTTTATAGCTATAGTTTCCTCTTTAATTACATGACAGTGGGTCAGGCCTCAGAATCAATGACGGCCCTGGCGTAAAGCTTTAATCGGTTGGTGCCTGATGCTTGTCGGTGGCTGGGCCCATCGTAGCTCAACTGGAGGTTTTCTTTAGCTCTGATTACTGGTATCTGTGAGTCATGAGCCCTTTTCTTATTAATTTGATTCGATTGTTTCTCTGTGGTGATACATTGCATTAGTTAGGAAGCCTCCCTGCGAGCTAAACAATTATATGTTTCAACAACAACAGAATCTAGGGCGAAGATTTGGCACAAGTAAGATGCATTTAAGCCCCCCCCCCCCCAGTGGCTTAGGCTATTGTTCATTCTAAGGCGGTGGTTCTGTTGTTGTTGATCTATTGTTTAATGTACTTCCCATTGTTTGTGGGGTTTCTGTGTCTGTCTTTGTTTGTTATGCATAAAATTGTGTTCTTTCTAGTTTTGCAATCATCTTGAATAGGAATAGAGAGCTGGTTGCTTTGCTTTTATTCTTACCGATGTCTTGTTACTGTACATGTTCTGTGACTCTTCCTCACGGTGCCGTGGGTTGATCTGCAGTGTGTGATTGTGGTATTTCCGGCTCATACTCACTTACTTTTTAACATAGGGGATCATTACAAAACATATAAGCTGTGTGCATCATGGTTTTAGAGAAGCATTTTTTAAGGTTTTTCCCCATTATAAGTCTCAGGACGGTAATTCCCCTCATGGCGTCTAAGGGCATGGTTGGCAGGATTTATGTAGAGGAACTATAGACATTGCTATATGCTGTTTATATAAGCTGCGAACCTCATGGTTTTGGAGATTTTTTGTTACGTTTTACCTCATTACAAGTCATTGAAAGCTTATGGTCACTGGGTTTGGCCAATTGGACCTCAGGGACAAAATAGGCAGGATTTATGTAGTCGAGCACTAGACATTGGTAAATACTCAACATCTAAGCTTAGGGCTTCATAGTTTCAGAAGTTTTTTTCCCATTATAAATCTATGGTAGCTAATGATCCCCTGGAGTGTGGCTCGATTACTTTGCAGGATTTAGGGGACGTGAGAATTTTGCACTTTTCATTAGTTCTCATGAACAGACTCATTAAATAGAGTCTGCTGTTTTCTAATATCAAGTTGTAGGTTCTACCTATTTCTGAAGGATCCCTTTTTCCAGATTATTTATACAGGGGACCACTAGATATTGTCACATACAAAATATATAACTTGTTGCAAAATGGTTTGAGAGATATTTAACTATTTTTCCCAATATAAGTCTATGGTAGCTATATGTTGTCATGGCAACCAGAGTTCCAATCCAATCAGCTTAAAAATCTTATGCAGTCTTACTTGATCATGCTTTACATGAAATTTGATCAAAATTGGCCAGCTGACTAGATATACTGCTTTGAAAATCAGGATGGACGGAAAACTTTTGCACTACGAGACAGGTGGATGCCAGACCATTGGCACACTAACCACTCACTTGAGCCTTCTGCTCAGATGAGCTAAACTAATCAGCTGCTTATATCGGTAATGGTATTTTGTTAGATGTGCTCAACTATGTATACACTGCGTCGGGTTTCTGCATCAGGAAAATAGGCCAGTGAAGCTACAGTCAAAACTCTTTATGCTGTTACAATATTCAATATCCTACATAGATTTGCAGGGAACGAATATGTTTCATAAAAATTCTCACTTTATAACAGAATATTCAATTACGACACTGACAGTAGGTTCTGGGTACAGATATACATTTTCTATTGAAAATAAATTCATAACAGAAATTTTACCATGTGCCAGTCAATTTGCTGATCAGGACAAGGTCTTTTGCATGGACAGGTTTCTGTCACATTTTTAGGAGGAAGCTTTATGCATTTTGAAGCAATATGAAATTGAACTGATGTATACAATTGGAACAATAGCATTTCAATTCATTTGTATTATTTTTTTTACGAAATGATCATGATGCGGAATCCTGGTACTGGTGTGCATTTCCTTATAACAGCATATTTACTTTAATGTCAAAGATAGCTTGGAACAAACATTGTCATTATAAAGAGGGTTGACTGTACTTTATCCAGTTCAATCAACAGGCAAACTTTCGATATCTATTCATTATGTATTGGTGTGGGATGAGAAAATTCCACCTAATGATCACAATATTCAACTTGAAACGAGGCTCTGCTGAGTTTCTGTGGAATTTATTCAGGCCCAGAGCTTATACAATCAACTGAGCAAGAAATTTCAAATCCTGATAAAAACTTAGATGTTAAAAAATAAAGATTTTTCTTACTTTCAAAATCTCATATGTTGTATTTATCATGCTAATACTACCATGCAACTACCAGAATAGCAAAAGCATAGTTCATGAAAAAAATTTGGTGATATAGCTGTCATGTAAACTTAATACTGATAGGCAGTTTGAGATGTTTAAAAGAGGAAAGCCAATGGACATGATACTTGTTTAGTGTATATTTTTCAAAATAGATTTCCTTAATATCAGTAACATATGTTGTTGGTACACATTGGAAATGCCTCATAGAGGCAATCCAATATGCGCCTACAAAATATTTCCTTCCAATAAATGAGTGTTTTCCACCATAAACCAGATTTTTCACAAACTTCTCAACTACTTTTTATGTTTCAGTGTAACGAGCATGTTGAATAGGACAAGTTTTTGTGTAGTGTGGCGTGCACCTGGATGACAATAATAGATAGCCAATTTTATATTATTGAGAGCTTATCTTTAGAGGTTTCATTGGAATGAAATGCTAACTTGATGGTTGCCTGGTGGTATATGTTTAACAGTTTAGTTCAGCATGAAAAAGTTGCTTACAGTACCAAGTTAACTAGAAGTCGACTAGGAGCAGACAAAGCTTAGACATCAGAGGTAAACATAGAGTTAACTATACTCCACTGTTTTTTAATTAAGAAATAGATTCGCGCTCGCAGTGATTTGTTGCTTAATATATCACTGGCTGGAGGTCAGTCGTTAAAGTGAATAAATCATGAGCGCGTAGCGCGAATGATTTATCCACTTACGACTGACCGACAGTCAGTGATATATTAAGCAACAAATCACTGTCAGTGCGAATTTATTTCGATTCTAACACACAAAAAGATTAAAAATACGAACGAATCCTTCATAGTCTATAACGATCCCGCCATCTTAAACAGACTGCTAGATTTTCCCGCAATTCTTGTTCAGACTGAAACGCTTATTTTTACGTACATTTTGAACGTCAAGTAGTTGTATTAACGACGTTACGCCGTCTATTTTGATAGATGACGTCATGAAAATCAAACTGGCGAGTGAATGACGTCACGTTGGCCCGTGCCCAGTCCGTGCAGTGATTTATCAACCAATAAATCACTGAGTTTAACCATTGGCCCTATAGGCGAGGTGTGTTAGAATAAACCATAGGTAACTATGCAGTTAACTGGAAGTCAACACCATGTTTACCTGTAGTTGACAAGCTTTAGGGTGGTGTAAAGAATAGAGTGATGCAGCAAGGCAAATAACTAGAAGTTAACACCTCGTTTACCTGTAGTTGACTCCTAGTTAACAAGCCTTTGGGTGTAAAGAATAGTGTGAATGGTACTGTAGCCTGTCACAAGGCCTGAAGACATATATTACATGGGCCTTATAGTTAACAATGCAGTTAACTAAAGTTAACACCTTGTTTACTTGTAGTTTACTCCTGTGTTTCCAGGCTTAATGTGACCCCCGTTTTTGCCGTTTATTCCTTCATGGTTATTTTAATTGAAAAATAAATTAAAGAAATGAATTTAAATATAGACCGCGTAATTAGAATATTTTTCTCACTTAAGTATGAGCTTTTATAAAGGCTGGGATTAGAGTGAATTTCTGCGTGTTTTTGTACCTGCGCTTTGAATTAGTCCCCAAGTGTACCTTATCGATATATAAATAAACTACCGATCAGTAGTTTAAAATTCATGCATTATGCTTATGATAACTAATATAGAGGCGCAAATGGGTATATATCCCAAGGAAAAAGACTAAGTTATTCTTAATTGCAGGGCATTTGGGCCTTAGTTCAAAATAAGGGATGCTCCAAAAAATAAGTTTTAGTTATGCGGTAAACAGTTGCATCAACATGCTAAACGTCGATTGTATTAGTAAGGTTTAAAGTCATTAAATAAAAGAAAAACGGGGGTCACTTCGAACCTGGTAACACAGTAGTTAAAAAGCCTAAGGACCGTGTAAAGAATAGTGTGAATGGTACTGTAGCCTGTCGCAAGGCCTGAAGACATATATTACATGGACTTCATTGCGAGAAAAGCTGGGTTTGATGTTTAGTTTTTGTTTGATTTGATCCATTACGTCCCAGTCAACAATTCGTTATGCCCGGATGGGTCTTCCTAGGTTGAACCAGTACTAAGCAGGATTAATATGTCTTTCTCAAGAACACAACGCAGTGTATGTGTGACTCGAGCCCGCTCACCCCCCCCCCCCCCCCCCTTTTTGTTTCCATCAGGTTTTCTCATGTTGAGACCCATTTGAGACTGAGGAATTGGTATAAGAAACAACAAAAGCTAGTATATCCCATCTTATTTTATGTAAATAACTCTTGTGTAATTTGACGACTTTACATGCACATGAATAATATATGAAAAAAGGATGAGCAAAATGGCATTGAGACATTAATAATATATGATGTACACTTCGGTAAACATAAACACATCCCAATCTAAATGCAACCACAAATCCTGTATAGCTGTTGAACCTTTAAAAGGTCATATTTATACTTGCCGCTACTGCAATTATCAATGATGAGATTTGCCAATGTGAAATTTTAAGTGTAACTATTAAAATTGAAATTTTCCAACGTTGATGTGATTAAGTGAGTGAGTGGACCTAACATTCTACATGAAACAGATTTTAGCTCCGCCCACTGTCTTCATCACATCATTCCTTCATGATGTGATGAAGACAGTAGGTGGAGCTAACATTCTACATTAGGCGGATTTTAGCTCCGCCCACTGTCATCATCACAGCATGAAGGTTGTAACATAAAATTTTAATTCTTAATAAAGGATCTAATATGAGTGCTCATGTTTTATTAAATTTCTTAAACAAGTTGGGAAAAAGAGATAAAATGCGGAGCTTGCCGAGCATTTTGTCTTTTTTTTGCAACGAGTTTAATAATTTCAAAATTACAGGAGCACAAATGTTAGATTCTATTCATCACATGACATTAAAATAACTTAAAAACAGCATATTTGGAGCGAAAATGGAAGATTTGGCCATCTTTTATGCAAAGTTAAAATGGACGTAATTACATAATGTGGCGAAATCTGTAAACCACTAATGGTTTATCGATTTTATTGAATGGCGTTATATCACTCCCAGACGCGACGCCATGTGATAAAGCATATTAATATTTTCCTTCTTACTCAACCATAACATAATTGTGAAAACTCAAAAGAACCGTCTTAATTAGCACCAAAAAAAAAATATGTATCATATGACGTCACATCTGGAAGTGATATAATGCCATGCATTAAAATTGATAAACGACAAGTGGTTTATGGATTTTGGTAACGCTAAGTAATGACGTCCCTAATAAGGTCTCGCGTATATTGCAAAATCTTAGCGTTTTTTTTCACACAAAATTGCAATTTCAAAGTAGTTTAAGGGTCATATGATAAATAGAATCTAACATTCGTGATACTGTTTTATTGAATTAATTAAAGTCGTTGCGAAAAAGCGATAAAATGCTCGATGCCTCGCATTTTATCTCGTTTCCCCAACTTGTTTAATAAATTCAATAAAACATGAGCACTCATGTAAGATCCCCTATGTCTAGACTCACAACTATAACACTAATAAAATTGGCTCATCTGGCCCTATGACTCATGCGTGGATGTGTTACATTCTCCTGGTGCACATCATTATGGCAAACATTGAACACAAAAATGAACATTAAATACACTGAATATTGTGATAGGACAAAACTGTAGTGAAATAATAGATGCAAGAAAACAAATAGATGACTTTCTGTATAAAGTAAAACCTAGAAAATTCAAACTTTAATCGCTAATTCGAAATGAATTTAGGACACATTGGATTCAGAGAATAGGGCCTATATACAATCTAGTTCATACATGATCTACATGCAAGGATCCAGAAAGTTTTGTCAGAGGGGGTCCAACTTTGACAAGTTTTTTTTTTTAGTTAATGAGGGGAGGGGGATGCAAATACCACTAAAAGCAGGCCATCATTGGCCCGTCATTTAAATGGCGTTTCTCTGGCGTGCAGAGGATGGTCCAACATTGAATGCTGGCTTGGTAGCTTTGAGAATTTTGAGAATTTCAGGGGATCCAGTCCAGTATTGCAAAGAAATCCTATAGATTTTTCAAAGGGGGGGGGAGGGGGGGGAGGGGTAGGGTCCGGAACCCCCCCCCTGGCTCTGCGCTTGTATTCCCCTGGTGCTCATCATTATGGCATTATGGCAAAAGTTGAAAAAAAACAATGAACTTTAAATACACTGAATATTGTGATATGACAAATTTCTGTAATAAATAAAATGTCATTATTTTCTTATTCCCATCTTAAAACAGTGTAGATCCAGATCAGCTCACGTTGATAGATCCGGTCTATCTGGACCCACACTATGCTAAACCTATGGTTAAAATATTTAACGATTCTTTAATAATAATAACTTTCAGCAGTATCCACATATTGTACTAACCCCTTTCCCGCCGTTGATGACAATTGTTTTATGCTTGCATATCTAGTGATATACTTCGGTAGCCCATAATGCAAATACTTTTGAACCTTAGGAGCAGTCTGATCAAGGTTTACAGTGTTTGCTGCCAGGATAAAAGTAGTCTCGAAAGCATTGAAATATATGCAGCTTATGCATTTTCATGACCATAAAAATATTAGCAGGATAAACATATAACTATTGCAGGGGCGGGTCTAGGATTTCTGATAAGGGGGTTCATATGTATAAAGGTGTGGGGAAAGCAGAGATAGCAGGTCAAATACAACACCTGTATAACCTACCAGCCCCCTCCCTCCCCCACAGAAAAAAAATTACTCTGGTCTATGCGGGGTGGGGTTATGCGAGTCACTACTTGAGGAAACAATGAATACTAAATAAATGGCTGCCACTCTAAATATACACTTATACCAAAATAATTTGATTTTCAAAACAATTAATGCTATAAAACAAAGAACACAATATGAATTTAATACCAATTAAGTAGTTTTTAAATATGGAATTTGCCTTTAAATATGGAATTTGGGGATTTCTAATACATGATTTAACTCCTGAAACAAAACTTCTATGTATAAGAGACCAGTTACATATCATATTTGACAGAAAATTTTTGTGATTTGTGTTTTTGAAAGGGTGTGCAACGCACAGGTTGAATGGGAAAATGCATTGAGCCTATGCGTTGCATACCCTTTAAAAAAAGATAAATTACAAAATGTTTCAGTCATGTATGATTTTTATCTAATCTTATATATATCAAAAATTAAGACAGTTGCATGCCATATTTCAGCCAAAAGTTGTGTTTCAGAAGTAAAATTATGTTTTTTTTAATTTCTCAAATTCCATACTTAAAGGCAAATTCTATATTTAAAAAGTCCTATGTTTACCATATTTGACGTTGACAAAGAAAACCTGTCTTAGGGGTCTGCGAACAACAAAGGCGCAGATCAGCCTGCGCTTCCGAGCAGAATACCTTTGTTATTCGCTTATTGTAAAGTATCGTATCTACATGTAGACTTGCTACAAGCGAAATTTCTCTATTCTAGCTGGTCTCTGTAGCAGAGGAGACTGGTTTGAGTCTAGCTTTATCGGAAACCCCGAAGACAGGTTTGCTTACGTCGAGGTCCATATTTGACCCAATTAGAGCACATGCTCTAACAAGGGCATACTAAGTACTTTATGTACTTTTCACACTCCATGAATTTCAGATTTTCAGTCAATCCATACCAAACAAAGGGTTTTTTAAACATGGAATTTGCCTTTAAATATGGAATTTGAGAATTTCTAAAACGTAATTTAACTTCTGAAACACAACTTATAGCTGCATTTATATAAGTTTAGTTAAAAATCATACACAACTGAAATATTTTGATCTTTTTTTAAAAGGTGTGTGACGCACAGGATGAAGGGGAAAATGCAAATCACAAAGTTAAGTCAGTTCCAAACCCTAATGGAGCCATTAGCTGTGTTTCAGGAGTTAAATTATGTTTTTGAAATTCTCAAATTCATATTTAAAGGCAAATTCCATATTTAAAAAGTCCTATGTTTACTATATGGGCCTCGACGCGAGAAAATCTGTCTTCGGGGGTTTGCGAACAGCAATGGCAAAAGACCAGCCTGCACATCCGTGCAGTCTGATCGGCGCCTTTCTTATTCGCTTATTGGGAAGTATCATATCTAGACTTGCTACAAGGGAAATTTCACTATTCTAGCTAGTCTCTGTGGCCGAGGAATCTGGTTTGAGTCTAGCTTTGTCGGACACCCTGAAGACAGGTTTTCTCACGTCGAGGCCCATATTTGACCCAATAAGAGCATATGCTCTAACAAGGACATAACGCACACGCTCTAACAAGGACATAGCGCACATGCTCTAACAAGGACATACCGAGTACTTTATGAATTGATTGCACTCTAGGAATTTCTGATTTTCAGTCAATCCATAACAATAAAAACAGCTTCTGTACCAGGGGCAATTAAATAATTAAAGCTGGGGTACTTTGGTATATCAAGTGACAAATTAAAACCTTTTGTACTAAGAAAAAACAAAATTGCATAGAATATTGGTATTGGCTAACATATTGGTATCAATGTATAAACATATATAACAAAACAAGACAAGCTTTTTTAAAATGTAATTATTTTGATTGTATTCATAATTTGGACTTTCTCATCAGGATTTGGTTACATTAAACATGATTTGGTAATTTAATCAAGATTGGGATTTAATCATGATTAGGTGTGTTTTTTTAATTACAATATGTGATTTTGAAATATAAATTGGAGTTTAATCATGTCTTGGTATTTATGAATCAAGATTTATTTTTTAATCATGATTTGAATATTTTTTAATCATTATTTGGTTAATTTTCTAATCATATTTAGGATTTTGATTCTTGATATGGCAAGAACATACACACATAAAAACAACATGTCAAATGAAATACAATAGTTTTTTTTCCAAATTTGGTTGTCTGTAAATAATCTATTACATATACCCTGATCTTTCTGTGGTGTTTCTATTTATCATATTATGCCTATAAAGGTATAAAATAATATTTGTAAATATGGATTTTTAGTATGTATGGCACTACACTATTTTTGACCCTTTTCTATATCCAACACAAGATTTCGTATTTATGGAATTTAGGCAATGGTTAACCTCCTCAATATAAGTACAAGTTTATAAATCTGTAAATATTATAAAATTTATAACAATAAAAATGCTTTTTCAAGGAGTGAAAATAGCTTTGGAAATAGTATTTAACTCTGCATGCTGGCTAATTTTGCATTTCTTTTGTTGTCGGCTGTTCTTTTTTGTGTTTTTTTTTTCTTAATTATTTTTTCAAAGAATTCTTTCAGGAACACTACTGTAGTGTCCAACAGCTTGAATGGAATATCAGAAGTGATGTTCTTTCTGGCCTGATTTGAGTCCAAACTATTGCAAAGTTATTTTTAAAAAAATATCAGTTGTCAAAAAAATTCATACAAAATTACCAAGCATGCACAGAGTTAACTGTCAGGAATGATAGCAGAACTTTGGCGCAATGGTAAAGCATATTTCCCGAGATCGTGAGGTTGTGGATTCAATCTCCACAAGAGGCAAGTATAGGGCCCTTGAGCAAGACACTGGCCTGGAAACAAGACGCTTTGGCCTGAAAACAAGCTAAGAATTTTTCAAGGGCATTGACAGAAGCAAATGAAAAATATATCTTTTTTAAAACTTTTTTTCAATGTGGAAGAAAAAATTGAGTTTGTCAAGATTATGTATCAAATTAAAGCATATTTCAGGACTCTAGTTAAGAGCCTGTAACAAAAATTTAATTTTCTTATTTCTCAACCAAAACATATGTTGTGGGTACTCAAAAGAACTGTCTGAGACGGTTCTTTTGAGTACCCACAACATGTGTTAAAATTGATGGGAGAAAAAATATTTACACTTTTGTTTATTGAAACCGGTGATGTTTTATCATATGAGGCTTAGTCTGGGACTATCTTAAATGAAAATATATATGTACAACAATAATGCTCCAATCAACATTGGAACTACAAAAAAAAAAAAAAAAAAAAAAAAACTTGAGAAAAAAAATTTTGGGCATGCTAAGGACTAATTGCATAGATTGCATAGATTGATTGATATTGTTTATATTAACAAACGTGTCATTATTTATATTTACATATGTGTCATTATTTATATGTACACCCAAAATCATCAAAAAATAATTAACTTTAGCACAATCAACAAAATAAATTAACACAAAACACTGTTATACAGATATAGTAAACCTTTCTTAAGCAGTCAAGACATTAGCAGGAAAAGGATTATTTTTCAGCAATTTTATACGTTATCCTGTACTAGTTTTATCTGAACAAACAATGCAGATCCTGATGAACTGCAAAATTCTGTGGTATTTCTTCTGGGTCTTCACTGGTTGCCAAGTACCCATCCAGGGGTAGACTGGCTCCAGTCCTTATATCAATTTTTCATCAATGTGTCATTTCATGTAAATGTCATAAATGTAGCTAGTCTAACTCTGATGGCCTTAAAATAATTTTTCATCAATGTGTCATATCATATATTTGTAGCTAGTCTAACTCTGATGGCTCTAAAACAGAGCCATCAGAGTTAGACTGGCTACAAGTATATGATATGACACGTTGATGAAAAATTGTTTTGAGGACTGGAGCCAGTCTTATCAAGGAGTTATAAATATGGAATTATGACAAACCAATATAACAACCATGATAAAAAAAAAATTATGGTTAAAAGTGGGTGCTCAAACTTTATTTCAAGGTTTCTTGGACACAACTAAATCCCAGATGATATGAGGCTTATTTTCTATGGGTAAAAGGGGGAAAAATGATTTGTATGATTTTATGGTTAAAAAGTGGGTGCTTAAAAATTCTTACATGATATGAAACTTATCTTTTATGGGTGAAAGTGGGGGAAATAATTATAAGATTTATTGGTTAAAAATGGGTGCTTAAAAATTCTCATGATAGGAGGCATATATTCAATGGGAGAAAGTGGGGAATATGATTGTAAGATTTTATGGTTGAAAAGTGGGTGCTCAAAAATCTTTACATGTTAAGAAGCCTATCTTCTACAGGTGAAAGTGTGAAAAATGATTTGATTACATGGTTAAAGAGAGGGTGCTCAAAAAGTCTCATGACATGAAGCATATCTGTGGGAAAACTGTTTACAAGATTTTATGGTTAAAAATGGATGATCAAAAATTCTCATGATGTGAAGCATATCTTCAATGTGAGAGAGTGGGGAAAATGATAATAAGATTTTTTGGTTGAAAAGTGGGTGCTCAAAAATCCTTACATGTTATGAAGCCTATCTTGTATGGGTGAAAGTGTGAAAAAATGATTTGATTATATGGTTAAAGAGTGGGTGCTCAGAAAGTCTCATGCAATGAAGCATATCTGTGGGAAAATTGATTATAAGATTTCATGGTTAAAAATGGGTGCTCAAAAATTCTCATGATGTAAAGCATATCTTCTATGGGAGAAAGTGGGGAAAAAACGATAATAAGATTTCATGGTTAAAAATGGGTGCTCAAAAATTCTCATGATATGAAGCATATCTACAATGGGAGAAAGTGGGGAAAATGATAATACGATTTTATGGTTGAAAGGTGGATGCTCAAAAATCCTTACATGATATTATGAAGC
This sequence comes from Loripinus fragilis, assembly GCA_964019695.1. Taxonomy (NCBI): domain Eukaryota; kingdom Metazoa; phylum Mollusca; class Bivalvia; order Lucinida; family Lucinidae; genus Loripinus; species Loripinus fragilis. The sequence goes on from OZ026531.1 coordinate 51,101,906, forward strand.
TTATTTTCTATGGGTAAAAGTGGGAAAAAGCAATAGTTATGTAAACAGAAAAATGTATCAGGCCTCACGATAAAGGGGGGTAATTCCAAACTATTTTTTATTTCTCAACCAAAACATATGTTGTGGGAAGAGAAAATATACACAATTTTACGCTCAGACACTTGCTAATCATTTACCTACTTTTGTATGAATTGAATTGTACAGCTGCATTGCAAACATGATTGTTATAAAAGGAGAGTGCACTCTTCAGTTTATTTCACAGGAGCAAGTCCAGACTTAACAGTATGCCACAAGTTAACAAGTTTATAGGCATCAAGGGACGGTTCTTTTAAGGACCTTTTGGCCTGCGGCCGCATACTTTTTTAAAAACTTAATAACTTTGCAACAAATAGGCACATCAACTCACTTCCTACCTTGCCTTACTCCCAACAGGAGTCAAAACCTGGCAAATTAAAAATAAAGCCCCTATGGCCCAAAACTAGGTACCAGTGGAATATTTGTTATATCCCCATCAACACTTTTTCAATAGTGAAAATACACTGACCCCAACACAACTTATATGGAAAATGAAAGTTACCTGCACATCACCACCTATCACTCACTTTCAGTCTGTAGATCATTATTACACAATATTCATAATCAAGAGGCGACCCTTTAATAACCAATTAGATTTTTGGCAAAATCTCTCGGAAAACAGGACACTTTTGGTGCTCATTGTAAACAACTGACAACTGCAGCCAATGCAATGTTCCCCACTACAAGCAGGGCTGTATGATATGAAATTTTAGTTTCGTATTTCACTAAAACTTGTAGAAATACCCATCCTACAAGGCTTTTTAGCCGAAATATGCTCACAAATCAACATTTTAAAGTCAAAATATGCTATTTTGGACCCCTATACTAGTATATATTGAAATTCGTCCATCCCCAATTACCAAACTATCCCCTGATGCCATAGTCTAGTTCAGTGTAATTAGCTACGATGGCAAATTGTTAAGTTGGACTATAGTCTATTTCAGTGTAATATTGTTAAGTGGACTATCAGTGTAATTAGCTGAGATGGCATATTGTTAAGTTGGACTATAGTCTATTTCAGTGTAATATTGTTAAGTGGACTATCAGTGTAATTAGCTGAGATGGCATATTGTTAAGTTGGACTATAGTCTATTTCAGTGTAATATTGTTAAGTGGACTATCAGTGTAATTAGCTGAGATGGCATATTGTTAAGTGGACTATAGTCTAGTTCAGTGTAATTAGCTATGATGGCAAATTGTCAAGTTGGACTATAGTCTATTTCAGTGTAATATTGTTAAGTGGACTATCAGTGTAATTAGCTGAAATGGCATATAATTAAGTTGGACTATAGTCTATTTCAGTGTAATATTGTTAAGTGGACTATCAGTGTAATAAGCTGAGATGGCATATTGTTAAGTTGGACTATAGTCTATTTCAGTGTAATATTGTTAAGTGGACTATCAGTGTAATTAGCTGAGATGGCATATTGTTAAGTGGACTATAGTCTAGTTCAGTGTAATTAGCTATGATGGCAAATTGTTAAGTTGGACTATAGTCTATTTCAGTGTAATATTGTTAAGTGGACTATCAGTGTAATTTGCTGAAATGGCATATTGTTAAGTTGGACTATAGTCTATTTCAGTGTAATATTGTTAAGTGGACTATCAGTGTAATTAGCTGAGATGGCATATTGTTAAGTTGGACTATAGCCTATTTCAGTGTAATATTGTTAAGTGGACTATCAGTGTAATTAGCTGAGATGGCATATTGTTAAGTTGGACTATAGTCTATTTCAGTGTAATATTGTTAAGTGGACTATCAGTGTAATTAGCTGAGATGGCATATTGTTAAGTTGGACTATAGTCTATTTCAGTGTAATATTGTTAAGTGGACTATCAGTGTAATTAGCTGAGATGGCATATTGTTAAGTTGGACTATAGTCTATTTCAGTGTAATATTGTTAAGTGGACTATCAGTGTAATTAGCTGAGATGGCATATTGTTAAGTTGGACTATAGTCTATTTCAGTGTAATATTGTTAAGTGGACTATCAGTGTAATTAGCTGGACTATAGTCTATTTCAGTGTAATATTGTTAAGTGGACTATCAGTGTAATTAGCTGAGATGGCATATTGTTAAGTTGGACTATAGTCTATTTCAGTGTAATATTGTTAAGTGGACTATCAGTGTAATTAGCTGAGATGGCATATTGTTAAGTTGGACTATAGTCTATTTCAGTGTAATATTGTTAAGTGGACTATCAGTGTAATTAGCTGAGATGGCATATTGTTAAGTTGGACTATAGTCTATTTCAGTGTAATATTGTTAAGTGGACTATCAGTGTAATTAGCTGAGATGGCATATTGTTAAGTTGGACTATAGTCTATTTCAGTGTAATATTGTTAAGTGGACTATCAGTGTAATTAGCTGAGATGGCATATTGTTAAGTTGGACTATAGTCTATTTCAGTGTAATATTGTTAAGTGGACTATCAGTGTAATTAGCTGAGATGGCATATTGTTAAGTGGACTATAGTCTATTTCAGTGTAATTAGCGGATATGGCATATTGTTAAGTTGGACTAAAGTCTATTTCAGTGTAATTAGCTGAGATGGCATATTTTTAAGTTGGACTATACGTCACTATAGTCTATTTCAGTGTAATTAGCTGAGATGACATATTGTTAAGTGGACTATAGTCTTTTTCAGTGTAATTAGCTGAGATGGCATATTGTTAAGTTGGACTAAAGTCTATTTCAGTGTAATTAGCTGAGATGGCATATTGTTTAGTTGGAATATAGTCTATTTTCAGTGTAATAAGCTGAGATTGCATATTGTAAAGTTGAACTATAGTCTATTTCAGTGTAATATTGTAAAGTTGGACTATCAGTGTAATTAGCTGAGATGGCATATTGTTAAGTAGACTATAGTATATTTCAGTGTAATTAGCTGAGATGGCATATTGTAAAGTTGGACTTTAGTCTTTTTCAGTGTAATTAGCTGAGATGGCATATTGTTAAGTTGGACTATAGTCTATTTCAGTGTAATTAGTTGAGATGGCATATTGTTAATTTGGACTGGTCCCTGTGGTTTATACAAGAACACAACAGTACAATCAATGGGGAAAACAAGCATTAATTTAACATAAGTTAATAATGATTCATAAATAATTGGTTAAAAATATGGATTAAGTGCAATATGGATTTTACAACACGAATAGTGCTCAACACAAATTTCGCAGTATAATTTATACACAGTACAGATTTCACTATAGATAAAAACAAGCAAGTAAGGTACATAAAACAGTTTTCACAGATGAGAATTGAACATTAAATATTTCACTGTATGACAAGTACACAATACATAAACTGGCCAAAATCAGTTAAGCCCCTGCTGATTCTTCCATAGACTTAATGCAAAAACTTTCACGTTTGTTTTATCATAACATTTTACTAAATAAAGATTTTTGCATACAATTTTCAGCAAAGTAGCAGCAATGTTTCTTCTCATCATGTGCTAGGTTTCACTAATATAGAATTTTTTCCCTAGCGCTTTTCATTTTTAAGTAAATTTCCCGTTTAGTTCCCTAGCATTTCTATAGTAAAATTGACAAAATATAGGCTCTTTAAGAAAATTAAGCACATATCTAAAGAAAATCTTTATTTTCAATTGAATCTTTGCATAATTACACCTAAGATATTGTTGCCTAACTTTAATCTGAGTTAGAATTTCAATTGTTTTAGATTTTTTTTTATATAAACAACGAAATTTCAAGAATTTAACATTATGCCTATGGAAAAAAACTGACATGGGTCTTAACTTAATTTGGTCCGTTTACATGTATTTCACAGCATGAATAGTGCCCTGTACAGATTGTAAAGCACAAGTAGACAATAGTACAGATTTTAAAGCAAGGCAGGTGCACAATATAGGCTTAAAAGCTTAATAATGCTCACTACAAATTTTAAAGCATGAAAAGTGACTGTGCACAATACCACACCATGTATAATTCACACTACATAAATACTGGCATTAAAGTAATCAAGTATAGAGAAGTAAATCAACTTAAAGCATGAATAGTGCACTATACAAATTTTAAAGCATGAATAGTGCACAATACCACACCATGTATAGTTTACACTACATAAAAACTGGCATGAAAGTAATTAAGTATAGAGTACTAAATCAACTTCTCAGCATGAACAGTGCACTATACACATTTTAAAGCTTGAACAGTGCACAATACCACACCATGTATAGTTCACACTACATAAATACTGGCATGAAAGTTATCAAGTATAGAGAAGTAAATCAACTTCATAGCATGAGCAGTGCACTATACAGTTTTCACAGTACAATAAAACCTGTATTAAGCGGCCACTTAAAAATAGACAAAACAAAGATTTTAATAACAAATGGTAGCTTAATGCAGGTCGAAAGTATTGCAGAATGCTCCACTTGGAGCATACTGCAATACTTTTGACCAGCATTTAGCGATTATTGGCCTTGAAAACCAATTTTTGGTCTTTTTGAGAGTGGCCGTTTTAGACAGATTTTACTGTATAAGTAGTTCACAATACAGATTTCACAGCTTGAATAGTGCATTATACATACTGTAAATTCGGAACTTTTCGGGAGGATTTTATTTTCGCGAAACTTTGCATATGTGAAGTTTCGTGAAAATAAAACCCTGGCGAAATGGCAAAATCACTCTGTTGTTTACTGATATACATATATCATGCCCAAGTCACAAATTTCTAACGTCACAAATATGTCTTTTAATGCTATTCAGGAAAATAAAATTCTCGCAAAAATTACCGAATTTACAGTATTTTGAAGCATAGAAATGCACAAAACAGCTTTCATATACAGTTCACATGACATAAACCCTGGCATATAAACTGGTCACCGGAAATTTTCCCACAAACTTAATGCAAATACATTCATGTTTGATTTATGTTCTCAACATGTGCTCACTTTTATTGATAAATCAATAGAGCTTCAGTCATTCCAGTAAATGTCCAGTTTCGTTTTCTATCATACCTATAGTAAAATTGGCAAAAATTTGGATCTTTTTGAAAAGTTTAGCACATACCCAAAGAAAATAGGTAATTTCAATTGAAACTTTGTGTAATTACACCTAAGATATTGTTGTCTAACTTGGGCAGACATGTTAAGATTAACGGATCTCCCGTGACACTTACGTTTTCCGCAAAACAAATTTTTTAAAAAAATCACGGATTTTCAAAAATCCGCTCATAGTCTTACCGTTTTTTTTTGTTAAAAGCCATTTCTTGTGATAATTTGGCGGGAGTCGCCGAGAAAAATCAATATTGATATCGTAAGGAAGCTTGGTAGTTTCAAATAGCTGTCAGGTAAAGCATCTCAAAGTCACTGAAAAATCGATATCAATTAAGGGCTTGAATGTAAACCAAATAATACAGGTACAAATAATCCAAGCGGCTGTATAACTTGATAAACCCAACAAAGATGGCGAAACACGAATCATCCCCAGGGATTAGCCCAGCCAAAAAAACAAATACGGTATAGAAGCAGGTCAAATTTTAATGCAGAATATGCAAGAAGGTTTGACTGGGTTATGGCCAGCCACCAGGGCAAGCAGCAGGCGTACTGCAAGGTTTGCAGTAAGCATTTCAGCGTCTCTCACGGCGGCAAAACGGATTTTAAAAAAAAATCACAGATTTTTCTCGCATTGTCCCGCATTTTTTTTTCAGAAACTTAACATGTCTGCTTGGGTGGAGTTAGAATTTTCAGCTACCTTCGATATTTTTGAAATAAAAAATTAAACTTTGGTAATTTAACATTATGGCTATGGAAAAGTGACATGGGGCTTATTTTGACCAGTTAAATAGGAAAGCATAGTGTACAAAATAGATTATACTTTACATCTCATTCAACATTTTTTCAGTCAATTGCGGATATTTTGCTGGGTTGAACTGGTACTAAGCACTGAAGATATAGTGCTTTAAAAGATGGATTGAACATTAAGTGTACTGTGCATAAGTGCACTAATCAAATCGATTGTACAGTCTCACTAAATAAAGCACATTATGGATTTTACAGAATAAATTATGCAAGTTATTGATTGTAAATGTTTGTGAAAGAACAGACCGGACTTTTATAGTGTAATAAGAGGCTATTTTGCCAATGATCAAGCTGGTGGAATGTCCTGTACAGTTAGGGCTTCCTCGTTTACACGTGTGAACGGTAACTTTTAGTGCTTATGCAATAAACGTTTACAAAAAATGGTCTACCATTTAAACGAACTTAAACACATGACGAGCTTTGTGGTTTATTAATAGCATCTTCTAGTGAAAAATAGTGTTGTTGTTTCTAAATTTGAATGTTTTTATAAAGTTTCTAACAATAACTAATTATTGCAATTAGAATTATGGCCAACATGCTCAGCGGACACAGTGACCGATATCTCTTTGTGATAAAAATGTCCTGAATTTTTATTTCACTGTGCTTGCAGCAATATTCATGCATTTTCATTAGATACATAAAAGCACATCTTAATATTTGGTTGACACGACTGTGAAAGCACATGGCTTCAAACTGTGTTGTTTTTTTTACTTCCTGTCGGCGTGTGTACTGATGTTTATTTCAGTCTGTCTATGTGAAGATTGGCAGTTTTGTCTCACGCCAGTCAAATCATTTCACATTTGCAACTGTTTACAAGGGAAGACACTTTCACTTAGGAAAATATCGGTAATTGATGAGTCTGTGCATGTTGCAGTCGGATTGCAATTACTTGAAATAAGTTCTATAACAAAACTTAACCAAACAATTTGGAATGTTTGCACAGGTACATTTTTCAAAGTTCTTTTTTGACGAAAACAAATTGCCGATTTTACGATCTGCAATAATGAAAAAAGTTTAGTACGGTAATTGGGTGTAATTGGAATCCTTTCTATTTCTGGAATTCATGTAAACACTTACAAAATTTTGTGAACGTGGAAGCCCTATGTATAGTATGGATTTGTTTCAGCCAATGATCAAACTGGTAGAATGTACACAATGCACTGTACAGTATGGATTTATTTCCAAAAATATGAGCAAGCTGGAAGAATGTGCACAATGTATAGTTGTTAAGTACAGTTTTATATTGATGAACAAGATGGTAGAATAGTATGTATTTATATGAGCACATGTTAGAATGTTGAGTTAACACAATGAACTGTACAGTATGTATTTATAGTGGCTTATGAACAAGCTGCTAGAATGATGTTCTGAACAGTTTGACTTAAATTGGAATATGAGTAAGCAGAAACCAGATAGAATATAATAAAATGTACAGTGAGGATTTATATCAAAATGAGAGCAAGCTGGTAGAACCATTGATCTGTATCGACAAAAGGGTAAGTTGTTGGAATGTACACAAAAACAACTGTACAGTTTGGATTTATACTGGTGTATAAATAAGCTGCTAGGATGAATTCAATGAGATGTACATTATAGATTTTGGCATATGAGCAATCAGCTAAGATGAACACAAAAAACTGCACATGTACAGAAATGATATATTTAGATGAATAAGGAATCACAATAAACTGTACAGTAGATTTATATTGGCACAAGCAATCCCAACTCGCTGTACAGTATAGATTCATGCAGGCAAATGAGCAGTAAAGTACAGATTTATATTGGTATATGGGCAATCACAATGAATTGTACAGTACAGATTTATATTGGCATATGCACAATCACAATGAACTGTACAGTATAAATTTATATAAGCTTATGCACAATCATATTGTGGGAAGGCTAATATCAATCTATACTGTACAGTTCAATTAATCACAAAAAACTGTCCAGAGGATATGTACTGCACAGTACAGATTTATTCTGGCATATGCTCAATCACAATGAAATGTACAGTACATTTGTATTGGTAAATTAGCAATCACAATGAACTATACAGTACAAATTTATGCATATATGCAATCACAACAAACTGTACAGTACAGATTTATGTTGGATTATGCACATCACAATGTACTGTACAAATTTATGTATATGAGCAATCACAATGCACTATTCAGTACAGATTTATATTGGATTATTAGCAATCACAATGTACTGTACAGTACAGATTCATATTGACATATGAGCAATTACAACAAACTGTACAGTACAGATTTACGCAGGCATATGAGCAATCACAATGCACTGTACAGTACAGATTTATATTGGCATATGAGCAAGCTGGTAGAAATCTGGATCTTCATCTTCTTCATCATCTGAATCTTCTTCTTCTTTATCTAACTGTAAAGTATATAAACATTGGTCATAAGTTAAGCAAAATTTTTTAGGGTAAAATTGAGATTATTTTTTTATTCATCAGTTAAAACGTATGTTTTGGAAGCTCAAAAGAACCGTCTCATCAAGACGGTTCTTTTGAGTACCCACAACATATGTTTTCGATGAGAAATAAAGAAAATATTTTTCCAAAGCGCACTTTAATCTGAAGATAGATAATTCACACATAGTTTAAAATACGATATCTCACAAAATAAGGCTAATTCCATGGAATCAGGCCTTGGATGTATAATGACGGGCTACATGACAAAAACATCACAGAAACCATGCAAACAAAATACCAATTTTGATTTCAGCAAAATGGATGAAAAAAAACTTGTCCTGATATTTTTGTTATTTAAATTAAACAAAAATGATGAAAGAGTGTAAACTTTGTTTAGTCTGTTCATAAAATCTGTGAATAGCCAATTTTAATAACGTTGACTTCAAGTGCTATCGGATTTTTTCCCTTTCCCCAGTTTCCGGCTAACAAAAGTCAGATTTACAAACATCTGAGCCCTGATATAAATTGAGCCGAGGAGTTCCAAATGCCCTATCTCAATGTTCAAAATAAAGACAAAAATCAATACAGTAATCAGTACTTACAACTTCGAGTTCTTCATGAGAAAAAAACTTGGGTAAGAGTTTTGACCTGAGTGGAATCATCAGGAACACCAACAATGGAAAGACAATGGCGGCTATGGTTGACTTGACGATCCACAGGATAGCTACAAGAACCACCTGTATACCGGTGAATAGATGCATCTTGAATGTTCGTACCTACAATAGAGAAACACCAATAATGGAAAGACAATGGCAGATATGGTTGACTTGACGATCCACAGGATAGCTACAAGAACCACCTGTATACCGGTGAATAGATGCATCTTGAATGTTCGTACCTACAATAGAGAAACACCAATAATGGAAAGACAATGGCAGCTATGGTTGACTTGAATTCCACAGGATAGCTACGAGAACTACCTGTATACCGGTAAATAGATGCATCTTGAATGTTTGTACCTACAATAGAGAAACACCAATAATGTAAAGACAATGACCGCTATGGTTGATTTGACGATCCACAGGATAACTACGAGAACTACCTGTATACCGGTAAATAGATGCATCTTGAATGTTCGTACCTACAATAGAGAAACACAACTAATAGAAAGACAATAGCGGCTGTGGTTGACTTGACAATCCACAGGATAGCTATGAGAACTACCTGTATACTGGTAAATAGATGCATCTTGAATGTTCGTACCTACAATAGAGAAACACCAATAATTGAAAGACAATGGCAGCTATGGTTGACTTGACAATCCACAGAATAGCTACGAGAACTACCTGTATACCGGTAAATAGATGCATCTTGAATGTTCGTACCTACAATAGAGAAACACCAATAATTGAAAGACAATGGCGGCTATGGTTGACTTGACAATCCACAGGATAGCTACGAGAACCACCTGTATTACAGTAAATAGATGCATCTTGAATGTTCGTACCTACAATAGAGAAACACCAAAAATAGAAAGACAATGGGGGCTATGGTTGACTTGACAATCCACAGAATAGTTACGAGAATAACCTGTATACCGGTGAATAGATGCATCTTGAAGGTTCGTACCTACAATAGAGAAACACCAATAATTGAAAGACAATGGCGGCCATGGTTGACTTGACGATCCACAGGATAGCTACAAGAACTACCTGTATACCCGTAAATAGATGCATCTTGAATGTTCGTACCTACAATAGAGAAACACCATTAATGGAAAGACAATGGCGGCTATGGTTGACTTGACAATCCACAGAATAGTTACAAGAACTACCTGTATACCCGTAAATAGATGCATCTTGAATGTTCGTACCTACAATAGAGAAACACCATTAATGGAAAGACAATGGCGGCTATGGTTGACTTGACAATCCACAGAATAGTTACAAGAACTACCTGTATACCCGTAAATAGATGCATCTTGAATGTTCGTACCTACAATAGAGAAACACCATTAATGGAAAGATAATGGCAGCTATGGTTGACTTGATGATCCACAGGATAGCTACAAGAACTACCTGTATACCGGTGAATAGATGCATCTTGAAGGTTCGTACCTACAATAGATAAACACTTATAATGGAAAGACAATGGCGGCTATGGTTGACTTGACGATCCACAGGATAGCTACAAGAACTACCTGTATACCGGTGAATAGATGCATCTTGAAGGTTCGTACCTACAATAGATGAACACTTATAATGGAAAGACAATGGTGGCTATGGTTGACTTGACGATCCACAGGATAGCTACAAGAACTACCTGTATACCGGTGAATAGATGCATCTTGAAGGTTCGTACCTACAATAGATAAACACTTATAATGGAAAGACAATGGCGGCTATGGTTGACTTGACGATCCACAGCATAGCTACAAGAACTACCTGTATACCGGTGAATAGATGCATCTTGAAGGTTCGTACCTACAATAGATAAACAATTATAATGGAAAGACAATGGCGGCTATGGTTGACTTGACGATCCACAGGATAGCTACAAGAACTACCTGTATACCGGTGAATAGATGCATCTTGAATGTTCGAACCTACAATAGAGAAACACAACTAATAGAAAGACAATGGCGGCTATGGTTGACTTGACAATCCATAGGATAGCTACAAGAACTACCTGTATACCGGTAAATAGATGCATCTTGAATGTCCGTACCTACAATAGAGAAACACCAATAATAGAAAGACAATGGGGGCTATGGTTGACTTGACAATCCACAGAATAGCTACAAGAACTACCTGTATACCGGTGAATAGATGCATCTTGAAGGTTCGTACCTACAATAGAGAAACATTAATAATGGAAAGACAATGGCGGCTATGGTTGACTTGACGATCCACAGAATAGCTACGAGAACTACCTGTATACCAGTAAATAGATGCATCTTGAATGTTCGTACCTACAATAGAGAAACACCATTAATGGAAAGACAATGGCGGCTATGGTTGACTTGACAATCCACAGGATAGCTACGAGAACTACCTGTATACCCGTAAATAGATGCATCTTGAATGTTCGTACCTACAATAGAGAAACACCATTAATGGAAAGACAATGGCGGCTATGGTTGACTTGACGATCCACAGGATAGCTACAAGAACTACCTGTATACCGGTGAATAGATGCATCTTGAATGTCCGTACCTACAATAGAGAAACACCAATAATGGAAAGACAATGGTGGCTATGGTTGACTTGACAATCCACAGCATAGCTACAAGAACTACCTGTATACCCGTAAATAGATGCATCTTGAATGTCCTTACCTACAATAAAACTAGAGGACCTGAAGGTCCTGAGGTGCTCACCTGATCTCCTTAATAATGTTAAAATAGGTCAAGGTCAACTACAGCTTATAATGGAACAAATTTCGTTTTACCATATATGGGGTTGCAGCCATTTTGGTCAAGTGACCTAAACAATCTAATGAATAATCCATCAAACAGCCCAGTGATTTCTGAGAAAAGGATGTTTAGATAGGTGTGTGGCAGTCCAAATGAGTGGCCTTGGATAAAAGGTCACAGGTCAGCTTGACAGTTGGTACTTAATATAAAACCATTGTCTCAATAGGTTTAACTATTATGAATTCAGCTTTAACAGTTATAGAAAATGAACATTTTATGATTTTCTCCATATAAATGCATTAGGTATCAAATTTGACCTTGCATAAAGTAGGTCAAGGTCAACCTAGATTCATCATTTGTGCAAACTTGGTAGGGCCAACATCCCCAATGCTACATACCAAGTCCCAAAGCCAATGGCCTTTTGGTTCCAGAGAAGAAGACATTTTAAAGAGTTTTACCATATATGGGCGTGGTGGCCATTTTAGTCATGTGACCATAACAATTTGCATAAATTTTGACTAACCAATCATAAGGAGTTGTCATATGAACTTAGGTTTCAATTGGCTATGTGGTTTCTGAGAAAACTATGTTTGAATATGTTGATGGGACTCCAATGAGCGACCTTGGCTGAAACTTTAAGGTCAAATGTCAACCTTGACCTTTGAAACTTATTTATAGGCACTAGATTGAACATATCAAGTGAGAATAATTTCTTTAGCTTCAACAGTATCAAAAAAATCAACTTTTCAAAAAAATTCCCATTCAAATGCATTAGGAAGCAAATTTGACCTTGACGTTAAGTAGATCAAGGTCATCTTGGGTTCATCATTTGAACAAACTTGATAGGCCCCACATTCCTAATGCTACATACCAAGTCTCAAGGTCACTGGCCTACTGGTTCTGGATAAAAAGGTTCTTACAAGGTTTTAACCATATATGGGCATGGTGGCCATCTTTGTCATGTGACCAAAATATTTCATATAAATTTTGCTTTACTTATCATAAGGAGTCTTCACATGAAAATTGAGTTCAAATGGGCCAATGGTTTGTGAAAAAAACTATGTATTAACATATTGATGGGACTCCAATATGAGCGACCTTGACTGAAAGGTCAAAGGTCAACCTTGACCTTTGAAACTTATTGACACTAGATTGAACATATCAAGTGAGAATAGTGACTTTGGCTTCAACAGTATTCAAAAAATCAATTTATCAAAAGTTTTCCCATTCAAATGCATTAGGAAGCAAACTTGACCTTGATGTTAAGTAGGTCAAGGTCAACCTAGGATCACCATTTGAACAAACTTGGTAGGCCCCACATCCCCAATGCTACATACCAAGTCTCAAGGTCACTGGCCTTCTGGTTCTGGAGAAGAAGATTTTTAAAAGGTTTTTACCATATATGGGCGTGGTGGCCATCTTTGTCATGTGACCAAAATAGTTTGTACAAATTTTAGCTAACTTATCATAAGGAGTCTTCACATGAAATTTGAGTTCAATTGAGCCAATGGTTTGTAAAAAAAAACTATGTTTTAATATATTGATGGGACCACAATATGAGTGACCTTGGCTGAAAATGCAAAGGTCAACCTTGACCTTTGAAACTTATTTATAGCCATTGTCTCATTAGTTTTAACATATCAAGCAAGAATAATCACTTTGGCTTCAACAGTATTCAATAAATCAACTTTTAAAAAAATTTCCCATTCAAATGCATTAGGAAGCAAACTTGACCTTGACGTTAAGTAGGTCAAGGTCAACCTAGGATCTTTATTTGAACAAACTTGGTAGGCCCAACACACACAATGCTACATACCAAGTCCCAAGGTCATCGGTCTTCTGGTTCTGGAGAAGAAGATTTTTAAAGGGTTTTTACCATATATGGGCATGGCGGCCATCTTGGTCATGTGATCTGGACCATTTGAACAAACTTTTTTTCCGCGTCCTAAGGAGTCTCCATATGAAATTTGAGTTTAATTGGCCCAGTGGTTTCAGAGGAGAAGATGTTTGAAAATGTTGACGGACGGACGACAGACGACGGACGGACGGACGGACGGACGACGGAGTGACTGGTATACTATTAGCTCACCCATGAGCCTTCGGCTCAGGTGAGCTAATAATATAACCAGTTAAGCAAAATTGTTGGGCGTAAAGTTGTCATTATTTTCTTACTCATCAATTAATATACTAGAGGACTTTGTAAATGCATCACCATATTTTTGAACGTTTCTTGCAATCCGTATATGTGATTGTAAAGTTACTCTCAGATTTTATTGTGCAACCCAGAATTGGTATGAATCAGTCTTTAATTTGACTGCACTATCAAGCGACGCTGCTAATGACGTCACATGGGTACATACAGCATCCAGCACTTTTCTGCATAGTCAGTTGAAGCTTTTGGATTATTTTTGTGTTTAAAGGGGACGGCAACCTTGAAGACATGCCCATCTCAAATGCAAGTCCTTATTAAATCATGCAATATGCCGCAAACACTATCAAAATCCATCGAAAAATAAGAAAGTTACAGATGTTTATATAGTAGACAATTGAAAGCAATGGAGGGCAGCCATTTTTAGGCTGAGTGACCTCACACAGCCCTAATTAAATATACATAAACAAATTAACTAGTTACCTGCTATTCATTTTAACTTCCATTGAAGTTTTATTGATTCTTCTGTTGAATATAGACGATTTTGAAAAAAAATATGTACAATTTGTATTAAAAATGGGAATTTTATTGGCTTTTCAAAATTAACAGGAAGTTAATTAGATATTCAAAATGGCGGCCTCCAATGGCTTAATAGATGTCAGAATTTTTATTCTCAAATTCCTACTTTCTTATTTTATATCCGATTTTGATCGAGTTTGTGGCATATTGCATGGTTTAATGAGGGCTTTTATGTCACACTCATATGCTTATAAGGTTGCTGTCCCCTTTAAACTGAGGCATGTATGATACCATACCAGCAACAGAGTTTATAGACTTTTTCTAATTAAAAGTAATTGATAACTTCAATATTTCCAAAATAAACATCAAATTTCAACACCAATTTACAGCTGCTTTTTAGAAACATCTCCATAAATTACCTTTATGCACGCTTCCATTATTGATATTGACTACATATAGTGTAGGCCGCTGTGTCGAAATTTGGACTCCCGTGGGAATTTTTGGGTAAAAGTGATTAATGTCGATTTTCAACTAGAGAAATATATGCAGTTTAAGGAAAACGATGTTTCCAATTTTTTCTTGAAGTATTAACGTCACAGTGACGTCACAAAATGACGTACTGTATTTTCACATAAAGCAAACAGTTTATATCTGCTAGTGCTGAATGCACCTAAATTAGTCGCATTGTAATGTTGTTTATTGCGTTGAAGTGGTTTAAAACGTCGATAGGAGGACAAAAATGAAAATCGATTCAACGTGGACTTCAATTTTACGTCAAATTGACGTCGATTTGATGTCAGTATGCAGCAAAAAAATATTGTGTACAGAAATATAATTCTGGAAAGATTGTTGTGTGTGCCTTGCGATTAAAATCAAATGTAAGCATAATTTTATGTTTCTAGCTTAGCTTTTTGAAACATGTTAGCTCTCTGACGGTTGTGGCGTTTGGCTGTTACAGCATGTTAACTACGTTACCCCTCAATTGTTTACAACACAAATAATGTTACTAAGGATGTTAAGGTAGTAATGGATTAATCAAATTGGCCAAACAGTCCTTTATTGTACAAGAACATTTCATTCCCTACAAATATTTATGTTTAAGTTATTGGGGGCCATTGTATTGTCATTTATGTTACATTTAAACTACCCCTCCCCTGTAAAACCATTGAAATGTTGTTAAATAGTTTCATTTAATAAGCTTCTCATTTAACATTCATGTTTTAACTATATGTTCCAAAAGACAATTAATGAGCCATTTTATAACTGCAAGCAGCTTGTGTTTATAAAAAAAAATTAAGAGTAATATGCTGTTAAATATGATACCACCGAAAAGCACGTTAAATAAGGTAAAAATATTTCCATTCTAAAATTGTATGTGATGCTACATGAAAACCTTTAAACACAATGTATGCGCATTATATTGAAATTAAATAGTAAAATGCTGTAACCAACATCGTTTCAGGAATTAATTATCTTTTTTGTTATTTGTGTGGCAGTATGTAACGTATATTACAGCTTTCAAGACTGTATATGACTTGTTTAATTCCTTATATTATACGTTATTTGATATCATTTCAAAAAAGCAAGTAAGAACACTAACAGTTACAAGACATCAGGAACACAATTAAAGTAAAGCAACCAACTTTCTTTTCCCCATAAAGGTGACTGCAACACTAGAAGGACGTAAGTACTGAATAACAAAACAAGGACCAACCACAAAACCCCCACAAACAATGGGAGCAACAATAAGCAATGGATCAACAACAACAAAACCACCAGCCTAGAACGGACAGCTGCCTAAGCCACTGCAGCGGGAGGGGGGCTTAAATGCATTTTTCTGGTACCAAATTTTAGTCCTAGATTATGTTGTTGTTAAAGCACAACAGTTGTTTGGTTCGCATGGAAAAATGAATTGTTTTGTTATAGATATCCAGGTTCCTGTTTATCTGAAAAAAGTATCACTTCCCCCATGCGACATTTGCAAAATATTATATCTTTTAACTTTATATATCTTCAAAAAATGATTTGCCCAAATTTATAGATTTTACTCATAAGCAAATAAGATGATAGCTCTCAAGACCAGAACTTAGAAGGATACAATTTCCCATTTTCTGTCCAATTTGTTAAAATAGCATATAAAGCTGTATAAAGTATATCATAAGGCCCCATGTTTATCAAAAATATTGTCAAAGACGATATATAATTGAGCCTGAAAAGCTAATATATCATGGTGAGTTTAGAGATTTGTTTTGTAGTATTTATCTTGAGAAATCTAAGTTAAATTGAAATAATTATAATCAGTAAAATCAATCACTCTATGTAACTGTTTACAGTTGTTCAACTTATGGGTACACGTATTTATTTACGTTGCATGATACAGGCTAGATTTCATGTATCCATGTTTATTTAGGTTCAATTACCATAAAATAGTACCCTTCTGATTACTAAATGTTTTGAGGGAGGTATGCATTATAACTGCCTGTAATCAGTTATTGCTTAAAGAAACTGTCACTAAATCAATTTGTATCCTGGCATCTAGTTGTGTATGCAGATGGTGAGGCATTACTGAAGCTCTTAAATTAATTCAAGTTTATATTCAACATAGCTCTCGTT
This sequence comes from Loripinus fragilis, assembly GCA_964019695.1. Classification (NCBI taxonomy): domain Eukaryota; kingdom Metazoa; phylum Mollusca; class Bivalvia; order Lucinida; family Lucinidae; genus Loripinus; species Loripinus fragilis. Next base: position 51,118,941 of record OZ026531.1, read on the forward strand.
GTTTAACGAGACTGTCAATCACATCAACTTAGTACTCCTGGTCACTTGCTCAACCAATAATGGGATTATAGTGGTGAGTTTTACTCTAAGGCAATGATCACATTAGATATGACCATATTCAAGGAAACTAGTTAAAGGTCAATTGTTACTTCAATACCACTTTAAATACAAATTTTATTAGCCCAAATTATTTCCGGCCAAATTTGATCTGGTGACATTAAAGTTATTGTAAAATAGATTTTACAATGTTCTTTTAGAATGCTGGATAGAAAAGTGAACTATTTAATAAGAAAATGCAAGTATAAGCTCTCACGTAGTTTTACCAATACATGCTTACATACCTGAACTGACTGTGACTTTGACAAAATATTACAGGAACATTGTAAACATGGTAAATGGAATAATAAAGAGTTATAGCTGTATTAAACATTTGAATAAGTTGTAAACTCACCAGGATATAGATTCAAAAAACATGCAAAAATGTTAACTGTTCTAGCTAATATCAGCTTAAGAGGACACTCTACTCAGTCGCCAATGATAGACTCACTTGCAAAGTACCAAAATCAAATGGGCTAAATCCTTTTAATTGTTTTTTCCATTACTACTGTTAATCTATTTTGTTAGATTTGAAATAAGCAAAGAAATAACTGGATGTATATTTTTATCTATCGTAATGTTCACATTTGATTGGCTAAATATCAAAATGATATTATCTGAAACAAAATTCAACTTCAAGACTAAATCTAATTAATAGAATTATGGAAAACAAATTAACCAATACTTAATTTGGGTCCATTAATATAGCAATGGCTACAGTATATATGCTATACTAACAATGCCAGGGAGCTTTTCTATGTGATAAACCATTTTCTTTCAAATGTATGACTGTCATGAACCATTATAACAAATGCTGTCTGTTCGATGCTTCACAAAAATTTAGAACCAGACAGAATGGAAGATAAGTGTAATATGCTCCTTAAACTTCTTTTGTTATGCATTTTACCAACATAAATGGTATTCTTACTTCACCAAACTAGACATCCTTCTTCAGATATAAAGCGATTATAACCATAGGAATAGGCTTGGTGTTTGTCATACTCCTATATTGGGAAATAGTCGTTAAGTTTCTAAAACACATCAGTTTATTGTTTCAAAAGACAAGGATAAAGGTCACAATTTAGACCTAAGTCTGAATAACTTACTTTTTTTAACGAATTCTGAGTAAGTTTTTGTCTTTACCAATACAGTTGGTGTAATCAATAGTAGGGTTACACAATGTGCGATAGATCTTACTAACTTAAAGCTACTGTATGCTTAATATTATTGTGTCATCTAAAATAAGCCGTAGTCAGTGAAGAAAAGCGTATTTTTTCTATATTATTTCATGTGTAGAATGAAGCAAATACACGAGTGTCAGTGAGATAAAAGATATCATTTTTGTAGTAAAGAAGCATTTAAAATGATGTTTATAAATTTGGTAAAATACATGGACTTGAAATACGTTTTATGTGATTTAGGCTAACATTTCTTCCTTTATTATCAATGCTTTGTTGATATTTCAGTTAATGGCAATTACTGGCAGTTAAATGACATTAAATAAACCACTAGCATTGTTAACTCATAAATTGCTGTTTTGGCTTTAACATAATGCATTTAAAAGAAAGTTAAGTACATAACAGTAATAACAGACATTTTTATTTGATAGAATCAAAATGCTAATCATTTGAATACAATTAAAAGTCTTAGCTTATATTGTCAAGTAGGAATAAGGAACAATTTGATAGGAATTCCTATTATTTCATGGTAACGAAGTAACGCTGTAACCGCTATAGAGTTAATAAACATTATTCTGTGGTTATATATTTTGGTTTTAGAAGGATGTAGTGTACAAAACTCTCCCTCATGGATATTTTGGCAGCCTATCGTCTAGTGATAGTACAACATTATGTAGTAATACATTTGAAGTAAGTAACATAAATAACTGTCATTTCATAGAGGTGTATTGTTTTAACGCATACTTCCTGTTTGCTGCCATTTGATAAATGCTTTTAAGGCATTCAGCATGTCGATAAATAAGAATTAGCTATAACTTGGTATTTGCACAATAGGATTTGAAATTACAATAGAGTAACGTAGTAAACATGGCTGTTACAGGTCAGAGAGGTAACATGTGTCATTTTGTATCTTATATCATGTAGTTTCAGTGAAGCATAGTGTACAATACCAGCAGTTGGAGAGGAGGGTCTATTAGCATATTGTGATCTAATGTCATTTGAGCTTTCTCTATAACATAATTTTCATTTAGATACTGACGTCATTTTTTCCTCTCTTGACATCATTTTGAAGTTAAAGTAGCCTTTCTAAAATTCTTAGTCAGAGTCTATGCTCCAAATACAATATATCGCCAGTAATATTACCATAGCTAATCAAACAGTACATGTTTGCGCCAGCTGGAATTCATAGTGCTCAATTATCAAGCCCTAAATAAGCCAAAAAAGGGTACATCACTTTGTGACGTCACCATGACGTTAAAACAGCAAGAAAAATTGGAAACATCTTTTTTCTTAAACAGGATACATTTTTCTACAAGAAAATGTATGTTTGACACTTTTACCCAAAAATTCCCACGGGATTACACAGCGGCCTTCACTAATACACTGAAAAGCATGTGGGGAAGATGTTTTGATGTAAATCATTGCAGGAGATCTACTGCCATGTGATCAAGAACGTCTTAAAAAATTATGTTAACGTCACTTGCACAATACAATAGACACGTGATACAAGCGTAATTTATGCATAATCTGTCATTTGCGTATGCCCTTAGCCTCTTCAAACAAAACTGGACGTAAACAAATGAAACTTTGAAAGGCCCAAGATGTTGAATTTTGTCATCAGGGTGGGTGGGGTATGTCTGTATCTTTAAAGGGGTGTAAATTTGAGCATACTGAACTGTCAATTCATTTCCAATGGTTCAATGATGAATGTGCAATCGTGAAAGAAGCCTAGGAGGCAAATCTGTTGAGTAAGGAATCAAAACTAACGCATGCTAACTAGCAGCTGAATTGGTGTCCTTCAAAATCGACAACCCCTGTCTTAAAACGGAAACTTTTTCAATACCTTAAAGTAAATTTACAACCATGAATTTTCTAGGACATACAACAAGGTGGTCAGACTATGATATGCAATAACAATTACCTCACTGACATTCTCAGAGTTTGTAAAACAAAGGATTTAATCTGGGTGATGTATTTCAAAGTCCTTAAGTATATGTATGTTTTGCATGCAATTTAAACATACTTTCTTATCTATCAGTTTAAACATTGAGACGGTTCTTTTGAGTACCCATAACATATGTTTTGGTTGAGAGAAAAGAAAAAAAAATCAATAATGCACTCTTGTCTGCAGGCCTGAATAAATAAATGCATTGTTACGATTTAACATAATGCATTAAAACATTTACGTACGGTGAAGGCCCCTAATAGCATTGCGAATTTAAGCCTTTTAACCTCCGTTGGATATAATAAGAAAGAAACAAACTTGAAACACTTTTAACAGTCAAATAAAGTAATCATTTTACTTTATTTACACAGAGTTTGAAATGAAAAATATTTTCCAGATCTCTAGCAATTTTGATTTGAAGTGCACAACCACCCTGTTTTAGAATCACAAAAATAGTCTCCTAAAATTGCGCACTTTCTGCAAAATTTTCAATAACTTCTCTTTAATGAATAACTTTTACAAAATATAGCAGGGAAAGTAACACCAGGTTGTTCTCAACACTTTACTTCATCAATAACTTGATTCAAAGTTAATAATTTGAAGCCTGGGGCATTTGAAGTTAAGGTCAGAAAGTTTTTAACAATATTTGCATATTTTTGCCTTAATCCACCCCTGCTCAGCCATGAAAATATAAAGTGAAAATCTTTTGCTGTTTTTCTCTTTCCAAAAGCAACCTGATATTAAATATCAAAAAAGATTTAATCTGATTAAATGTGGCATTGTTACTTGGGCTAGTGCCCAATGTTAGGGGCCGCGCAATGTTAGGGGACATGACTGTAACTAAAGAATTTTTTTTAATGAAAATTAAGTTTTTGTATTAAATGAGGTTTTTACTTTTGAGAGATGGTGCCTTTACTATAATTATCTTTCTGAAGTATCATGACTGTTAGTGTTCTGTGTCTCTTCCTCACAGTGCCGTGGGTTCGTCTGCAGTGTGTCATTGTGGCATTTCCTGGTCATTAGTTAGTTAGTTAGTTTTTGTTGCTCTACGTCCCAAGTCAACAGCTATGGTCATTGCGGGACAGTCAGTTCACCTAACCACACTTTTTTCCTGGGCAAGCTTGAACAAGCAGTTAACCAGTAATCGTGCACATACTTTCGCTTGTAACTGACAACAACCCTTCATGAATGATTCAGCGGAAGGGAGGAGAATGACCGTAGAAATTATTTCATGATAAATCACCACGAAAGTATGGGACCGGGCCGGGATCGAACTCGCGACCCCTGGATCTGCAGTCAGCTTCGCATCTGTAACCAGACACGTTACCGACTGCGCTACGCGGCCTGGTATTTCCTGGTCATGCTGACTCTTTTACTGTATTTGGAGGCCTGTAAAGAACCACAAATTTTTTTCACAAAATCTTTTACTTACTCTACGAACATAACTTTTCCCTGGGTGATGTTTGACTGGCATTAATAGTAATTTGATTCTCTTATACAGCTGTACACCGCTGATTGCCGAGACACCGAGATAAAGGAACACACCAAACAGTACCGCTATAGGAACCGCTCGTAAAACTGGACCCCACATTAATGCTGTACCTACAACAAGAAGTTTTGAATAATTTTTCATGCATTTGTTGTCGTCTGCTGACTTTTTTCCAAATTAAATTTTCAAAATTTTCTTTCAGAAACACTATCAGAGCGTCAAATGGTTTGGATCCAGGTCAGGACAAACATTCTGTTGGTCCTGACCTGGGTCCGAACTATTTGCAAGTTATCAGCAGACAACAAAAGTTGCCACTAGCAAGCAAAGAGTTCAGATCTGATTTTCAATAAATCCAGTAGTATAATCTCATTATATGGATTTATCCGTAGAGTTAAAAACTGGGTGGATACCGATCAGCTGGCTTCCTTAGATGCCAGCAGATCTGGACCTATACTATTTTCAAAACAAGTTAAGAGCTGTCACAGAACAGGGTAGCCCACCTCAACCACACTTACAGAATGGACATGAGTATAGGTTTTTTCAATGTTTAAAGGGCAATAACTCAAAAGTATGTACAGAAAAAATCTTAGTGTTCAAAGGCCGTAAAAATTGCTTTTTTCATTGTTTAAAGGGCCATAACACAAAAGTATGTAAAAAGAAATAGCTTTTTTAATGTTCAAAGGGCCATTACCCAAAAGTATGTAAGAGTAATAGCTTTTTATCAATATTCCAAGGGTCAGCTTTTTTTCAATGTTCAAAGGACCATAACTCAAAGGTACAATGTAAGTAAAGAGAAATAGCTTTTTTAATGTTCAAAGGGCCATAACTCAAAAGAAAGTAAGAGAAATAGCTTTTTTTAATGTTCAAAAGGCCATAACTCAAAAGCATGTAAAGAGAAATAGCTTTTTCAATGTTCAAAAGGGCCATTACTCAAAAGTATGCAAAAAGAAATAGGCTTTTTCAATGATTAAAGGGCCAAGGCTCAAAGTATGTAAAGAGAAATAGCTTTTTTTCATTGTTCAAAGTGCCACAACTCAAAAGTATGTAAAAGGAAATACAAATGTGCTGTGACATGAGATTTCCAACAATGTGATATGTGCGACCAGCAAAGCCTCAGATCAGCCTGGGCATATGCGCAGTCTGATCAGAGCCTTAGTTAGTCGATTGAATATTCTATGAGTGTTAAGCTACTGACTGAACATCATTTGGAGTTTCTAAGTTTAAAAGGAGGCTACACAGTCTCATTTGAGTGTACACTTGTCAAAATGCCACATTGTTGGAAATCATATGTCATGGCTCATATGACTTTTTTCAATGTTTAAAGGGCCACAATTCAAAAGTATGTATAGCTTTTTTTCAATGTTAAAAGGGCCATAACTCAAATGTAAAGAGAAATAAATATAGCTTTTTTCAATGTTTAAAGGGCCATAACTCAAAAGTATGCAAAGGGAAATACATATAGCTTTTTTCAATGTTCAAAGGGCCTAGACTGGCTCCGGGCCTAAAAACAATTTTTCATGAATGTGGCATATCATAAACTTGTAGTCAGGCCAGATTTTTTTCATTAGTTGATTTACGAGAATTTTTTTTCAGATCTAAGGTCGGGGGGACGAAAAAAATAAATAAATAAGCTCTGAAAATGACCAGTTCACTGGTCATTTTCAGAGTTTTTTCTTTCTTTCTATTTTTTTCTTTAATGTCTCCAGAAAAACAGTAAAAACTAGTAATGTAATCTTTAAATATTTCATCATTTTCCTAAAAATCTGGACAGGACAATCACTTTAACAGTGTCACTCTCAAAAATGCTCAGACAGAACCTCAAAAATATATTTTTTTTTAACCAAACAAATTATATTTAGAGTCGGCGGATAAAATAATTTTTTTTTTTTAGAAATTAAATTTTATTTTTTTCCTACTTTCTGGAAAATTACAGTAGGAGGATTCGTAAATCACCTAATAAAAAAATTCTGGCCTAAGTCTAACTCTGATGGCTCTGTTTTAATAGCCCTCAGAGTTAGACTGGCTACAAGTTTATGATATACCACATTGATGAAAAATTGTTTTAAGTACAGGAGCCAATCTACAAAGGGCCATAACTCAAAAAGTATGTAATACAGTTCTAAGAGAACCTACCTATTAATACATTCATGGTTATATTAGTGACTCTTTGATCTTTCACCTCCAGTAACTTTGGTTTTTCACCGGGTGCGTGAGTCCGGCTCATCACACTTAATGCTGACACGTGAGCTATCGACCTAACGGTGGCCGCGCACATCCACGGCAGACCGAACAAGGCACACACAAATGTCATAAATCCTAACAGGAACTGATCCAGATGAAATCCCGAACCTTTCTTTAGCTTGAATTCCTTCTTGTGCATTAACATTCTGAAATAAAGCACAAAGTGGAATATTATACAATTATTGACTTCAATGAGGTAGACATGAGGATTTATCTACCCGAAAAAGTGATAATCCACCAAGGCCGCTATACTGAGGTGAATATCACTTTTAAGGGTAGATAAATCCTTATATCTACCTCATTGAAGTCAATAACTGTTTTGTTATATGACTTTTCATTTAAGAATGAAAGTTTTGCTACTTTCACTTTTGCTGTTAATGACATTTCAACCTTTAATCTAAGGACTTTCTCAC